>OY744534.1:49028761-49408761 GCA_963556195.1 Sepiola atlantica | reverse complement strand
TGTGTGTTCGTGTGTCACGCTTACATCAAAAGCTCTGCGCATGCGTGCCGCACCTAGATTTGGAAAAGCGTTCAAGTCACCTAATTTTCGTAATATTTCAGATATTTCCCTTTGGCGCAACTGTTAGCGACGTAAGATTTTGACGTCGGCCGACTGGTTTATAGTTCGATCCCAACCAACCTCTAAGATTTGTTTTCTACATCGAAGAGGGGTGGTAGGGAGGGGACGACCGGGAATACACATATTAATACGATAACGTGTTTGTTATTTTGTGTGTAACGCTTACATCAAAAGCAACGACCTTCCGAATCTTTGTATGCTACTCATGAATTGGAGCCAAATTGAATTTAATCTATTCATTTACAAAGTAAGGCTTAGTCGTCGAAATATTACCTTCACTAGAAATATTGTATATAAAGAAGTTTTGTAAATTGTTTTTAAATAAATATACAAGTGAAATCTTATCATATTTTATTCAAACATGTATAGGTTAGGAACAAGATAATTAGTATTGGAAACATCATTTCGTATAATTTACACGGGTCCCACGCTAGTTAAATAATTATTTTAATAATCAATATTTTTAATTATTATCTACAGACATATATGTTTCATCCTTACATAATCGTCAGTGTGGAGATAATTGTTCCGCTGGTAGCACGATTCTAACCCAGGACACGAGTCAACTATTTTTAACGCAAATTCGAACATCTTAAACGTTACGGCCGTCGTAACCGCTATACGAAATGAAGAGAAATGAAACCGATATATAGTGTCCGACAAATTCAATTGGACGGAACTCGTATTTAGTTTTGCTTCAGAGGCTTATTTCTACTTCTCTTAAAGGGTCCAGCCGTAACAACTCAGGACCGGCGGGACAGTTATAAAAGTGTGTGTGTGTGTGGGGGGGGCTCTCCTATAAAGTGGGGGGCGGTTAACACATGCATATATAACTTCATTATTGATGACCGTAAAGTGGGTGGGGAGCCAAGTCAAAAAGTACCCCCCCCCCGTGCCGTCGTCCATATATACGTAAGTAGCCATAAACATGCAAACATGCACCACACAAGTGCCACAAATGCACACTCTGCTCTCAACACATGTATAATTTAATTACGGACGATAAAAGTAAAAGTAATTTTGTTTAAACCCCAAAATGAATACCTTTGATTGAAAATAAAAAGCCGCTAAAATCAAAGAATTGCCAGATATTAATTAAATATTTAGTATTTATTAATTAATAAATGTATTTATTATTTGCTCACTTATACGCGGCTCTTCAATTCAAAGGAGAAATAGGTCTTAATATATCCATAGTCGAAACCACGTGACCACCTTTACAAAAAAATAACACCCTGAAAGTGCGAATGAAAACACTTGGTTAAAGCTCTCAATACATTTAATTCTTCTTTTTTTATTTATTTAAAGTGTTGAGTATCATTTAAGCGCTAAAAGTTGAATTTCGAAGGAAGAAAAAAACAACAGTATATATTAATTTAACAATTTTACTCAGGCCAGTAATAAAGAATAATATACAACAGCAAGTGGTTAATATACGGAATGAGGAGGGTTTGCGAATACGTGCTTTCGAAAAAAAACTTATCTTAAAGATTGTTCGAATAACAGCATTGCTCGTTTGGCTCCGTCAATTCTAGCGCTTTTCGTCATGGAAGGAGTAGCTTTTGCTTTTTAGTTGCCCTCTGGACTTCTGTCGAAATACAAGCAGGCTGAGTTCGACCAGACGCACCTGAAGAAGGTCGGAGGTTACAACGGTCGAAACGTTGTGAGCATACCACCCAAGATGAGAATAGTAGTCTGAAACTCTGAATAATTCAAATGATACATAGAAGATTGCGTTTACCTGTCTAGTGATCTAACCTGTCGTTCATTACAAAGTTTCACTAAAACATGATCACTTTGACACACCGGTTCTCGTTAGAACACCGAAATTAAGCAACGTTGAGGCTGGTCAGTACCAGAGGGGTGAACATTTGAGAATCTACGCTGTGTGTAGGAGGACGAACTGAAAAAAACAACAAAAAACTAACGTCGTCATTTCCCCTAACCAGGATATACATTCGACTGGATACCGCTTGTGAATTTGATACTCTCTCATAAAGCCGGTTCAACCCGCCGAGAGTGAATACGGTACTAGGTAAGGGGGGGGGGAGTTTCTCTCTCCTATAATATTTTGTAAATGAATAGTGCCAGCTGTTGATGTTGATTGAAATAAAACGGGATTAAACCCTTATTTTTAGGGATTATCTCCCTTAATCTAATTCGTAAAGTTACCTCTTATTCGTTTTTCTTTTATATTCTTTTTAATCCGTTTAGTCCGATAAATCATTCCTGATTTGATTTAAGATAATCTGTTTTCATTTTAAAGTTGTTCTTGAGATGAACTACACAGATCATCGCTAAGGATTGGAAATTAGAGGGGTTTTATTAGAGGAGGGGGATAATGCGACCCTGGGGACAAAGAGGGGGAAACAAACTCGTGCGTGCAGCAAGATATAAAGGTGGCATTTATTTGAAAAAAATAAATATGTGACTGTTAAGATGGGTTCATGATTCACTGAGTCGACAGAAAAGATGATAGATAGTTACCGTAGAATAGTGGTGATTATGATTCTGGCTGAACTGTCCTTTTGGTCTTTTCGCTAGGAGATGTTGCTTTTTAGATAGTTGCTGTAGAACTTTAGCTGACCGGAGAACAAACGGCAGATGTTGTTGATGATGATCATCATCCTCGGCTCGAGCAACGGTCAGTTTGTTGGTTAGAAACAAGCTGCTGTAGTTGCTGTGACAATGGCAGTCATTGTTGACGTCATTGTTGACGTCATTGTTGACGTGCTGGAGTGAAGAAACGCACCTTTTTTTTTTATTCCGCATCGGTGTCAACTTCACTACAACCATCTATTTATTTACCTCTTCACCAGAAGGTTAGACACAAGGTCAGGTGGGGGTTTTCAAACGTCAGCGCACTAGAGGAAGTGCACCCTGGCATGCAAAACAAAAATGGCTGAGAAGTCACGTCGGCTTTCCTCGGTAGGGGCGCTTCAGACGATTAGCAATAGACTAAACCCCTTATCAAAGAGAGAAGATAATGCCTGGGAGAGTGGACATCCTAGTACTAAACAGAATCATACCTTCGCTCGATGGCAACAGAGCCACTGTATGACTGATTGTCGAGGACGTATCCTTGACTGGTATGAAAGGCATTAAGAAGTTTTTATTCGCTATGAAATTTACATAACAATTTTTCATAATAAATTAAGCACAAGGCTAATAAATTTCGGGGGCCGATTATTAACGTAGACTAGGCACTTTCACCATAATGCCGCATTTGCTCTCATTGCAAATACAATTCATTAAACACTGAGGAGTTTCTAAATAATGCCGCAGTGTTTAATGAATTTTATTTACAAGGAGAATATGTACAAATGTATGAATGATGGGGAGTGGGACGACTAAAAACATCGAAAAAGCAAGAAAATAAAGCAACCAAATAAAATGAGATAAAGGATTAGTTCACGTTAAGTTGACCTGACCTTTATGTGTTTCAGAGGTCACGGTATAGGCACCACGAACGAAGATCACATTACCATTCTCGAAAAGCGTGTACGTCCAGTTAGAATAGAGGAAAGGGCGTGGACACTCAATGAAAAGATTGATGACGTCAATGAATGACTCGTCGTACTGATTTCTTTCATTATGTTCATGAAAAGCAAATAATGACTTTAAATAAATAAATAAATAAATAAACTGGAAATTCTTAAGACGCGTTCATTACATGTTTACGGTTAGTGATGACAACGCAATTTAAATCTTAAGCTTCTTGACAAATCTGATATTCAATCCTAAACGTGACAGACTAACGAAAATGATATTTCAGTCTTTAGCTTGACAGATCAACGAAAATTATATTTCAATCCTAAGCGTGACAGACTAACGAAAATGATATTTCAGTCTTTAGCTTGACAGATCAACGAAAATTATATTTCAATCCTAAGCGTGACAGACTAACGAAAATGATATTTCAGTCTTTAGCTTGACAGATCAACGAAAATGATATTTCAATCCTAAGCGTGACAGACTAACGAAAATGATATTTCAGTCTTTAGCTTGACAGATCAACGAAAATTATATTTCAATCCTAAGCGTGACAGACTAATGAAAATCATATTTCAGTCTTTAGCTTGACAGATCAACGAAAATGATATTTCAATCCTAAGCGTGACAGACAATCGAAAATGATATTTCAATCCAAAGCGTGATAGACAATCGAAAATGATATTTCTAACTTAAGCGCGACAGACTAACGAAAATGATATTTCAGTCTTTAGCTTGACAGATCAACGAAAATTATATTTCAAACTTAAGCGTGGCAGACGAACGAAAGTGGCATTTCAAACTCAAGCGAGACAGACCAACAATATGCTATTTAAAACTTAAGCATGCCAGACCAACGAAAATGCTATTTGAAAGTGTGTCAGACCGATGAAAATGCCGTTTGAAACTTAAGCGTGACAAACCGACTTATAAACCTATCGACGGAGAAACCTCTCAGAAGACGCAAAACCTCAGTGACACAAAAGAGTTTCTTATAGAGATTGTTGGACGCATCTAAAATAAGATGCGGCTATTCAATATGTGTGTTGAAAATGCTATTTCAAACTAAAGCCTGATAGACCGTCAACATTTTCTTTTATTATTTATCTTCCTCCCACAGCGGTAAGATGTGACACAAGATCGGGAAAGTGGGACTTGAAAAGCCAGCGCCTGAGAAGGTGAGCACTCTGGCCTACAAAAAATGCCTGGGCAACCCCGTCGGCATTCCCCGGTAGGGGCGCCTCAGGCAGTAAGCGATAAACTTACTCCACCCCAAAGAGGGGAGACAAAGCCTGGGAGGGTGGACCTCCTAGAACTGCACAAATCAAACCCACAGACCGGCGGAATCAAGACACGAAGGCCGAGACGGTACCGGTCTATAGGGTGTAGTATCCATCGGAACAGATACTACACTTTGATCTTGGCCAAAAGGCCAAGAAAGTCGCTTTTATCTCAACCCTAAATGTGATATAACAAAGAAAATGTTATTTCAAATTTAAGTGTGACAGACGGTCGAAAATTGTATTCCAAACTTAAAAGTTACATAACAAATAAGAAAGAAAGAAAGAAAGAAAGAAAGAAAGAAGAAGGAAAAAGAAAAGAATCTGAAGAAGAAACAAACGAACAGAGAGTATCAAATTCGCATGTATATCCCGGTCATGGGAAGATGACATACAGCGCCTAACATTCCCAAATGTTACCCATCTGCTACTGGCAAGGCTCGGCGTCGCTTAACTTCGGTGATCTAACGAGCACCGGTGTGTCAAGGCGATTATGTCGGACTCAATCTAAAGAAAGAAAGAAAGAAAGAAAGAAAAAAAGAAAACCAAAGAAGGACAAAGAAAGTAAACCAAAGAAAGTAGGGAAAATACTAAGAATAGAAAGAAAAGAAAAATGAAAGAAAAGAAGGAAAGAAAGAAGGAAAGAAAGAAAGGAAATTATTCATTGGAGCGAGGCAATTTTGAATACGTCACGACAGACAAAGGCGTACTTTGGGCGCTTATTGCTTGACTGAGTGGTGACATGTAGACTTGCATAACAACAGATTTGAACATCGGCCATAGAATTACGAAAATAATAAATAAAACGCCAGCAGACCGCATCTGATAAACACGTTATGACACAGACGGATTGATATCTGTCGATGTTACTAAACAACAAACACGTAAAATGAGGTCACTCTTGCTTATAGCAACCGCGACTATAACATAGAAGAATTAATCTTAAAACTACAGGCTAGGCCTATCTGATTTATGAAAAAGTTCCAAACACACATATTTACTGCCATTTGAATATTTTTTTATTAAAAATGTTTCTTCAGGTGTATTTTGACAATGACTGTTATTGGTGAATAGTGGAAAAAATGTGTTTGCTTTTTTTTCGCACGCGCCATCGTCATTCAAATTTCAAGCGTTGAGTAATTTCCATTTCTGTATTAATTCGGGTATGAAATTTTTTGTTTTGTTTTTGAGATGGAGATTGATAATATGTATTATTTGGATTGTTCGGACTATTGCTCTCATCTTGGGCCGATATGACCTCCAACCTTCTTCATGTCTTTTCTGAAGAAGGTCGCAGGTTATATCGGCCGAAACATTGTGAGAATAACACCCAAGATGAGAGCAATAGTCCGAACAATCCAAATGCATACTAAATATGTTTTATTTCTTAACCATGTTCTTCTCTTTCATTCACAACATCCTATTATGTAATTTACCACTTGGTTATGTAATTTAACATTTGGTTATGTAATTTAGCACTTGGTTGTGTAATTTAGCACTTGGTTATGTAATTTAGCACTTGGTTGTGTAATTTAGCACTTGGTTATGTAATTTAGCATTTGGTTATGTAATTTAGCACTTGGTTGTGTAATTTAGCACTTGGTTATGTAATTTAGCACTTGGTTATGTAATTTACCACTTGGTTATGTAATTTAGCATTTGGTTATGTAATTTAGCACTTGGTTGTGTAATTTAGCACTTGGTTATGTAATTTAGCACTTGGTTATGTAATTTAGCACCACGCTCTACTCTCATCATGTGGGCAAAACCGACGCGCACATATCTGAGGCAATGGCTGAATCCTTAGAAAATGACCTCCAGTCTGTAGTGAAATGGGGTCAAAAATGGATGGTAACTTTTAATGCCGCAAGGACAAAGCCACTTTCCTTCAATAACTACAAGAAACCTCTTCAACCCCCAATTGTCATAGCAAATAACACCCTACCTCAGAGTTCATCATTCAAACTCCTCGGCCTAACTTTCACAGATAACATGAATTGGAATAAATACATTGAAGACATTACCAGGGCAAAGAAGGTGGCCTCCGTCTACCGTGCTAGTAAACTTCCCACACCTGACATTATCCTATATCTCTACAAAGCCACCATCTGTCCATGCATGGAGTATTGTTGCCACATCTGAGCTGGGGCATCATCCACTTGTCTCTCCCTTTTAGACAAGGTCCAAAAAAGAGTCGCCAACTTGATAGGTCCCTCACTATCCACCAAGCTCCAGCCCCTGTCCCATCGCCGCAATGTTGCTTCCTTCTGCCTGTTTTACAAGTACTTCAATGGATTGTGCTCTGATGAGCTTGCTGCTCTGGTACCCCCACGACGTAAATTCGCTAGACCAACCCGACAATCTGCCAAATCCCATCCATTCACTGTGGAGGTCCCCAGATGCCGAAGAGCTTTCTACCCCAAAAGCTTATTTCCTCATGCTGCTCGACTCATCGTTAGGTCACGTACGAATACGTTTGTTGTAATTAGTGACTATTTATGTAGTGACTAGAAATAAATTTAGCTCGGGTTAGATTGAAAAATATGAGTTTGCATAGCCAGTTAAATATTAAAAAAATAAAAAGGCAAAATGCCAAACTAGTCGTTTTCTGACCGCTATATTTCCTTTTCTCTTTCTCTTTCTTTTTCTTTTTTATCCATAATTTCTTTCTCTCTCTCTCTCTCTCTCTCTCTCTCTCTCTCTCTCTCTCTCTCTCTCTCTCTTTCTCCCTCCCTCCCTCTCTCTCTTTCTCGCGTGGGAGTTAAATAGTTTTACTTGTGATGATATTCCTTTTTGTTTATAATGTACTTATGCTTTCATTTCTTTATTACATTCAAAGTATTTAGCCCGAGGTCCCATCTTTTCTAGTTATAATATTGTTATGGTGTGATGTTGATCTACCCTATTTCGGGAGTAGATGGACTCTTCCAAAGACTATGAATAAAGTTACGACTAAGTGTTGTAGCAATCATAGGTGGGAGTCATAGCCACAGTATCAGACGCAGACTTCTGTAAATACTATTCTGTGTTTCTGTTAATACACTCTTGTAAATATACCACCATGTTATTTTAATTATAATCGGCCCCTCAAGGGCACAACACTGCCGACCAGAATTCGAAACCTTCATCCTACAACACGGAGACGAAATATTCGGACTTATTCAGACCAATATTTTTTGGAACGTATGTCGCACAACTCTGGCGACAAAATATTGGATTTATTCGGACACAAAAATAGCACAGACGTATGTTGCACACAACTATGGCGACGGAAACTCGGATTTATGTCTACAATTGGAATGTTGGATTTTAGAAAATAAAAAGACTTTGGTGGTATTATCTAGACATTTGTTAACAATAGAGCGAGGAGTTGGAATCAAATTGAATTTTAACAAGCAAAGTGTGTAAATTCTGCGAAAAAAAAACTTCAACGTCGCGAAAAGGATTGAAGAAAAATTGTATTTTTATAGGTCGGACGAAACAGTTATCAAATCAAAGTTTAGAAATATAAGTCGTTTAACCACGAAAGAAAACGCGAAAAAAAAAAAACAATATAAAGGCCTGTCGATTTATTTTTCGTTAATCAGAAATAAGTTTTTTACAAGCTTATATATTTTCTTTCCACTGAGAGGTTACGGATTTATCTCCCAGTAAGAAAAGCTACGACCGTGTGAATATATATATATATATATATATATATATATATATATATATATATATATATATATATTAGTAGTAAGTTTTTGAAAGGCTGTGGGCAATGCAAATTCCGGGTAAGATGCAAGTTGTAAGGAACAAAAACAATAACAATAAATCGAATACGAAATATGACTTACTATTTATTTTCCCTTTTTTCCTAAAATCTTACATAACAGCAAGAGTGTTTTTAGCTGTTCGTGTGATGTCCGGGTTATTAAAAATCACTATTTAATATTTCGGGAAAAGAGACTTCCCTTTGTCAAAAATAATTAAACCAGAAGAAAAATTTCTCTGACTGTGCGGAGAATCCTACAAAACAAAAATTATATATATATATATATATATATATATATATATATATATATATATATATATATATATATATATATATATATATATATATATATACGTAAAAGTCATTTTATTTGGATTGACAGAAAAAATGGAGAAATTCAAAAATGCACTTTTAGTAATTTTCAGGCATCAGCAAGATCAGCAACTGTAATTACAGAAAGAACAGGCACCGTATCAAAAGAAAATGGATGCGGAAAAAATGGAATTGCAGAAAGAATAACAGAAAGAAAAACTTTGAATAGAAGAGAAATTCCAAGAACAACAAAAAGAACAAATGGAATATCAAAAGAAAATGGAAGCAGAAAAGCTGGAACAAATGAAAAGATTTGAGGAAATGATTCTCCATACCCAACAGGAACAGACATTATTCGAATTATCAAATGAGTGGCAAAATGGTAAAGATGAAAGTGCGTTTTCACAAAATACTATTTGGAACACTCTTTGTAATTTTAACTACGATCCTGACAACGAGTTTACTTTTGCTTCGTATTTCAGATGATACGAGGACATTTGTAATACGGATTGTGCCAATTGAACCGATTTTAAAAAGGTTCGTTTGCTGTTAAGGAAATTGGGTACGGTGGAACATACAAATTCATCAATTATATCTTACCACAAAAAAAACAGCGACCTAACATTTGGTGAAGCAATACAATTATTTACTAAATTGTTTAGCCCTAAAACATCTCTTTTTCACAAAAGGTTTAAATGCATGAACCTCACACGAAAAGACGACGAAGACTACACGACTTTGTTAGTGTAGTTAATTAACACTGTGATGATTTCAAGTTGTCTGAGTTGAGTGCTAACAATTTAAAATGCTTTACATTTGCGCAAGGATTAGTATCGAACATGGATGCGGAAATCATAAGGGTTCTTAATAAACTGGAAAATGAACCAGATTTAACACTCTAACATATCACCACCGTTTGATTAGCGTGCGTTAAGATACAAACGATATTTAACAGAGTGGAGTGTCACATATCAGAAAAATCCGCAACAGGAAGAAAATTACTTCACCTGTAAAATTTGATAATCAAAATCAAAATAATCGGCTCCCTAAACCGTGTATCGGTTGCAGAAAGCTGCATTGGTACAAAGATTGTCCATATAAAATTAAAAAGTGCTTTAAACGCGATCCCATGGAATACAAAAGTATGCACTGCAGAGTCAGAAATAACATTTTAAAAAGTATTATTAGAATCGTTAAATTTGACGAAGTGGTAAATATTAGGAAGTCTGTTCAAATAAGAATATTGAATAGAAATATTAAAATGCAACTTGATTCAGGCTCCGATTTGTCAATTATAAATCTTCTAACATAAAAAAAAATTTGAAAGCCGACATGATTAAGGACTAAAAATTGTCCAAAAGCGGGTTTCAAAATGATCCAGTCGGCAAAAGTCGGCTGATGATTGTACCCCCTAAATACTAGTCGAGAATACGTTCTCAACATTCAGTCCAACTGAGACGGGCCATTTCGGTGGCCTTTATCTGTCGGACTGAGGTATTATGTCTTCGGTAGTTCTATGAGGTCCACCCTCCCAGGCCTTGCCTTCTCTGTTTGAGAAGGGTAGGTTTATTACCAATTACCTGACGCGCCACTACCGAGGAATGCCAACAGGGCTGCTCAGACTTTTTTTGGAGCCCAGTCTGGCTCTTCCGCTGAGGCGCTGCCCCCCCCCCACTTCTGGCCTTGTGTCACATCTTCTTGCCATGCGAAGGAAGTAATTAATGTCTTTTTCGACTCGTCCTGGGCGTCTTCTATGACGTTATCATCATAAGTTATCACCATGTACTTATATAGCTGACCATTTGAGAATACCATATGCTGGATATAAAACTGGGCCCTTGTGGCCTTATAAGCTGAGACCGATTTTAATCTGCAAATACAACGAACATAAGATACAGTCCTGGGCAGTTCATTGTGATTTGTGCCGACCAGGCAATGACAGATTGATTTCAGAATATTAAGAAAGTTTTTTTTTCTATTCAAAACATTTTAAAATGATGAATTTACTTTTTAAAATCAATAAGATCAATAATTGAAATTTTAACATAAAAATGTATTTTCTCAAATCGATGACTGGAAAAGCCGTATAGGTTGTTTCGAATTCAAGCTGATGTTGCGGATGTTCATATACTTTTTAAAATGATGCTGACGGTTTATATTTTAAAATAAGGTTGACCAAAATTTCTAGGAGAAAACGGATTTATGTTTCGGATTTTTTTTAGAATTATCACGTCTGAGATGGATGTAGTTGCTGATGACATGACGCTCTACTCCCAGCATGAAGGCAACTTGAATGACACCACGTGCAAATCAATGGCTGAATCCTTAGAAAATGACTTCCAGTCTGTAGTAGAATTCGGCCCAAAATGGTTGGTCACATTTAATGCTACCAAGACATAGTTCCTTTCCTTTAACAATTAGAAGAACCCTATCCAACCACCGACTGTCATGGCCGATAGCACCCTACCTGAGGGACCAAAATTGAAACTCATCGGCCTGACATATTCTAGCAAAATGAGTTGGAGTGCTGCAAAGAAGGTAGCCTCCTTTTACCAGGCTAGAAAACTCATCATATCTACCAGTATCCTATATCTCTATAAAGCCACCATTCGCCCGTGCATGGAGTATTGTTGCCACATCTGGGCCGATGCACCAACTATTAGCCTCTCCCTCTTGGACAGGGTGCAGAAAGAATTTATAACCTAATAGGTCCTGCACTGTCTGCCAAGCTCCAGCCCCTGTCGCATCGCCGCAGAGTTGCATTATGCACTTGTTCTACAAGTATTACCACAGAATGTCTTCCAACGAACTTGCTGCATTTGTACCCCCTCAACGTAAATACCCAGACCCACTCGAGTTGCAGCAAAACCCCACCCCTTCACTGTAGATGTTCCTAGATGGTGGAAAATTTTCTACTCTAATAGCTTCTTTTCTCAGATCGTTCGCCTTTGGAATTCCCTCCCTGCTTCCTGTTTCCCTGACTCTACCAACATGCAGAAATTTAAATGTTACGTGAACAAGCATCTTGCTGCCGAACTCCCCACGCACATTGCCCCCTATAAACCTGACCCCTATTACGGTAGCCCCTTACACTTGCAATGGCAATATGCTTTGTTTAGGGTGAATAAAAGTTAAGAAAAAAAAACAAATTTTAATCTGGGTAGGTTTATGATTAATTGTTTTGTAATCCACTTATTCTTTTGAAGATTAATGCACTTAATTGTATTAGTTCAATACCTCTTTACAACGTGACGTAGGTAGGTACTGTGTAGGTTGAGATAACTCTATTATAAAGATTAGATAAACACGTTTTGAGTGATTTAGTGTTTTGTGTTAGAATAAATCGTCCATTCGGTTTGTTTTGTTCAGTATTTTAAATAATTAGCTTTTCTGTGGGAATTATTATTATTTTATTATCAACTAGTGGGACCCATGAAAATACTCTCTACATAAAACATATTCGTCTGTTTATATGTGTGTCCAACTAAAACTCCTAAAATACCAGTTTTAGATTAAGAAAGCATGTTATATATATATATATATATATATATATATATATATATATATATTTTAAATTTTTGTTTTGTTTAAATATAAATTTTATAACATAATGGAATTGTTATAGCTCAATAGTTTAAGGGCAGAGCTATGTTATGTACTTTTTATTTGATTTTATATCATATCCAATGTTTTGAAAGACAGATTCCCATATTTCATCAAATTTATTTTCTTATTTAGCATAAAATTGTTTCAGCATACACCAAGATATATGTAAATGCTCCTATGAATTTATTTCTTGGTGTGGCTATCCTCAGTGCTAAATATTAAATATATATATGTGTGTTTGTGTGTGTGTGTGTGCGTGTGTGCGTGTGAGTTTATATAACAAGTATTTTTTAAGGTATATATCCTTTATAATACCATCTAAATTGTTTAAAAACATGCTCAATGAAGTTGCCGGCTTCAGAGCATATATACTGGTTGGTTGCATTCTAATGACCAAAGAAAATCAGTCCACAATCATATTTTAAAAAAAATTTTATTTCTTTATTTTGGCGAATGCCTATATATTTTTTTCTTTCTGTCTTACGCGCATTTCGCAACCCGGTAAGAAAAATGTAGTCTTTGATCTACCAGGCTGCTCTTCAGAGACGATCAATAAGCAGTGAAAAAATAAGCACATACAAAACAGGAAGAAAGGTGATCAAGAAAGGTGAGAACAACTGATTGTCATCTTTAAAGTGAGTTTCTTTTTCGTGTTTTTTGACTTGCTGTTCTTCTCACTTTTCTTGACCACTTTTCTTCCTGTTCTGTGTTGGACTACTGTGCTTATTTTTTCATTGTTAATTGATTGTCTCTGAAGAGCAGCCTGGTAGACCAAAGACTACATTTTTGCGAAACGTGCGTAAGAGAAATATATATAGGCATTCGCCAAAATAAAGAAATAACAAAATTATGATTGTGAACTGATTTTTTTTTATCATTGGAATGCAACCAACTAGTATATATATACTTTGTAAGATCAGTGGGAGAGAACCCCAGCAGAGTGCTCGATTATCGGAAAAATTAAAAAATAAGAGCGTAATATTTATTTATATATGTATTACAGAGGATCAGAACAACACTGGTACCGTCGGTTTCAAATCTGACAAAGGGAACAGCACTTATCCGTCCTTTGTGGACTATCTTCAACCTCTGTTGTGTCTGTTGCTTAGAGGAGGTTGAGGAGAGTCCATAAAAGACGGTCATGTTCTGTTCCCCTTTGTTGAATTTGAAACCGACGATACCAATGTTGTTTTGATTTTCTGTAATATATATATGAGCGACGGTGTGTGCGTGTGTAGCTTTTTTTTAGTTCTAATTAAGAAATAGCCGGAAGCGCTCATTTAAACACACATTTACGTGATCAAAACAATCATTGAATTTAAAAGGAATGAAAAAAAAGAAAATGTGGCGTCACAAACAAAAAAGAAAGAGAGAGGGGGTGAGGGAAGAGAGGGAAGAGCAGTCAGTCACCCTCTCCCATTCTCTGTAAACTTTTCATGTTTATGTCTCGTCAGTATGTCTTCCGTTCTATTGTGATGTTAGTTTTATTTAAATTACCACCATTTTATTAAATCACTTTAATTAAGTACTGTTAATATTGACAAAACTATTGCATATATAGAGAGAGAAAAAATAGTAAATAGAATTACAAATGAATAACACCGAACATTAATTTATAATGAACTTCAAGAAAATAGTTATGTAAATTAGGTATTCAAATAACTGTCTTTGGACCTTTTGTCTGTACTATATATATATAAATATATATATACAGTATTTCAAAATATTATGTTGTATTATTGATTTACATAACCGTAAGCTGTTCCGATGGTAATATAGGAGTGATAAATGTGAATTCTTTCGCATTTAGATATATACATAAAATTAGGCATGTATATATGTTTATATATTTCTATGTATAGGATTCACTCCTAAACTAATTAATGGATCATTATTATGAATTTTAGAATAATACAGGCACAACCTCTTATTTGAAAATTCAAATATTTCAGATTTGCATTCAATTTGATCCATAGTCACTGGACACCAATGTTAATACTCCCATAGTGTTCCCCATCTTTCGGCTGGTCATCATTTCCGTCTCATCAACCCTTATACTCGAGTGGCTATTGGCATTGATAAGTGGTGACCCAACACTAAAAATAAATGCTTGTAGGATCATGATAAGATATGTGTCATTGACCCAAGCGTTGCTTAGTAACAGAATAATAAATGATCCGTGCAGGCATGTACAACGCATTGCATATCAACACCGAAACTATAATGAAACAGGTAATAGTAAGAGGGAGGGTTGGATTTTCATAAATAAATCCTTGTAAAGATATTATTAGACTGAGCTAGTCTTCAGGAGAGATGGAGAAAATATAGGTTATTTTGTCCATCTGTAATTAATAAAACTCTATTATTTTTTTTCCATACACAAATGCTTGTAGATATCATTATTTGACTGGGATCGTATCAAAGATCATTCTACCATGGACTCGGACATAATGACCGTCTTCATAGTAATATTTACCTGTCCCCTTCCACCACAGTAGCAAGGTTGTACATGGGGTCAGTTTTTAGTGGGGGATCCAGCTTTTCCCTAAAATGGGGACATTCTGGATTAGTGCAAAATTTGCCGTGATCAGACCTGTTGGCATTCCCTCAGGCATTTCTTCAGACGACCACGATAAACCAATTCTTCCTTCTGAGGGAGGAATTAATGTCTGGGAAGATTGCCTCCAGAGACTAAACAGAACCGGACTTCACTTCGACCCAAGAGCGTGAGGACTCCTATGCCAGGTAAGTATATAACATTAGGATTGTTAATATAAGAAAAACAGATAATATATATCTGGTGCTACCAGATCAGACTGTCTGAAGATACTGGCTTCCTGACCGAAAATGCACCAAACATTGATGTTATCGTTTTGTTGCTTTCCCTTTTCAAAACTCAATCCTGTTCTTCAAAGTCAAAAATAAAACAACAATTTTCCTCTGCAAAACAACCAAACCAAACACATTGAAGATATATAGAACTTGAAGCATAAAAACTTTTACCAAAATGACCGGGTTCAGCATTAAATAACCCAAAAAGGGTGGATATGCCGTAAAACAAAACAACCAAACCAAACACCATGAATAAATATTTGAAGATATAAAGAACTTAAAGCATAAAAACTTTTACCAAAATGACCGGGTTCAGTATTAAATAACCCGAAAAGAGTTGATATGCCGTAAAACAAAACAACCAAACCATCCAGATATTACACTGATCCTGAAATAAATTTCACAGAAATCGTATTTTTTTTTATGTAAATCGCACTAGACAAGGCATGAAGCCATTTGAGGTAAGGAGCTAATTGTATTCCTTCCTGGATTAAGGGAAAATTACAATGCTCTTTGTCATGAGAAGAACAGATACAACACATAACCATTAAATTCACATTATTTTTTTTTTCAGACTATTGTCCCAGTCAAGGATCATCATCATCATCATCATCATCATTGGTCTAACATTGTTTTACATGTTGCATGTTTTGGACAGAGGTTGCTAGATATTTAAAGAAGGAGGACGTTGTCCCTATCTTAGGTTTCAGACACGAAATGAATTAACGCAACCTCTTTATAACAACAACGAAAAGGGTTTATTCACAATAGTTACCTAAACCGTTTGGTATAGGTAGAAAGAAAGTTGGACAGTGTCCGAGAGAGGAAAAGGAAATTAAGAGTTCTTAGAGCTATTTGAGGTCTGTCAGCAACTATCTTCAGGCAAATATAGTATTTGCTGTGAGCGTCCAGTGGACAGGGGCAGGAGAGAGAGTGAAAGAATTGTTTCCTCGTTGCTTGCCGGGGTCTCCCTGCCGACTACTCGTGATTCCCAAAGGACAGCCGACAGAAGGAATTCATGTGTCCAGCAGGCTGATTGGTCAGTGTGTGACCAGCTCACTCCATGGGGACATTTTTCAGAGGAAGAAAATAGGTTTGTTTATGACCGCTACAGATATGCTCAATGTGCACTCCAGCCTTCTTTAGGTCTATGTTTCATTTATATACGGTGATGTCTTTCCTGTATTTAAAATGTTTTTTTTTTTAACGTAGTTCATCCCAAACAAGGCAGGCCACCACTGTAGACGTAAGGGGCTACTGAGAAGAAAGAAAAGGGGAGAAGGTTGGGGGGGGGGGGTCAACCTAAATTGGGATTTGCACAGCGAGATGTCTGTTTACATTAATTTTAAATTCCTGCATGTCCGTACTGTCGGGGAAACAGGGGGCAGGGAGGGAGTTCCAGAGGCCAGCAACACGAGGAAAGAAGTTATTTGAGTAAAAAGCTCTCCGGCATCTGGGGACCTCCACAGTGAATGGATGGGATTTAGTTGATTGTCGAGTTGGTCTAGTGAATTTACGTCGAGGGGGCACCAGAGTAGCCAATTCATCGAAGCATAATCCATTGAAGTATTTGTAAAACAAGCACAAGGATGCTACATTGCGGTGATGGGACAGGGACTGGAGCTTGGTTGACAGTGAGGGACCTATTAGATTGGCGACTCTTTTTTTAACCTTGTCAAGGAGGGAGAGACTAGTAGATGATGCACCAGCCCAGATGTGGCAACAGTACTCCATGCATGGGCAGATGATGGCTTTGTAGAGATACAGGATAATGTCAGGTGTGAGGAGTTTACTAGCACGGTAGAGGGAGCCAACCCTCTTTGTGGCAGCCTTGGCAATGTCTTCAATGTCTGTACTTATAACTAATAATTAATAGAGCGCAACACTGGAGTGTTGAACGAGTCGGTCTATGTGCTAGGTTGAAAAGGGTGGCTTTATTACCTCTAACCTGAGGTCTGTCCATAAAAATTCTGCCTAACGCTAGGCACATAGAGGGAGAAAGGAAAGTTTTTTTTTCAATATGGTAGAAAACGAGTTCATGCTGCGAATATCTTATAAGGAGGAACCTAAGATTGGAGGTCATTCCTGGGGGAGTGCCAACGAAATTATGCAGGTAATTTTTGTTTTCAGTCCAGAGATCTTGTGCCTAACTTTGGCCTCGTTGAGAGGTCAGTAAATAGGAGATTTAAGTACATAAGAAACATGAAAATGCACAAATAATCAGCATTAACCATATTTAAATGCAGGAAAAACATCATCGTACATACATGAACCATACACACAGAGAAGCCCAGAGAGTTAATCGGCCGAAACGTATTATAAATATCGACGTTAATGAGGACAATATCTTGCATAATGGGATTATTTTCTTGGGTAACTAGAATTTGCTGGTTCTGATTAAGAGGGACTTTCTTTCTCGAGCGGAGATTTTCCATTGATCAGGGATCTTTTTCGAAACTTGATCTTTGATCGTCTTCAATTATTAAAACATGAAAAGAAACTGGAATCTTAGGAAAATCTCCATCATACCAGTAATTATAGGAGCAACAGGACTAATGAAAAAGAATTTCAAAAGCTATCTGTCGAGTATACCCGGTGAACCGAGTGCAAGAGAAATACAAACAATTGCACTTAAAGGGACAGTTAGAATCTTAAAAAGATCTCTAGGCTGGAGTGTCTGAAATAGCCGGTGAATGTCTGGTATCCGGTAGGATGCCCCATCTCCAGCAAAAACAGAAAGATAAGAAAAATAAAAATAAAAGAGAGAAAACATTATACATAATGTATATAAAGTCCGTACTTATAGATAGTGGTACCTCTCTATGCTGTTAAGAAATATATATCCATAATAAAGATCAACATGTATTTATTTGTATATAAATATAAGTACTTCTGTCCCAGCACACAAAAAGTTAGCAAGTAAAACATATCTTTTTCTAGCCCCCGGACAAAACCATTTCAAGTGTTTAGGGAAGTTATCTTGTCAAATTTTCAAATACAGACCGAAATAGCATTTAGCATGACAAATCAAACTTTAATTCTGACTAGCCAATTTTCGTTTGTTCTTGGCAATATAATATCATACGTTGCTACAATTTACTTTTTAAATAATCACCTAAAAATAGATACAAATCGGCAAGGTATATAACTAATTTAAATTGAAGAATATAATAGGAGTTGTCTATTTTAACTTTACAAATGTACAAACAAATAAAAATATAAAACTAAAATGACTTCACTGAATCCCGAGCAACGTCGGGTAGATACAGCGAGTGTGTTTTATATTGAATATTGGGTATGTAAACTAGTTTCAAACAAGGATTATCTTCCGTGTGAGTGTACTGAGAATCAATCTAAGGAGAAGCTGTCTGGCAGAGTAAAAGGGTTAGATTAGTCAAAACTTGTGAATAGAAGGAAAAGCGGAACTGGGTGAGGAATAACCTCATCAAAGAAGAGAGAAGAGAACTGTTAAAGTAACAGTTAATGACTAGGAAGCGAGTCGTGAAGACGTATGAAGATGTGCTCTTAAGTAAGTCTCCCTGTACTGACTTTACGTGGGACTCAAATAAAGGATAAACTGTCCAGTTATAAATCATTTTAGAGTTAATTTTAATTAATTTCAAAGTAATTATAAGACATCCAGACTCATCTCCCTTTGAACGGGACCCATTTGTAACGATTTTCGTTGTTTGTTACAAAAGAACTAATCAAAGACCAATTACGGACCACCTATTAAAAGCAGCTTGGTTAAAAAGTCCACATGGGTTTGAATATTCTTTTTTGTTCTGATGTTCATAGAAGCAAGACGGTTCAACATCACTCCAACTGCTATAACAGGCATTTAACACACGTAAGGAATTTGCTGGGTAGAAGCAGCAACAAAGAAAAACGGTTAACCCAATGACATTTTCTTCTCACCTAATATATTATCACAGAATATGCAAAGAACTCAAGAACTGTTACTTGGACGAAACATCCACATCACAAGTTAAGTCCCGTAAATACCAATTATTTGCAAGACATTTTAAAAAAATAAAAAATAATAATTTTTTAAATAAAATAAGAAATAAAATTATATTAAACTAGCTATATCTAGCAAGCGTTCCCCGGGATGCATTCTGAACCATTCGTCCAAACACTGTTCTTCTCTCTCTCTCTTTCATTATTTGTCCATTACTTTCTCTTCAACAGTCACCGCAATACCACATTTACTCTATGGACTACTCTACTTAAAATATCCCCAATTGTTTAAAATCAAATTTTATTTACAAAAAAAAATTTACAATTTAATTAGAAAAAAGATGGGGAGTAGGACAACAAAAACACATACGAAAAAGAAAGAAAAAAACAAAGAAACTAAATAAAACCAGGGGCAGGTAGGTAAGACCCTCCGAAAACATTCTTAGAGTAGACTGTAGCAGTGATAAATAAAGATTTATTTTCTCTCTTGGAGAAATTTCCCGGTTATGCAATTTGGGCACACACTGAGCAATTTCATCAGTACCCTGAAGAACTACTTCAGCCTCTTTGGGAATCATGGTCGGTCAGTAGAGAGATTCCGGAAATCAACCAAGAAGTGCATTCCCTTTCCTCTCTCCTGCCGTCATACTCTGGCTTCCAGAGCATCAACTATCTTCACTCTAAGATAAGCTGCTCGTTGACTTTCAGCAGCTAAAGAACTTTCTACGTTTCCTTTCATCACTCGGACACTGTCCAACTTTCTTCAACCTATACCAAACAGTATAGGTAATTGAATAAACCATTTCGTTGTTGTTATATAAAAAAAAAAGGTTTTGTTTCCGATTTCGTGCGACGGTCTCTGTTACTTACAAATAATATATAGGAGTTATTCTTAACAATCACTGATAAGAACCAGCGCCTTTATAAATGGTGACCCCAACGTGATTCCCAAAGGGGCTAAAGTAGTTCTTCAGGGGGCAGATGAAATAAATACGCCCTGCAAGCTGATTGGTCAGTGTGTGATCAAATTGCATAACAGGGACATTTCTCTGAGAGAGAAAATAAATCTTTACTTATGACTGCTACAAAACTGCCCACTGTTTTCCGGTTTGTGTAGAACCGAAAACAAGCAGGTCAATCTCTAAGTGGGAATGGGATAAATGTGGGAGCGAAAAGTAATAGGGGTGGAGTTTGTGAGTGGATAGTGTCCTTCCTTGATTAAAAAAAAAATGGAGGATGCCAAGAGTGAAATTTTGATTCTCGCCAAAAGGCCGCAAAAAGTCGTATCTTCATCATGTGATTGTTGTTGAACAGATCATCGGGTTTAAGAATGTTAATATCATCAGAATATATATATATATACTACAATATATATAATATTGGCAACGGAAGGAGAGGGATGGGCTCCACCTTCCATATGCTGTGCCCTAGACACGGTGATTCTTAACAAATCACCGCCGCTACGGCCATGGACAGTGTGCGATGTCGGCAACGACACTCGTGCGCGTCCAGGCTATGCGACCTTTACCTTTACCTTATACAACATTATCAGAATAATATATATCAGAATATATAAGAATGTGGATATCATGAACGTACACAACACAAAGAATGTGAATATCATCAGAATATATATATATATATATATATATATATATATATATATATATATATATATATATATATATATATATATATATATATATATATATATATATATATATGGGAAGAGAAGGATGAAGGTAATCCGACGTGATGGGAAAATGAAAAAGGAAAACCAAAAAATGGATGTTTTTTATGTGTACATCAACGTTTCGTCTTTATTTATAAGACTTCATCAGGATGATAAAATAGAGAAAAAATGTCATGCAAGTACAGATATATGTAGGGTAGACATATTGGGAGGAAAAATAGAATGAAATAAAGGCCACTCTATTTCTCCAACAAATACGGACGTCCACCCAGCAGTGGCCTTTATTTCATTCTATTTTTCCTCCCAATATGTCTACCCTACATATATCTGTACTTGCATGACATTTTTTCTCTATTTTATCATCCTGATGAAGTCTTATGAATAAAGACGAAACGTTGATGTACACATAAAAAACATCCATTTTTTGGTTTTCCTTTTTCATTTTCCCATATATATATATATATATATATATATATATATATATATATATATATATATATATATATATATATATATTATAATATATATATAACATTATCAGAATAATATATATCAGAATGTGAATATCATCAACGTACACAACACAAAGAATCACGAACAGTCATATTTAAATACAGGAAAAACATCACCGTAATTGAACAATGCACCCTGAAAAAGGCTGGAAATCGCATCGGCCGAGATGTAATGAAAATACATATAAATATCAATGCGGATAGTCCGAGGAGCAACAATGTAAATAAAATAATAATAATGTACCGGCAACAGAGGCTACTTTGACATGAGGGGCTACTATGATAATCCAATATCAACCTGCGTTTTTCACTTTTAACTAATCTACCTTGATTTGTTTGACTGCAACATATGTATTGTACAATTATAACATGTTTTATGTTTCCCGCCGATGCTAAGCCAGTGCCAGAAGTTCTTTAAAATGGTGCTTGCCAGTATGCTTGAGGACTATATTTCGCTAAAGGAGAAAACATCACAAAAACGTGGACCAAAGATAATTCCAGGAACGGCCGTTTACTCCCACGATCTTGCTGATTCGTGTTTGGTTTGAGAAAACGCAAAAGTGGCACTAGTTATTACAGCTGTGCCTAGTCATCTTTTTCTGTTCTGAGGGATGTTTATGAACCTTGTTACACAGTGGGGTTATAATGGTGTCGTATCGCGGGTTATTATGTTAATGTATTATAAAGTGCATACTATGATAAGTTTTGGACAGTAAAAAATGTATAAAAAGCTGAAATCAAAAAAGAAATTCTTCATTTTTTTAGAAGATAAAAGTCGAAGCGTTATTTATTTAAAAAATAGGCTTCTTTTGTGCCATGAAAGCGACACAGTAAGAACAAATGCCCCCAAACCTATCCACAGTAGTATTATTTGGACTACTATTCTCATCTTGGTTGCTATGTTCATAAAAAATTGAAAGAAAAAAAAGATTTAAAAAATCGTTTTTGGAATTGGAAATTAAGCTAAAATTTTTCCAATTCCGATGTTGGTTCCGATATCCCCAAAAGTTCCGATTTTTCCGATTCCCGATTCCGATTCTACGTAATCTTTCCAACACTGGTTTCGGCCGATGTACTCTCGACCTTCTTCACACACACTTTTTAGAAATTGAAAACCTTCTAATCGAACTATTATTTTTTTTTACTACTGAGTTCCTATTTATCAAGACTAAAACCCACTCAAGAATAAGGGCAACTAGGATTAATAGATTGTCAGTCGAATGATGAAGAATATTATGAGAGGATTGAAAATGATGAATGGAATGAACAAAATTTGATGACTTATGAGGACGGTTCATGGCAAGTATTTGTTAACATTGGATTTGAAGACGACCATGTTATAGTCTGCAGGGAAGCAGTCTGGTGGTAATGTTGGGAATAGTTATGTCGGACTCGAGAACCCAAACTCACATGAACCCATGTCGTAACAGTTTAAAGATGTTGGTTAATAATCTGTTCTGGGGGTTGAAAGTTCAATCCTGACTGCAGGCGCAATAACTAGGAATAACATTAAATGAACACTTTTATCGGGTCATGTCTAGTGTTGGGACGATTAATGGGAATCGGAATCGGGAATCGTAAAAATCGGAACTTTTTGGGGTATTGGAATCGGAATCGGAAAAAATTCTGTTTATTTTCCGATGCCAAAAACGATTCTTTTTATTCTTTTTATTTTTTTTTTATTCTGTTTTTGTTTTTTATTTGATTTGTTTAAAACTTAATTTTCCATTGCTGGTACTAATGATGAAATGATAAATATTTATTGATTTTAAACTACCAGTAAAACTAAAATCTATAGATCACCCCCCCCCCTCTACAAGTTCATTTTTACATTTGCGAAAATATATGAATATATTACATAGGTTTTTGTTTTACGGTAATCCGAAAATAAAACAAAAACAAAAAAAAACTCTATAGATAAACATTTAGAGATTTTAAAAGAATCGGAAATTGTATCGGAATCGGGAATTTAGAACAGAATCGGGAAAAATATTGGAATTGTCCCATCACTACCATATCTGACGGAATGAGAACAATCTACCCTCGTAGATTAAATAAAGATTTAGTTCGATTTTTTTAATCATCTTTTTAAAATTATGAACCTTCTAGCCGAACTTTATTTTGTTTTTCTTTACTAATGAATCAACAGTTATCAAGGCCAAAAGCCACTCGAAGATAAAGGTTAATGAGATGGATGGATTTTTGGTTTACTGATGAAGAATACTATGAAAGGGTTGAAAAAGATTAATGGAATTAACAAAATTATGGTGACGGTGTAGGACAAGATTCGCAAGTTTGAAAAGATGCATCTGAAGAAAATCGGAGGTTACATCGGCCGAAACGTTGGGAATATAACAACCAAGATTAGAATCCTCATCTAAAATAAATCGGGGGGGGGGGAGAGAATATTTAAAGATAAAATAAAAAAATATTAAAATTACTTACCATATTTGTCTGTTAATGTTATTTACAGATTTTTCAAAAATGTTCACGATTTCCCAGAAAGATAAAATCGGTATGGTTCCTTTTGATAATTTATCAAATTTATATATATATAAAAAAAAATCCGATGTAATACGTTGAAAACAGAAAGTATTCGAGGGTTGCGTAATATTGAACAATTTTAGAGCCTCCTCCTCAGAAGTAGAACAAAGAGATTTAAAAATCCATTGTCCCTAAAAAAAATCGAAAATAAATAAATAAATAAAAAATATATTAAAATTTTTAAAACAAAAACAGTAAACGTTCTTTACTTATTTTTTAAACTATTATTTTGTTATTCGATTTTTCGACCCCTTGCGGAGTTATAACTTGACGCAACTTGTTATCTTAAATGTGTGTGTGTGTGTGTGTGTGTGTTATATCGGTCAAAATTAAACTCGAAAGTGATTTTGAAGCCGCTTAAACTATTGATTAAAAAGTAATTTATTGCTTTAATTAAATTTGTCCGTTTCTCGGCCTGCCAAGCCAGCTGGACATCCGACGAAACTTCCCGATGTTCCGAATATGAATTCGGTGCTTGAAAAGAGATTTTCATGAACTTTTAAATTTAAATCAAATTTTGTCAAATGTTGAACTACGTATTTATTGAATAGATTTCATCAAATTCGAAGCGGCAAAAAGTCAAGTAGTTCTGTTCATTTGTGCCGCTAAACCAAAAGAGCAAAACATGGATTTTCGCACGTGTATCTGTAGTATCAAAGAACTGCGATCGAAAGCGTTGTTGTTGTTGTTGTTGTTGTTGCTGTTTGTTTTTGTTTAACTTCTTCGTTGTTTATGACTTAAATTTTATTTATTTAATCATCACAGTCAGTCACCTATGGGAACAGTACTTCCCATACGGATGCGAACACTAAATAAATAGTCACTTAAAAAAACAAAAACTTTTACTTACTTTCTTTGTTATTCGGCTGTATGATATAAAGTTTCAACGCCGAGGTCACTACAATGAGTTGTTGTGTAAGAAATGGTAATAATCGCAGCGTCAGTGTTCAATCGACGAAAAGACGCTGTTTGTTACAATAGTAGGCGCGCGTTACTCTTCCACTGTGGCCTCTTTTTACATTCATTCATTCTTTATCGTTTCTTTCGTTTTTTTTTTGTTGTTTTTTTTAAAATCCTGCTTTCATAGTCCATGATTTCTCACTCACTCGTCGTCACCAACACTTGTAAAGTGGGTGTGGGTGTGGCGCACTGGCTGAGGGGGGGGGGGTGCACGATTATAATGTGGATTTTACACTGTAAAAGAATTAAATAACATCGTTGACTTGATTAGACCCCCTTCCCCTCTCTCTGTCTCTCTTTGTTTTGTTTTGTTAGTGACGTACGTACGGTGTGTCACACCTGAGATAAGAACAAGCAAAGTAGTAAATACTCTGCGTGAAGCTAAACAAAAAAAAAGGTAGATTCGTTTTTCGTTTCTCTTTCTTTCTTCCCTTTCACGCAAATCTCTCTCTCTCTCTCTCTCTCTCTCTCTCTCTCTCTCTCTCTCTCTCTCTCTCTCTCTCTCTCTTCTCTCTCTCATATATATATATATATATATGATTATTTTTTATTTATATAGGCATGTACATAATTTGCGACACTGGTATGTCGATATTATCGATCAATAGCTGTTAGAAACGGAGATCTCATCAGGCAGAATAAAAATTTGATCTTTCCCTTAGGTAATATTTGGAAAGAATGAAACCTGGAAAGAAGAAAAGAAGAGAAAAGGGGTCAAATATCCGTGTCACATTTTAACGGCAAATTAATCTTTGGATATGAATTAAGGGTTGCGTTAGCGTGTCAAATATTATTCACGATATGGGAGTGGGATAAAGATGCTGTTTTCAGTCTTGCCTTGATTCTATGGGTGGTTAAGTCATTTAGATCTAATCGTGTTGATTTTTTCTTTTTGTCTTTTAATTTGTTCTAGTTTTTACTTTTTAAATATTTTATAATTATTTATCCTATTTCTAATTTTATATTTTATTATTAATTTGACGGCAATAACGTAATAATGATGACAATATTAGGAAAATAAAAGCTCTATTTGATATTGAGCACTCTCTTTAAGCCCGGTTGAAATTATTTGGATGTTTATCCTGTGGATGTTTACTTTACCTGGATTACTATATACAGGGTGCATCAGGTATATGAGAACATATTTTCCATTTTATTAAATGATAAAAAAAATCAAACAAAAATATTCTTAATCAAAAACAATTATATAAACATGTAAGCTAAGGTATTGTTTAATAATTTCATTCAATGAAATTCCCCTCTACTTCAATGACAGCTTCGATTCGAGACCTAAACCGACTGCAAGCGCGCTTGAGATGGTCCTCATCTATGTTGTCCATCACTCTGACAATGGATGCTTTTAGAGAATCTTTAGTGTTGTGGGGGTGTTTATTAACATCTCTCTCCACGACGCCCCACACATAATAATCCAATGGATTCAGGTCTGGAGAGTTTGGAGGCCACAAGTTTGGAGTGATGTGATCATAAAAATGATCCGCCAACCATTCCTGAGTGTTTTGAGCCTTATGTGCTGGTGCAGAGTCTTGTTGAAAGATGTAGGGCCTTCCATTTGTTACTCTATCGATCCAGGGCTTAACAACAGTATCCAAGACTTCAATGTAAGCAGCAGAAGTGACTCTTAGTCCTTGCCGAAAGAAGTGTGGTGGCATCACATGTCCTTCGTTGCTAACAACCCCCAAAACCATAACAGTTGCAGGAAATTTTGTATGCATGACTGTTGGAACTTCGGAAGGGTCATTACACAGCCATATGTCATTCCTTCTGTTTACCTTTTGATCTTGATCAAAGTTTTTCTCATCTGAGAAAAACCAAAGCATGCCTTGCTCAACAGGATGTTTCAGTTTGTTTAACAGCCTCTTGGACCTTATCAAACGATTCTCTTTGGTGGTCTCGGACATAAACTGGCCTCTCCTCATCACATTAGACTTGTAACGAAGATTTTCATGAACAGTCCTTCGAATTGTGGCTTCTGAAACATTCGGGTCTTTTGCGATGGACCTCATTGACTTTTGGGGGCTCTCATCAATAATATTCTGAACTTGATGAATAAATTCAGGTGTTCTAATCGTGTCTGACCGTTGGTCGTGCTTTTTACGTTTAGCAACCTGCTTACAATCACCATCATTTTCTTCTAACTCCCTACGAACTTTATAAACAAAAGAACGGGCGACTTTAAGAAATTGTGCGATTTGTAAATCGCTATGATCTGCCTTTATTGCGACAATTACAGCCTGTCTTTTCATTTGTTCCGTTACATTATTATCTGCCATTTTTCATTATCTGCAAAAAAGAATAAAAATAATTAATATAACGTAACAATAACGACATTACGCGATGTTCTCATATACCTGACGCACCCTGTATATATATATATATATATATATATATATATATATATATATATATATATATATATATATATAGTAATTTATGGCAATTAAGCTACACAGAGGCTTCCGCGTTTCATCCCCGTATGGAATCGTTAGACTAAAATGACGTTTTCTTACGGGGATGAAACGCGGAAGCCTCTGTGTAGTTTAACGGACTACATAAACTCTTCTGCTAATTATAAATACTGGGAGCACATCTCTCTCAGTGTTTTAACTACCCCAGCCCGACAGGAACTGAGCAATTTCGGTGGCCTTTTATCTGTCGGGCTGAGGTATTAGTCCTGGGTAGTACGAGGAAATCCACCCTCCCATGCATTGCCTCCCCTCTTTGGGGTAGAGTAAGTTTATTACTTACTCATGAGGCGCCCGACCGGGGAATGCCGAAGAGGCTGCCTAAGCAATTTTTAAAAGGGCTGCTTCGTAGCTAGGGTTGTTATTTTAATGTTAAAAAGTCATTTATCTGTTTGTTTGTATAAATTACTTTAATTAATTATTGTTAATATCGACGAAACTATTGCACATATATATAGTAAAATAGGACAATACAATTCCAAAGTAATAACACCGAACATTAATTTATTATGAACTGTTTAAAAATAGTTATGCAAATTAGGCATTCAAAGAACTGTCTCTTAATCGTTCATCTGTACTATATATACAAAATGTTATGTTTTTTTGTATTATTGATTTAAATAACAGTAACCCGTTTTGATGGTAATATAGGAGTGCTAATACGCTTGTGCGGTAATATATATATATATATATATATATATATATATATATATATATATAAAGTCAGTTCATATTATATTCCAGTAACCATGGTTTTATTTTATTATTTTTATTTTTTCACATTTCCAAAAAACATAACATTTCTGTGAGATATATTTTTTTACGGTCCGTTTCATTTGTCTCCTGATTTATATTTGCTCTGTTATCACTAATTGACAATCATCGAGCTGAATTTTTTAAGGAGACTGCAAAGTAAAAGGGCACTGATAGTATATGCTAATACATATATTGTCATTAATAATTATATATATATATATATATATATATATATATATATATATATATATATATATATATATATATATATATATATATATAATGCAATTATACGGTATATTTCGCAGAAGCAGAGACAGAAAACGAATACATTTCTGTTATTAAAATCTACTAAGATAAATTAAATGAAAACATTTAATGAAAAAAATGTAACCCTGACCCGACGGCAACTCCGGCTATAAGCCTCTTATCTCAATTTATAAAGTCGGGCCGTTTATCGCACAAACAATGAGATTAAAACGCCAAATTCATATTCAAAATAGAACTTTAGCTTTCTAATACTGTAAATTTTCATGCGATCTACGTAATAAGGCTTACTAATTTTCATAATGCTTTACAAAAGGACATCTTATTAATTAACTATCCGTTCGTATTGTTGTCTAATTCAATGACTGTTTTCAGTTTATTTGTAGCGGTAGTCCCTACAACAACTACAACAACAACAACAACAACGCAGAGTGAAGATCTCTAAATAATTCGATGCTTGCTTGACTTAAATGCTAATTAGATAAAATACTCAATTTCGATTGGTTCCCCATATCGGACTTTAGCCAATTAGAAACACTCCCCGTGGAAGTCAGGCACCTGTTCCTGAATTTCATTAAAAGAATTGCACTCGCGTTTTCGATGCAATGAGCCAGCGAGAAGGCCAAGTTGCCTAACGAACTCTTATCATTCTGTATACTTCAAAAACTTCTTATTGGCGCGCAAACGAACCCCGCCTTTAGCCTCTGGATATTGGCTTCGGTATGCGGACAACTTACAAAAATGGCGACACTTCGGCACATGGACTCACTTCTTAAAATTAATGCGAACTCTGTCAATCTCTGGAACTTTCTACGCCAACATGTGCATGTACGGTCAAGAACTTCTTCTTTGTTCAGACTTATGAACTTATAATAACATTTTCTTTGTCTTGCTTTTTTTACTTTTAATATTACACTTTTTGCGTTAAGACATGAATATTTAATAACTCTTGCAATAACTTATTTCCTATCCCTTTCCTATTACTTGTTGAACGGGGATGTGAAGTTCAAAAAAAAAAAAAAAAAAAAAACTATGATAAATTACGCCAAAATAGACTATGTCACCAATCTCACTTTTAACAAAATATTTCTTTTACTACATATTTCGTGACCCAGGAAACATGCAACCTTCAAGTTTTATCGACTATCTTCGTTCTGCCTATCTTCACTCGGGATTATCCAATAATAAACTTTTCGAGACTGTTAAAAGTAAATTTTGCTTTATTTTTTAAAAAATCAGATTCAGCGAAAATGTATTCCACTCTTCGGAAATACTGTAATAGAAGGGGGGTGTTGGTCCCTTCCTTACATTTATCGCACGAAATGAATTGAACGAACAACAACCGAGTAACAGGTAACAAAAAAGGGTTTATTTAACAGAGGGTTGGAACTGTGTCCCAGTGAAGAAAAGAGGCTGCCGGATCGTCAGCAAATATATTCCCAGTGGAGATGGCTGTTGCTGGAACGATGCAGGGGAAAGACAGGAGAGAGATGTTTCTTCGTTGCTGGCCGATTTCTTTCTGCTGAATTCTTCAACTGACTAGGTGGTAGAAAATAGTCCATGAGGGGACAGTTGATATCAGTACGCCCTGCAAGCCGATTGGTCAGCGTATGACCAATTTGCTCACAGGGGACGAGAAGAAATAGATCCTATTTCAGTCTGCTACAATACTAGTAAAAAAAATCTTCCATGATCAAACTAATCACGAATATTCATTTCAGTACAAAATGCCCCGGATTATTTACCAGCTAAGTCATCGATTGAAATATTGTATTAAAAAATCCCACCAGTTTTTTAAAAAGTAGACGCGTTCTCACGTCACAAAATTACTCTTCTACTGAACTTTCTTTGATTATCAACCAGACTACTTTATTTTCTGCTACACATTTTGCCTTTGCGACACACGCCCGCCGTTATCTTTGCTTTTACGCTCGAGAAGAAAAACAACAACAAATTCCTGTCAATTTGACGCCATTAATGAACGCGCGTGCGAAAATATTCTCGACGTTTGAGCAAACCCTTTCTATCACTTGGTGACTAGCCGACCCAAAACTCTTCGCTGGAGACGATTCGAATTTGCAACATATGTCAACTAGACAATTTTTAAAGAAAACTCATCACAGAGACGAGCAGCCACGAGACTCATCAATTGGACGACCTCAAATTCCGAATTTCCGTTCAGGAGCAAAAATATTTTTTCATTCAAAAATTATTTATTCATCATTTTTCAAATTAAAGAAAAAAATCACATATAAATGCTCTGTACCCTGTAATCGAGTATCATCGAGCTTGCTTTTATTGGACTAATCCCGGTCTTCACTGAATAATCTTTTTTCTAAGTGAAAAATCCAAATCTATCTATCTATCTATCTATCTATCTATCTATCTATCTATCTATCTATCTATCTATCTATCTATCTATCTATCTCCCCCCCCTCTCTCTCTCTCTCTCTCTCTCTCTCTCTCTATATATATATATATATATATATATATATATATATATATATATATATATAATTTGGGAAAGTTCATTTTTTAAGCATCAATGAAATTTAAGACGTAAAGAAAGAGGCAAAATGCCTTCAAAAACCATTTGTTAGATGCGTATATTATTTTATTAAGCTCAAAACAAATATTTTTATTTTGACTTTTTTTTTTACTAATATTTCACTCGATATAACGAGCATCATCAGAGTTTTAAACAAATATAAGGTATTTAATTAATTATTTTTTATGTATGCGTAATCATCCTTCTTGGTGGTGATGAAAGATTGGCGTCCGGATGTTGTGTGGACAAACGGTGAAAAATCTCTTTTTAAATCTGAACTTTAAAACGCGAATGGCTCGCAAGTAGATATAAATTTGTGAAAGTTCATTTTTTTAAGCATTAATGAAATTTAAAACGTAAAGAGATATTTTCACCATTTGTCCACATAACATCCGGACGCAACATCACTTAATTATCACATAATTATCTATTTAAAAATCAAACATGTATCTATTTAAACTATACCAATTTGCTTGAGATGTCGGATACAACGTGTCTAATGAACCCTCATCACTCTGAACAACTAACACATTTATTGGCGCGCAAACGAAACCCGCCCGTACCTTCGGACTATTCACATCAGCACGTGGACTTAATTTCTTAAGATGACGACATCTCTGAATATGGACTTAATTCCTAATAATAATACAAACTCTGCCAGACCCATGAGTTTCTTACTCCAACCTGCGTACTTACGATCAAAAGAAAGATTTTCCTCGGCCATACTTATGGGTTCATAATAACCTTTTCCTCATCTTGATTTTGGGACTTTTCACATTAAATAACTTCTTTACTAATCCATTTCTATTACTTGTTGAACGAAGATGTGAAATAAAGTAGACAAAATATATTATGTATGATTAGTTTTTCTCATTACTTTTGATAAAGGTATTTTCTACTACGTATTATTACGCATTGTTTTTTTTTACGCATATTGTTCTTCTCCTAGATTAAGTTCTCCACCAAGGATGAAGAATCTAGTAAACTTTGCTATTTTATCCATAACATAGGTGGGGGTGGGGTGTACGGATCCATAACTTTCAAAAGGTATCAAAAAAAGTGTCTTCATAGCCACATTAACGTCTGAATTTGTCTGGTATTTCCAAATGGTTACACTGTTGTATTTCTTGCTGTGCTTAAAAGAATAACGACAACACTGATTTTATTTATCTACCTCCCACAAGGTAAGATGTGACACAAGGTCGGGAAAGTGGGATTAGATAAGCCAGCGCTCGAGAGGTGAGCACTCTGGCCATTTAAAAATTGCCTGGGCAGCCCCGTCGGCATTCCCCGGTAGGGGCGCCTCAGACAGTAAGCAATAAACTTACTCCTCCTCAAAGAGGAGAGGCAAAGCCTGGGAGAGTGCACCTCCAAGAACTGCACAGGACCGGCAACCCCCAATAGAGCGGCGTAAATCCAGACACAAAGGCCCGAACAATACCGGTTTATTAGGCGGGGTAAAAAAAACCCTGGCTGACAACACTGATGTATAAAAATATAATGAAATGTCTTCAGTGTCAGTGGCGGTGAACGAGTAAGAAGAACGCACTACAGAAATTCACGGATAGGTTTTCTCCATGTCGTTATTTTATATAATAATTTGTGACACTCATGCATCCACCTATAAACGCCTATTCTATGATTTCGCCCCTGTGGTAAGTCCTGATAAAAGTGGGTCGTCAATATTCGTTCATCTATTTGAGATATGGTTCGCCGAGGCACTCGTGCCTTGGTGATTCCGTTGCGGTTTTTTACTTTTCTTCTTCATATAAGTTTATATATTTTTTCTTTTCCCACGGCAAATGATTGTTTCTGAATGGCAACACAAATATAATGATATATCTTTATTGTCGGTGGCGGTAAACGAGTGTGGGTTACTGAGAAAGGAGAATGTGTTACATTATGGATGGCCATATGAGAGTATTTCAACTACTATGTATTTTTCAGAACTAAACAAACACGCGTATATTACGAGTAAGGGCTACCTTTTTTTCACGACTAGTTTTGTCTCTTTTTCGTATCAGTGACAAGTCAAAGTTGTCCTCTTTTTGAATTAAACCGGGCAAATTATTTTTGTGCGCTCCTTTGATATGCTTTTTTTTTTCGGGAGTTATTCAAAATACATTTCAGGGAGTGGCTACGTTGTCGTCTACGACTATCTGTGACTGTCTCTCTTTTAAATCAACATCGGCGTCCGAGTGGTTGTGTATCCGCAGACAAGTAAGAACCTGGGTTGACGACGACATTGTGTATAATGGTTTATACACGCATCGGTAAGTGAAAATATAACAGATGATTGCCTTTAAAACATTGTTAGGACACCTAACGAAAACGGGATTTACCTCCCTTGAACCATTTCGGGAGTTAAGAGTTATCGCCCTTGAAAAAGGTAGTATGCCCGAAGAGAAAGTAAACACAGATCACGGCTTCAGACTGTTAATATGTCAATCGCGTCCAGCGGCAAATTAATTCATTAATTCATTCTGTGTTCAGTTTTAATAAATCTGTTAAACGTTTCTCTTGATAGTTCATCCATTTATTTTACAAGTTATTATCTATTATAACCTAAATTACGAGGTTATAAAAAACATATACAACAAAAATAGTATTAATGTAAAATATGCATTTATTTATATCATAATATAATTTTCTACCGACCTGCATAGTTTTACATTTCTTAAACTTTTTGTGAGTGTTTTTTCATTTCAAAATTTGTTTTCGACTCTTGTATAGCTTTAACAGACAATGGCTGAACACATGCGGCCATAAGCTTCAAGATACTACAACTTGTTTTGAAACAAAGAAAAGCTTTAAAACAGTTCCAGAAAGTTAAATATATACAGATCGTTTGAAAATTAAATTTTAATGCGTTTGGTGAGAGTTATTAGTTGTATTTTCTTAAATTTTCGATTGATCAGCTGTTAACTATAAGACATAAAAGTTAAAAGGAAAAACTGACGGCGGCCATCTTGGAGTGTTACTAGTAAAACAACAGATATCAATGAAATCTTATGTTTAAATAAAAACACAAACTTTAAAACAGTTTCAGAAAAGTTATTTGGTGTATATTTTGTGTATTTTCAATTTCTCGGCTGTTGACTATACTGCATGAATGCCTCTAAAACATATACTGCCAAAAACAGTATTAATATAAAAGACGCATTTATTAATATCAATACGGATATTTTTTGTATTATCTGTTGCACGTATTAATCATTTACTTTATTTCAGTATCAAACAATTTTTTTTAAATAAAATTTTTAAAATATCCACCATGACTTTTTGGTTAAGATCAGAGTGTAGTATTTTTCTGATGGATGCTACACTCTGTCAACCGGTACCGTCTTGACCTTTGAGGCTTGATTCCACCGGTCTAAGCTATTGTCCTGTACAGTTCTATGAGGTCCATCCTCCCAGGCTTTACTTTCTATTTGAGAAAGGGTTTGTTTATTGCTAATCGCCTGAGGCACCCTGTGTATTTATCTCCGACAGAATTTGACATTGATCAACCGAGGGTGGATTGTTGTACTTTAAAAAAAACAAAAAACAAGCAAACATCATCATGTTCGGTTTAATGTCCATTTTACATACTTGCATGTGTCGGACACCTTTTAGAAATTGACATCCTTCTTTCTCTCAAGTCTATCCCTATCACTTCCTCCCATGTTCTACTTGGCTTTCTCCTGCCAACTGACACTGTTCTACATCTACTAACCCAAAAATTCTCATCAATTCTTTAAATGTAACCAAACTAACAGTCTCCTGTTATGTAATCATCTCCCTATATTGTCCAGATTTAATCTTCCTCTTAGTTCATCAGATCTAAGCCTGTCTTCAAAATTCACATTACACATCTATCGTATCATTGTCATATCATTCCTCTCCATGCAACACATATCTTCAACCCTCACTGGCCAGGTTTCACCTTCATACATCAGCACACTGCGTATACATGTCTGATAGACTCTTCTCTTAATTGACAGTGGTAATGATCTTCTGGAAGTAATGGCAGAAATTCCCTGAACTTATTCCATCCATTCCTAACTCGTACAATCACACTCCAATACAAGGTAAGAAAATTTCTGAACAACCTCAATAGCTTCGACATCCAAATATACTTTATTCACATTTGCATTGTCTCACACTTCCTACACACAAACTCGTTGTCATTTCTCAACCTAACTGTAATTGCACCACACTCTTTGTGTACTCAATACTTACAAGTACCACAAAACAATACGTTGTCCCCCAAATCCCTTTCTATAAACTGAGTAGGGGAACTTTCTTCTTTCTGGGGACTTTCCAACACTACAACCACATATCGTCATTTTGGTCTTGGTAACATTCATTCTCATACCTTTACTTAACATAGGATTCCTCCAAGTTTTGAACTTAAAAAGTAGGTCTTCCATTGTTTCACAGACAAGAACTAAATCATCAGCATACAGCATCTCTTCTGAACAACCTGCACGAAAGCCCTTGAATAATGCATCTAAGTACACAGATGGAAAGCAACAAACTATTTTATACAAAATAGAATATATTAAATGTTTTTTAAATTTTACCAAATTGACTGAATTCGACATTGGGTAACCCAAGAGGGAGTGATCTACTATAAAACAAAACAATCGAACCAAACATCATGAATAAATATTTGCATATATTAAGAATTTGAAGCTCGAAAACTTTTACCAAAATTACTGGATTTTGCGTTTAATAACGCAAAAAACAGTATTGGATGTGGGTGTGTTAAAATAGTGTTAAAAACAGAATTTTCCGCATAGGGTTAGAATGAGGAGAAATCATCACGTGAAAAATGCAATGTCAAAAACTGAATCTTCATATTCATGTGTTAGTACTTTTTACGTCAGCTTTACCACTCTGTAAAGAAAAACATATCTACTAAACTTAATGCTATGGAGGCACACAGAATAAGGAAAGATACGACCAAATACAATATACACATTTATTTACATATTGACAAATGTAAAGTGGACTTACACCACAATATAACAGAACATACAATAAACAGTTTTTTACTCATCACTCGTGGTGGGGTTCTACCAAACATGGTAGGTTAGGAATATAAGACAGAGCTTCTTCATGTTACCAACCATGTGGAAACCTGTCCAGCCGTGGTGAACTCCACTCTCTCTCCTCAAGTAGCCTGATTCGGTCTGCCCAAAGGGAAAATCAACCACCGGAGTTTTTAGCAACCGGTGTCAATCTCCTTTGTCCCCCTGCACATGTAACAGAACAATCTTCAACATTATTTGTGGAAAACCAAGAAGTTTGTTCAACCGTATGAAAATTTGTTTCAGTGCCACCCGGGCGATGCTGAGAAAGGACAGCTAGTACGTTATTAAGTATTGTGTATATCTTATTATATTTTATTACAGTGAACTCTTACAGTATTAATTCGGCATTGCCCGTGTGGAGATATATCTCTGCTCGGAAGGTTGTTTAGCAAAAATAATTTCAAATATAGTCATGTTTACAATTCTTGCCTTTTATTTTTCTTACTAAATGTTCACTACCCAGATGCCACTCGAGGATAAGGGTTAATGAAATGGAATAATGGTCAGGATAAAGGCCAGATGCCACTCGAGGATAATGGAATAATAGTCAGGATAAAGGCCAGATGCCACTCGAGGATAATGGAATAATAGTCAGGATAAAGGCCAGATGCCACTCGAGGATAATGGAATAATAGTCAGGATAAAGACCAGATGCAACTCGAGGATAATGGAATAATAGTCAGGATAAAGGCCAGATGCCACTCGAGGATAATGGAATAATAGTCAGGATAAAGACCAGATGCCACTCGAGGATAATGGAATAATAGTCAGGATAAAGGCCAGATGCCACTCGAGGATAATGGAATAATAGTCAGGATAAAGGCCAGATGCCACTCGAGGATAATGGAATAATAGTCAGGATAAAGACCAGATGCAACTCGAGGATAATGGAATAATAGTCAGGATAAAGGCCAGATGCCACTCGAGGATAATGGAATAATAGTCAGGATAAAGACCAGATGCCACTCGAGGATAATGGAATAATAGTCAGGATAAAGGCCAGATGCCACTCGAGGATAATGGAATAATAGTCAGGATAAAGGCCAGATGCCACTCGAGGATAATGGAATAATAGTCAGGATAAAGTTCGAATACTTTAGGGGACGATTCTTGATAGGAATCTGTTCATATTGGCTTTGAAGACGACCAAGTTATAATCTGAGGGAAAGCAGTCCTGTGGCAATGTGTTCTACAGACTGGAAGCCCTTGTGAAGAAACTCTGTTCATGGAGATTCTACCTGACCCTAGGCACACTGAGAAAGAAAGGAAAGCTTTTCTTTCTTGTGCTAGAAAGACAAATTCTTGCTTTGAATGTCTTACAAGGAGGAGTTAGAGATTGGAGCTCAGTCGAGCACCTTCCATGGAAATTACAATAGACTAGAGAGAGACTAACAACGTCTCTTTTGTGCCTTTAAAGAAAAAGTTAAAAATAACATTTGTAATATGAAGTCAAGTAATAAAAAAACGTCAGCACAGTGGTGTTCTTTAAAAAAAAACTGTGTTGTTTACAGACAGCTGTAAAATGGCAAATGGCTTTAACGAATCAAAACGAATTCAAATTATTAAAAAAAGTGGATTATTTTAAATCTTAAAAATACTAATAAATATAATTATTTAAATGTTTAAACCTTGTTTTAAATACATTCTTCACTGAGATATTCTTTGTTTATTTCTTTTTATGAAACGAAGACAATCTATTTTTTTTTTAAATGGATATCGTTTCTTTACGTTCTAATATATTTCAGTTATTTTATGGACCTAACCGATAATTGCCCCTAGTGACCCTAGATGGAATCGATGGAAAATTTCAAATGGTGTTTTTAGATAGCTTATACCACTTATAGTGTTGAGAGTTTTGAATTTAAAATAGTAACTCTTATTGAAACTGATTTGAATGTTTTAACATATCGATTTTTATAACGCACAAACAAACAATGACTTTTATAGATATAGATTAAGCTGTTGAGTAAATGGACGCCACCTTCTCCGATTTCTCTTTCTCCTCCTCATACTTATCTTACTATTTCTCCTCCTCCTGCTGCCACTTTTCCTGCTTTTCTTATTCCTGTAATTTGATTGGTTAATATTTGATGCGGTGTAAACTTGTGCAAATGTCTGCATGGGTCATTTATTTTTCAGTCACTTAGCAACGTCTAGGTCAACAACAACAATAACAACAACTATATTATCAATATTATCATGACCTGATCTGCATTTACAGAATGCCACAAAAAAATGGGAAACCTAGAAAAACAGTTAAACAGCTCATGTATATAGATGAGATATGCATTCAAATGTTCCACGACATGAACCAAGTACAGGGTGTTTCAGAAGTCTTGGGCACAGCGTCATGCATGGTTCGGATAACTGTAGTTTTTAAGGTGTCATGTGCAGTTGTCTTTGGGAAGTGGACGGGGTAGACCTAGCCATCCGGGCATGACACAGGCAGTTTGATTTTTTGAGGGCTGGCGGTCAGTTAGAGTTGGACGTTTGAGGTGGCAGTCGGTTTCCGTAGTCCTCGAGAACCTCTGTTTTCGAGGACTACGGAAAACCGGCTGTTGTGTCGGGTTGGACTTATGTTTCTATTTGGCCGGGATAAAAATTTGATTTTGCAAGTCTGCTATTCAACCTAAGAAAACGAGTACAATTTGTAATCTCCAAAACAATAAACTGGACTCATAGTTTTACTTGGAATGAGAAATTGAACTCTTGTTTAAGACTCGTGTACCCTTTGTGTATTAGATGCTTTACTTAACGTCTACTTAGTGTTTGTCCCCAACAAATTGTTAATAAATTAAATGTTATTGTTATCCAACTATTTCTCTATTATCCTTTTCTTGTTGTATATTGTATACAACGATATAGACGCACGTCTTTATTACAAACAATAGTATCCGAAGCATAATTCTTGCCCACTTGTTCCAAAGAATAATAACATGTGTGCAGCCAAAACGTGATAAAGTTGGAATAACAAATACTCTTACTATATACTAGTTTACTCATAGCTGGCTCAACCCGCTCATGATGAATGTTGCACTAGGTACCAGGTACCCATAGCTGGGAGGTGTAAATTTTGAGTTCATACCTTTCTCATTGGTATTATTGTCATTTAGTATGAACTCTACCCCCCCCCCCCACATCAGCTATAGAGAAATTGTATTCAGTTAATTGTATACAATGAATCGTTCGTGTTTTTGTACTAATGAGTCACCATTTATCAAGGCTAAAAGCCACTCGAAGATGAAGGTTGATGAGATAGATAGATTGACAGTTGAATGAGGATGAATAATATTGTAAGCAATAGTCCCTAACGTATATACATATATACATAATATATTAACACAGGCAAAACAGAGCACATTCTCCTGAACCAACATGGAAATATCTGTTCCCTTAAATGGGACTTGTCTTAAAAATGGTGATAAGTTTACCTATCTTGGCAGTTGCAAAGCAAAATTGCCCAGAGAGTGAACTAAATGTGCAAATCCTGGAGTGGACTGACCAAGATGAAAGCAATCTGGAAGTCAAATCTCTCTACCAAGATTAAACATAACTTCTTTGAAGCCATTGTTGCATCAGTTCTCATGTATGGAAGTAGCACCCGGACTTTTACCAGAAGATTGCAGAAGAAAATTGACGGTGTGTACACCCGAATGCGAAAAGCAATGTTCTTTGGAAGATGCCAAAATCGGGATTCCAATGGAAAGTTGGGTAGTCCGTTAGAAGCCATTCTTTCTGATCTTGTGAATATTTTCTTTGTTTAGTTTCGTTTTTTTTTTTTAATTGTGAACACGTCACGTAAATCCTTTGTCGTCAGTTGTAAAATCGTATTTAATCTCTCTCGACTTGAGAGCTGAAATTAGAAAGGCAAGATACAAACAGGACAGTGCAAGAAACACAAGAGATGGAACACGTTGTTACCACTTTGGTCACTGAACTCATAAAGGTCACGTCAGCATTCACACGTTTTATTTATATCACAAAATCTATACAAGGGAAATCACTCTGATCGCCAAATGAAATCATGGCAGCCGATGTGAGAGAGATAACCCAGACACTACAGTTCAGTGGGGTGACCGCACAGAACTTCATCAAGTCACTAACAGAGGACTCACAATGTACCTATGAAGACCTACCTGCCGATGATGATGATGATGATGACGATGATGATGATGATGATGACGATGACGACGATGATGACGACGATGACGATGATGACGATGATGATGATGATGATGATGATGACGATGACGACGACGATGATGATGATGACGACGATGATGACGATGATGATGATGATGACGATGACGACGACGACGACGATGATGATGATGATGACGATGACGACGACGATGATGATGATGACGACGATGATGACGATGATGATAATGATGACAATGATGACGACGACGACGATGACGATGACGTTGATGACGATGATGATGATGATGACGATGATGACGACGATGATGATGATGATGATGATGACGACGACGACGACGATGATGATGATGATGCATTCCAGATTTCCAAGGAAGTACGTTCACTCTAAAAACAGATAGAACTATCTTCATCATAAATTTCCTCAGAATAAAACAAACATTTCTGTATGAAACTGAAACTTAGGAAGTCATATAAAGTCTTGCAGATAGAACAGGATATGAACCTGCTGGGAAATCCGTCGTATAGGAAAAATAAACTAACTTCAAGATTCCAATGAGGTAATTGGATACTCGAGTCACATTATCTCACTCACAACAAAAGTAAAAATTGCTGACCTTATAGGACCCGCACTGTTTGCCAAACTTCAGCCCCTGTCACATCGCCACAGTGTTGAATCCCTGTACTTGTTTTACAAGTACTCACACAGAATGTGGTCCGATGAGCTTACTGCACTTGTAACCCCTCCCCAACGTGAATACCCCGATCTACCTGATTAGCAGCAAAATCCCACCCCTTCATTGTAGAGGTCGCTTGATGCCGGAAGGTTTTCTACTCTGATAGCTTCTTTTCTCAGACAGCTCGCCTTTGGAATTCTCTCTCTGTTCCCTATTTCCATGACCGTTCCAACATGCAGAAATTCAAATATAATGTGAACAAACATCTTGCTGCACAACTCCCCACTTAAGGTGCCCCCTATAAATCTGGTCCCTATCACAGTAGTACGGTTCAGTAGCAATATGCATTATTTTGGGTAAACAAAAGTAAAAATATATATATATATATATATATATATATATATATATACAGGGTGGGCAAAAATAAGGGTCCTATTTTTAAAAATTCATAACTTTTTTATTTATTGATTTTTTTTTTTTTTTTTTTTAGAATAAGTAAAGGACCCCTTCCGAAGCAAGCATGAGCCGTATTAGCCCTAAGGAACGTACCCTCATTTAGAAAACATTATTTTTGCTTAAAAAACTCAAAACAGTGTAAAAAACAATACTTTAGTTTTTGTAAGTTTTAAGAAGTGTTTTTCGGCTAAAATTTGTTTTGTTTATGTCAAAAAATCTCGGAAGGGTCAGTCTACACACACATAAAGTTTGGTGAGTTTAACTTTTATTTTGTGGAAGTTATTCAAATTCAAGTTATTCAAATTTAAAGATAGGACCCTTATTTTGGCCCACCCTGTATATATATATAAAGTCTTGCAGATAGAACAGGATATTAACTTGGTGGGAAATCCGAGATATAAGAAAAATAAAATAACTTCAAGATTCCAATAAGCAGATTGGATACATAGGTCACATGATCTCACTTACAACTACGTCAGCAAAAGCAGGTCACATGACCAATTCGAAACTAAAAAGAAATAGATTGTTTATTAACCAATCCAAATCTTTTCTGCCTAATTAACAACAGAAATGTCGGCTTCTGTGAACCAATTAAAAATGTATCAAAAGGAGGAAAAATCACTCACGGAGGAGAAAAGAAATAATAAGTTTTCCATTCAAATCGCTACGGTTCGAGTGAGATTGTTTAACATAGAAACCAAGTCGAATTTATCAAGGACAGATAAGTCACTATCTTTTCTGCCATCTCACACAATCTAACACACACGCACACAAAACTATTTTGTCCAACAAACTCTACTGGAAGTAACACTACTGCATTATTATTGGCTGAAAACGAAAGACTCACATTTCTCACTTCCTGGCCTTTGGGTTACGATCAAAGTGTAGTATCTGATTCGTATGATCATAGAGGGGATAAAAGGCTGCACTGATTAATTTGGACTAGTTCAAAGCTTTCAACAGATTGAAATTTGGTGGACAAGTCAGGCATAGACTGAAATTTATTTGTACCAAATATGGTTGGATTGCAGAAAAGATTTTGAATGAGAGAGACCGGGGAGAGGGGGGGGAGTAATTAACCAAGTTGTGGGGAGCATGTTGAGAATGAAGCTAATTACAGGGTGTCTGACAAAATAAAAACAAAAAAAACAGAAAACTTTCTGGATACTTAGCCGATAGACCTATTGATTAAGGAGTATTCTTGAGTAAATTATACCTAAGTTGTGAGTTCAATTCCTGATAGAAGAACTTGATGGGATTCCAGATCGACGCTAGCACAGCACTAGATATCCCATATATATATATATATATATATATATATATATATATATATATATATATATATATATATATATATTTGTGTTCACAATACAGGCATGTACTAATGAAAGCAAAGTAACAAGTAAATGAACATATAATTCAATAAAAAATTTATTGTATGCAGAACCAACTATGAAATAGTGTTCATTAAAACGTATACAAAGTAAGTGTAGGTAGAATGATATGTGTGTGTGTGTGTACGTTGAGACAAAGTGTCCATTGGGAATATCTATAATAGAAAGTCTAAGTATTATATATGTGTGTGTGTATGAGTGGAAGAAAGTTCTTACATACCGGGATAGTGTCCTTGTGTGTGTGTGCGTGTGTGTGTGAGCACATGGTGATAGCAGCCGTCAGCCTGAATAGGTAAGGAGACGGGCTAGCTGATGTTATCCATAGTAATTTGTGAGGGAGAAAAAAGACAGCTGCAAGTCTGTGCATCCCTTTTTATAAGGCAGATCTGGTGTCACGACAAGGAGAGATAAATCGAGTTTGACGCAACCTGGTGGTATGTGTGTGTAATTGTGTTTGAGAAGGGAGTTAATGCTACACACTTATATAAAAAAAAACTGATATTAGATATCTAAAAGGCATGGATTGCTGAATTAAAGCGTTGCATACTGTAATTTGAGGTAGGATGATTTGTTGCTCTTTCTATGACCGAGTCAGATAAAAGTGGCAGCACACCCGGTTTAGAGTAAGATGATCCGTTTCTTCTCTCTCTCTCTCTCTCTCTCTCTCTCTCTCTCTCTCTCTCTCTCTCTCTCTCTCTCTCTCTTTCTTCTCTGTGACTTTGCAAGAGCCGGACGTGTTTGCCCATGGCTCCTTCCAAACCACTGCGTACGCGCTCCCCTTCACTCACTGAGATACTTAAAACCACCACTGTTCACTGCTTTAGTTTTCCAGAGAACTATAATAAATTATGTAACCGTGAAAACAGGTGTCGCTAGTTAATTGAGAGCAGTTTATTTACAGATCAAACAGGGTGCTTCAAATCCAAGATGGCGGACTAGAAGAAGCAGATTACTACTACTATCATCACCATAACCGTCATCAACACACTCATCATCAGACTAGAAATAAGTCAAGTCACAACATGATGATTGTTATTGGCATTCCTTCAGCAATGTAATAAGAGAAGTCTTCCTCAGTGTTCAACTGAAAGTTCTAAATGTTATTAATAGTCAAAGGTAATAAAACTGACTATAAAATAGAAGATTTAATAGTCCAATATAAACAATAGTCCTCACATTCGATAAGCGATGTTTTTGACAAAGGGGGAAGAATTGCTGTTTTCTGGGTCAGAATCTATCCATATAACATTTATCGTTGGTTAGTTTTATACTTTGAAGTAGTATTTCTTTACCTCCTTACATTAAGTGACTTCATACCTTGTCTGTAAATTTCCATAAGGAAAAAAAAAATTTAACCTATAGGTGGAGAAATAAAGAGAGAAAGAGAGAGGGGGAGGGAGAAAGAAAGAGAGAAACAAAGGAGAGAGAAAGAGAGGAGGAGGAGAGTTATAGCGAACAGAAAGACTAATTTTGGATTTTGTCTTTTTTATTTTTTAAATTTAACTGGGGTTAAAAACTCACTTTTTTTTCATAATTCTTGGTATTGTTTGTTTTATAGATGGACCATCATGCTTAAAATCAATAAGGGTAGACTGTAAGAAGCAAATTACTACTAGTACCATCATCACCATTACCATCACCAGCACACTCATCATCAGACGAGAACTAAGTCAAGTCACAGCATAATTATTGTAATTGGTATTCCTTCAGCGAATCTTTTAAGCCAATTCATAAGTCATATATGTTAGTGTTAGAAAATGTAATAGATTATTACTATAATCCGTACCTGTAGAATTAGCCACCAGTCATCATATTCGGTTTTACGTTTGTTTTACATGCTGGCATGTTTTGGACGGCTTTAAGAAATTTACTTCCAAACTAACCTATCTTTATTTATCCCTCTTTCTCTCAAGTCCATTTTTATCACTTTCTCGTATGCTTTCCTTGGCATTCCCCAGTGAACTTGACCTGCTACCTCAACTCTTCTGCATCTACTGACCCAAGAACTCTCACCCATTCATTCAACAAGGCCATACCATCGAAGTCTCCTGTTCTGTACATATTTCCCTATACTCTCCTGATTTAATCTTCCTCTGAGGTCATCAGAACTAAACATGTCTTTAAGACTCACATTACACATCCATCGTATAATTCTCATATCATTTCTCTCCATACAACACATTTCCTCAAACCTCACTGGCCGGGTTTCACTTCCATACATCATCACACTGCGTTCACATGTATTCCCTTGGTCAGCAGTAGTAACGCTCTGCTGATTAGCAAAGACAGAAGTTCCCTGAACTTACTCTACTCACCCCTAACGCTTTCAACCCAGCTACCACCTGCTCCACTCTGTGCTCCAATGGTATCACCAAGGTAACAAAACTTCTGAACAACCGCAATAGCGCCATCCAAATATACTTTGTCTACATCTGAGTTCTCATCCATCTTCATTGTTTTACACTTCTTGTTATCCTCTCTTAACCTACTACTAATTCCATTACAATTCTTGTGTACCCAATGCTTATAACCAGTGAAACGAAAATTAAGTATCTTACTAAATAAATTATCCCGGTGTAATGAGTGGTGGTCGTAGTACATTTTAATGAGAGTAAAACCTTTTCCACCTTTCTCTTAATAACACACAATATTTGTCCGGTATAGATAGTGAAATCGATTAATGTGATTGAAATTTTTTTTTTTTCACAGACCAATTTATGGCAAAAATGAATGACGATACAGTTTCTTTTTTATGTAGCTTGTGTTTATTGAGCTATTCCAGCCAATGAAATATGGGAAAACCTCACTTTACTTTGTATATAAAGGAAGAAGATAAGAAGATTAGGAAATTTTACAATTATTTGTTATTATTAAACCATCGTATTTCGTGCAATCCTTAAATATCTATTATCATACTAAAACTGAGTTAATCAACGTCTGTTTCTCTAAGATTTTCTTCCTATATATTTTAATCACACAAATACATGCTAAAATATTCCTTTGTATTGCGATTGGGCATGTTTTAAAAACAAAAATTAATTTTAATATTTCTAATTATTTAAGTGAAATATTTTGAAAATATTTCACTTAAATACATTTTCATGCGTGCTTCAAAGATATTGTCAATTTCCTTACTTAAAAAGCGCCAATCTGCACATAACATCGACCGGACTATACTTATTCTAACGTCTTTTAGAACTTGACGTGCCTTTCTGCGTCTATCACGACTCGGCATCTTGGGGTTAATACCATCAAAATGAGGAAGAAGAAAAGAAGAAAAAAAACTATAAGACAGGCTCGCCTGACAAAGTTGTTCTACAACAAAAGCTTGCAAAAAAAAAAATTAAATAAATGAATTTTTCTTTTAAACTGCACGTTGTGTTGATTTTCAAAATATTTCATTAAACACATTTTCATACGTGCCTCAAAGATGTTGTCAATTTCCTTATTTCTAATTAGCCGTAACTTGCAATTTAATCACCAAATCACACATTTCATACTAAGTTTTTGTCTCTTACTCTCACTCACTCTCACTCTATGTTGTTTTGATCCTCACTCTTATTTTATACAGTTTATATCACTCTTGCTTCCGTGACTCTCTCTCTCTCTCTGTTTATTAATAGTCGAAGGTAATGGAACTAACTATAAAATAGAAGATTGGAATAGTCCATTATAAACAATAGAGAATATCACAATGAACAGCAATATTATTTAACCGGTAGGTGGAGAGGAAAAAGAAAGAAAGAGAGATAAAAGTGAAAAGATATAACGAACATTCTTTATATTTATATGACCTGTTTAATTATCATATAATTTAATTAAGCATATCAGTAAAAATAAAAACTAGTTAAATATTGAATTTATCTTCCTCCCACAAGGTAAGATGTGACACAAGGTCAGGAAAGTGGGAATTGAAAAACCAGCGCCCGAGAATTTGAGCGCTCTGACCATTAAAAATTGCCTGGGCAGCCCCGTCGGAGCGCCTCAGGCGATTAGCAATAAACTAACCCCTTCTCAAAGGGTGAGAAGGCAAAGCTTGGGAAGGTGCACCTCCTAGAACTGCACAGGACAGACCAACCAATAGACCGGCGTAAATCAAGATCCGAAGGTCAAGACAATACCGGTCTATGGGGTGTAGTATCCATCGGAACAGATACCAACCCCTGGTTGAATATGTACAATCACATTTCAACATTAAAAAATGTACAAAATTGAAGTTGAGCTTTATTCTTCTACTTTGCGTGTCTTTAAAGCATGTGGTCATCCATCAGTTTCACATTTTTTTACGCAGTCCTTTGCATTATTGTTGTACTCTGCAACATCTTTCAAGCTACATCGGTTGGGCGGTAGAAGGCAAACAAGGCAGTGTTGCATCGTATGGTCTTCCTCTCCACATTCGCAGATGGTTTAGTCAGCTTTGTAGCCCCATCTAATCATAGCAATGTTTGATTGCCCCATTCCCGTTCTCAGGTGGTTCAGTGTTTTTTCCACTGGAGCCAGGGTGCTTCTGAACCGGAATTAAGAAAGGGGATTCCCATTTCAGTAGAGGGGGTGGGGCATTCTTTAGCCGTCTGATTCACAGCTGTAGTCTAGTCTCTTCCTGAGATGTTGTTAGGTGTTCTAAATGGCTGAGGAAGCTTCTCCTTGACTTCAGTCGTTGGACCGTTGATTCACGTCCATGAAGGAGAAGGCGTTCGTCACTGGAAGCCTTTGTGATCTCTACTCGGTTTTATTAATTTGAAGTTGAGTTTTTTTTAGTTGCGAATAAGCTTTTTTCTAATTTAAAGTTGAACTTGTTTAAGTAGACTTTGAGATTTTTAACTTTGAAGTTGAGTTTTCTAATTTGAAGCTGAGCTTGTTTAAGTTAGAATTAAAATTTTAAATGGAGCTTTTTTAAAGTTTGAAAGCTTATTCGCAACTTCGAAGTTAAGCTTTATTACTTTGAAGTTGCGAATAAGCTTTTTTATTTGAAGTTGAGTTTGTTTCAGTAGAATTTGAGCTATTTAAATTTGAAGTTGAGCTTTTTTAATTTGAAGTTGCGAATAAGCTTTTTTTATTTGAAGTTGAGTTTGTTTTAGTAGAATTTGAGCTTTTTAAATTTGAAGTTGAGCTTTTTTAAGTGGAAGTTGAGCTCTTTACATTTTACATGGAGCTGTTTAAATTTGAAGTTGAGCTTTATTAATTTGAAGTTAAGTTTTGAAATTTGAAGATAGGCACTATGTAAACGTCATTACCACCATGAAAGATACTCGACTGAGCTCTAATCTTTGATTTCTCCTAGTAAGACATTCACAGCAAGAACTTGTCTTCTACCACAACCGAAAAGAACTTTCCTTTCTTCCTCTGTTTGCCTAGTGTCAAGCGGAATTTCCATGAAGAGAGTTTCTTTCCAAGAGCCTCTCATCCGTGGAACGCATTTACCACAGGGATTGCTTCCCTGCAGACTACAACATGACCGTCTTCAACTCCAATATCCACAAATACTTTTCATAAACCCTCCCCATAAGTAATCAAAATTTGTTCATCCGACTGCACTTCATATCTGTAAAACATTCACTATAATAACTCGACATTCTACCGCAACTACAAAAAACTTTCCTTTCTTCCTCTGTGTACCAAATATCAAACAGAGTTTCCATGAATAAAGTCTTGTTCCAAGAACCTGCCATCTGTAGAACACATTGCTGCGGGACTGCTTCACTGCAGATTACACCATGGTTGCCTTCATGTTCAACATTAACAAATACTTGTTGAGCCGTTCTCTTAATTAATAAAACTTTGCCCTTTCTAGTCATCGTTTTCAACCTTCTCATTGTATAGTTCAGCATCTAACTCATTAACTCTTATTAGTATACATAAAAAGATCATTTTCAATCCTCTCATGATATTCTTTATCGTTGACCTTTATCCTCGAGCGGCTTTTTGCCTTGATAAGTGATGACGTATTAGTATACATAAAAAGATCATTTTCAATCCTCTCATGATATTCTTCATCGTTGACCTTTATCCTCGAGCGGCTTTTTGCCTTGATAAGTGATGACGTATTAGTATACATAAAAAGATCATTTTCAATCTTCTCATGATATTCTTGATCATTGCCCTTTATCCTCTAGTGACTTTTTGCCTTGATAAGTGGTGACTCATTAATATAAAAAAAAAATAAAGGAGAAAAATAAAGACACAAACTGAAGTGTTACGAGCATGTTTTATTTACTCCTCCCCAGGAGTTAGGCACAAGGCCAGTTTTATCTTACTCCCACAAGTAAGATGTGACCCAAGACTGGGTCGAGAAAGTGGGGTTTGAAAAGCCAGCGCTCGAGAGGTGAGCACTCTGGCCATTTAAAAATTGCCTGGGCAGCCCCGTCGGCATTCCCCGGTAGGGGCGCCTCAGACAGTAAGCAATAAACTTACTCCTCCCCAAAGAGGGGAGGAAAAGCCTGGGAGGGTGGACCTCCTAGAACTGCACAGGACAGGCGTGCAGTATCCATCGGAACAGATACTACACTTTGATCTTAGCCAAACTTGTCAAGAAAATCCAGCAAGGCGCCGTACAAAAAGCGAGAAGGAGGGGCAGGAGAACAACATATCGAAATGGACAGACCCAAAGTTGAGCTACACATTGAGGAAGTCAAATGACAGAGGGGAATGGGAAGAGCTGGATGCCACCATGGTCAGCCAGACTATGTGAATAGTGAAGCGTAACTTCATATGAGATGGGAAAAAGAAGGGAAAAATGAAGACAAAAAGAAATTCTTATGACGTGATTGTTTTTTGTTTTTGTTTTGTTTGTTACTTGAAAACCATGCCACTAAGACTAAGGTGCCTTAAAAAGTAAAGTGGTCGACCATAGTTGAGGGCGACCCCAAGGCTCCCTTTTCATTAGCTACGACACCAAAATGTAGGGGAGGGCGCCACTCCATTACCAGGATTACTCAACTTACTCTTATTCTTCACCTTATAATACTGGGTGTTTAATCAAGGGGGTATCAAGTACCATTTTTGAGTCTTTGTCATGTCCTGACCGCCGATTGAACACTAGCCTCCTGGCCCATTAGCAAACACTTTAACCAGGAGTGGAATTTTTACTTGATTGCTGAAAACCATCAAATAATTTGAATAAAAAAATCTATTTTTTTGTTTAATTTAATTCTTTTTAGTGTGCATTATTTATATCGGTTTGAAACCGTTCAAATTAAACTTAAAACGTTGTCTATGACCGTCTGGTACAAGAGAAACAGTCCATATATGGCGGCCAGGAATTCGGAATAGTGGCCTCTGGGTGAGATAATTCAATATCGACAACATTTTAATTAAACACTCAAAAAAAGTATCTTATCGAAATGCCTCAAGATTCTAAGAGTCCACTCCTCAAATTGGCCGACTTAAAAATAATTAAAAAAACGTTGTTTTTTTTTTGTTTTTTTTTTTTCATGGAAGTTGATACTGCTGTGATTTTTAAACAATGACTCAAAATCGAATGACAGGTTATTGATTACGGATAAAAACCTAAAAAGAAAGGAAAAGAGATAGTTGTATTTATGTACAACTGAGTCTTGACAGCAATTTCTTTTTTCTTTTTCTTTTCGTGAGAGGGGGGGGGGGGACATGTACATACTTAGTTTCTTCGAAAACAGTATCTGAAAACACTAAGATGAATTTTTTAAAAAGAAGTTGTATATCTCTATCTATATAAATAGGGGTGGGACGTAATGGGTGAAAATTTCAGATTCATGCGAGTAGTATTTTTTTGTGTTCATTTATACATAAATAACACTAAACAATCAAACATTTTGAAAATTTTGCAAAATTCAGAAGGTGCAGGCCAATAGTTTTTGGCTATTTTACATTCATGAAAACCCTTTCACAGCCTGAAAATGGTCCTAAATTAAAGTACTATATCAGATTTAACCATCTATATCCATTCATAGCTTTTGAGGATGTTTTAGGACCTGCAATGTCGCATGAAACCACTTTTTCACTGAAAAATGATGGATTTTGAGTCGTGTGGAGCCCTAACGGCTATTTTTGGCCTGCACCTTCTGCATTTTGCAAAATTTTCAAAATGTTTGATTGTTTCGTGTTATTTATGTATAAATGAACACAAAAAAATACTACTCACATGAATCTGAAATTTTCACCCATTACGTCCCACCCCTAATATAAAGTTAGGTATGTGTATATGTTTACATATTAGTATGTATAGGATTCACTCCTAAACTAATTAACCGATCATTATGATTTTTGAAACACGGCTGCTAGGCGTAAAGGTAGGTAAGGAAGGCTATATTTAGTTTAATTTAATTTTATACAAAGGGGCAAAGAGAAATGGAAGCCCTTTGTGAAAATTCAGATGACTCTGATTTTTGTGAGATATCAGACAGCAATTGATAAAGATTCCCCAAATTTCAGTTTATTTGTAGAATTTTAAAGGGTTTTTAGGGGGCATAATGTCGGCGCAAACTCCCAAATATTTCAGATTTGCATGTAATTAGACACCAATTAAGCAAGATTTCTTGAATTTCAATTTTTTCTTTAGACCCCTTAAGCCTTACATTTTAGACATTTTCTAGAATAAAAATCATGTAATGGATTTTCATCAATATGAACCCCACAGCCGTGCAGATCGTTGTGGCAATAAAAAAAATAGATCCAAGTTCCTCTAGGCTGGGATGGCGATGATGATCATAATGATGATGACATCGCTGATCTGGTCGTCTCATCCAGCTACAAACACATTCTCACGTTGAAGCTGTTTATATCAGCGAGCGATCACTGAGCGAACAGTAACCGGTTGGCTCTGTAGGGGCGAAGGATCATTCAAAGCAGAACAAAAGGAAAAGAACAATGTTCAACAACTCGGTCTGGGTTATTTTTTTGTATAGAAGAATAATTATTAATAAAATAAAAGAATTGATTTTACATTGGTCAATGGTAGGATTAATGTCCATTGTGCTCGTAAATGTCTTTAGCAAGGGTTTTCTTTTTTTCGCTAAGTTAGTTCGTTAGTTCTCTGTGTGTGCGAATTCTTTACACAAGTAGTTGTTTAAGTCACAAACTTAACGGGCGAAGGCGGTTGCTAGAACTTTCGTCCTGTTTGGTTCTTTGGCGCATGCCACTTCAGCACACGCCCAGACATCAGTTCAACTCACCCGTGCGTCAGTCCAACTCTCGCTCGTGTGTGAAAAAACCACATTCTTTTATTGAAGATGCCTATGGTCGTACACACCCCTTCTCCGACATCTTACTTCCTGCATGCTTTTCTCTCTCAATGAGGGTGGGGACGGACGCCTCACTCTTTTTTTCTTAAAATAAATGGGGTTTTCTTTTTAACCCATCATTATCGCAAAAACAAACACGACAACCGTGGCTTTCTCATTCTGTCACACAACTGGAGGTGCTCTGTTCCCGGCTTGTAATTAATGATGACAGGCTCAAATAAATCTCCGTCAAGTGGATTCGTTTTTCCAAAGTTGTAACGTCTTTAAAACAATCGTCACAGAATCGTGGTTCTAAAAACGCGCCATTCACTCAAACAATAATATCGCTTTATTGATAGTTCAGAATTAAATTTGTGATATGAAATTCTCTAATCTCCACCTTCCATCTGGCAACTGTTTCCTCTCCTCTAGTGGTAAATGATTTTGAATATCTTACACGATTCCGCGAGACTAGCTGGCGTCTCGTTCTGTCGTCCGAATACGTTCATTTATACGTCAAATATATACTAGTTTTATATCTCCACTTTGTCTCGTCGCAAGGCCCTCAGACGGTGTAGCATCACCACCAAGATGCATACTAGCGCGTCACCAGGGTACCCGATCCCCATGCGGCCCTGGATACTTTGTCACATCAAAATTAAAATATGGATTGTAGACATATCTTTATTTTAATTTTTATGTTTTGAATAAATGACTGCTGTCTTTCATCAGTTTTGTGTCAAGTTAGTCTTTTTGAAATTATGAATAAGAAGATTTACAGGACGGCATTCCCTCCGTCTGAGAGAATCATGGTGGAGGTATGAACAGAAGGAACGACGAGCAGCCAAAGTATAAATAACAATTTGTGAGCTTTAAGGTTTTTGTTATGATTATGGTAACTTGATTGCTGCATGTATGACACAATGTTGAGAACACAGCAAACATATCTCGTGACTCAGATATGTCTTAAGATGACGTTTGTAATCTAGTGGGAGATGATCTCCGCTATTCTCTACAGCCCCTTTCTCGCACAATGTTAGATATTAAGCGAGTAGATCTCCTAGTATCTAATTTAGTTAGTTGAGAATAACAGGAAACGGAAACTGCTGAGAGGTTAGCCGAGGTCAAATTGATGACCCCGAGCTGAAAATTGCTTAGGCTGTGGGAATTTATTAGAAACAGAAATGACATCAAACGGCTCAAAGAGTTTGGTGTGATAGTAAAGACAGTCTGTTGCGAAACACATGAACATGAAAGGGCATGGGTTGATAAGATATAATTAATTAGCGATTTCAATCTCTCTTTGTTTTCTCTCTCTTCACTACTGGTCAGTGATTTGGAACGAAGATAACGTTGAATAAATGACCACTGTCTTCCATCAGTTTTGTGTCGAACTAGTCTTTTTGAAGGTATGAATGAGAAGCTTTAATTACAGGACGGCATTCCCTTAGTCTGAGAGCGTCACACAGAGACGCGTAAAAGAAGAACAACTAGCAACCTAGGTATGAATAACTATTGTAAACTTTAATATCTCTTTACTTGGTTGCTGTATGTATGACACACGGTTGAGAATGCAACACGAGTACTTCAGTATAACCTGCTGACCCTAACCCAAACCGGGCATTTTCAAGTATAATTAACAGAACAAAACAGGGGTGAACAAACAAATGTGCAACAAATAAATGTTACTAAAGCCAAGATAAGTTACTTTTCTACCTACCTGGATAAGTTTATTTTGGTTTCAACTTATTTTAAAGCGTTTTTTGGCAAAAACAAACATAGTATCCATTAATGTTTAGTTAGAACGAAAAAGAAAATGGCGTCGATAAGCAATGCACGTATACCCCTGATAATAGTTAAAAAATCGAAAATTAAACAAAACAATGTTAGAACAGTACATTTTCGCACTATTGAACATGTTTCTATCAGTATTTTGTTTACTTTTCGATTTTTACGCGATTATCAGGGGCCCAGGGGTACACGTTCATTGCTTATCGACGCCATCTTTTTTTTCATTCTAACTGAACACTATACATGTTAGTTTCCCCCCCCCCAAAAAAAAAACCGGATAAAATAAGTTAAAACACAAATAAACCTATCCAGGTAGGAGAAGAGTAACTTATCGTGGCTTTGGTAACATTTATTTGTTGCCTATTTGTTTTTTGTTTTTTCCACCACTTTTTTGTTCTGTTAACTACACATGTAAATGCCCCCCCCCCAACCTGATAATCTACACATGTGTTGACAGACTCGAACAATCGCCCCCTATGGGAATAAGTTCTCAATCATGTGGTGAATGGTGAAGCTCTTTGGAGAGAGTATAGTTTGTCTAGTCAAAGCAAGATGATGCAAGCCAGTTTATTTGTTTGAATGTGTTATAAAACATCCATTATGTTGCTTATAACAATCTTGATAATTGTCTGACTATTAATAAGTTCATTGTAAGGAAAACTTTTGTATGTAAATTGATTACCAAGCATCTGTCAATGGCTATGAATAATCTATTAAAATGTAGATAAAAATATACCTTTTTTAAATAGTCAAGGTTTTCATGAGTACATTTTGGTGTTTTTTGCTCATATCTGATTAGCCTGTTACTTATCTATATGTTAATACGTTTAACTGTAACCATTTATATAAATCTGATATATAATATAGGTGATATCTCCATCTCCCCCCCCCTCTCTCTCTCTCTCTATCTCTCTCTCTCTCTCTCTCTCTCTCTCTCTCTCTATCTCTCTCTCTCTCTCTCTATATATATATATATACAGGGTGGGCCAAAATAAGGGTCCTATCTTTAAATTTGAATAACTTGAATTTGAATAACTTCCACAAAATAAAAGTTAAACTCACCAAACTTTATGTGTGTGTAGACTGACCCTTCCGAGATTTTTTGAAATAAACAAAACAAATTTTAGCCGAAAAACACTTCTTAAAACTTACAAAAACTAAAGTATTGTTTTTTACACAGTTTTGAGTTTTTTAAGCAAAAATAATGTTTTCTAAATGAGGGTACGTTCCTTAGGGCTAATACGGCTCATGCTTGCTTCGGAAGGGGTCCTTTACTTATTCTAAAAAAAAAAAAAAAAAATCAATAAATAAAAAAGTTATGAATTTTTAAAAATAGGACCCTTATTTTTGCCCACCTGTTATATATATATATATATATATATATATATATATATATATATATATATATATATATATATATATAATGATATTTTTTATAAATAAATATTAATAATTTATTACCTACAGACATCGATGTTTCATGCTTACACAATCTTCAGTGCAGGAAGCTAATTCCCAACGATCGGCAGGCGTGAACTCCGATCACAAATCGCCACTGATTCGCAGTCAAGAGACTTACCCGTTGGCCACCACAAATTAGCTTGGAATTTAGGAGAAATTTAACTTTGTAAATACCAAGTCGGTGGGTATTTACAGCAAGCAGAGAAGAGTGATCAACAACAACAACAACAAACCGTGTTGGATCTCGCAATGAAGCTAGTAGTACTGCTTGTTATTAAATTCACTCAGATGCTATATAATAATTCTTTTTTTTAAATAAATATGAATAATTTGTTACCTACAGACATCGATGTTTCATGCTTATGCAATCTTCAGTGCAAGAAGCTAATTTCCGACAGTCGGCGGGCACGAATTCCGATCACAAATCGCCACTGATTCACAGTCAAGAGACTTACCCGTTGGCCACCATATATATATATATATATATATATATTAGTATAAATTTTTATTTTATTGGCTACATATATGTATACATGTTTCAGCTGCGACTTTATTCCAAGTACAGCATCTTCAGGTCACATTACATGACCTACGTTAATTTGGCTCACTTTCTAACTTATTTAGTACTCTACGTCTGATTTCTTCATCTTTGACTGATACAAGTCCTTGCACGAATATTAGGCATTTAAAGTTATCAGCTAGTTTCAAATCGTCACATTGCTTATTAACGATTGCTGCAAAAGTCGAGTAGTCTTTGCTGTCTTTTCGGATTAAGTTCATGCACTTCCACCTTTTGTGGAACAGGGAAGTTTTAAGGCTAAATAATTCTGTTAAAAGTTTAACCGCTTCAGAAAAAGTCAAGTCGCTGGTTTTTAGGGGTAAAATATAGTCAACAAATTTTGTATGTTCGGTGGTCCCAAATTTTTGGAGCAGTAACAGGTCTCACAAAAACAATTCTGCAAGAAACTGTACAGAGAGAAAGAAGGAGAGAAATGACTGGGGCTGAGTAACAAGCTTAAGAAGGCACAAAATCAGGAGGACTGAAGAAAACTGGTTGCCAGGTCATTATTGGCGCCCCAACAGTCATCCAGATCAAGGGAAAGATAATGATGATGATGATGACTTATGGAATAATTTATATTAAGAACACTTGCAATCTCCAAAACAAGTTCAACAGGTCGCACTGCAGGTACGCTAAAGATATGTGGTTATGTAATTGCTGACACTTTTTTCTATATGTTTGCTGTCACTATTTTAGGTCAATCTATCAAGAAAATAAGCATATTTCTAATTAGATCTACTAACACGAGCCACTAGATTCAACAAAACTACACTTGAAAAAGACTAATCTACTAAATAGACGATCAATACATGTTACTTCTGCAGTTTACCGACCGTCCTATTTTTTAGATAGGATTTTCAAGTTAAATTCAATTTTTACAGTATCTTTTGTTTATTAATTTTTTAGGTGAAAGTACAGAATAGTTAACAAGCCCCCCCCCCCCTCATCCCCATGTCAAGAATGGGTTTCTAAATAATAACGTTATTATTTCAGTACGGTCCGTAAAATGCAAAAGTACTTCTTTGTTTTTAATCCCTGTCATAATGGATGACACTGAAGTGCTTTGCTAATAAAAGCGTTATTTAGATGGAAAAGTTTAAGGGACACCTAGGGATCAGAGGTGACCCCAGAATGGAAGTTGACGAAATCATGTGACTTCCAGATAGAGATATTTCTGGTTCTTCCTGGCGACACTTAAACAGACATGTAAAAGGTGTCATTCTCGATGGGGGTGGAGACACAATGTAGCTAGGTGTAATGAGACAACCTATCTATCTGTCTATCAATCTGGGTTTCTTACTCTTGCGCGCACATGCAAGTAATCCGTCTCTCTGATTTTCTGTGACTGTTTTTTTCTGATTAATAAGCCTTCTTTAAAACTAAACATCAGCGTCTGAGTGATTGTATGCATAGATGATCAAGAACCTGGGTTACTGACGACGATGATGACGACGACACAGGTGTATAATTGCTAAAGCACACCGACATTCATTTATTATATAAACTTTGGTAAAATTGCAGTAGAGTTAACAGTCGAGAAATCGTACAGAAAAAAAAAAAAAATAACTTACCTACCGACCTGTATACTTTTGCTGTGCTGAAACTGTTTGTAAGTATTTTTTTTATTTCAGAATCTGTTTCGATGCTCGTGTGGCTTATTGTCACACTAAAACCAAGATGGCTGACTTTACTTCGATGAAATTCATGCTGAAAAGATAGTTACAAAAAATGACTTACTCTTCCACTAATCCTAAGTCCGAGTGGTAAGTCGCCTCTCCAAACAAAAACCCTCATTTTGTAATTACATCTGTGGTTGTAATATATTGAGACAAGGCTGAAATCAGCAATTAACAGATGAAGCCTCGTTTCTATTTATAGCATAGGAAGCAGCAGCAGCGAATGTTGTTTAAAAGTATCGACTCTCGATTAGGCAAAATTTCAATCAGTAGTTTCTTTAAGGCAATCACAGGTGCAAATATATATCACCTCCGAATTCTGTGCATGATATAAAAACTCAAACACCAGTGTTATCTTTCTTATTTTTCGGTTTTCTTTGCAAACGTGACGCACGTGAGAATGACCCTCTAAAAACAGTCTCCCCCCCCCCCCGAGCCAAGGCCCGTGTCACACGCTACAAGAAACATGCACAAACTCCCTCATGCACACATGCTTTCAAAAATACAGGCAAGCATACATACACACACCTCTTGTCAGTCGACCGAACTTACATACTGTCACACACAAACTCACATGGTGACAGCCGAAATAAGCTCAACTTCTTACAGACTAAACAACTCCTTCTTCACTTGGAACGTTCCAGGACTCTCATTTACTACTAACTCTTTACTTTTGGTTGTCCTAACAAGTTGTCGATAAAAATTGATATATTTTGGTATGGATAAACTTTGTAATTCTTTCTTTTGATATTGCTTTTACTTCTACACTTCTGATGCAACCAGATCAGGCTGTTTCAAGATATTGGCTTCCTAACCAAAAATTGATGTTATTGTTGTTTCCCCTCCCTTTGCAAAACTCAATCATGTTCTGCAAAGCCAAAAACAACAATTTTTTTTTTACAAAACAACTAAACGAAACACCATGCATAAATATTTGAAGATATATAGAACTTGAAGCATAAAAAACTTTTCCAAAATGACCGTATTCAGCATTAAATAACTCGAAAAGGGTTGATGTGCCGTAAAACAAAACAACCAAACGAAACACTATGAATAAATATTTGATAATAAAACTTGAAACATAAAGACTTTTACTAAAATGACCGTATTCTGCATTGAATGACGCAAAAAGGGTTGATGTGCCGTAAAACAAAACACAAAAAAAAAAAAACATACTTCTACACTGGAGTTACTCCAGTGAAGAGTTCGAATAAAGGGAGATAATTTATAATTGACTATTACAGTGGGAAATGGAAACATTGAGAAAAAAAAAAAACGAATATAGATCCTTATACAGTCTATCTTTCCTGTGTCTTTTTTTTACTTTATTCACCCCAAACAAGGCACATTACCATTGAGACGTAAGGGGCTACTGTGAATTAGAGACCATATTTACAGGGGCATTCTAAGTAGGGAGTTGAGCAGCGAGATGTTTGTTCACATCACATTTAAATTTTTGTATGTTAGTAGTCAGGGAAGCAGGGAACATGGAGTGAATTCCAAAGAGTAGCGGTTCGAGGAAAGAAACTATTAGAGTAGAAAGCTTTCCGGCATCTGGGAACCTCTATAATGAAAGAGTCAAATTTTACTGATTGTCGGGTTGGTCGGGGGTATTTACGTCGAGGGGGCACCAGTGCCGCGAGTTCATCGGAGCACATTCCATTGAAGTACTTGTAAAAAAGCACAGGGATGCAACATTGCGGCTATGGGACAGGGGTTAGGGCTTGGTTGACAAGGTGGAACCTATTGGATTGGAGACTCTTTTGGGAACACTGTCTAATAAGGAGAGACTAGTGGTTGATGTTTCAACCCAGATGTGGCAACAATACTCCATGCATTGGCGAATGGTGGCTTTGTAGAGATATAGGATACTGGCATTTAAGAAGTTCATCATCATCTAGTCGTGGTAGTGTCACGGATTCTCCTGACTCTCTCACGCCATCTTGCTCTAGCCTCCATCACACCAGGTAGGTCTTCATAGGTGCATTGTGAGTCCTTTGCTTGTTGCTTGACGTAAGTTCTGTGCAGTCTCTTCACTGAACTACATCCCTGTTTTGGCATCCACAAAAGAACATCGCTGATTATGTCATCCTTAGCTCGCCAGCAGTGACCAGCAAATCTGGTTCTTCTCTCTCTAATCAGGGCTGAGATCCGAGGATGGTGTCAGTATTGCTCTCTTGTGAGGTGTTGCCTCCAGATGTTAAGGGCATCTCTTAACATTCTGATGTACACACCGCTAATTTTCTTCTTCAGTCTTTTGCTAAAAGTCCAGGTACTACTTCCATAGACAAAAACTGATGTAACAATGGCTTCAAAGAAGTCACGTTTCGTCTTGATGGATAGATTTGACTTCCAGATCGATTTCATCTTGATTTGCTGACTCGCACTATGCTACCTTAGGGCCGGGTTTAGCTGTCAGACAGCTAGCATTAACTCCTTTCGAAAAACAAAACTCTGAGCCATAGCATATTTTAATCGCAGGTTTTATTGTCCATCGAAAAGGTAAAAACTGAAAAGAAATAAAAAAAACATTGTCTCAGAAATGTAAATACAAAGAATGACGACGAAACAGGAAACGAGGAGTCTACTAAAATCTAAAAAACTGTGGTAAGCAGAATAGGAAGTATTTTGGGGGTGAAGGATACTACGAAGTATGAGGTACACACGTCACGAGCGATCGACAAGGAGATACGCACATGGGATGAGAAGGGAGAATAAAGTTCATTTAAATGAGAGAAATGTTCAAAGGAAATAACGGGCACGATATTCAATTCTGTTTGAGGAAGGAGAAGGGATAATGTCTCTTACTGAAGATGGCTAAAATGTCGGAATCTGTAGGGAGATTGAAATTCCACCATGCGTGACATAGCAGCAGCGAGAATCCAAAAACAGAGCACCGGCAAGCTGATTGCCGGCCGGTGTCAGGGATAAAAAAGTCCCTAACAAATGGGGGGCCGGGAAAGGGAGATAAATCTAAAGGGTCTACATCTATACTAGACAGAACACGCACATTTAGTTCACTCTCTGTGCAATTTTGCTTTGCAACTTTACTGACAAGATAAGTAAACTCATTGACATTTTTAAGGCAAGTCCCATTTAGGAAGAGATATTTCCATGTGTGTTCAGGAAAAATGTGCTCTGTTTGGCTTTTGTTAACAAACCTGAGAAATTAGCTTTGTTAAAATTCCATGATAAGGCCAATTTGTTCCATCGGTATTCTATGAATCAGATGATTCTATTATTGCCATTGTTTTCCCCGGTATCTTTCTAGTCAGAAATCGTTCTAGAAAGAAATTGTGTACTTACAAGAAGGACCCCGTGAAGGTTGTCAACATCTTAAGTGAAAGTGTTTCCGTGGAACAAACTGGATTCGAACTTGGCACATCCAAGTCGTTAGTCCGTGTCATTCACCACTTAACCACCGTCACCTCCCAAGTCGTTAGTCCGTGTCATTCACCACTTAACCACCGTCACCTCCCAAGTCGTTAGTCCGTGTCATTTACCACTTAACCACTGTCACCTCCCAAGTCGTTAGTCCGTGTCATTCACCACTTAACCACCGTCACCTCCCGGCCAATTTGTTTAATACTAGACAATAAAGTAATGTTAATTGTAAAATTGTAGAACTGATTATTCACTAAAATACATATACAATTATAATAAAATGATGTAGTTTGCTTGAAGCATTGTCTGTTATATGTGTTGTGGGGCACAAATCACCCCTATTGAAGAACTAATGAATTCGGTCATCTCCTACCACATTTAGTGGCGTTACTGTATTGCTATGAATAAATACATTGTATATTTTAACCTGTCACAATTTGTGGTTGTTATCTTTGTGACCCCTAGCACGGGTCTACAACAATATGTATATAGAGGACTCATAGCAGGCTATCACAATGCAAGAAGTGGAAATATGTCAATGTTCAAAAGGAGGACAAAAACGAAGTGATTTTTTTAGTTAATCTTACTTGATTCAGTCTCAACTTCTACAAAGATTAAATTTAACTTTAAAAATTGGAATAGATTAATATAATAACAACTAATTAAAAATAATCTAACACATACCAAATAACTTAAAATAAATAAATATCACAATAATAAATAAATTTAACGGGAATTATTTCATAATTTAAACATTTAAATCTATTTGCTGCGGGGTAGCATTAACCGCATTCATGCAAAGGAAATCAATATCACTAGCGCTTGAGACCACACGAGTTATAGGAGATTTGAAACACCCACCATTTGATAAAGAGGTCTTACCTCGAAATATATTATTGAACACGGTTACACACATTAGATCACTGTGTAGAAGTTTAGACTGAATCAAGTAAGATTTACTAAAATAAAACAACTTCATTTTCGTCCTCCTTCTCAACACCGGCATATTTCCACTTCTTGCATTGTGATAGCCTTCTATGACCCTTCTCTCTAAGTATACAATTATGTTTGTAATTATTTTTTAATATTATTAACTGACACTAATTTTTCTCTAATTTAAATATGTTTTATTTATTCACAAACATTAGAGATAAAAATGGCCAAGTAAGTGAAAAAATATCAAAAAGCTGATTTTTTGGCATATAAGCTATTTATATAATAATACATACTATTTCAAACGTCTCTATGATTCTGAGCAGAGTTTTTGAGTATGACCCATTTTATCACCTATGTAAAAAGGAAAGGGGGCTATAGGCCTATCCATTTAATCCCATTCTGAGAGTAAAGTATTAATACTTTATGTGTTATGTTTGAGTTTTTTTTACAGCATATAAACCATCTATGGGTTATTTAATGTCGAATGAAGTTGTCAAATATAATTCTATAGGAAGGATAGTTATTTATATTCTTAGAATACATTGCTCTTAAGATATATTGTTCTCAGAATACATTTTTCTCAGAAGACATTGCACTTAGAATACATTGTTCTTAGATACATTGCTCTAAGAATACATTGTTCTCAGAATACATTGTTCTCAGAATACATTGTTCTTAGAATACATTGTTCTCAGAATACTTTGATCACAGAATACTTTGATCACATATTACATTTTTATCAGAATACATTGTTTTTAGAATACATTGTTCTTAGAATATTTTGATCTCAGAATACATTTTTCTCAGAATACATTGTTTTTAGAATACATTGTTCTTAGGATACATTGTTCTCACAATACATTTTTCTCAGAATATATTGTTCTTAGAATACATTGTTCTCAGAATACATTGTTCTCAGAATACATTGTTCTCAAAATACATTTTTCTCAAAATACATTTTTCTCAGAATACATTGTTCTTAGAATACATTGTTCTTAGAATACATTTTTCTCAGAATACATTGTTCTTAGAATACATTGCTCTTAGAATACATTGTTCTCAGAATACATTGTTCTCAGAATACATTGCTCTCAGAATACATTGCCCTTAGAATACATTGTTCTCACAATACATTGTTCTTAGAATACATTGTTATCAGATTACATTTTTCTCAGAATACATTGTTCTTAGAATACATTGTTCTCAGAATACATTGTTCTTAGAATACATTTTTATCAGAATACATTTTTATCAGAATACATTGTTCTCAGAATACTTTGATCTCAGAATACGTTTTTATCAGAATACATTGTTCTCAGAATACATTGTTCTTAGAATAGATTGTTATCAGAATACATTTTTCTCAGAATACATTGTTCTTAGAATACATTGTTCTCAGAACACATTGTTCTCAGAATACATTGTTCTTAGAATACATTGTTCTCAGAATACATTGTTCTCAGAATACATTGTATTTAGAATACATTATTCTCAGAATACATTGTTCTTAGAATACATTATTCTCAGAATACATTGCTCTTAGAATACATTGTTCTTATAATACATTGTTCTTAGAATACATTGTTCATAGAATACATTGTTCTCAGAATACATTGTTATCAGAATACATTGTTCTTAGAATACATTGTTCTCAGAATACTTTGATCTCAGAATACATTTTTATCAGAATACATTTTTATCAGAATACATTGTTCTCAGAATACATTATTCTTAGAATACACTGCTTATAGAATACACTGCTTGTAGAAGGAAATTTCACAGTGAGAATGGGAAGATTACTCTTAGAAGGGAATTTTACTGAGAGAGAGAAGCATTACTCTCAGAAATCACTACTTTAAGAAAAACATTACTCACAGAAAAACATTACTTCTTTGAAACATTACTCTTTAGCATTGGTAATCTTCTTTGCTCTCAACACGATTGACCCTCAGTCAACACCTTCTAGTATCTATTTGGGATAAAAAATAAAACATAGAAATAAGGTTTTGACTTTTTGAAGAATCAGATTGAAAATACGGTTGGGGATGAACTTATAGATACCAAGGCATGACGTAACTAGCCGATTGATCAGATCGGGCCTCTCCGACCTCCTGTCAAGTCAAAGTAAGGGCCGAAGTGGAAGAATGGCTCAGCCACCAGGATCCTGTTCTAAGGAATCACGGGTAGCTACCCACGACTTTCAGGTAACCCCATTTTCAGGGTAGTTTTACTCCTCTGTATCGGGTTGCAGTCGGCAAATTCATAGCCCCACCGAACCGCGAGGCGATCGTGTCGTATGACTTTGATATAATGATGTAATTATAGATGTTGTTTTCATCAGATTACAGCCTTTTACCTTGAACAGGAAAATAGTGGCAAAAAACGTGGTTTATGTGCTTCATTTTCATTCAAATTTTGTGAATCATGGGTTTTTTTATGGAAAACTTTATTATGAGTGGGGATAATTGTTCTCTCAAAAACTTTTCTGGTTACCTGGACATATATAAAACGTAATTTCATTCCGTCCCACTCACAGTTATCATTTAAATTGATATAAAACTAAACCCAATCCTCTAAAAACTGTGATTGCCTTAATTGGGCTATGAGTGATGTTGTATGAGGTGGAACTATTTATGTTTGGATTATAGTTTGTTTTGGGGATCACATTTTAACAAAGCCATTATTTATAGGTACTAGAAGACAATATCGAATAGAAAAGTCTTAAATGTATATCAATTAACTCTTTAACATTTGTGTGGTAAGTACACGTGAGATTGTTCAGTATACAGATATGATTAAGATACAGGAACTCGGTGTCAGATTTTTTTCCTTTTTCATATCAGCCAAAAACCTCACTCAATCCTTCCCAAAGTGAAAATAATTTTTAAACCTTGTTTACTCATGAATGTTTTTTTTCCTGGACTATTATAGTCAATAGAATAGAATAGTCTTTTTTAACTTATACAGAAAAAGAAATATAATTTTAGCTGTAAGGGAGACAACTCTTTTTATATTCTACAATTAAAAATATGAGTTATTCCCCTTGTTGATTTTGATTTTTCGGTCATAATTGAAAATGTTTCCCTATTATTAGTTGTCTGAACAGGACTACATAACTTTTTAAAATAAACTGTACCGAAGTACGTTATTATAGTTCCAATAATATGCCAAAACATACATGTCACATGTGGTCGATACATATAAATACTCTCATTCCAGCGTGTACTTGTTCTTTCTCACATCGAGGTTATACATGCTAGGCAAAGAATAGCTCTTTTATGGTGTTGATAAAGTAAGTCAAGACTATTTCCACCACTTACTCCAGGTTCTGGCTCACCACGTCTGCCACAGTTTCTCATGTCTTCTTTTTTCCGTTGGTTCTGCAATAGGGTAACAAATTAAAAGAAACGAATATGAGGAATAGTTGTTGTTTTCGAATAAATTAATGCATAATAAATTTATCTCTACACAGTATACAAACCTTTTCCTCAACCTAATATTAAAGTAAACAAATAATTGTAAAAACATGAATGTTATCTTACCAATGGTATACAAGCCAAAAACGAAATGATTTTTTATTAATCTTACTTGATTCAGTCTCAGCTTCTACACAGATTGAATTTGAATCTCAACATTTGAATAGATTAATATAATAACAACTAATTAAAAGTAATCTACCCCACACCAAATAACTTAAAATAAATAAATATAACAATAATAAATAAATTTAACGTGAATTATTCAATAATTTATATGTTTAAATCTATTTGCTGCTGGTAGCTGTGTCAGTGACTTCATTGAAGCAAAGGAAAGCAATATCACTAGCGCTTGAGACCATATGAGTTATAGAAGATTCGAAACACCTACAATTTGATAAAGAGGTCTTACCTCGAAATATATTATTGAAAACGGTTACACATAGTAGATCAAGTAAGATTTACTAAAAAAAACAACAACTTCGTTTTCGTCCTCCTTCTCAACATCGGCATATTTCCACTTCTTGCATTGTGATAGCCTTCTATGACTTTCTCTCTATGTATACAATTATTTTATCTTACCAATTGTGTACAAACTATTATACACCCGTGTCGTCATGTTGTTGATCGTCTGTGGAATAAAATCACGCAGACGCCAGTGTTTTTATAAAAGGTTTATTTAAAGACACTCAAAGAAAAACATCAGAGATACAACTTGTATACGCCTGAGAGAGAGAGAGAGAGAGAGAGAGAGAGAAAGAAAGATAGATAGATAGATAGATAGATAGATAGATAGATAGTCACACGGTTCATGTTAGCCCCAATTGGGGACAGTAGCCACACATGTCCTTCCTCCTTGAAATTTTGTCAGCTAAGAGAGAAAAACTCTTCCCCAATGTTGAATATCCAGGCCGTGTGTACCAAAAAGTCATTTTCACAAGAAGAGATGCACTTGGCAATGGGATGCAAGAAACAACATAACACAGTCGATTGTCAAAATAAAATAATCGTTGGATGTACCGAAAAATGATTTGAATAGAAATAATTCAGTTGACATCAGGGACCCACCTACATGGGAAGAAACAACATAACATGATCGATTGTCAAAAGATAAAATAAATGTTGGATGTACGGAAAAGTCACTTGCAATCGGGACGCACAGAAAGAAGAAAAACAAATATGTTGGATTGTCATTCATTGGAACAATCGTTGCCAAATAAAACGCCCTGGGGGCATGGCTACTTGGACAATGCCGTCCCATAGTGGCGTTTGAGGTGGTCACAAATTGTTATATAATAACAACTCGAAATTGATATCGGGAGTTGGTTGGCAAAGAATCAAATTCCTGTACATGTATATTCCTCCTACCAACCCACCATCCTTCACCATCACCACCAATAAAGATATATCGTTATTTTTTCATATATCAATGTGTCGTAATTCTTTTTAAGCAAAGCAGTAATACAACACCGGAAATCACGTGGTTTCATGACTTTCGTCTGGTGTAACCTCTGACCCTTAAACTCGAACACAGCCATCATTATGTAACAAATAAAGCTTATTTATTTGTGAATTCTTTGTTCCATTTTCGTAAATTCGTCAGACACTTTCTTGTAGAATGTAGCAGCGACGCCACGCTCCAACTTTATACTGAATTAAGATATCTTTGTTTTGAACCGGAACGGTTAAAATGTCTGATAGAGTAAAATAGATGTTTCTGGTATTAATTGTATTAATCAAGCTTGGTGTAATTGCAGTTGGGGGAATACACGTGCCAATTAGCCGATGTCGTGTAGAGGTGAATTTAAAAAAAAAAAAACGGCTCCACGTCACCTCACGATGGTCGGAGAATTGTTGGCTTGACACAAAAGATGAAATATACGGCCAAAATAAAGAAAAAGTTGTTACAATGGTTACCCTTTTGTCTCTCGTAGATAGGCTAATGGAGGGGGGGGGGGAGATTACCTAACCATTCTTATAAAACAGCAGGTGGGTAAGGAGGGTATTGTATGGTGGATGGTGTAGGATGGGTGTGGAGGTTTAAATCATTATGTAGTTGAATGAGGTGGTGGTGGTGGTGGTGGTGGTGGTGGCAGTCGTGGTGGTGAGAGAGGGCTAAGCCTGATGTCACTTTGAGTTGATAATTGCTGACAATTACTTCTAAAGCCTCTACTTCACGTACCTTACGTTTTCAGTGTTGTCTTCATATGAGATCTGTCTGAAAAGTATCAGGACTGAGTATCGTTTGTAAAATAAATAAATAAAAATAAATGATAAAATGAAATTGAAAAATTGAGAAATTAGACTTTAAAAAAGCCGAATATTTCAAATCTAAAACTCGACCGTAAAAGCTTGTTTCCATTTAAAGCAAGAATATTATGAAAATATCACATTACCTGAAAAAAATAATTTGGAGTCTGTTCGGGTGATTTTATTTAATTTTCATAGCGGCAATTAACAATTTTGAAAATGCCGTTCATCGCGTTTTGCATTCAAACTCTTTATATGCTAAATCATTTCATGTTCGTATGTTATCACGTTTCACACACATTTAAAAGAATGAGATCATCCGATTTGATATTGATCTGATGTTGCTATGGTAAAAAAAAATTCTGACGTTACCCATTTCAAAATGAATTGTTCTCAAATAATATTATGTCGTCCCGTCTACCAAAACAATACAATTTTACATAACTACATTTCAAAAAGTGACATCTGTTTTATTGATTTGAAGAATATCAAGCTGACAAGTATTTTATGGTGAAAAAAGCAGAGAATATTTATTTTTAACTTTTCAGACAAATTATTATTATTATCAACTCACTAGGAGTCCTCACACAGGTCATCATCGGTGATTGCTCGCTGATAATAACCGGTAGTGTGCCCTGGAGTCTGAGTGACAACCTCAGATTTTTAGTACTCTCCACCTCTTTTAATAATCATTGCAAATTACTTAGTGTTATCCCAACAGCCGTTTACCGTTGATCTCTTGCTGGCAACGAGCATTATTCTTTCTCGAGATTTGGGTAGCAATAAGCCTCCCTCAAGGTCTCAGTACTCTCTGAGTCTGGTGCTATCACATTTTTTTTTTATGGGGGGCAGAGTTTATGAAATTTCTTGCAGTTTCAGTTCCCTTGGGTTCATGTGATGATGATGTTCTTTCTATGATTTTATTTTCTTTCTATTACAACTTCCATGTAGCTGGTTAGCGTTCGAAGTTTATGTGGGTTGGTTTCCACATTCGAGGATTTTCCTTAAGATTTCAGATGTTTTCATCATTGCCGTCCGTTGTATAGTCTCAGTCTTCTTTTTGATTCCAATTTCTCTGTCTTTTTTCCAGGTTTTTCGCGACTGTTCCTAGTGCTCCTAAGATTATTGGTATTATATTGGTATTATATTGACTTTCTTCGTGTTCCATATCCCTTTCAGTTCTCTGGCAAGTTCTGTGTATTTGCTTCGATTCTTATGTATCTTTGATCTTCCCCTGTTATCTACTGGAAGGCAAAATCTATGATTTGACAGGATTTTTCTTTCTTGTTGATTATTATTATTATTATTATTATTATTATTATTATTATTATCATTTTTATTATTCATAGTAGTCTCAAATTTTGGATGTTTTTTGTTTTTTGTTTTTTGAACATCAAGTCAATTCCCTTGACCTTAGACATTCAAGCTGTACCTTAAAACTTTCGCCGTTCCTAATAGGCACGCCTTTTGCAGAATTGGAAAAGAAATTGTCTCGTCAATTTATTTAAGCCATTTATGGTGGCTTTTCGTTATGGTTCCAAGCGCTCCAATTACAACGGGGATCACTTTTACTTCTTTACACTTCCATAGTCTAACTAATTCCCATTTTAGATCTTGATATTTATTTTTTTTTTCGTGTTCTTTCTCCTGCACTCTGGTATCGAAGGGGCAGGCTATATCAATGATTAAACAAGTTCTCAAGTTCTTTTGTTTTTGTTCAGAAAGACTAAGTCGGGTTTAGAATGCTCAAAAACCTTGTCAGTTTGCATGCACATGTCCCAAAGAAGTTTGACATTGTCATTCTCTTGTACCACTTCTGGCTTATGCTCATACCACTTTTCATTGTGGTCCAATTCGTAAAGTTTGCATATATTTCAGTGTAGTACCTGGGCGACTCTGTCGTGTTTCCATTTTTTATACAGATGTTGTGCCAGCATTGGCCACTCATCTACAATATTATTATTATTATTATTATTATTATTATTATTATTATTATTATTATTATTATTTACTCACATTTTCAAAGTGCAGACGTTAGCATAGTTCCCAATGGATTGCTTTCCTCGGGCAGTTATCTCCGTTTTTGTATTTCTTTTGGGCTATTATGTAATTTACCGTTTGTGTCTCTTTGTCCACAGAGTCTACAATTACTGTTTTCCTGTGTTTTGTCTATCTGTGCTTTTATATGGTTTGTTCTGATTGCCTTGTTTTGTGCAGCTGTCGGTAGCAATTCCCTTTCTCTGTTTAAGTGTCCTTTTCATGCATCTATTCTTTGGTTAGTTTTATAAATCGTCCATGTAGCTAAGCAGTTTCCTATTTTTCTTTTCTCAGATTTTTGTTTCTAGTTTGACAGCTCTTTGTATTGTTCATTGTGGTGGTGCATTTTGCAGCAGTAATCCACCTTTCTCTGCTTTGGGCTATATAGTTTTCTACTTCTTTTATACTTTATACTTATCAGCCCTATTCTCCCGTCTTTCCTTTTTACGTAGAGTCGGTGGGTATCATCTTTCAGGTGCAGTGCATTGTGCATTGTCATTAGTTTCCTAGTTTTCTGGTCCAGATGCCTGATTTCTTCTTTCCCTTTCCTATGAAGGGTTAATAGTATCTTACAAGGGATACTGCCCAGGTATTTATTCTTTTCATTATGTTTCTACTATATATTATTATTATTATTTACTCACTAGGAGTTATCACATGAGTCATCATCGGTGATTACTCACAAGTGGCGTTCCCTTGAGTCTGAGTGACAAAAAGTCTCCCCAGATTTCTAGTACTCTCTATCTCTTTCGGTAACCACTGCAAATGACTTTGCGTTATCGCAACAGCTGGTTACCATTGATTTCTCACTGGCAGTGGCCATTGGTCTTCTCTGGAATTTGAGTGACAATAAGTCTCCCAAAAGTTCCAGTATTCTCCACACCCTTCCAGTGGAGGTCTGGTTGATTCTCTCCCTCCTCGGTTTTTCCGGATGACTGAATTAATTACAAACCGGAATTAATTACAAATATAAATATAAATATACTTTACAAATTTCTTTAAAAAATATGATAAATATACTTTACGAATTTTCTTAAATGATAAAATATACTACAAATTTCTTTTAAAAATATGATTAATATACGACTTTACACATTTCTTTAAAAAATATGATTAATATACGACTTTATAAATTCTTGATGATAAAATGAAATAAAACTTTTTTTTTAATTCGTACACTATAATTTTGCAAATGAAAGAAATAAAATGAGATTTATTAATTGAATAACAAATAAAATTGATAAATTAAGTCCAAGTTGTAATTAATTTCGAGTTGTAAGTACTTCCGGGTTGTAATTAATTCCGAACCCCGTTTTTCATCCTGCTTAATGTAATTCCCCCTCCCCGACATAAACGACAAAAAATAGCCTGTGCCGTGCATGAAATGTGCATGGCGTCCAGGTGAATTGGTAAAACGAAAGGATTTGAGAAGGAACGGTGAGGCAGCAGGAACGAAGGTTGATTGTTAAACGATTGTCCCGGAGTTTTCGTTTTGTTTTGTGCGTTACTTTCTTACACCCTGCCCGACCATTTTGTGTAGTGCCAGCTGAGGCTGGCGTGAACATGTATGTTGGGTGGGTGTTTTCTTTAAGGCGAATGTCAGTTACTATGGTTTTCTGGCAATGTTAGTCTCCTTGCGCTCGTGTGATGTTTTTCTATCTTTTTTTGTTCCATTGTGTCTGAGATGGATACATTTGCTGACGACACCACACCCTACTCTCGTCATGTGGGCAAAACAGACGCGTACATATCCGAGGCAATGGCTGAATCCTTAGAAAATGACCCCCAGAGAATTTTTAAAAGACAGCGGAGAAACGGCATAGAATGTTTTTCGGGTATCTTTTACAATAATCCGCAGAGTGAAAACGCTATAAAAACAAATATACAACAAATAAAAGTAACTGTAGCCGATAAAAGTTATTTTCAAACTTATCTGTGACATTTGTTTGTATTTTTAAGCCGTTTCAACTGCTATTTATTAGAAATCAATATTTTTGTCACACGAACATTGGACAAGCGATGGGGGGGGGGTATCGTAACGAGGTAAGGCGGGACAGCCATTTTGTTTTAGTAAAAATACGTGCCAAAAAAAACAATAATTTTTTTTTACATCTAATAAAAACCCATTTATAGTACGTAAAAATACAAACAAATTTCATAGGTAAGTAGGAAAATATCTATTCTCAACGTAGGTCACTGTCACTTGTTGCATATTTATTTTTTTACCCCGTTCTCGTTCGTTTTTTGGACCCCGTTGGCGACTCTGTGGATTATTGTAAAAGATACCCTGTTTTTCGCTGTCTTTTTAAAATTCTCCTCTTTCTCTAGCTTTTTTATTCATTTGCTTTTGATACCTGAGGATGATTCGACGAGGAATCGAAAAAGTTCGTGAAACCTGTGAAACCTATGGAACATTTATTAATTTTTTTGATTTTAATACAAAAAAGACCATCAGAAAAATTGAAAAACTAAAAAAAGGTATAATTAAACAGGCGAATTCTGTTATTTTTAACAATGTTTGCATAAATATATATATATATATATATATATATATATATATATATATATATATATATATATATATATTAGTATTTCATGTATCCACATAAAATTTTATAAGGAGATATAATTTTTTATGTATCAATTTTCAGTATTTACTTCAACAGTGCTCGATACGTAAGTAGAGATAGGTAGTAAGCTATGAAAATATATTTATGGAAATTAAGCTACACAGAGGCTCCCGTGGGGAATCTTCAGGCTAAAATGTATTTTAGCCTAAAGATTCCCCCGGGGATGAAACGCAGGAGCCTCTGTGTAGCTTAATTGCCATAAATATATTTTCATAGTTTACTATATATATATATATATATATATATATATATATATATATATATATATATATATATAGAGAGAGAGAGAGAGAGAGAGAGAGAGAGAGAGAGAGAGAGAGAGAGAGAGAGAGAGAAAGAAAGAGAGGGAGAGAGAGAGCGCGCGAGAGAGAGCCAGGCTTTTCGAGCAAAAAATATATAATTTTATTTTTTAATTCAAATTTAATTACTACAAGAAAACTTTTAATTAGACTTTAGATTATATTCATTGGTTATAAAATCATATGTATAAACTACAATTACCTTAACCAAAATTAACTTGTTACAGAATAGCTTCAAATTTGACTTACATTATACCTATTAAACATTAGACATAGATATATAGACAGGTGACAAGAAAATACAAAAGAAACCCATTTGAATCCGTTTTTACCATTTTAACATTAGAGAACCCCTCAAACATCATTATATAATTTCATAATAAATTGATACTCTATTATAAATTTATATTTTAAATTTTCATGTTATACCTTCAAAATTAAAATTAATAACGATTTGTACAGTTTCCCCCTAGATCGTTTTTATCGAGAACCAGATAAATATAGCCGTTAGCAATAACCGTGACTTATGGTATTTTTAAAAAATTATATATTTTTTAAATAATAAATTTTTAAATTTAAATTTTTTATTACCTTTGGGTTCATTAAACTTTTTAACCTCACATATCTTTCTTTAACACATAATTTAGACGAAACTAATTTAACCCTTCAAAGCAAATAACGACTCAGATAAAAATATGGGGCTCACGGGATTTTAACAAATTATTTTTATTTTAAAGCTCTGTGTCTTTGGTGTGTAGGTAGTATCATAGTTTTAGAAAAAGATTTGAAGAAATGAAGATGATTTGAAAGTAGGTGGAGTGGGTGGGTAAGAGTGTGAAAGAAGTAGTCGAAAGGGTGAGATGGGTGAGGGGGGGGGGAGAGGGGAGATTTTTTTAGGTGTGAAATTTTTGGAGGGTAGGAGTATTGACCAGCTGGCTATGTCAGGAATGTGTGAATATAAGTAAGTTAGAAGGAAAGTGTTGAAATGTGCTGTGAATATGACAATGAAAAAGAAAAAGAAAGAGAAGGAGAAAAGTGATATTAATTTTGGCGAGAAATAGGTGAAATGTAGTTTTGTGCAGGCAGTGTTGGTGGTTTGAAATTAAATTGAGGGCAAAAGGGGTTTAAATATCTAAATATTTGTGAGGGTGTCTAGATTGTGTTCAATGGTGAGGCTGTTATTTGTGGTTAAGTGGTTTAGATTCGTGGTGAAAGAAAATGTATGTGGGGAGGGGTTTGTGCACGAGTTTGTATGCGGGGACTTGTATATAAGTACAATTGAGAGCGAAGAGAAGAAAGGTTAGCCATGATCTAAGTTTAGTTTTTGTTTGGTCAGGATAATTTTGTTTAGTAAGGGGGATAGATTATAGAAGCCATTTCGTTGTCTGATGGTGTTGAAGGCTGTGATTAGTGCAGTTTCCAGTAGTCTTCGCCGAGCTTTGTTATGAATGTATTTGGTGATTTTGGTTTGTTCAAATTTGAAAGCACGATCGTGCTCTAATACATGGGAGAAAAGTGCACTAAGAGAGTTATTGTTTTTTATGTCCCTTTTATGTTCGCTCAATCTTCATTTCTTCAAATCTTTTTCTAAAACTATGATACTACCTACACACCAAAGACACAGAGCTTCGCCCCTTCCCTCCTCTTTCTCCAGCCCCTCAAAATCCATGCTACACCTCACCACGACAAAAACCTCGGCACCCCCGCCTCCTCTCTCCCACCCTGAGACAAATTCACTAACACTCCCATCCGACAACTATAATATATTTTATGTTTACTGCCAGTGCCAATACAAGAATATCTTGGAAATGCTGTTACCAGTATGCTTCAGGAGTATATTTCGCCAATGGAGAAAACATCACAAAAACGTGAACCAAAGATAACTCCAAGAACAGCCGTTTCATTGCGTGAACTTGCTGATTCACATTCATCTGTGGTGACCCAAAATGCAATCTGAGCGAACGCTAAAAAGTCAATGGCATGAATCACTAACCCTTTTATTTCTTTGTGTCGTTTGGATACGCTTTCCTTGTCACTCACTAGAGACAGGGAAGTCTCGCAGACATGTGTTAACTGAAGACTCCAGCCAATCAGAAACTGACACGTCAATAAGCAATGCAAACTTCGTGACCCCTAGAAAAGGAACGAGGGGAGTTTGCATCTCCCTCTTTTCAGCAGACAGATCACAAAGGAACCACACAAGAAGATCTTCCACTCTAGCCCGGCCTTTTTGGCTGGGGCAAAAAAAGGGACACTGCAGAAGTACATACAAGCTTGTCTTCGCACGCACATCCTCTACTTACATACACAATAGCAAACAAGGTAATAAACTTACACACACACACACACACACATTGCCACTGACGCACGTAGACCGCCATGAATCACGCACTAACAAATAGACATACACATATTTAGCCCCCCCCCCGGTGTTGCCTAATTACAATGAATAATTTCTAACAATAGACACTTGTAACAATAAACTTTACAAAGAACATTTCACTCATTAAAACGAACTCTTATATTCCATGTAAACTGATAGCTTTACAAATGTTTTATCTAAAATAAATTGTTTGTTAATTATAAAATGTTTTGTTAATTAATAATGTTTTCCTTCACTTGTTAATTTGTAGCAATCATAAACATAGACCTATTTTCTCCCTCCCCAAAATGTCCCTGTTAAGTGATCTGGTTACACATTGACTAATCAGCTTGTAGGGCACAGTGATTCCATGTCCCCTTCTTCTTCTTCTTTCGTGTGAATCAGATGATTCTGGTGTTGGCATTAGTTTCCCCGATGGTTTTCTAGTTAGAAATCTTTCTGGAAAAACATCGGGTACTTACAGGAAGAACCATGAGAAGGTTGCCAACATCCCTAAGTGAAAGTGATACTGTGGAACCGACTGGATTCGAACTTGGAAGACCCAGGTCTTTAGTCCGTGTCGTTATCCACTTAACCACCGTTACCTCCCACTACTTAAGCCCCCTTTGGGACTCACGGCCGGTCAGCAGAGAGACACTTGTCAGCAAGAAGGAAACATGCTTACATTGTCTCTCTTGACCCGGTCCATTGGATGCTACACCACCTACTATCTTTGCCTGAAGATATCTGCTGACAGACTTTCGGCAGCCCTAAGAACTTTCTTCATTTGGACACTGTTCAACTTGTTTTACCTATACCATACGGCGTAGGGAATTTTTTTTAATAAACCTATTATTTGTTGTTATAAAAAAAGTTTTTGTTTTTCCTTTCATGCGAAGGTTTTGTGACTTAAGCATAATATAGGGAGTTCGCATAATCCCCTATAAATTCACTAAATGCTATTCTTGTTTGTAGTCTTTCCCTTCCTTCGTTCATTCACAAAATGCCAAACATGTTGAGCGGGTACTTGCTCGTTGGTGACCTCTAATATATCCCTATCTTTCCTTCGCCATTCCATTTCCTTCAGTTTTTATTCACCGAAACCCCATTCATGCGTGTTATCACTTCCTTCAGTCGGGCCAAACATCTACGTTTGGTGTGAGAAAACGCAAAAGTGCCGCAGTTGGATTTTATGTGTCTTGTTACAAGATGGCTTATAATGATGTTGTATGCTTCTTCTTCTTCTTTCGTTTGCTTCACAGTATCTCACTGTTAGATCACCAGCTCGGTTGAGAAAAGCCATGTTAATGTTTTGTTGTCTAGCGCAGCTATGCCGGCTTCGCTGTTGGGTGGTCGATATTTAAGGCATGACTCGATGATGTGGTCTACCGTCCGTTCAGAGTGACCACAGTCGCAGACAGCCGAGTCCCTGAGTCCCCATCCTTTCATGGTCGCGGCGATACAGCCGACACCTGTCCTGAGGCGGTTGAGCATTGTCCACTGCCGGCGAGGGAGGTCCAAGCCTGGTAGGTTATCCGGGTTCTTCACAAATCTGTGCAACCTTGATTTATCTGCTGGGCGCCATTCCTCCGTCCAGCAACGTTTCAGCCAGATTCGTTTTGTGACGTCACCGGGTGTTGAAAGCAGGAGCTGGTGGGCATGCTCCGAGAATGGGCGTCGTGACTTTAAGCGAGCTCGTGGAGGGGTCTCTGTGGCGAGCTTGTGGAGAAGGTGGTCCTCATCGATAGTGGCCTTTCTTGACAGTGCAAGGACAGCCGTTGTATGCTAAGCCTACTATAATAATGCATTAGTAAAATGCATTGTCATAGTAGCCCCTATAGTGGGCCAATTATGGTAATATTTCACATAAAAAATCTATAAAAAGATTAAATAAATTGTTTTCTTCACTTCTTCAAAAAGATCAAAACCTAAATGTAATTCTTTCAAGGCATGAGCTTTTTTTTTGCTTAACGAGAGCGACACAGTAGAAATAAATGCCCCAGAACAATCATAGCCCGGTTGACAGTACTTTTTTTTATGTAACCGTTTGAAATTCGAATATGATTTTGAAACCTTTAAGCTGAAAAATTAACTTTTTGCTTGAACTAAAGGTTAAAGGCAAAAAAAACGTCAACTATTGAGGTTCATTTGTGTGTTTGCCCTTAAATCAAAGGAAAGTCGTATGCGACAACCTGCGATTATTTGAAATTGACTTCTTTGTCACTGACAGAAAGGGAGGAAAAAAGAATCAAGGGAAGTAACTCTTGAGAAAATTAGAGTAATCCCCCTTGGATTTGTAAATTAAAAAAACAAACTCTTCGAGAGAGAAAAGACGCCAAGTAAAGAGTAAGTTTGTCTTTCCTTTTCTGTCTGCTTTGTATGTTTTCGCATGTTGAAACAAAAGACATTATTTACTCTCATTTAAATCTATAGATTTTAATACAACCTTACATAAAATTGAACCCTTTTCCAAATTTCGAAATTATTGTCTTTGGTAGTTTTGCGAAGTAGAAAAAGATGATGTATTTTTTTTTATTGTTATATAACTTGTTATATAACAATAAAAAAAAAAGACATCATTATTTTCTACTTCGCAAAACTACCAAAGACAATAATTTCGAATAAAAGTTCAAAGTTAGTCATATAATAATTATATAACTAACTTTGAACTTTTATTCTTGAAGAACTTCCATGTTTAAAAGAAAACAGATTTGAAGGTAGCAACGAACTTCTTAAGTAATCACAAGAATTGAATCATGTTTAAAACTTATAAAATAAATTTTGTTGTTTTACCAAAATTCTGTCTCTAGACAATAGTTCAACGTCTGTTAATAAAATTGCATGACCACTTCTCGTGTGTATGTGTGTGTTTTATCGCCTCTAATTTTTCTTTTAATTTTCTTTTTATTATTATTCTGGTGCTTCTACAGAATTTAAACCAACCTTTGCCAAACTAAACATAAAACTTATGTTAAGGTTGGTCAGGGTTAAAAAAAACAAAAACAAGTTCGGTTCAAATTCTGTAGAAGTACCATTATTTTAATCAAATATTTATTAAAATAAAAACTCCAATAATGTAAAATAAAATGAAATCTTAAAATTCCTATTAAATATGATTTAAATACAAAATTAAATCCGCCAGAATGCATTTGTTTTTCTTTTCTTCGTGTACTTCTCCAGATTAGGACCCAAGCTAAAATCGACATGGCGTCGGTTAGAGTTTCGGTTAGCTTGGGTCCTAATCAGGATAAATACCTTTTTTCGGAAACAAGTCAGCCATTTTAATCTTTTGTATTAACAAAAGTTTTTTTTTAATTACTTACCTTCGAAATTTGAAAGGAATTTGGAAGCATTTAAACTGTCGCCTAAAATATTTTAAAACTGGCTTTAAGATTCTTAATCTTAGCAAATATTCATGTATTCAAGGATGACAAGTTTAATGATACCATAAAGAATTTAATTGTGAAAATCCTATTTTTAAAAACAAACGACGTATTTAAAAATCAATAAATAAATAAAAAGCGAAGGAAATTTGGTGCTTATACAGAATTTTAACTGGACAAAACCGACTTTTGCCGAACTAACCTAAAACTTAGTTTAGGCTTAGGGTTCAGGTAAAAAAAAAACAGCTTGGTTCAAATTCTGTAGACGTACCACAAATTTGAAAGTAAAAAATCTCCCAGACAATGCTGCGTATGTACAGCTAATTGTATTATATTTACCTCCTCTCCAGGAGGTTAGACACAAGGTCAGGTGTGGTTTTGAAAAGCCAGCGCACTCTGACTTACAAAAACTGCTTGAGCAGCCCTGTCAGCATTCCCCAGTAGGGGCGCCTCAAGCGATTAGCAATAAACTAACCCCTTCTCAAAGAGAAAGTAAAGCCAGGGAAGGTGGACCTCTTGAGACTGAACAAGACTATACCTCAGACCTACAGCAACAAAGACACTGTTGGACTGACTGTTGAGGACGTATCCCAGACTGGTACAAACACCTACTTACCTGTGCCAGGTGAAGGATGGTTGTAACAATTCGCCAAAATGTTCGGAAAAAATATATTCTTAATTTGAAATTCTCTTGATATAAAATTCTAATTTACATTTTAACATATATAAAGTTGGACTTGTCACTTGTAAATCTTTCCTGAACATGAGGACCCCATTTTGTGTGTTTAATTTGCATGGTTGAAGACTGGAGTTTTTCTATTTCAGTTGATCAATTTGATATCGACTCGGTAAGAACAATATAACCTTTGATCAATGACTTTCTGGACATCAGTTTCTTCATGGAGTCTCAAGGATGTTCAGAAAGTCCTGTGCAGTTCAGGTGTCATCATAATACTTAATTTTATTTGAATTAAGAAACTCATTTCATTTGAATTGAGAACCAATCAAAAAGATTTGCTAACCTTGTTGGACATATGCTGAAGTCAACCTATTATTTCACAGACTAATGTTGCATCGCCCTTGCTTTTGTTGTAGTCATCTGATACTGTGGCACACGTGCAAGTCAGCCATCTTTTATCTATCACCACATGCCTTCGTTGGCCGAGTGCATTCTTATTTCACATGTCTGTATACATTTGAATGCAAGTTCAAACTAGTCAGAAGGCAGCCATAAGTGGGAAACATACATATTTATAGTTATTCACAGATAGCTGTTTTGCCGTATCACGGCTCTTCAAGGTTTCTAGACATGACAAATGTTTTCACGTTGATATTCAAAACCCGATCACTTGCAACTGTGGTCATGAGTCAAGACTCTTACCTCTACATTACCGAATTTGCCCCGATTGTAAAAGACATTAGAGCGCTTAAGTCTTTTGTTTGTTTACATTTACGCTACCAGATCAGGCTGTCTGAAGATACCAGCTTCCTGATCTAAAATGCACCAAACATTGATGTTATTGTTTTTTTTTCCTTTCCCTTTTTTACAAAACTCAATCATGTTCTGCAAAGCTGAAAACAAAAACAAGTTTCCTCTACAAAACAATCAAACCAAATACCATAAATAAATATTTGAAGATATAAAGAACTTGAAGCATAAAAACTTTCACCAAAATGACCTGATTCAGCATTAAATAACCCGAAAAGGGTTGATATGCCATAAAACAAAACAACTGAACCTTACATTTACGCTACCGGTTAGAACTCTCTTCAATATAGAAGAGTAATGCTTTACACTAAGTAGAAACCGTTATTTCTTTTACCAGAGAGCTCAACCCATAAGTAAGGAGTATATATTTGCACTGTGCACACTGCAGATAACAACAGCCTAAGCAACAATGTCACTTTTTCTTCTATTGTTGTTATCTGCAGTGAGGCACACATGCACGTTGCCAGCTTTTATCTGTTCCCATGTGCTCTCGTTTGGTAAAGAAGATGTGAACCCAATGACACAATAATGACAGTTCAAAGCTTTCATTTCCACTGGCCAGGAACTTTTTGATGTAAGCCGAAGTTCAAAAGTGTATTTTTTATCTGTTAAGTTGGTGGGTGGGTGGGGGTATCCTTACAAGCTCCCTCAATACACGTCCATATAACTCAATCGTCTACTAGAAAAGAGGGTGTCCGTTGTTAGATAAATCATTCACAAGATCTTGTCCCCCTCCTCCTTTCTCTCATTATACAAAACTAACAGGAAAACACTCTTATAAAAGTTACCCAATCGAAGATACATGCGACTAGGAACTGCTTGGGAATTTAATATTCCCTTGTAACTTCCGAGGAATCCAGCTCAACCTGCCCACGGTAAATGCTGCACCAAGGATGTAGGATTCTTTATAGCTGTAGATGAACAATCCAGATTTTATTTTGCCATGACAGTTCAAAACTTTTATTTTCACTAAACAGGGACTTTTTGACTCAAGGCTGGGCTATGCTTCTTAAATGCAGCCTTAATACGCTTCCATATCACTTGACGATCTAATAGAAAAGCGGGCGACCGCTGACAGCCAACTCTCGCTGTGATGTCACTCACAAGATTTTGTCTCCCTCTTTCTCTAATTATAAAAAAACCTAACAGTAAAAACTCTGATCAAAGTTATCAGACCAATGGAAAGAATAAGTATATATATATATATATATATATATATATATAGAATCTCCTTCAATCTCATACGATTAATACATTTATAGCTGTTGATAAATACACCAGATTCTCTTTTGCCATCCTTTGTCTTCTGCTGCAATTGTGAGATGTTTGGACACCATTTGTTCACTTTGTCATATACCCAATTTTATACTGAGGAGTGTGACGGTTTAACACATTCGTCATGATGTTCAAATCTAGTAAATCTACGACATATCATCCTACTGAAAATAGTCAGGTTGAATAATACAATGGGATCATTTGGAAATCCCTTTATGTGGCTGTCATGCTTCGAAATATCTCAGTAAATGAGTGGGAATCTCTGCTACCTTAATCCCTTCACACTGTTTGATCTTCTTCTTCTTCTTCTATTCATTTAACATCACCCTTCCCTTGTTCAGGGGTTAGACGTTCAATAATATTACGCAAGCTCACTCTCCACCTCTCACAGTTCAGCAGGTCAGCAGTCTCCAAATTCCACTCTGTGTGGTTTTGTCCCACCACTTGCTTCTAAGCTCTCCTTGGCCGACCAAACCCTCCTGTGATTTATGACATCTATGCTTCTGCAACGGTTTATCCAGGAGGATGAACGTTCCACATGACCATACCAGCACAATCGATTTATCCTTAGGATAACCTCAATGCTATGCAAGTGTAGTGCTTTCAGCAAATCCTGACCTGATGTGTTGGATTTGATCAGATTTCACATTGTAAATCCATCTAATCATGGATCTGTTATTGCGCTGCAGACTAGCAAGAGAGGACTGAGTGAGGGCCCAGCATTCACTGCCATATCATGACGCTCCTGACCCTGACACAGCTGCTATATAACTTACCCAGGATGTAGAGAGGGACAGCACGTGATGTTATTAAAGGCAACAACTCATGAAATTTTGCCCAAACTGCCCTCACTCTTGTGGCTGTACTGAGTTCACATCCGCCACCTGCACTCAGCATATCTCCAAGATATCAGAAAAAGTCTACTACCTCCAGAGTATTGTCATCTAGTGCCATCTCTTTGTGGGGACAACTGTCAATAGGATGTGCCTGCCCCATGCATCTCCTACACTTGAAGTTGGGGTTCGGTCTAACCTTCAGGTCACTGCACCTTTTGTGAACCCACAGTAGGCATAAGTTACATTGTATTGCATTGCTTCTAACACCTTTCCGGCACATAGAACATGGACACTGACCAGAGTCCCTTAGAAATTGTAGACCAAATCCACGCACCATCACTTTAGTCTTAGGCAAGTTCACCTTCAAACCCTTGACCTCCAGACCGTTTTTTCATATTTGCCGTTTGTTCTTTAACTGTTTCAATGACTCGACAATGATAACTAAGTCATCAGCATTGAGTAATTCCCATGGACAGCCCAACCGAAACTCTCTTGACAGTGCCTCCAAGACTATGATGAAAAATAGAGAGCTAAGGACAGATCCCTAGTGAACTCTAACCTTGACATTGAAGCTATCACTGTAAGTGTCATCCGCCATCACTTTACTACTAGCGTTCATGTACATAGATTGTACGAGACTGACAAGCCATTCCTCTATGCCCACCTTACGCATTGCCCACCATAGCACCTCTCTGGGGACTCTGTCAAAGGCTTTCTCCAGGTCCACAAATGCCATGTAGAGTCTCTTGTCTGCACAACCATACCTCTCCTGTAGTTGGTGAACGATGAATATGGCATCAATTGTGCCCCTGCCAGGTACAAAGCCAAACTGCATCTGATCTATGTTAACCTGCTAGCTGATGATGTTGTCTGCTACATGTTCAATCACTTTCATTCCTGTTTCTAGGAGGTTCAGGTCTCGATAATTACCCATGATCATGTGTCTCCTTTCCTCTTGTAGCAACTGACAATGTAACTCTCACTCCAGCACATGCTCTTCTCTTATGATAGCATTCAGCATGTCTGTTAGGATTAGGATGCATTTCAAGGACTATACCAGAAGGTCCTGTAGCTTTGTCATTCTTCATTTTATCTAAAGCATATTCTATCATGCCTGAGCTGATCTGTGGTGCTGGGCCTTGCACTGGTTGCTCTAACGTTAGATGGTCCGGGTTCCAGGGGAATGCAATATTAAGCAAGGTTTCATTATGCTGTTGCCAGACTCTATGCTTGGCCTCGTTATCTAGGCACAGCTGCCCATTATCATCCTTTATACATTTCACATTTATAACATCCTGGTTCTCCCTATGCATATGCTTTGCCACTTTGTAGATGAAGTTACTTTTGGATTTGACGTGACTGAACTTGGCTGAGGCAGCATCATGCTTGACAGCATACACAACTTTTTTTGCGAGGCTTCTTGCAATAGTGTACTCTTCTTTACTGCCTCCTTTCTTCCAAACCTTGTAACAGCTCCTCTTCCACTGTATCGCAGCAGCGTTAACTCTATCATTCCACCACCAATAAGCACTTCTTTGTATAACCACAAACACTAGCAACACTGCTCAAGAGACCTTCCTTCAGTTGTTGCCAGCATCCCTCCACATTCGTAGTCTGGTAATTCCTCATGCATTCAATTAAAGCATCTTTGAATTTGTGATGCACATCTTGGTCTTTGAGCTTCCAGGATCTGACTTTAGGATGGAATTTATGGTGAGTAACAGAATGTGACGTTACCTTAAGATCGCCTATGTAAATCTAACATTTGGATTATGACCAAGCTATAGGGGTGAAAGATAGCGGAAATAGTCTACTCTTATTAATACATTAGAAATACTAGTCAATCGTTAATAGATGGAGATCTCTCAACAATACAGAGACGACAATGAACTGGGTTATTATCGTTTCTTCTACTTAAATCAAGATACTTCTTGTGTCACTTGTGGTTTTGTTTAGCAAGGAAGAATGTTGTATAAATATAGAAGTACTGGGTGATATGAGTTATCTTTCTTTGAACTGGCACTCTCCTGGATATAGGAAACGCCATTTTGGCTGTCTATTCTACTAACTTGTTTGCTTGCAGTCTATATATGCTTTTGAGTTGAATAAAGCCTCGAATATAGAAGGTTTTTACTTATATGATACTTACTTTCAATTGCATTCAACTGAGATATCAGCTCATGAGACCAGTTTTACTTTTGTATGTTACTGTAATTGAGATTTTGTGTCTGTAACCAACACCATGTCACATTACTCAAAGTTATTTAATATCGTCATATTTTGAAAGATTACTGTTTTATTGACAATTATTGTGTTGTCAGGTATGAATTGGATTTATGTTTACAGCTACACCATACAACGGCAGGCCAGTGAAAGAGGTTGTAGTTGGGGATAGCAAACTGGAAACTGTAGCTGAGTTCTGCTACCTGAGTGACTCCCTTTCAGCCGATGGTGGTTGTGAGACTGCTTCTATTACCCAATGCAAGTCTGCCTGGAGGGGCTTTAGAGAACTCATGCCAATCTTGACAAATAAGCATCTGGCAATCACAACTAGAGGGCAGGTACACATCAGCTGTGTGAGGAGTGTTATGCTTTATGGCTCTGAAACATGGGCTGCATAGGCGAGCACTCTCAAGAGACTACAGCGCAACGAAAGAGCCATGATTAGATGGATCTGTCACTCTCCTCAAGACTCGTCTCTCTAGGCTTGGTATGCAGGAAATAATTGATGTCCTTAAGCTGGGCAGGATGAGATGGCTTGGCCATGTCGAGCAAAGCTCCAGCTGGATCTCCCGGGTCAGAAACATGTCCATCGCATCAAGTCGGCAGGCTGGAAGACTGAGGCTTTCTTGGAATGAGCTGTGTAAACACGACCATGCAGCCTTGGGGATTACAAACTTAGATCCTCGCAACTGCCGAGCCTGGAGTGGAAGACATCGATCAAGACTGACAGGCAGGCAGGCCCCCACCCTCCTATAGAGGACTAATCAAAGGCCTGTTCAAAAATAAATCGGATGAAGAAGAAGAATCTTTGAGATAAAGTTTATGTATTGTTTGGATTATTCGAACTACTATTTCATCTTGGTTGTTATTTTCACAACCTTTTGGCCGATGTAACCTCTGACCTCCTTCATGAACCGATGGTGCAACGGATAAAGGCGTTGATTAACAGTTCTAATTGCCTATCGTCTTGAGATTGAAAGTTTTAATCCTTACTACAGGCGATAATAACTAAAAATAACAATTAACACTGATGGAACGAGAACAATCTACCCCCGTGGATTAAATAAGGGTTCAGTTTGAAAGTCTGTATAGGTGATGGAATTCGACCTCAAAAAGATTCCCCTGAATAAAGTCAGAGCCAAGATGAGGATAGTAGTCCGAATAATACAAATTATTTGGATTTAATTAAAAACGGATTCATTAATATGTATTGGGATTTACTTGCCTCCCAACAAAGATAAAATAACTCAAAAGATGACATTCTTTTTTATCCTTGCAGTATGTATTTTACTCTTAAAAAATGTAAATCTCTTTAGTTTCTTTCAGCAAACACTTATTCTGGCTACAAAGATTTTTTAGAATGGAGACATTTTTAGTTTATGACCTAAACAGCTACTTACGAGATTAATAATAATAAAATATTCTGCATTTATCTATCTGTGTGTTATTTCAAATATCGGATAAACAATTTTTTTTTCAATAAATATTATTATTTTTATTACTTAAAATTAGTTGTATTTAAAAATAATTAAATTCAGAAATCTTCCTTTCATGGTTGTCTGCACTTTATAGCCACTCAAGACCACTTCCCCAAATAATTAGAGTCCCTTTTAGCATTTGAGCACAATTCTTTTTCTCGTGTTGCTAAATTGGAAAGGCACTGTCTAAAAGGAATGCAGCACTATCATTTCCCAGAGGCACCTCTGTGTGAGATTTTCATTTGAGGCACCTCTGTGTGAGATTTTCATTTGAGGCACCTCTGTGTGAGATTTTCATTTGAGGCACCTCTCTGTGAGATTTTCATTTGAGGCACCTCTCTGTGAGATTTTCATTTGAGGCACTCCTGTGCGAGATTTTCATTTGAGGCACTCCTGTGCGAGATTTTCATTTGAGGCACTCCTGTGCGAGATTTTCATTTGAGACACCTCCGTGTGAGATTTTCATTTGCGGCACCTCCGTGTGAGATTTTCAATTGAGGCACCTCCGTGTGAGATTTTCATTTGAGGCACCTCCGTGTGAGATTTTTCATTTGAGGCACCTCTGTGTGAGATTTTTCATTTGAGGCACCTCTGTGTAAGATTTTCATTTGAGGCACCTCTGTGTAAGATTTTCATTTGAGGCACCTCTGTGTAAGATTTTCATTTGAGGCACGTCTGTGTAAGATTTTCATTTGAGGCACGTCTGTGTAAGATTTTCATTTGAGTCACCTCTGTGTGAGATTTTCATTTGAGTCACGTCTGTGTGAGATTTTCATTTGAGGACACGTCTGTGTGAGATTTTCATTTGAGCCACCTCGGTGTGAGATTTTCATTTGAGCCACCTCTGTGTGAGATTTTCATTTGAGCCACCTCTGTGTGAGATTTTCATTTGAGCAACCTCTGTGTGAGATTTTCATTTGAGCCACCTCTGTGTGAGATTTTCATTTGAGCCAAGTCTGTGTGAGATTTTCATTTGAGCCACCTCTGTGTGAGATTTTCATTTGAGCCACCTCTGTATGAGATTTTCATTTGAGCCATCTCTGTGTGAGATTTTCATTTGAGGCACCAGTACAGTCCTCGCACTATTGTAGGACCATGAAAGACTCATTCGTCCAAATCAGTTTCTCGTTCATGATCTTAGTCTTTTCTGTGATTAGATCCCCAAGACCTTCTCTCTTTGGAGTCAGTGCGTTCGAACGAGGAATTGGTAAGCATCTGCTAGCATTAATCATTAATTCGCTGCAAGGTTAGAGAATTAATTCTTGCTTTCAAAACCCTGAAAACAGCAATTCTTCCCCCTTTTTCAGAAATATCACTCTGGAATATAAGCACTATTTTGTCCTTAATAATAGAGAATTGCTTTCCAATCATCCTGTATATCTGAATTGTTTCTAAGATATTTTGATTTAATTTTACTCATTTTTATATGTACGTAAACTTAAGTATGAATTATCTAAAAATCACTAAATTTTATTAATATATTATTTAAAATTATTCTTTATGTTACATATATTTCTTCAAAAGGTCTATTTGGACTTACACGTGGAATTTTAAAATTTAAATTAATTTCTAATTAATACGGATTTTAAAAGTTTTTTCTGAATGCACTAAAAAACCCTGTTAAGACAACATCTACATAGGTAGAGTATCATTCCTGCCAAATTGAAAGTTTGTAGGTTTATTTAAATTATTTGGATTATTCAGACTACTGTTCTCATCTTGGATGTTATTCACACGTTTCGGCTGATATAACTTCTAACCTTCTTCAGGTGCGTTTTACGGAACTCTGGAATCTGCAGAGAATTTTGCATGGAATTCTTTATTTAATCTACAAGTGGGGGGGGGGGGCTTGCTCTTGTTCCGTCAGCCATGACCAGATATAAGTCATAAGTAATTCGTAATTGAAGATTGAACTTTCAACCTCCAGAAGACTGTCACTTAAAACTGATTATAACTTAGCACTTTTATCCGTTGTGCTACGGGTTCAAGTTCGACATAAAAATTCCTGAGTTCGAAAAGATGCACCTGAAGAAAGTCAGAGGTCACATCGGCCGAAATGTTGTGTGAATAACATCTAAGATGAGAACAGTAGTCCGAATAATACAAATTATCAATCTTCATCTAAAAAATTTCGAAACATTTGTAGGTCTAATAATCTAATTTTTTTCTTAAGTATACAAATGAATGCAATAAATTGTTTTAAACGCCTGAGAAATAAAAGAACACAAAGTTTGGTGTTTCTTGATATAACAATCCTCAGTAACCACAGTAAATGTGATTCTAATTTAATGTTATACAGACTTATTATTGGGTAGAAAAGTAATAGTTCAAATTTTAGTGAAAACAAATAAATATCTTCTTTTTTTTTTTTTAAATTTTAAACTGACTTTATCTACTCGGTACAGCTCAGGAGTTTTTTTACTTTTATTTTTCACTATGGCGTTTTTTTAATGAACTTTTTAAATTAATTTTTTAATAGATTTTGAAAGTTAAATTTAATTATTACGATATCGTAATAATTTGTACATCTCAGAGTGCTTATCGACAATGAGAAAGACGGAGCGAAGATTTGCCGTTATGGAAACCAAAATGCTCCGCTGGATGTCTGGAATTATACTGCTCCAATGCTCCATGTCTGCAATTTGGATATCTGAAGGCACTACGGCATCGCACCGATTGAAGGCAAGATGAGAGAATGAAGGCTCGGATGGTTTGGTAGAAATGTACTGAAGGCCAACAATGGCACCATCACGAAACTTGCCTTTGTATTAGAAGTCACCGGACTTACACGTAGAATTATTAATAATTAAAAAAGAAGGCCGATGATGTGATGGGCAGACACCCTGCACAAAGATCTCTGTAAAACTGGCCTTCGCTCAGATCAAACATGTGATAATGTCAAGTTGAGACAAAAATCCATCATTTATTTATCTACCTCCCACAGCGGTAAGATGTGACACAAAGTCGGAAAGTGGGATTTGATAAGTCAGCACCCTAGAGGAAGAGCACTTATGACCTTTAAAAATTGCTTGGGCAGCCCCGTTGGCATTCCCTGGTAGAGGCGCCTCAGGCGATTAGCAATAAACTAATCCCTTCTCTAAGGGTGAGAAGGCAAAGCCTGGAAGGGTGGACCTCCTAGAACTGCACAGGACAGACCTATAGACCAGCGTAAATCAAGCCCCGAAGGTCAAGACGATACCGGTCTATAGGGTCTAGTATCCATCGGAACAGATACTACACTTTGATCTTGGCCAAAAGGCCAAGCCATCATAGCTGGAATTAATGCATAAGAAAAAGAAGGTTACGGTATCGTTTCGTCATTAAATTATTAATTGAATCAAATTGCTATAAAACCTTAACTACTTTTGTTAAAGTAATGTAGTATTTATAAAATGATTGGATGTAAATAGTATCGAAAACTTTCACGCTTTTAATACATGAGGATTTGTTAAGAGTTTTAAAGTCAGTCTAATTCGACAGTTTAAATACTTCCAAATACCTTTTAAATATCAAATGGTCAGGAAGTAATTCATTCTTTTTTTTTTTTTTCAACTATTAATAAAAAAATTAAAATAATTGACTTGTTTATAAAGAAACGAAATGCATTCTGGTGGATTTAATTTTGTAATTAAATTATTTTTTGAAGAGGATTTTTTTTAAAATTGGATTTAAAGTATTTTACACCATTGCATTTTTGATGAATGGATTAATAGTAAATATGTAGGGGGCGAGAAACACACACATGCACACGAGAAGTGGTCACACAATTTTATTGATGTAGAGATTTTCGATTTTTCTTACTGTGTGGATGAAAGAACTTTCAGCGCCATTTTTTTCTCCAGATTCTTCCAAAATCTGCCAAGGATGATAACTAATGCGATTCGACTAAAACTCATAAATTGGTCGGATCTTTGGCAGTTCACGTTTGTTTATTAAGATAAGTGATTTTAAATAAGTATAGATTTTATTTTAATTTTATATACATATTAGCTGTACCGAGCCGGCGTTGCTTGGCATTCATTACGTTCAAATGTGTTTCGTAAATATTTTCATGTTCTATACCCATGCCTTTTTTATTAGGTTCAGTATCTAAGGTAACAAAGCATAAAAGGAACGCTAACTCTTATTAAAAAAATATTAGTTATTCCCCTTAGCTGATTTTTCTTTTTAGGTGTTTATTTAAGAATGTCTCCATATTAGCAAACTGCTGAAACAGATTAAGTAGTTTTTGTAAATAAATTGTAGCAAAGTATGTTAGTTTATTGCAAATAACATGGTACAACAATAACAAATGAAAATTGACTAACCAGTATCAAAGTTTGATTTTTCAGCCTAAATGCTATTTAGGTCAAATTTTTAAAATCCAGCCAACATAATTTTATATATTAGAAAATACATTCTTCATGGAAAACAAAAGAGAGAAAGAAAGTCATCTAACTTTCTGATTTCTTGTGTTGTGTCTCTAACTTCATCATTTTCTACTCCCCCCCCCCAAAAAAAAGATTTATGCCTTTTATCTGGCGTGATAATTACTCATGTGAAAATCATCTGTTCATCCTTCAGCTCACATATTTTATGCAAATTTTAGACTTCCCTTAAAAATATCTGACTTTCGAACCAGCCAAGTTTGACACAAGCTCATTCAATATTTTACAAATAACTAGGTAGCTCGGACAGAACTTGAACCCTGCATCCCAAACCTATTGTCTAAGCTTGTTTGTTTTTTTGGGTTTTTTTGTGGCATATCAACCTTTTTTAAATTATTTAATGCCGAATCCACTCATTTTATGTAAAAATGTTTATGCTTGAAGTTTGATGCATGTATACCAACCCCTGTTGTTCTCTATCTAGGTAACTCTCCTGTGAGAGAGGGAGAGAGATTACTACCTGTGTTCGTGACTCTTCAAGTCATTGTTCTATGGAATCAAAATGACTCTTACCATCGTAAGGACTCCAACTACGGTCGAGTTGACAAAAAAACTCTTGCTTGAATGAAGCAATGTTTATATACTAGAATGTTCACTCATGAACTAATAACCAATTAGAACACAGCGAATGGATTTTCCCATCTAAGCAAAATAGAACCTCCAGCCTACCTATATATGAATTCTCTAACTTTTTATATCTATTTAGTTCTAGGCCAACTGGTCAGACAGCTGAGCACTTACTACTAAATTCTGCAAACAGGATTAGATTTCTCAAAAAGCTTGAAGCACCTACAATTCCAATCCCCATTCCTTGTGTGTTTGTCTGAATCCATCACACGCCTTGGAGTTCCGATGAACCCAATAGATTGGTTCCATAAATCAGAGGAGGCGTAATGACATTTTTCATGGAATGAATGCTATAGTATTTTTTAACAAATTTATTTTACCATAACTAGATCAAGGTCATACTAAATCCGATGATGGAAGGTTTTTAAGTGTATCTTGTGTAGTTTCTGACTTTTAATCAGACACAGACAGAATTATGATTTTCCTTTATATAATAGCCTAACAAAACTATGCTCCCTCCAGTCGCATAGTTTTGCTAGGCTACCACATCACCCCATTCTCTCTCCCTGTCTGCGAGAGGGTTTTCCTATTATTTACTTGTCTAGAATTATATAATTGTGAAAAATACAACATACGAGGCCTGCCTAAAAAGTATCCGACCTTAGGCCAGAAAAAAATATTTCAAATATCTGACAGGGTTGGGACCCTAATCCCCTTAAAAGAAGGCCCCTTATGCTTCCACACACTTAGCCCACCGATTCATACTGCCGGAAACACTGCTGGAAGTCTTTTTGGAATAGTGTTTATCTCCGCCGTCACGTTCCGCATTATCTTTTCTCTAGTCTCAAAACGGGAACCTTTCAGTGGCGCTTCAATTTTCAAAACAACTAGAAGTCGCAAGGAGCCATGTCTGAATAGTAGGGAGGTTGGCGAACAACTGGAATTCAATATTTGGCCAAGAAATGTTGGATCAATTGGGATGAATGTGCGGGGTCGTTGTCATGATGCAGTTTCCAGTTCGTCGCCATATCTGATCTTTTGCACTGAACTGCGTCATGGAGATGCTGGAAAATATCTTGATAGTACTCTTTTGTCTCTGTTTTTCTTTCCTGTGCGTATTCGTGATGCAAAATTCCACAGATATCAAAGAAAACAGTCAGCATTACCTTGATTTTGCTTTGCATCTGTCGCCCTTTTTTGGCCTTGAAGAATCGGGATGCTTCCATTACGACGACTGCCTTTTTGTTTCTGGGTCGTACCCATACACCCATGACTCATCTCCAGTTATCACAGTGTTCAGAAACCCAGGATCAGTGTTGGCGGTTTCCAGAAGGTCCTGTGCGACTTGAAAACGGATGTCCTTTTGTTCCTGTGACAACTTGAGCACAAATTTCGCAGTCACTCTGTGCATGTTTAAATCATCATGCAAAATTGCATGTGCAGAATCTTTACTCACTTTGGCCGATCTCTCGCACGGTTGAACAACAATCTTCCATCACCAAATTTCACACCCTCTTAACAACAGCTGCACTCTGAACAGTTTGGGGCCTGCCAGAACGCTGGTCACTCTCCGCTGATGTGCAGCCATTTTTGAATAGGTTGAACCACCTTTTTAATCTGTGTTACACCCATCGCATCTTCTCCAAACACCTGCTGAATCTTACGAATTGTTTTGCTTTGAGAATCCCCAAGCTTTTGACAAAATTTGATGCAGTATCTTTGCTCAACACGTTCAGTTGTCTTGAGAGAATCGGTAATCCGACGAACACGTTGTGTAGCACCTCAGTTAACGACCAACTCGCGGTGATAAAATTCACACATGTACATGAAGGTATCTTCCTTCACTGTATAGGGTGTCGGCGCCCTATCATCTCTATTTCGCACGGAAAATAATAATGGTCGGATACTTTTTAGACAGGCCTCGTACAATACATAGTTAAAGCTAAATAAATTATTTTCGATTATTAAAATAATTTCCAATGTTGTTTACTCATTTATTTATTTACTTTTATCACTTATGTTTGAATTCATGTTTTGAAACATGACGTAAATCATAAATTTATGACATCACGCCAAAGCTATAATTATTTTGTTACGGTAATGTTAAAACATTAGTTTCTTATCAATAGATCTTAAAAGATCTATTGATAAGAAACTACAAATATCGCAGTTGGTAGAATGTCAGACTGATGATCTCAAGGTTTCGGTTTCAATTTCAGGTCATGGCATCCAAGTTTTTTTTTGTTGGGGAGGGGAGGTTATTATTTAGTATTAATGCAATATTTTCCATTTCTAAATGAAGTTAAGATATTCGTTTTAAAAATTCTGACTGACATACAGACAGACTGACAGACACACAACCACAGAGAAATATATTTTAGCTAGGCTGCCGCGTCTCTTCCTCCTGTAACTAAAGAGTTCCACAGTCAACTGAGTGGGTTCAGTGAATTGTTTAAGTGAGTTAATTTGAAAGACTTTAATGAGTTCAGTGAGTTAGCTCAGTCAGTAACGACTAAGACTGCAGGCCTCAAGTTTGTGGTTTCAATTCCCAGTGTCAGCGTCAAGTTTCTTTTTGTTTATTTATTTATGTAAAATAAGTTTCTTCCGTTTAAAAAAATTTCTGCTGGCAGACAGACAGACAGACAGACAGACAAAGTCTCTGTTATGTTATAAATAGATAAAAGCTGAAATAGTCTTCTGTTTTGAATGAAATCTGTTATTAATACTATTTTAACATAGTTTTCATCATAGCTATTTGTTAGTTTGTTTTGCCCCTTTTAATTAATTTAATTGTCTCCCCTTTTTAATTATTTTCTCACTTCTTTTTCTTCTTCACTACATACTTAGTAATCCAGTTAACATCATGCTGTTAACAATAGATCTCCAGTCATTTCTATCAGACCACCTAACTTCAAGGAGACTGATGGTTCCGGTCATTTAATTTTCAAAGTGGAAGTCTGATAGTGATTTTGATCTCCTTTATCACCTGGTCGAACCATGTCATCTTTGGTTGTCCTAAAGGTCTTCTGTTAGGCTTTATAAAGGCCTGGAGTGCTTGACTTCATATTAACCTATAATATGGCTCCTTTGAAACTCTAAAAATTCAAATACTTTTTTGGCCGGTGTCATAATTAAATGGTGATATATGATAGATATATTTAAATCTGAAACACAAAAGATGTCAATTAGTATGAAATATTGATATTTCAAACTTTTACAGCTGCTTTGTACGGCTCTGGGTGCTGGCCGCCAACGAAGGAAGCAGAAACTTTAAACATGTATGGATTATTTTTGTAGAGTGTCGATTTACTTCTTTTATGTTTGTGAATATGCCCGGAATTATAAATTTCATTGTTGCTTTTCATAAGCTACAGCTTTGTGTATACGTTTTATGAGAAAAATAAGCATTACAAAAACATTATTTCAGTTCATTTTTATTATTTTTCAACTAATTTTGTTAAAGTAAGGTCATAAAAAAAAAAAGTTGCGAACACCTCAAAAGTAATTTTCAGCTTCAGTACCTTCCAAAATATGAAGCTATTTCTGACAAGTAGAGCATCAGGCTATGCTCTAATTCTCAAATACATAACTGGCTAACTGCATCAGTAATTCAGCTATAATAATATGATAGAGGTTTCTCAGTCTGTATGTCCATCTGTCAGTTTATTTATTTGCTAACTTGAAATTTGGTAGGAATGATACCCTTACTATGCAGATTGTCGTAAGGACATATGCCCCCCCCCCCCCGAATATGTACTTTTTGTATTATAAAGAGTTTTTTTTATTGAAATCGCTCTAGGTATGAAGCCATTTGATGTAAGGAGCTAAAAATACTACTACTTCAAGGTAAAAAACTAGCCAACAATAAGTGTTAGATGAATAGATTCCAACCCAGAAAAGAGCAATTCTTCCTCCTTTGTCAGAAACATCGCTCATGGAATGTGAGGACTAAAGGACAAAATAAGGGAAGCGAGAGTTACGAGGCTGCCGACAGTAAACCCAAAGTCAACTTGCTAGCACCACTGCAATAAAAATTTCTTTCTTTCTCTGTGTACCTGGTACCTACCTGGTGCAGCATTTATCCTGATTAGGTGGAGTCGGCTTTCTCCGAAGGAGGAAGTTTCGAGGAAATTAAATTCACAAAATGTTCCAAGTCGCATGTATATCCAAGTCAGGGAACATAACAACGTTGGGTTTTTGCATTTTTTTTTTTTCAAGAAGGGGTCACTGTTCTCCCACATACAATATCTGGTATTCTCAAACGGTCACTCATCTGGTACTAACCAAGTTCAACGTCACTTAACTTCAGTGATCTAATGAGAACCGATATGGCAATATGATTATGTCGTATATAACATCAAACATAAAAAAAAATTCTGTTAATAGAACTTCCCATCTATGGAACACGTTGCCATAAGATTGCTTCTCTGAAGGCTACAACATGGTCCTCTTCAAATATAATATCAATAAACACTTGTCATAAACCGTCTTTATAAGTCAGTAACCCTTATCCTCGAGTGGCTGTTAATCTTAATAAGTGGTGACTCATCACACATAAAAACATCTGCTGAAAACCTTTTCACCTTTGATTTTAATGGAATTTAAACCGTTGTTAAATTTCACAACATCAAACAGATTCTAATGAAATGAACACATTTTTTTCCAAGCCCATAACTTTAGGCATGCTAGTTTAAAGAGACTAGTTTCTTATTATTTCACACCGCATGCATATATATGCACTTGTAACCAAGTCCCAGCAGGTGTTCTCGAGACATGCTACAAGAATTATGAGTCTATCCTAATATTAACTAGCAGGGCTTCCTGGCGTTGCCCGGGGGCATGGATAATAAAATAGAAGAGTTTTAAAAAAAAGCATGTATAACATCTTTCTTGTAAAATCTCTCTCTCCTTCCGACTGCCCCCCCTCTCTCTCTCTCTATTTACCTTTCCTTCCAACTATCTCCCTCATTCTGTACCTCTCCCTCTCTGTCTCTGCCAATTTACTGTTTGACCTAATTTCAGTGTTGTTTTTCAACCAATTACTAGTGAGAATGAAAGAAAGTTTGTTTTTTTTACTCCTTATGTACTAATTTGGTCCCTGGTAACTCAAATGGAGTGAATATTACAACATTTTTTTTTTCCATAACCAGGTCGAAGTCATGATGTAAGGTTTGTAAGTGTATCTTGTGTAGTTTCTGACCTTTTGTTTGGACAAACATAATACCTGTCCACAGATGTTACCCAGGAAAATCGAAGAACCCAAGGAACTCATGCTTCTACCTCTGAACTCCATATAAATAGTTTTACTCAAGATTTTACTTATCTATAAATATTAATTGTAATGTTTTGTAAGTATTAAATTTATAAATAATAATGAACATCTAAACGTTTGTATTATTTCATAACTATGAAAATGCATCCTCATAGAGGCAAGGAATTCTTTTTTTTTTTAATAATTGTATCTATACACAAACACTGGAAGGAAAGTAATATTTGATATAAATTTTAAAATAAGGAAAAATACATGCTCTTCATTAACCTTATTGCTAACCATAGGTCTAGGTGGCAATATGAAAAGTAAAAGAGGGGAATGGTGCATGCACAGTGGATGTAACAAAACCGGTAAAAGTCAATTTATAGTCTGGTGGAACTTTAAGTCAATTTTGCCCCAAAATAGCATGTCGCTCCCATCGGCCTGTACCTCACGAATAGAAACTTTTGAGGCAACAAGCAATAAACATCCCTCTCCAAAAACAAGTAGTAATGTCTGGTTGGATGGCCTCCTGTTATCTTCACAGCTGTGCTGAATTCTGAATAACACAAAAGCACTGTAAGTCCATTATTGCGAACACTAGTGAAGCATAAATGTTTTTTTAATAATTTTTGACTGATCTTGGACCTGTTTCCCACTTGCGGCCAACATCTCAACCAAGAGCTGATAACCTACATATTTTCTTTATATTTTCTCATATATATTGCACAGCGTAGGTTGCGGATGAGTATAGTGATTCAAATCACTTTTACTTGTCAAAATCTTCGGTAAGCTAGTTTTCCCTCAAAATGGTGTGGCCAGTACAGAATATTTTAGCTTTTTTCTTTTACATCTGTTCTTGACCCGTACATTTTTGACTAGTACATTTTTGACTAGTACATTTTTGACCAGTACATTTTTGACTAATACATTTTTGACCAGTACATTTTATCTTACTATTTCTTTATAATCAAGGGAGGCGCGATAGCGCTCTATCCCTTAATAGACTTCAAAAACGACCTATGCTAGAAATCTCATTTCTTTGATCAGTCATAACTCAAAAACCAATAAACCAAATTATTTAAAACTTTGCACAAAATTTTCATTTGATAGGTTCTATAAGTGTGTAAAATTTCAGCACCATTAGTCAAGGCAACCCAGAGATCCAGAAAGGTCAGGAGTGATTTTGTGTTATCCGTGTGTACGTACGTACGTGTGTGCCACCCTGTATCTCATCAACTATTTGATGGATTCAGCTGATTTTTGGCAGAGATAGAGGTTCTAGGGTCTAGTTGATGGCATTTTAATTTCAGTTTACCATATACCTTAGTTTTCCAGGAAAATTTTTAAAAAATCCTTAAAAATTACCATTTTTTTTTAGGCATAGCCTTTACAAAAGTAGTGACATTCCATGATAAATGCCAGTATACTGAAATCATATGCCCTTAATAGGGTTAAGATAAAAATTCCTATACATATCAACCAAGCCATTTCATTATCACATCACTACAGTATAAATCTCTACTAAGTGGATGATGTGTGTGAGGGGCGCTGAACAAAAATTCCTACCAGTAAAATACATAGCCCTGTTGTGCTCGCATACCCTTAATGACAATAAAAGTGTAAAAAGTTGGGAATTTCCTTGCTTTTGTACATTAAGTGTATAGGAATTTTTATCTTAACCCTATTATGGGCACATGATTTCAGTATACTGGCATTTATCATGGAATGTCACTACTTTTGTAAAGGATATTTATCATGGAATACTCATTAGTATTTGCATTTCAAAAACATACTCTCACCTCATTATCTGTTGTTGAAAAATAAAGCTCATCTTGTGACGTCATCTGTTTTCAAGTAAATATAGATCTCTTCCTTGATAATAATCATGTTCGACCTGATGTCGCATCTGGCCCTCATGGGGAGGTTGGTAAACGGAGACAAGCAAGCAAGCAACACAGGATACAGATATTGTGAAAAAAGAGGATGCAATAACCTCCCAAAATTAAAACACATTACTTAGAAGTGCTTGACAATGTTTATCATCGACAAAAAGACCAGAAAATTTTAGCCATTCCTCAAGGCAGCAGCATTTGAAGCATATAGCGACCACGGGATACAGACCGTAACATATTGCGAAAGGAAAAATATACAACAAATGACTAACTCGATTCCCCTCTTTTGGTTCAAACAAAAAATGACTAACATTTTCCGACTCCTCCGATTTAATAGCTAGAATATATATACGATAAATATAATCTATTTTTTCTCTTCTCTTTCTATCTCTCTCTCGCAATTATTTACGTCATTTGCCTCCTTCCATTACTTATCTTATCATTCACCTTTTTTTTATGTTATTCACCTTTTTGTGACGTCATTCATTGTGCACAGTGAGAGATGTAAAAAACACTAATCAAAGTACAAAAATAAAGAAGTTGTTAAAACCAATAAGAATTATGGTCTTGGATTAATTCCCCATGGTCTATGAAATGAATATATATATATGCAATTATTTAATAATAAATATTTTTGAATTATGATCCACATACATATATGTTTCATCCTAATGGAATCAGCAGTGTGGAAGATAACTATTCAGTCGGTTGCACGATTCGAACCCCCAGACACGAGTCACTTTTAACCTTAAATCCGAGAGCTCTAACCAATTGGCAAACTTCAACATCTATACGACAAGCCGAGAAATAAACCCTATTTATGTCATATAAAGTGGACAATATAATCAGCCGTCTTAACAGTGATCAACACAGCACGTGAACAGGAATTTTGCATTATCACTGTCGACATAGACAACTCGTGACGCTTCAGATCATGGGTCGTCTGTGTTCTCTGTTTTAGCGGATTATTTTGTTACTTCAGCATTTATGACATCATATAGGATTCTTTCTTCGTATATCTGGAAACTTTCCTTCTGTCCATATTTTATTATATACTAGTGTACACGCTCCGTCAAAAGTGTTTGTACTCGCTATTTATCTAGATATATTACTAAAATATTTATATAAAATCATAAGAATACGTCAGTAATTTCATTTTTCATATATAAATTATTATCATTGCTGATGACCTAAAGAAAAAAAAGAAACACTTATCATTGACTTTTTATTATAGAGTGGTGGATTGCTTCCCAAATTCATTTCGTGGTAAGTTTGAGGTGGTTGTCTGACTTGCTATTTGCTTTCTCGTTTCCTCTCACCATTTGAAAAGGTTTCGTCCAAAGACTAGAAAAAGGCACACGTTTTACTCACTAACTTTTGCGTGATGAGATTGAAGTACATATATTGAATTTTACCCTATTAATAAATGAAAGCTCTAATTGATATAACCTATTGACTATTGAGTTTATATTAACTGCACTATTGAAGCAACTCATGATTATGAAATATCTTTATATTTTATGAGAATTCCAGAATTATTTTAGTTTTTTTTAACTCAAATAGTTCCTAACATATCTCTCTCATTTATATATATATATATATATTAGTTTTCTTTTTCTTAGTGAGTAGTTGGTTATTGTTATGTTCCCTGATAAGAATGGTTTGTTGAATCAGAGAGATGAGATAGGATTTAATTGTAGGCACTTTAAACCGTTCACCCTGGATAAGTATAGTAATAACCTAGTAAATCCACCATAATTAACCTTAAAATATAATATAAAAACTAAAGCATCCCTTGATAAGTACAAAACTAATCTCAAATAATTGTAATGTAGTAGGTTTTAAGTTAACCGATAATTTTAATTCCAATTAAACTAAAAATTAATAATACAGTTAGGTTTATCGGTATGACTTCCATGTTTTCAAAGCGGAGTAAATTTTAAGTGAACTAGTAAATTAGTTATAAAATGTGTTGGGTTAATCAGGGTTTGTAATTAAATTAATAATAAATAACATAGTTAGTATTTTATGTATTTGCTCTATTTATTTAATTGCGAGGATGAAGAAAAGTAGTTGATTTTAAGTAGTATAATTATAATATGATTTAATAGACGTACCACCTTCCGATTACCAGTGATAGGAAGGATAAGGTTTTTATAATTTCGAAGTGCAATCTTCTAATATGAATATCAAGTTCAGGTTTAATATAGTTGAATATTCTCATCATAATTTTATAGGGATGACCTTTAAATTGTTTTTTTATATATATATAAAAAATATATCTTAGTAATTTAGCTCAAAATAAAGTTTATTTTTTATTTCATAATTAAATTAGTTAAGTGGAATTCACACGACTTTATAGCGAGGAGGGGGAGGCAGGAAGGTTTTTCTATAGTTGCCAAAAGCTATCATTCATCCTTTATGATGTCATCTATTTTCAAGTAAATACTTTCTTGTAAAGTTATGATTATATTATTTTTATATACTAATGAGTCACCACTAACCAAGGCTAAAAACCATTCGAGGACAAGGCTTAATGAGATTGTCAGTTGGATGAAGAACAGTATTATGAGAGGATTGGAAACGATGGGAAGAATTCGATTACGGTTCGACAAGTATTTGTTTACATTAGCCTTGAAGATGACCATGTTGCAGTCAGCAAGGAAGTAGTTCTGTGGTATTGTGTTCCACAGATGATAATTTCTTGGAAAGAAACTCTGTTCATGGAAGTTGCGTTTGGTTTTAGGTACACAGAAGAAGAATGGAAGTTCTTTGCGGTGCTTGCTATGAATGCTTTACAGATGTGAAATTAAGAAATTATATATTTAATAATATATATAACAAATACTGAGCCAATGAGTCACGGGTGGTCTAGTATTTTCTAATAACAATAATTCCCTTTTCAGATGGTCAGAGCCATACGGGTTGATGATGATATCGTAACAAAAATAAGGACTCTAAGGTATGTTTCATCATTTAATCTATCTGTTATTAAAATTTAGTCTGCAAAATGTATCAGTTTTGTCCTTCTATAAAACAAAATTGGAGTTTTACTAAACATATTATGCATGGGTTTTAAGATAGAGGCTCATTAGTGTTCACAAATTATTAATATTTAAGTTCTATTTTAGTTTGAAATATGAAGCATTTTGTATTCCATAACAAAATAGTTTTGTGACCAATGCACTCCACTCTATAATAAATACTGTTGCGCATTTACTTGTGTGTGTATATATATATATATATATATATATATATATATATATATATACTTTCATCTTGTCACGCAAAAGTTAGCGAGTTAAACATGTGCCTTTTTCTAGCTCCCGGACCAAACAATTTCAAGTGGTGAGAGAAAGTGAGAAAGCAAATATCAAGTCAGACAACCACCTCAAACTTTACCTGCCGTCTGAAATGAATTCGGAAAGAAATCCTCCACGTTATAATAAAAAGTCAACGGTTGGTGATTTTTTTTTTCTTTAAGTCATCAGAAATTATACTAATATGAAAAATTAAATTACTGATATAATTCTGTGATTTTATATTAATATTTGTGCGCATACTGGCAAAGCATTATTTTTTCCCCGTCATATACTAGTGTATATATATATAGTCCTCCACAGACAGACTGTTTCGCTGTATCACAGCTCTTCAGTGCGGCTAGACTAGCACCTCTCCCTAGCCCGGGATCGAACCTTCAACCATCTAGTTGACAGGGCTTATAAATGATATCTACAATGTCTATAAACACTGACTGCCACTTTACCATGCTCAATTTGTTTATTTACAAAGAGCTTTGCATTACGCAAAGAAGCAGCAGGAAATATCACCCAACGACTGTGCTCTACCCAAGGATGGAGGCTTATATAGTCATTACCGTTTTCATTCCTGTTTTCTTTAAGGAGGGATGGGTCGTTTTTCGTTCTCCTGTCAATTTTCTTGTTCATTTGTAATGATATCTCCTGGCCTTTGCATATCTAAAGAAGGCACATAATATTAACTAAAATGAGGGCATTTTTTTCACATAAAAAGACTTTCCAGTCATTTTTATACTATACTATCAGATATTTGCACCCTTTTTCTATGTATATTTATATGAAAAAGGAAAATTCGAAAGTTGTTTATATGTCCATCGATCTTTCGTCTTTATTGTTCAAAGACTTTCTCAAGATGACTAATTTGAAACAAAACATAAAAGTTAAAATTTGACATATATGTTGTGTCTTTGATGTGGAAAGAATGTTTTTTATTCTTTTTTCGAGAGAAAAAAAGCATAGATGTTAAAATTCAAAATATGTGGTGGGTCTATGAAGTTGAATAAATGTTGTTTTTTTTGTTTTTAATTTTTTAAATATCGATGTAAACAAAGTTTTGTAAGAAATGTGCATAAAAATAGCTAACCTGGATCTAGATGTAAGTTGTTCATTTATTATTATTTTGCTAATTAAAGCACATAAATTGTAGAAGTCATTACATTGTTTAATTGTATCAGAGTTTATAATGAGTGCTGATTCAAGAAGTCTTTGGTGAGATTTATCTAAAATGAATTTAACGAGTCTAACTTGCTTATAGTTAAAGGAATGATCATTTTGTAATATATGAGAGAATAGTGCATTTAGAGAATTGTTATTTGTATGATCATCAAGCCTTTTAAGTTCGCATTGATTTTTTTGTTCCAAAATATCATTTTTTTAAAAATTCTAATCAAAAGGAAGTTACTCTGTATGGATGAATATAGAATTACGTCCTTTTTTAAGATGGCAGCTATTTGACAAATATTTTCTGGATGGAATTAAATCAAATTACATTTTATTCTTCTTAACAACATACTGCAATGATCCACAACAAAAAAACTGACAAACTAAAATCAAATATTAATTTTGTAGGAAGAAAACTATCAGTGACAAAAAAACAATAAAGAGACTGACTTTACTTTATGTATTAGATATGCTTAGAATTATGGATTTCGAGTGCCATTGTTTTTATCCATATAAGCAACCACTTTGTGTATGTATTTTATGAGAAAAAAATAAGCATAAAAACAACTTATAAATCTTGTGATTCAAAACTAATTTGTGAAAGCGTTTAAAATTAGGGTCGTATAAAAAGAAACCCTAACACCTCGACAATACCTCCAAACTTCAAGGCCTCCAAAATATGAATTGAATTCTGATAAGTAGAGCATTAAACCATGCTCTAATGCTTAAATACATAACTGTTTACCTGCATGTTTGCATACGGTTATAATCACGTTGACGCACCCGTTCCCATAAGATCACCAAACTTAAGTGACGTTGCACCTGGCCAGTACTAAATGGGTGACCATATGGGAAGACTAGAAAGCTTTCTAACCACCGATTGCAATAGCTGATAGCACTCTTCCTGAGAGTCCAACGTTCAAACTCCTCAGCCTAACATTCACAGGCAACATGAATTGGAAATACATAAAAGATACTGCCAAATCTGCTGCAAAGAAAGTGGGATCCCTCTACCGGGCTAGAAAACTTCTCACACCTGCCAGTATCCCATATCTTTATAAAAACACCATTCGCCCATGCATGGGGGATTGTTGCCACATCTGAGCTGGTACATCAACCACTAGTCTTTCCCTCTTGGACAGGGTTCAAAAAAGAGTTTCTAACTTAATAGGTCCCGCACTGTATATAAAGCTCCAGCACCTGTACCATCACTGCAATGTTGCATCCCTATGTTTCTTTTAAAAGTATTTCCGTGGAATGTGCTTCAGTGAACTTGCTGCATTTGTAACCCCTCAACGTAAATACCCTGACCCAGCCGACTAGCAGCAAAATCGCACCCCTTTATTGTAGAGGTCCACAGATGCCAGAAGACTTTCTACTCTAATAGCTTCTTTCCTCAGATTGCTTACCTTTTGAGTCCTATCCCTGCACCCTGTTTCCCCGACTGTACCAAAAATTTAAATGTAATGTGAACAAACATCTTGCTGCACAACTCCCCACTTTGGATGCCCCTTATAAATCTGGCCTTTAATCACAGTAGCCCCTTACGTCTCAGTGGCAATATGCCTTGTTTGTTGTGAATAAAAAAACAAACATTATCCAAATGATATACGTAACAAAAATTAATGAATTTACGTGCTTCTGTATTACTGGGGCAGATGGCATTTCATCTCTAATTTAGAAGAGTCTGCTGAAAGGGGAGATAATTCAAACTTTTTTTTGTTGTAACCATAACCCATAAGGAAAATACAGAGAATTAGTAAGAAAATAAATTAAAAAAGGGTACTTATGCAGTTTATGGACCAGACTGAAATTATAACGTTATAATTTAAAAAGCCATTCTTAACATGGGGAGATGGGGGGGGGGGGATTTATGTTTATTAAATTGTTAGGTGAAAGTACAGAATAGTTAATCCAACTCCCACCTCTCCATGTTAAGAATGGCTTTCTAAATTATAACGTTATAAAATTCTGCCCTTTTTCAACCACCATTTCCAATCCTCTCATAGTGTTGTTCATCATCCAATAGACAATCTCGTTAACCCTTATCCTCGAGTGGCTTTTGGCCCCGATAGTCGATTATTACAAAAAAAATTTTTTTTAATGAAATTTAAATAATTGAATTACACAACGTTAAACAGATTCTCAAAATGTGCACAAATTTTGATTCTTTTATACCCGTTAATTGGGTCTAAACTGCATAAGATGAACACTTTTCTAAGCCCATAACTTTAGTCATGTAATCTCTTCTTTTAATTTAGGTTTCAGTATATTTTTGATTGGTATTTTAGTGCATGGCTCCTTGCACTTTTAAAAAATGGAATTTTGAGAGGCATAAATCATTGAAATATGTTTACCTCTGCTTATATTTAGATTAAAACTATAAGATTTATTTTTTATTTTACTAATGATTTACCTTTTATCAAGGCTAAAAGCCACTCAAGAATAAAAGTAAATGAGATGAATAGATTGACAGTTCAAGTATGATGAATATTATGAGAAGATTGAAAATCATGAATTAGAATGAACGAAATGTGATAATCTATGAGGACGGTTAATGACAAGTACTTGTTGACATTGGATTTGAAGATGGCTATGTTGTAGCCTGCAGGGAAGCAGTTCTGTGGTAACTTGCTTCATTGATAGGAGGCTCTTGGAAAGAAACTCTGTCCATGGAAATTCTGTTTGATGTTAGGTACACTGAGGAAGAAAGGAAAGTTCTATGCAGTTGTTTTAAAATCGAGATTACATAACTGAAGTTATGAGCTTGTAAATCCTTTGTGTGGAGTTAAGATTCCATTAGGGGCTCTAACAATGATCACAATTAGCTGAATTTTTAGGATGCATATATAATTGTGTGTATTTTACTTTTGGAAGACTTATATCAAATCTGTTGCTAAGGTTGCTGAAAGAATGGTTGGATCATTCTCACCGCTCCAGAAAATGTCTAAATCCTGATGCAATCTTCTACTTATAGAAGAATCAGATATGTCTTAGGTTAAAGTACTGCTGCCACGTCTGACAGTTCTTGCAGTGAATGTCCTACAAGAAGGAACCAGAAATTGAAGCTCAGTCGAAAATCTTCATTGGAAATAAGGATAGAGTAGAGAAAGACTGGCAATGTTTCTTCTGCAAGACAAGGGCTGTAGAAAACAGAAGAGATCATCCCTACTAGATTGTGAAGTTAATTTTGTACTGTGTCAAGGCAAGAAAAAGTGCTCCGAGCGGCACCTCCCCAGATGTGGCAGCAGTACTTTAAGTTAGGACATATCTGATTCTTCTATAAGTAGAAGATTGCATTGGGATTCAGACATTTTCTGGAGCGGTAGAATGATCCAACCATTCTTTCAGCAACCTTAGCAACAGATTTGATATACGTCTTCCAAAAGTAAAATACACACAATTATATATGCATCCTAAAAATTCAGTTAATTGTGATCATTGTTAGAGATCCTAATGGAATCTTAACTCCACACAAAGGATTTACAAGCTCATAACTTCAGTTATGTAATCTCGATTTTAAAACACTTTTTACAATATCGATATATTTTTGATTCCTTTGACGTATTTTCGGGTCTGGTCTTTTGCACAAGGTTCCATGTTATTTCACTTGTTAAAAGTTATTATAAACCCATCCTAGGATGGATATTTCAGGTAGTTTATGTTATTTAAATGAATAAATGCGAAAGTTGTTTTCATTTATCACTCCTATATTACCATCAAAACAGATTACTGTTAACATAGTTATTTACTTCTCTGCAGGAGTTAGGCACAAGGCCAGTTTTATCTTACTCCCACAAGTAAGATGTGACCACAGGTCGGGTCGAGTAAGTGGGGTTTGAAAAGCCAGTGCCCGAGAAAGTGAGCACTCTGGCCATTAAAAATTGCCTGGGCAGCCCCGTCGGCATTCCCCGGTAGGGGCGCCTCAGGCAGTAAGCAATAAACTTACTCCTCCCAAAGGACAAACCTACAGACAGGTGGAATCAAGCCCTGAAGGACAAGACGACACCCGTCTATAGGGTGCAGTATCCATCGGAACAGATACTACACTTACTTCCTAGCGTGCCAGACTTTATGTATCATAGAGACAAAAGGCCCAAAGACAGTTCTTTGCCTGCCTAATTTGCATAACTATTTTTTAAACAATTCATAATGAATTAATATTTGGTGTTATTCATTCGTAATTTTATTGTCCTATTTTTCCATATATATGCAATAGTTTTGTCGATTAACAGTAATTAAGTGATTTGATAAAAAAGGATAAATTATTAAACCTTTCTTAAAATAGCTGCTGATTAATTTTCAGTTGCTCATTAATTTCAAATTTAACTTAAAAGAAAGATATATGAGGCATAAGAGGATAGGGTAACTGACTGACCTCTCTCTCTCTCCATCCTCTCTCTCTCTCTCTCCATCCTCTCTCTCTCTCTCCCTCCTCTCTCTCTCTCTATCTATCTCTCGCTTGTGATGCCACATAGAGAAAGGGGGTGAGGATAACTGACTGCTCCATCTCGTTAGCGATCAACACCATATTTGTTTTATTGTTTTTAAATTCAGTTAAAGAAAAGAGCGCACACACACACACACACCATCCCTCAGGTGAATTGATTTCTTCTTTCTTTTCATTTCTTGCCGGTCTTTTATGAATGAGATATTTATTATTTAATATTTTGGTTTCAAGTATTTCAAGTAGCGAACTTAGCGAAGCAGTAGCGAGGTGTCAAAGCCAGCTAGTTTCTAATATAAGAAACGTGTGTTTGTCCATTTTCTAACTACTTTTAGACTATAAAACATAGACATTTGAAATATTGTAGGAATGACACTTATTTATGCAGATTGTCGTAAGGGGGTGTTATTTAATTTTATAATATAGGGTGACCTCCATCTCTCTTTCTCTATTTATTGACTAAAAAAGATAGGAATAGTTCATTATAAACAAAAAGTAATATCATATTTAACCCGTAGTTGGAAAGGAAAAGATATATATATATATATATATATATATATATATATATATATATATATATATATATAAATATATATATAAATATAATCAAGCAGAAAAGGTCTAATTTGGGATTATGCCTCTTTATATTTTATATTTTTTTAAATCTTTAACTGGCTTTGCAAACTCACTTTTCTTTATTCAAACAATTAAACCCAAGCTCAATGGGTGATCGAACAGGTCAGTTTTTCTCTTATATTACAAATCTGTGCAATCTTTCTAATTTTCTTTAAATTGAAAGTAAGCAGTAATTTTATTTTCCGAGGATGTACTTTTAAAATATCTAATTACTTTCACAATCGGTTAAGAGGACAAATATATACACTAATTTACAATGGACCAACGTTGAGCCAACACGTCACAGGTCATCTTGTATATATTAAATTTTGTAGAGTGATAAAAACGAAAACAACACTTAACAAAGAAATAAATTGAAACAAGATAGCTCATCTTCTCTTCCAGAACAAAATCATACAACAAATAATTCACACTATTAAATAAATGACTTTCTTATTTATCTTCCAATCTGTCACGTCTACTGCTTTTCCTAAATCTACCATTTTTTGTCGTTAAATGCCTGAACGCCTGCTTCACTTGAATGTTTCTCTTTTCTGTCGTTGCCAAAAGAAAGAAAAAAAACAAATGTTATCTGAAGATAACATTTGTTTTTTTTTCTTTCTTCCTTTTTCTTTTTTATTTATCTACTTCCCACGACGGTATAATTTGACACAGGGTCGGGAAAGTGGGATTGAAAAGCCAGCACCCTAGAGGAAGAGCACTCTGGCCTACAAAAAAAGCCATGCGATTAGCCATAAACTAACCCCTTCTCAAAGTGTGAGAAGGCAAAGCCTATGATGGTGCACTTTCTAGAACTGCACAGGACAATACCTCAGACCAGCGGAATCAAGACCCAAAGGCCAAGACGGTACCGGTCCACAGAGTATATCATCCATCGGAACAGATACTACACTCTGATCTTAGCCAAAAGGCAAAGGAGGATAGCATTTGTATTTATACGCTTTTTTACACATTTTAAAAAATTATTTGAATGATGTGAGAATTATTTACATGGCCAGTTTGAAGAGTATTCTAAACTATAATGACTAAACAACTTGTCGTGACGGTACGGAAAGACCATGAGATGGGCAGCCGCTGTAGGGAGATGGTGACCACTCGCGGTCGTAACCTAGAACCGTTTGATTACATGAAGAGAAAGAAATACAACTGTTGATGCTGGGAGCGAGGTCTTGTGTTATGGGGAGAGGACAGACGAGAACTGCTACTGCTGCTGAAACAGGCAGGCAGCGTGGTGACTGTGGTGGTAAAAAGGAAGAAAAAAAATGGACACGAACACTGTTTTGAATACAGAAACCGGCATTTCTGTGTGCTCTGTCAACTCCAAATGATTTATGTGACTGAAATAGGAATAAATTGACCAAATCGACATTTCTGTGTGCTCTGTCAACTCCAAATGATTTACGTGACTGAAATAGGAATAAATTGACCAAATTGACATTTCTGTGTGTTCTGTCAACTCCAAATGATTTACGTGACTGAAATACGAATTATCTAACCAAACACATTTGTCACCACTGCTGAGTGCTCCTTGCTTTGAAAGGACTTTAACAAAAAAGTAAATCTGTGTATGCCACGTCCTAAAAACATTAATTAAAAATTCCATGTGAAATTTCCAAGGTTTCAGTGATGGAGATAGGATGAAAGCTTGTGTGGAACATTATGCGAGACTCCTAAATGTTGAGTGAGTGGCCAAATGACTCACTCCCTGAGTTATCTCCAATTGCTGGCCCTCCCCTGAGTGTGTCAGCAGAGTTTATTCAAAGGGGCATTTGCAGGATAAAAAATGGCAAGGCTGCTGGCCCGTCCGGAATAGCTATTGAGATACTCAAAGCTGCTGGCAAAGAGGGAATTGAGTTGGGGTGGCAGTTAGCTGAGACTCCTTTGCGTGATGATGAGATCCCAAAGGATTGGGAGATGAGCTACATCCTCAACCTTTACAAAAGCAAGGGTGAGGCCCTTGACCACAGCAACTATCGCTGCCTTAAATTTACTGACCAGATAATGAAACTGCTTGAGCACGTCTTGGATACTCACATATGTGAGATAGTGAGCTTCAACGAGACGCAGTTCAGTTTTGTGCTAGGCAAAAACACTTCGAATGCCATTTTCATTGCAAGTCAACTGCAAGAAAAGTACTTTGCATTCGTTGATCTCGAGAATGTACTAGGAAAGTACTTTGGTTGACAATGTGAAGCCTTGGTGTGGAAGAGTGGGCTGTCTATATTGTTCAGAGCATGAACACAAATGTTCATAGTCATGTTTGTGTCAACGGCCACTACAGTGAGAAGTTTGGAGTGGGCGTTGGGGTCCAACAGAGCTCTGTACTCAGCCCACTTTTCTTCATCATGGTTCTGGAAGCATTGTTGATTGAGTTCCATGTTGGTGTCCCTTGGGAGTTCTTGTATGCAGACGATCTTGTGGTTATCGTGGATTCCCTGGAGGTGTGCAACTTCAGGTTGCTGACATGGAAGACGGGCATGGGGAGCAAAGGATTGAGAGTCAACATGAAGAAGACAAAATTTCTTATCTTCGTTGTTGGTCTCAACCTTCATGTAGGATGCTGGCATGTTCCCCTATGCTGTTTGTCATAGAGGTGTAGGTGTAAACTCCATTGAATGCTCCCAGTGCAAACTATGGGTTCATAAGAAGTGATGGGAGGCTGATAGTTGATTCGGATTATGTTTGTCGCAGATGTCTGTGTATTGCCTGCTCAATAGATGGTCAAATGGTGGATCTTATGGATGCGGATGGCTCCCCACTTGATGTTGAAATTACCTTCTGTTACGTGGGCGACATGTTAAATGCTGATGGTGGTTGTGAACGTGTTATCACTGCTCACTGTTGTGTTGCTTAGGGAAGGTTCAGGAAACTGCTGCCAATTCTTACATCTAGATGCCTTTCCTTTAGGACTTGGGGCAAGGTCTTTAAGACCTGTGTCCGTTCCGCCATCTTGCATGGCAGTAAGACATGGACCCTAAATGCATTAGACTTGCAACGACTTCAGCGTGATGACGGTGCCATGATCGGGTGGATGTTCGGGTGGATGTGCAGCAGCAAACCAGAGGAGGGAACCCCCTCAGTCATGCTCTATCAGAAGCTTGCTATTGGTGGGATTTGGGATGCCTTACGTTCTTGGTTATTTAGCCATGTACAGCATGCCAGCGCCTGCATCAACTCAATAACAATATAATATGTAGAAGACCATGGAAACCCTGGTTTGACTGCTTGCAACATGACGCGTATCAACCCTATAGATCGGACCATATGGAGAGTAGGCATTAGACGTTGCCTGGTGTTACCCAGCCCGGAGTCCGGAACGCCCACAGCACCTTAAATACCAACACCAGATGATTTCTTCATCTATCTTTATAATCCAGAAATTATCAGACTTTAACTTTTTCAGAAATAATATACATATTTCTATACTTTTATTATTATGTAATTTTATTTCCATTGCTTTATATATTTTTATTTTTATTTATAATATTTTTTATAAATTTATTTTTGATTATTTGTAAATTTTGATACACTTGTCAGACATCTGTACTTGTTTACCAAAAAATAATTTTTTAAAATAGAAATTTTTCTAAGATCGCCGAAAGACAATAGACAGAAAATTTGACTGTTTCTCCACATCAGGCGTTTCCTAGATTCGCTGATCAAGAAAATGGCTGAAGAGCAATGAATCGATTTTAAACTTTTTAAAGTTTTTTCAATGCTACAGTTGTTCACGAAACCATTAGTACCGTATGATCTAAACTTCTGTAAAATTCATCAATAAATATTATGCTCTTAGAGAATAATCGATCACTCTATTAGATTTCTTTCCAACCAACATATCTCTCTATTTTCTATATAATAATCGTGCTTGTCTCTCCAATAGTTAGTTAGCATAAATGCTGCTAATATGCATGTGTTAAATCAAAGGGATCTAATTCACCCAAAGTCGATGAAGTAGTAGCATTTTTTCTACTCTATAACATTATCTCATCCGGATTTTAGATTTCAGACTTAAATAGGATGGCATCTGACGCATCGATATTTGATTCTGTCCTGCCAGTTCCCCCCCCCCTCCTTCCAGCATGTTTTTGCAATACCAAAATGTCTTTTGCTTCAGTTTGTTTGAGAAAAAAATTACTCTGACTAAAATTATCCTTACGGTAGTGACAAGACTGCTGCAAAGAAGGTGGGCTCTCTATACCGTGCCAGTAAACTTCTCACACCTGACATTATCCTATATCTTTACAAAGCCACCATCCGCCCATGCATTGAGTATTGTTGCCACATCTGGGCTGGGGCATCATCCGCTAGTCTCTACCTCTTAGACAACGTCCGAAAAAGAGTCGCCAACTTAATAAGTACCTCACTATCTACCAAGCTCCATCTCCTATCCCACCGCCACAATGTTGCATCCTTTTGCTTATTTTTCAAGTACTTCAATGGCCTGTGCTCTGATGAGCTTGCTGCTCTGGTACCTCTACAACGTAAATTCACTAGACCAACCCGACAATCTGCCAAATCCCATCCATACACTGTGGAGGTCCCCAGATGCAGAAGAGCTTTCTACTCCAAAAGCTTCTTTCCTCGTGCTGCTGGATTCTGGAACTTCCTTCCTGCTTCCCTGACGTTACTGACATGCAGAAATTTAAAACTAATGTAAACAGACATCTCGTTGTGCAGCTCCTAACTTAGGTTGAACCCCCTCTTTTTTCTCAGTAACCCTTACATTTACAGTGGTGGCCTGCCTTGTTTGGGGTGAACTATGATAAAAAAAAAATATTTTAATTTCATATAATGACTCAAATAATGCAAAGGTGATAATTCATATTTTAACCTGCAAAGACGTGTTTCCCCTCTATATTATCTTCCCCCTATATTATTAATAATATTTAATAACAATAATCATTTGATAAAAAAATAATGACATAATTACAAAATAAATCAAAATTATTTCTGTGCTTATCTGATTTTATTGCAAAATCGATTTATTTAACAACATATTTTCATTTATTGATTTATTTTTAGAAAAGTGTTATTTTCTCACAATAACTTAATTAAGAAAAAAATGGCTGGGCGATGTGCAAAACAAATATGAAAGTAAAACAACTCCTAGATAGCACAAGGTATATGCAGCTAGTTGTATATATAAACAAACAGCAGAAAACAACTGATATTTAATCTAAGTTAAATAAATTATATAAGTTTTAGCTAATAAAATTATTAACTAAAATTTGTAGAACACAAAAATGGAGCAAAATGAGAATAGTTATTCATTTGTGAGTTCCAAGTAGACTGACGGCTTAGAAAAAAAAACATATTACATTTTTATTGTAATATATTGAATGTCTGTTATATCAACTAGTCTTAAATACTTTTTATTTTCCCCCTCTTTGTAATAACAAACCAAACAAATATGTGAGCGTGGGAGGTTGGAGGTTATGGAAGGTCGATACATGGGATCAGACTGAAGGCTAATGATGAAGGTACATCTGCAGGTGTGAGAAAAAGTTAGTTTGATTGGGATTCGTGACCACTGATAGTAGTGAAAAGAGAATAAACAACGAGAACACAAATGTCAATAGAGACAGACCTGTAACAGAATTTCTCCCCTGAAGTTGATCAAACTGCTAATCAGCCAACTCTTACCGCCTTGTGTGATATTACGTTGGGAGAATCTTTTTCAAGAAAAAAACTCTACTACCCTATTTGATATACTGTCAAGATCATCCTTACCAACCTACTTACAACAAAGATCATGAATTGAGAAAAAACATTTTATTTTTGGACTTGTCACACAGTAAATAAAGAAACTGTATATCTTCTTCTTTGTAATAAAGTAATGTAATTTTTCACTTATTTTATTGACCAGTATAGCTTTATATCCAAAAGCTGCATGTACAAATCTGTTTCGCTAGTGATTTATGCCAAATACTTGATGCATGTTTTCGAAAAATGTGTTTGTTTCATTCACCTTCATAAATTTTTATATTTTGTCTAGCTTCACAGCCTCTCCTAACATAGTCATCCTTAAAGGAAGCAATAGGAATTTTCACTCTCATGCTCAGATCTATTACCACTGCTACCCATGTTCACCGGGAAATCTTCATGTGATACATTTCTTCGTAGCACCGTTATTATTTCATTTTTTCGATCTTGCTATTATCTGTTAGCTTTTATACATTTTAAACCTAAATACGGAACGCTCCCTTTACCTACACTTTATTTTTTGAAGGTGTTTTGATTGGCTATTCCAAAGACCTTTTACATTCTCGATTGACAGAATATCAGATTAGAAGATTATAATTCAGCAAAATTATTCTTACATAAATAATCCTATTTTCTTACTTTTTCTTTTACTACATTCTGTACACTATTTTTTGCACATCATTTTTATTCCCGGCCAACTCTGGTTAATTATTTATTTTACATTTGTCATAAACTATCGATTTTTTACGGCTTAGAAATATTTAGGTGAACCGTAGTATTTCAATTAAATACAAACGATTATCTTTTACATTCCCGACATTTCAGAATATAGGTTTAAAGAAATTTAGATTTAACAAACACTTTTTGCATCTGTTCATTATAATCTGATTTACTCTTCCCAAAATGTGCACATCGTGAACAATACTGCTTTCCATATACTTTCATCTTAATATTATATAATGTATTTGTTATAAACGTGATACCATGGCACCAATATTATAAAAGTGTAAATTAGCCACGAATGTAAATTAATGTGTAAGGTTGGAAACCCCCATTCCTCTCACACCCATGTGTTTTAATTGGGCCCGCGGGTCACATGTTAGACTTGCGGTAGTGAAATGACTTTTATTTATATATATATACATATATTTTTTTTTCATTAAAACGATGACAGGGAGAGAAGTAAGTAATCATGGGAAATAAAGAACGGGACACATTTGAATCACAGTTTATAAACATAAAATAAGAATTAACAAAAGGCGATATTAGCAAACATAACAAGTGTTTATTAAATCAAAACAAGACCAAATAAAAGTTCTGCTCCACTCTGGGGAGTTTTTGATAGAGGGGCTGGTTTAGTAAGACCGAGAATGGTTGATCAGTTAGGAGTTATAAAAATTGGCAAATAATGAAAGTTCAAATTAGGACGAATTAAAAATATGTAATTTGTTTTTCTTTTTGTTTTTTGTTTTTTTCATAGGGCACATACCTTTTTATAGAGTTTTTTGTGTGTTAGTTGACATGCTGAGTGGAAGATATTTTCACAGGATTTTAGATCCTGAAGTTCATGCTTTCTCGGATATTTTTAGTGTTGAGTTGGCGATTAGTGAAGGATATTATTATAGGATTTTACATCCTGAAGTCCGTCCTTTCACGGATAGTTTTGTTATTGTGGCGAGCTGAGGTAATCTCGTAAACTTTGTTGGATGGGTTTTTCTTTAAGATGTCTGATAGACAACGGTAAGATACTCACTGTATTTTTCTCAGCCGCCAAAAAGTTAATTCCACTCTTCCTTGTATGCGGGGATATATTGTCTCGATTTGAAGTGCTGGGTGGGCACAAAATCTTGACACTACTTCGCTCCACCACTCCTGAAATCTGACTGACTCCTGTTTTCTTGCCCGGCGTTTTTCCCGCTATTTATCTCAGGCTTTTTCTGCAATCTGATTGGTTGACTGTCCAGACCACATCCGGCGAATTGAACCTTAGTTTTTTGTTGTTTTTTTTTTTAATGTAGGGGAACATGTGCCAACAAGTGCCCATCTCTCCTTTTTATGCTTTATGAGGTAAAATATGTGGATATAACATATTCCAGCTGTAATGAGTGGTTTGAACATTAAATTGGCTTTTTCTAGGATTATTTAACATATATCCAAGCGATATTACTTTGTTTTGTTCTTTAACAAGCGTTTGGTTTGACAACAAAAAGGGCGTACATTTTATTTTAAAACATGCAGTGATTTACTTAGAATATTCTATTCCTTTTTTCTATTATTCTGTTTACATAAACCTCAACGTTCATCGATGGTGAAATGTATCCAGATTACATTATGCTCATAATAACTGTTATTACATTGACCTATTTTTCATGGTGGCTGTAAGACAATTCAATGAATTATTTCTTGAAATTAAAATTCTGCTTGGAAAATTCAACATCTTCACAAAATGTTATTTTACTTATACATTTAGGTCCAATATATTGGTCTATTAATCTATATAATACTAAAAGTCTATTGATCTTGTATGTTTGCAATCAGCTTTCAGCTTTCCGGTTTTCAACATCCGGTTGCGCATGCGTAAATAGCATCGTCTTCAATCTGTTATTCCAATTCCGTTATTCTCTATTATGATTAACGAACGCATGAAATTTTTCATTCTGGAAATTTTTATATCGCTTTTAATATAAACAATTTCATTTAATTTCATCAAATAGTTTTTTTGTTTTCTTCACGGCTAAAAACATTCAACGGGAGGACTTCGTAAAGTCTGTCGCAGTTTCAAAAAAACTCCTCCCTTTTAAAAAACAAAAACAAACAAACAAAAAAACAACACTCATTATTAATATCAGCCATACTAGCGGTCGGTGAACGAAACCACCTCCCACTTTCCCTCTCATAGATTCTACCACTCCTACTCCCTCTGTTTTCATTACGTACGCGAGAAAGCCTGCTGTACCCCCTTCCTTTCTCAAATCGCCCTGGCCACCGCTACATACATGAATTCCATAGCTAATATAACAAACTGACCCAACGGGTCACGGGTGGTCTAGTAAACAATAAAATGCAAAATGCCTTTTTTGTCATCTATGAAAAAGAAAGACAATATCATGAAACGCAGTGCTTTTATGTTATTTGGAATTCATATTAACTACAAGGGTAACGAATGATAATCCTCCCAGGCATTACCACCTACTTTAGAAGGAGAGGGGGTTCATGCCTCTTGTCTGGACCGATCTCATCTGTGAGTGAGTTCTGACGGAACCGATCAGACTATTTTTGAACGAAATTGACTTTTAACAGTCCCTTAGAATATAAATGGACTTTTAACGGTTCTGTTACACCTACTGTATGTACACCATTTCTGTTTTGTTTTTTACACAATTCACTGAATTATTTCTTGAAATAAAATTACAATTTGGATAAAAAACTTCTTTACAAAATTTATTTACAAACAAAACGTCCACTTGCAAGAAAGCGACTATCCTCCCAGTCATTACTACCTACTTTCGGATTTTCTGCCTGTTGCCTTAAACATTCTGTTAGGGCAACCTGACAAAACAAAATCGAGTTATTTCCCTTGGACCAGTAAAAGTAAGAGTTATCGCCTGTGGATAAAGAGGGTCGGCTACCGACAGTGAAAAGTAAACAGAACAGTCTCACAATCAAACAAGCATCTAACGTTCAGCGGTTTTTCTACATTTTAATTTAATCAGTGTGTTAGTTAAATAAATCTGTTAAAGGTTCTACTTCGTACTTCCTTCATTTTTCTGAGTTGTAATTGAACCGAAACGTATAAACATCAAGACGTAACAATTTGGCGACGGGAATAGTTTTGTTTTTTTTTAAGAATCACGGTAACGCAAATTTACACTTTCAAAGATCGATTGCATCATACAGAAATTAATGCAACAACAATTACGTTTGATGGAATTATTTTCAGAGAGATTCTCAACACCTGCACCATCGCTTTCGGAAACAAAGCTTACGACATCGTCAGAATCGGTTGCAACTACAATTACGGAATTCCATTACGACCCAGTAGCTAGATCGACGTTCTGTACATGGTTTTCATGCTTTGAAGACCGTTTCCATGTGGAATACAAGGAACAAGCTGACGACTGGAAAGTCAGACTTTTGTTATGGAATCTTCGGATGTCGGAACATGATCGGTATGCAAACTACATACTACCTAAACACCCACGTGACTACAACTTTGACGACATGATAGAGACTTTGAGGCAGATTTTCGGTGAGCAGATTTCATTATTTAATGTGCGTTTCAATTGTCTCAACATAACAAAGTCTGATTCGACCGATTTCTCCACTTATGCAGGCATTGTGAACAGAGAATGTGAACGTTTTAAAATATCTTCCATCAAGGACGCTCAATTCTAATGTTTACTTTTTGTGTGTGATTTGAGATCGACAGTGGAGGCAGACATTCGCACACGGATTTTGTCAAAAATAGAGCAAAATCCAGAAATTACATTGCAACAAGTAGCCGTGGAATGCCAGCGTCTCTTGAATCTAAAGCATGATTCAACTATGGTGCAACAAACAACAGCATCCACGGTTAACACAGTCCCAAAACAACGTCGGCCCACCTCACCGATTTCAACATTTGTCAAGCCCCCAACCGTTTGCTGGAACTGTGGCAGCTGGCATTTTGTACGAAACTGTACATTCAAGATACACCGCTGTTGCAGCTGCAATCGACTGGAACATAAAGGGTGATTTTGCACCCCCCAAGGACAAAAACCAACCGATAATAGACAAACCTCACATAACAGGCAACGACAACATCACAAAACAAGCATAGTCTGGTAGCAACTTTTCTTCCAAACCAAATATCAAAACGAAAATATGTTGCAGTACAATTGAATGGCCATCTTGTTCAGCTGCAGGTGGATACTGCTTCCGATATCACACTTGTATCACAAAAACTATGGGAAACCATAGGCCAGTCTTTGTTGACACCAACAAGTCAGGTAGCAAAAAGTGCTTCCGGTGACTGTGTTCACATCACGGCTCAATTACCCGCTACAATTAAAATGAAGGACAAAACGGTGTCCGGTACTGTATACATAGCAAACTCATGCCATAATTTGCTGGGACTTGCCTTTATCGAGTTACTAGGTCTTCTCGACATTCCACTCAAACAGATATGTGAGAAGGTATCCAGATGTTACCTCAGAACAGGATTATCGACCAGACTAAAGACATCATGAAACAATTTTCTCTAGTCTTCACAAACAACTTGAGGCGCTACACTCAGGCAGAGGCCACACTGTCCCTTAAACCATTTTCTAAGCCTGTTTTCCGACCAAAACTCCCAGTGCCATATGCTGCATTGTCACTGGTGGACCAGGAACTAAAACGACTTGAGGAAATAAAAGTCATCATACCGATGACATATTCACGGTGGGCAGCACCCATTGTAGTAGTAAAGAAAGCCGATGGTTCAATTTGGTTGTGTGCTCATTTTTCAACTAGCCTCAACGCAACACTAGAGGATCACCAATACCCATTGCCAATCCCAGATGATCTCTTCACCGTACTTAATGGTGGCACCTGCTTTGCAAAATTGGACCTCACAGAGGCTTATCTGCAAGTCGAAGTGGCAGAAACCTCCAGAGAGCTGCTTACTATTAACACACACCATGGATTATTCCAATTCACTCGTTTACCTTTTGGGGTAAAAACAGTTCCTGCAATATTTCAGCAGATCATGGACACAATGCTCACTGGCGTGGAAAGTGCAGCTGCGTACTTAAATGACATCATTGTTGTTGGGCAATCCAACCAGCAGTTGACAAAACGGATCAGTAAGGTCCTAACCCGCATCCAAGACTTTGGTTTTCAGCTCCGTCCTGAAAAGGGCCATTTTTATTTACCCTCGATAAAATACTTGGGATTTATTTTAGATCCTCAAGGTCGTCGTCCAGATCCTGCTAATGTGGCAGTCATTCAACACATGCCACACCCATCGGACGTAAGCAGTCTATGTGCATTTCTGGGAATGGTGAGTTTCTATGATAGTTTCTTGCGGTCACTCCATCAAATCAAATCACCACTCAACAAACTGTTGACAAAAGACACAAAATGGTCCTGGCCTGTGGACTGTCAGAAATCATTTGACAAAATTAAAGCACTCATTAACTCTGACCTACTGCTCACACATTTTGATCCAAATAAGAAAATAGTCGTGGCAGCTGATGCATCAAATCATGGCGTGGGAGCAATGATCTCACATATATTCACAGATGGAACTGAGAAAGCTATCATGCATGCAGCCAGATCCCTGACACCTGCTGAACGCAATTACAGTCAAGTGGAAAAAGAAGCACTGGCACTGATTTTTGCTGTGAAGAAATTCCATAAGATGTTGTTCAGGCGTTACTTTTCACTTCTGAGAGACAACAAGCCACTACTTTCAATATTTGGCTCAAAAAAGGGTATTCCAGTATATTCAGCCAGCCGATTACAACGGTGGGCAATCATTCTACTGGGGTACGATTTCTATATACAGTAACACCGGACAACAGAATTCAGCCAAGCTGATGCCTTGTCACGACTCATCAGTGCACAATCAGTTCCAGACGACGACACTGTCATCATTTCCATCAGCATCGAGGACGATTTTCAACGCATGCTCACAGATTGTATCCGGACAATTCCAGTGACAAGGACTGATATAAAGCGAGAAACACAAGATCCAATGATACAAAAAGTGTGCAGATTTCTCCCACATTCATGGCCTCCTAATCAGCACAGGAGACCTCCAACAGTTCAAACGCTACAGTGGCTCTCTTTCTGTCATTGATGGTTGTTTGATGTTTTCAGATCGTGTTGTTGTTCCCGCTAAGCTCAAACAGGCAGTCCTTAAACAGTTACATTCGGGGCATCCAGACATTAATCAAATTAAATCACTAGCCCACAGTGTGGTCTATTTGCCTAACATTGATACAGACATTGAGCGTGCTGTCAAATGTTGTATCCAGTGTATGAAAGCGCAGACGAATCACCCTTGGATTGTTGATTCTCGCTGGACATATCCAGAGCGACCATGGTCCAGAATACATGTAGACTTTGCTGGCCCTATCAATGGCCTTAGTTTTCTGGTGGTCAGTCTATTGCATTGAAAAACCTCTGGCCATTTGGAATAGGCATCCACAACTCATCGCAAATCGTTGCAAATAAGTAGTTTGGTTGTTACGTTATATGACACCACGCCCTCCCCCCCCCCCCTTGAAACCCTAGCCCTTGAGACGGGAGTGATTCTATAAATATTTTATACATTGGATTAAATAATGAGTTAACTTTGAGATTCTGTTCAAGATCCCAAGTTGGACAAAAAGGTTTGAAAAGATGTGGCTGAAGAAGGCCGGAGGTTACATCGATCGAAATGGGAATATAATAACCAAGATGAGAATAGTAGTGCGAATAATCAACATTATCAATCCTCATCTGAAAAATTATTTATATTCTTTTTTTTTTTTTTTATGGAAATCGCTCCAGACAAGGTGTTGAAGCCACTTGATGTAAGGAGCTTAAAAGAAAGAAATATGATTATCGCAAAGACAGGAGATGCCTATTGGCCTTAGTCTTGAAAATACCAAGTCTATAGGTAGGAGAAAAACAGTCAGCAGGAAGAGAGTTCCACAAGCCTGCAGTTCTTGGAAAGAAGCTACTGGAATGGGAAGCTGTAATACAATGAGGTATCAAAAGAGCGAATTGATGAAGATCACTAGACCAACGAGTCAAACGAGCTGGAACAAAAGAAGGAGGGAATAGATCACGCAATTCCGAAGAACACGTGCCATAATAGTATTTATAGAAAAGATTGAGACTAGCAACATCACGTCTATGAGAGAGAGAGGAATCAGAAAAGAAGAAAGGGTAGAGCCAATCAAATTACAGATTCGTTTCTGCACCTTATCAAGAACCCTTAAATAGGACAGAGATTCACCAGCTCAAATATGACAACAGTACTCCATACATATATATATATTCCATGATAAATGCAAGTATACTGAAATAATATGCCTTTAATAGGGTTAAGATGAAAATTCATATACACTAAATGTACAAAAGCAAGGAAATTCCCAAATTTTTACACTTTTATTGTCATTAAGGGTATGACTACATATCAACCAAACCATTTCATTATCACATCACTACAGTATAAATCTTTATGCATGAGTGGATGAAGTGTGTGAGGTGCGCTGAAGAAAAATTCCTACCAGTAAAATACATAGCCCTGTTGTGCTCGCATACTCTTAATGACAATAAAAGTGTAAAAATTTGGGAATTTCCTTGCTTTTGTACATTTAGTGTATATGAATTTTCATCTTAACCCTATTAAGGGCATATGATTTCAGTATACTGGCATTTATCATGGAATGTCACTACTTTTGTAAAGGCTATGCCTCAATACAATGGTCATTTTTAAGGTTTTTTTGAATTTTCTGGAAAACTAAGGTACATGTTAACTGAAATTAAAATGCCATCAACTAGACCCTATAACCTCTATCTCTGCCAAAAATCAGCTGAATCCATCAAATAGTTGATGAGATACAGGGTGGCACATACGTATGTACGTACACACAGATAACATGATTTCATGATTGAACTTTCTGGATCTCTGGGTTGCCTTGACTAATGATGCTGAAATTCTACACACTTATAGAACCTATCAAATAAAAAATTTGTGCAAAGTTTTAACTAATTTGGTTTATTGGTTTTTGAGTTATGATTGATCAAATAAATGAGATTTCCAGCATAGGCCATTTGTGTCGCCTATTAAGAGATAGAGCGCTCTCGCGCCTCCCTTGATAAGAAGTACATCGAGATAGGTTCCATGGACGGCGGCACCGGCAGGGCAGGGCTGAAGCCTCCTCACTTTTTGACTTGCCCCCCCCCCCCCCCACTTTACGGGCATCAATAATTAAGTTGATATGCATGTGTTTAACTGCCCCCCCCACACTTTTTAGGAGAAGCCTCCCCACTTTCATAACTGTCCCGCCGGCCCTGGGTTCACCTGTCTATGTCTATGCATAAATTATGCTAATTAATACTGACTGTTTCTAAAGAAACAGTCAGTATTAATTAGCATTAATTAGCTCACGACAATAATGTTAGACATGACGTCAGTTTATATTGTGGAATCCAGTTCCCATTTTGGAGAGTTACAAAATCTGCAGTGAACGAACCCGAAGGTATTGCCCCTGTGTGTGTGTAGGGGGGGGGGGGGCAATAAACAAATCGCTCCTCCCAAAGGAAGAGTTAATGTATGGGAGGATGCCCTCCCCGGAATATCATGCTGATTTTTACGGGTCGAGCTTTCTGCAAGTTAAAACACCTGTGCTAGAATAGATCAGACAAAAAAAACAGGTACTACACTTTGATCGTTACGAATACGATAAGTACCGAGTAGGCGACACGGTCACGGTATGGCGCACTCGTAATGGGCTGTCTCTATGTTTATGCATAAATTATGCCAATTAGTACTGACTGGGCTAAAAATAGCAACACGTGGAGAGTGAGAGAGTGAGAGGGTGAGTGGGGTTTTCCCCCTTTTTAGATAAAAACATATGATGTCATTAGTCACGTGGTCCGACGCGCGCGAACGCGCGTGCCATTCGATCAAATTTCCAACATGGAGGAGCCGGTTAGGGGGTAAGAAAACGATCTCTGTTTATTTTATATGCTGCCTTTTTTAAAGATTTCCTTTGTACTGTTTTAATTAGTTTATAGAATGAAAGTGATGTTTTCTGGAGTCGTGCTAATATTAATCGCTAATCTTTGTTGTTGTTATTCTATTTACTTATGATATTATTCAATCTACGTCTATTGTTTACTGTTTTTATTATTGACAGTTATTTGTTTTTCAAGTTATGTCCCCCTTCTTGCCCTCTCTTTCTTTCCGTATACCAATAATTACAAAAAAGTGCTGTTATCATATCTATATTAATACAATTATGAGACAAATTTGTGTGTGTGTGTGTTTCTCGCGTCGACGGAACTTTGATACACATTTTTATTCAGTTACTATTAATCGAATTGAAATTTTAAAATGCAATAGCGTGAAATAAATCGAAAATTTAAAAATACCATTAAAAATAATGTAATTGCGTAATTAAATCCACCAGAATGCATTTCGTTCTTTGTAAACAAGTCAACCATTTTAATCTCTTGTTAATAGTTTAAAAAAAATGACTTCGTGACTTTTCGGAATTTTGAAGTGTTTATACCGTCGAATATAAAGTAATTTTTGTTTTTTAATTATTGGCAAATACATCCTTATGTATTAAGAGATAGGAAGTTTTGGAAATTATTTACATCCAATGATTTTATAAATAGAGATTAAAACATTACCTTAATAAATATTAGTTTTGGTTCAATTAATAATTTAATGACCAAACGATACCGTAATAATAAGTAAATTTGGCACTCCAGAAAAACATACGACTCCTAGTCTATTTATCTTCCTCCCACAAGGTAAGATGTGACACAAGGTCGGGAAAGTGGGGAAAAAAACAGCGCTCGAGAATTTGAGCGCTCTAGCTATTTAAAAATTGCCTGGGCAGCCTTGTCGGCATTCCCCGGTAGGGGCGCCTCGGGCGATTAGCAATAAACTACCCCCCTCTCAAAGGGTGAGAAGGCAAAGAACTGCAAAGGACGGACAACCGATACACCGGCGTAAATAAAGACCCGAAGGCCCGGAAAATACCGGTCTATAGGGTGGGGTAAAAAATCCTGGCTTTGAATTCACAACAGCAAGCCGCAATCTCTGTCTCTCCGGTCATTATTTTTAAAAAGTCAAAATCTTTTTCATGTAAGACTTTATTAATTAAAACTTGCTGAGAGAAAAAGTTTTGTATTTTTATTTTAAATAATTTCTTTTAGAAAAAGTAGTAATTAAATAGATGTATTTTTTTTCTTTTTGAAACATTGAACTATGAAATTTCCTACCAATCACCGTGCTGTCGGATCGTAGATATTTTTTTTAAATCCATTTTTACTTTATATTTAATGTTCATTTAATTATAAAGTTTTACATTAATTTTTTTTACTTTTTAAAAATTATGATCGGAGAGATAGTCTAATGATTGCGGCTTGCTGTTGTAAATTCGGAATAGCTGCTCGCTTACTTAAAGTCAAGTGTTTTTCTGGAGTGTCGTAAATTTAACTGTCAAATTGAACTTTAAGGGCCCTATAGCACGGCAATACGATAGCCGTGCCTATTAGGTCTGTCACGCCACAACCAATGTAATGATTGTCGTGTGGTGGTCACACCCACGCCGCGCATACCTTTTTTCGGTGTGTACGTTTTTTTGGCGAACCTTTACTTTAGGGTTAAAAACTCATAGCACTTTCAAAATTTAATATTTTTGGAAAATCTTTCAGCCAAGGACTTTTGGAACTATAGTGAATCTATTCCATAAAATTTTTTTTTTTTTTAAATTATTATCTTAGATTTTAGAGGGGGGAATCACTTTCCTATATAAATCTAACGTAAATCGACCACCCAATTCTTGGCCAAGTTCAAGGTAAAAAAAACTCATAGCAGTGTCTAAAATTTATATTTTGGGAAAACATTTTCAAGAGAGGACTTAGTGAATCATATATATATATATATATAAAAAAAATTTCAAAAATGTTACATTTGTTTTTGTTTATTTCCTAAATTTATTTTTTCGACATAAAAAAAAACATTTTGGACAACGCTTCGGCCGATGTAACCCCTCTACCTTCTTCAGAAACTTAGGAACCTTCTAGTCGAACTTGGTAACACAAACAATTTCCAACTGAACCCTTTTTATTTAATCCATAAAGGTAGATTGTTCTCATTCCGCCAGCCATACTCGGGTAGAAGTGCTAGTGCTAATTTGTTATTCTTGATTATCACCTGTAGTAATATGGTACTGATATCGATCCTGAACACATTTTCGTGAGTTTCGACTCGGAAGCGTTCGGCTGTCCTACGCAAACGCTCGAGAGTTGACGAGCCGATTTGTACCAGACGACAATTTTGATACGGTGCTACGTCCTATGATAATAATGTTTTGCTTGTTTTGTTTTTGTTAGGGTTAAAAATATTTATTTGATAACAGTAATTTCGCTCTGTTTTGCTTGTTTTATTTGTTTTGTTGTTTAAAAAAATTCTTGCAACTATAACTAAAATTATAGGACGCAGCAACGTATCAAAATTTAAAAAAATATTTATTTGATAACAGTAATTTCGCTGTTTTGCTTGTTTTGTTTTTTTTGTTGTTTCTTTTAGAAAATTTCTTGAAAATATAACTTACAATCACAGGACGCAGCAACGTATCAAAATTGTCGTCTGGTACCATTCGGCTCGTCAACACTCGGGCGTTTGCATAGGACAGCCGAACGCTTCCGAGTCGAAACTTACGAAAACTGGTTCAGGATCGATATCAGTACCGTAAATATTGCACCCCCCCCCCCAAAAGACGGTTCTTAGACCTACTGATTAACCGACGACCTTAACCGCTATGCCATGTGATCATGCTGACGAGATGAGAACAATCCACTCCCGTTGATTAAATAAAGGGGTCAGTGTTCAGTTAGAGATTTCGTACAAGTCCCCAAGTTATAAAAGATGTACCTGAAGAAAGTTACATATATCGAAGCGTTGTGAATATAACAATCAAGATGAGAATACAGTAGTAGTCCGAATAAAAACAAATGTAAACATTTTTTTCAAAAATATAAATTTTAGACAGTGCTATGAGCTATTTTAGCCTGAACTTGGCCAAGAAGTGGGTGGTCGATTTACGTTAAATTTATATAGGATCCCTTTCTAAAATTTAAATGTAAAAACTTAAAAAAATTTTTTTATGGAATATGATTCACTATGGTTCCAAAAGTCCTCGGCTGAAAAAAATTTCCCAAAATATAAAATTTTGAAAGTGCTAAAAGAGAGTGCGTGACTTGTTTTATAGGGAATCAAATCACGCGTGGTCAAGCTGACCTGTTGGTCCCTGATTGGCCGGAACTTTGGCCAACGTGCTTTCACGAAATCACCTCTTCTCAGAGACAAAGAAGGGCTGAGCAAAGAAAGAAAGAAAAGAAGTCGCAACAAATATCCCCTGGCCGGTAGTAGCGTCTGCTACAAGTTTTTAACCCTAAAGTAAAAGTTTTTTTTTCCCCGTATTGTCACCAGACTTAGGGTTAGTTGTAGGGCTAAAGAAAAGACATGTCGTTATTATTTTTAAGTTAAATTTAAATTTTATACTCGTTTAAACCTATTTCAAAATCGTATTTTAGCCCGGCTAAGCCCGCCATGTTTATTGAACAACCACGTAATTAACATGCAATTAACCCTAAATTGAAGTCAGAGAAAAAATGAAGTTGTTTCATTTAATATTCGTACTAACCGACTGTTCGGCGATGACTCTGCCATTTCCGGTTTGTTCCGTAAATCGTAATCGCAAAATTAAACTTTAGGAGCCTTTAAAGCCCAATTTCGCCATTAAATTTAAGTTAACATTGTTTAATAATAATAAGTTTGTAAAAAAAAACAATACAAAATATCGCGATTGTGAAGACTTTCCAACAGAAAAAAAATGATGATAAAACAACAAAAAAATGGTAAAAAAATAACTGTTACCAAAGGCAATATAATTTTCTATTTTTCTAGCTACCTGGATCATGAATTATTTTAAAGCGCTTTTATTTACATTTAATTTTTCCTTGAAAAAATAGACATGGCCGCCTATAGTTTCCGGAAACCACCGAAGTCTGTAACTTTTTTTTTTTTTCGTCATTTTCTCCTTTCAATTAGTCTGAAAAGTAAATTTTATTGCATTTGGAACAGTTATTTGTTGTATATCTGTTTTTTTTTGTTTGTTTGTTTTTTGTGTGTGTTTTTTACCCCAAAAGACAAAAACATCCACCACTCAAACTTCGATTATTTCCGGAAGACCAGCGACGGATTGCAAAATCTGAATTTTAAGGAAAAATTAAATGTAAATAAAAGCACTTTAAAATATTTTAAAACATAAAAAAAAATTATCTGGGTAGGTAGAAAATAACTTTTATTGCTTTTGGTAACAGTTATTTGTTGTTTTTTTCACCACTTTTTTTTCTCTTGGAAATTCTTGACAATCGCCCAAAATAAGTATTTTTTAAATGTATAGTTTAAAAAAAAAAAAAGTAAAGCGAAACAAAAATAAAATTGAAAAGACTCCCGGGCAACGTCGGGTAAGTTTGGTACAGCTAGTTTATTAATAATATTAGCATCTATTATTATTATTATAATATACTTATTACTGCTAGAAATAAGTTTTTTGTAATATAACTATTACTCTTCACTTTATTACATAACATAAAAAGTGAGAATAATTTTACATCATAAAGGTTAAAGGTTAATTTCGTTCATTCATTTATTTGTTTATCTCCCCACCTCTACAATGAATCCGCATTTCTACAAGTTGTTCTGTTATATGTAAAAAGTCTAATTATTTACTTTCAACTAAAAAAAAAATACAAGATGTGGAAAAGAACTCAAGACTACCTCAAGAGTAGTATCTGTTCTGTCCTCGGTCAGTAGGGACCTCTCAAGCTAACCACAGAATTCACCCCCTCCCTCTATATGTAACACGATGTATCTTTGATATAGATTAATATTATCAGCATTACTGTTGTACCATTCACGGTTAGTACGACGGTTAGACGAGAAATCTTCCAAGACTGAGGCAATTTTTATTCCCTACCGAAGTACCTCTTTTGGGGTAGCTGGAGTTTCCCTCCATTAAAAATCGACCCTGTGTCTAAGTTTGCCCTCTTTTTTTTTCCATTTTACTTCAGAGTATTGATTTACGCCTCTCCAGGAGTTAGGCACAAGGCCAGTTTTTATCCTACTCTCACAAGTAAGATGTGACCCAAGGTCGGGTCGGGAAAGTGGGGTTTGAAAAGCCAGCGCTCGAGAAGGTGAGCACTCTGGCCATTTAAAAATTGCCTGGGCAGCCCCGTCGGCATTCCCCGGTAGGGGCGCCTCAGTAAGCAATAAACTTACTCCTCCCCAAAGAGGGGAGGCAAAGCCTGGGAGGGTGGACCTCCTAGAACTGACCAGGACAGACCCATTGATCGGCGTAAATCAAGCCCCGAAGGACAAGACAATACCAGTCTATGGGGTGCAGTATCCATCGGAACAGATACTACACTTTGATCTTAGCCAAAAGGACAAGCCAACATTTTACTTCAGAGTAAAGAGACAGAAATCAAGGGGGCCCCTTCCTGAACATTTTATCTTTAGATATCTGAGTATTCAATGAATCTACCTCTCAAACGTTGAGTTAGTAAAGAAGTGAAAAGCATTAATTTTCCTCTCCCTAATTGACCAGTTAACTATGTTATAGTATACCCATATTGTGGTCCCTCGTGTGTGTGTAGGTGAAACTTGATGTCGAACTAGCTGTCCTGACCTGGCGTTGCCCGGGTGGCTATTTTCATTTTTGTTTCGCTTTCCTCATCGGCACCCCCTTTTGTCTTTTTTCTTAATTAATTTCTCTAAGAAAATATTTACATTTTTGAAAAGGTACCTGAATGAAAGGATCTGTTACTTAGAAGGAAAAAAGGTTTTGCAATAAAAACGATCGGAATTATTACGAAAGGTTTAATTTTAAATCGCATAAATAATGTTTTTACATTTTGGGAATCGGCCATTGATTTTGTACGTACCTAACTTTCACCTAACAAAAGATACCGTAAAAATTGAATTTAGCTTGAAAATTCTATCTAAAAAATAGCATGGTCAGTAAACTGCAGAAGTACTTTTCTTTTTATTTTGGCGATATTGAATTATCTTACCTAGACGCCGCTATTCCGAATTCACAACAGCAAGCCACCACCAATAAACGTCTTCTTCTGCATCAAAAATACTAATTAAAAAAAAAAGTCACATGAAATCTTTTTCGGGTAAAATTTTATAATTAAAATTTGCTGAAATCAAATTTTAAATGAAAAATTAAATATCAAGTAAAAATAGATTATTTACTTGATTACTGAAAACCATCAAATCATTCCAATTAAAAAAAAATCGATACTTTTTTTTTTAAATTTGATTATTTTTAGCGTGCAATCATTTATATCGGTTTGAAACCGTCTAAATTAAACTTAAAACGCTGTTTGTGACCGTTTGGTACAATAGAAAAACTGTTCCACTGATGGTGGTCCACGAATTCGGAAGTGCGACGTCTAAGTAAAATAATTACATATCGCCACTATTTTAAATAAATTATTAATCGATTTATTTTTAATTTTACAAATCACGCTTGTTCGTAGTGACACACACACACACACACACACACACACACACAGACAGACAGACAGACAGACAGACAGACAGACACACACACACACACACACACACGATATTTGATTGCATAATTAGTTATTAATAGAGAAGAAGAATTGAAACCCAAATTAAAAATGAGATTCTTACATTTTTGGCGATTACGTGTAAACACCCTGAAAAACTTGTCGGTAAAAGATAGATGGCGGATCAGTTTTTAGCATATAAATTTAACAGGTTTTTTTTTGGGGGGGGGGGGGGGGGGCTTATGATTAAGAGAGGACATGTAATAATTTTCATTTATTTTTTATCACAAAGTTTTTTTTTAAAGCTGTTTCTTAAAAAACCGCAGAATTTGATATTTGTCATGCACATACGTTATAGAAAAGATTTTGATTTCATTGCACATATCCTTTGTTATATGCCCTTAAAACGCTATCCGGTTAGAAACTTTTGGCTTGGAAATAGGTAATCATTTCACGTTAAATGTATATGCGAAACTGATCTCCCACTTTAAAGTCTAAAATAATTGTTTTGGGGGCACTATTGAACTTTCTTGACTGGATCGATTTCGTTTCGGTTATTGTGTTTTTCATTAATTTTTTTTTTTTTTAATTCTGTAAACAAAATTCACATTTTTTTGGTCTCTTTGTTCTTTCTAACTGCTGCAATTAGCAAAAAAACCTTTTTCTCTGTCAGTTTTCTGCCTAAGCAGGGGGGTGATGTAGCAGTCATGAACATAAATATTTATTTCTTCATGTGGAGAGCAGCCCCTGTTGGGTCACACGATAAACAATCAGCTTGCACAGCGCATTAATTTCATCTGTCCCCTGAAAGATTACTTCAGACTTGGTGCTCCCTCAACGTAAATTCACTAGACCAACTCGACAACTAACTAAATCCCATCCATTCACTGTGGAGATCCCTAGATGCCGGAGAGCTTTCTACTCAAATAGCTTCTTTTCTCGTGCTGCTGTCCTCTGGAACTCCCTCCCTGCCCCGTTTCCCCGACAGTACTGACATGCAGAAATTTAAAATTAATGTAAACAGACATCTTGCTGCACAGATCCCAGTTTAGGTTTACCCCCCCCCCCCAACCTTCTCCCCTTTTCTTTCTTCTCAGTAGCCCCTTACGTCTACAGTGGCGGCCTGCTTTGTTTGGGATGAACTACGTTAAAAAAAAAAAAGACCTTTGGGAATCGCAGCAGTCGGCAGAGAGTTTCTTAGAAGCAACGAAGGACACCCCTATCCTCTCTCTCCTGCCTCTGTCCACTAGACACCCGAGCACAAGCTATCTTTGCCTGAAGATAAACTGCTCATAGACTTTCGGCAGTCCAAGAACTTTCTACTTTCTTGCTGATTCCTTTCTTCACTTTGACACTTTCGCCAACCTATACCCAACGGTGTAGGTAGCAGAAAAAATACCTTACGTTGTTGCTCATAAAAAGGTTTTGTTTCCCTTTCGTGTAACGACCGTTTTCATCGTTACAAATAATATTATAGGAGCTAGTCTTAACAGTCTATGCTAAGCTTAACTTCTATAATATCTCCCCTTACCGATGTTAAGTCAATTTTGTACCCGATATTTTTAACTCTTTCATAACCGATTATTTTTTATTCCTATTTATTGTAATCATGATCACATATGCTCGCATGTGTGCAGGATGGATGATGGGTGCATCCCTAAAGACCTTCTCTACGGTGAGCTTGCCTTAGGCTCAAGAAAAAGGGGTCATCCCCATCTCCGCTTCAAGGATGTCTGCAAGCAAGATATGAAGGCTTGCTCAATTGACATTAATGCATGGGAAGCCTCTGCATCTGACAGACCTGCCTGGAGGAAACAGATACGCCAGGGAATGATCAACAGTGAGATGACCCTCCATGATGAAAACGCTGCGAAGAGAGCTAGGAGAAGAGCGAACCTACAGGCAGACCAACAGGCCGAGGTGACACATTGCGCAACAACTTTCATATGTCAAGGCTGTAGTAGACCAAGCAAATCAAGAATTGGTCTCTACAGTCACACAAAAAGATGCACACAAACAACATCCCAATACAGCGCTAATCCATAGTCGTTGCGACTAAAGGATGCCAATACAATGTTCGCATTGAATGACCGTTTAGTGACAAAGCAGGAGTTATTCAATTCCTGCAAGAAAGAGGTATTTTTCACGAAACTGAACGACTTTGATGGTTTACCTAAAATGTTTGACAAGGGGGATATATGTCGATGTCAACGTGAAAAAAAAATCCAGTATGGCATTCGATCACATATGCTCGACTCTTATCTTTATGATGACAAAATCATAAAGACAAGAACTCTTTTGATCAAATTTGTAGTGATATAGTTGCATTTAACATTCCCTAATAAATAATTTTTCAAAACATTTTTCATGGTCTTAATTTTTAAGATATGTGCTCTGGCCATGCTTTTGCACCCCATGTTCTCGGCACCACAATAAATAATGCCTAAATGAATCCTGAACACACTAGTTTTCCCATTCAACAGAAACCGGAGAATGAGCACAGCGCGTTCCCACCTTCATCTTACTCTGCATAGCCTCTAGGGGGGGGGGGGGGGGGGGGCATGCCTTCTTTCACAAAAAAAATAGACCCTAAGTCAACTCTAACTCTAACCTGTTCCGTGGGACCCCAATTACAGAAATGTTATGATCTGCTTCAATTTCGATGTCTCAAAAAGGGAAACTGTTCATATAAAAAATTATGTTCGACACACAGCACGTCTCCAGATAAATCTGTCAAACTTATGAAATCTGTCAAACTTATGAAATCTGTCAAACTTATGAAATCTGTCAAATACTTATTAAATCTGTCAAATACTTATGAAATCTGTCAAATACTTATTAAATAGTAGCATTTAGATTTGTTTTAAGTTACCGTCTTATTGTTCAAGGTATAGAAACTAATGTAACACTGCAGGAATAGGTAAAACAGAAACCGAAATTATACAAAACAAAATCTATCCAGTCAAGAAAGTTCAAATGTTTTTCAGTCTATTTTACATGTAATCGCCTAAAAAAAGTAGAATCTCATTTTCTTTTTTTGGGTGAGGGGGATGAATTAGAATAGGCTTTTCATGTACAAATCTACCGAAAATAAATAAAACGTAACAATTATTTAAAACTTTAGAGTGGGGAATCAGTTTAGCGTATAAATTTAATGTATAATGATCACTTCCGGACTAGATAGCGTTTTTACGGACATGTTACCAATATCTTTCCTTTTTTAATTTTGGCCATTTTCTTAATTTCTTGGAGATCAATTGTATGTTTGTGTGCGTATGGAAGGGGGGGGGGGTCTTCTGCTGAAAACATGTTATAAATAAAATAATTTTTTGGGAGCAAAATTAACTTTAACGCCCCACTGTGCAAACATTTCCATCTTTTTTTTTTCTTTTAATATATTTCATTTTTGTTTTCATATTGCCACACAGACTTGGTGTAAAGGAAGGGCATGTTTTTTATGACTTTTAAATTAAAATTAAATTTTATTGTATAAATCAATTTTAAAATCAGATTTTAGCTAAGAACCCCAACCTCGCCCTGCACGTCCTTATACAATGAACAAACAAACCTATTACTTTTTTTTTTATCTAGAGTTTTTTCTAGTTAGTTTTTGATAAAATAATCTTTTGGCAATAATACCTATTTTTTGAACGCCCTGTCGGCGAGGCCACAAATTCACCAACTACAATCTCTTGCAGATTAGTAAAAAAAAAAACGAAAATGGGGCCACCTGTTGGCCGTGAGTGGTGACCCATGATGTGTAAGGATGGGATCCTGGCAGCTAAGCGGTCTGTGGCCTGGTTGCATTAATGGTCACGTGACTTGCAACACTCTGCTTCGGCTAGACGGGAGGTCAGAGAGGCCCGATCTGATCAATTGGCTGGTCATATCATGCCCTAGTATCTATAAGTTCATCTCCAACCGTATTGTTCAATCTGATTCTTCTGAGGGTCGGAGACCTTGCTTCTCCTTTTTATTTTCCCCCATAGATGGATACTAGAAGGCAGTGGCTGAGGGTCAATCACATTGAGAACAAAGAAAATTACCAATGCCAAAGAGTAATGTTTTCAAAGAAGTAATTTTTTCTTGGAGTGATGTTTTCTGAGAGTAATGCCTCTCTCTCTCTCAGTAGAATTCCCTTCTGGTAGTAATGTTCCCACTTTCACTGTGAATTTTCTTTCTGAGAGCAATGTATTCTAGAAATATAAATTATCCTGCCTATGGAATTATATTTGACAACTTTATTGCAAACAGCGCAAAACTAGTGCGATTATTTTGAGGGATTGTTGGAGTCTTTTCCCAGTTTGGGTGTGGGCATTCTCAAAGAGTAATGTTTTCAGGGAGTAATATATTCTAGGAGCAATATATTCAAAGAGCAATGTATTCTAGGAATATAAATAACTTTATTCAGCATTAAATAACTCATAGATGGTTGATATGCTGTAAAGCAAACCAAATCAAACCTACTTTTTGAAGTTATGAAAAGTAATTTATTTTGTTGTTTGTTTTGTTTTTCGACATAGAAACTGCCCATGGTTTGCCTCCTCCCCAACATACAAAATTTATTTCCCTTTAAAAATCGTATTTGGTTATATGTCCTTAAAAACGCTGCCTGGTCTGGAAGTAGGTGATCGTTATCACTTGCTGGGCCAGAAGCAAGGTATCATGTTACATTAAATTTATATGCAAAACTCATTGCTCATTCTAAAATTTTTTTTTTTTTTTTTTTAATTTTTATTTTTTACTGACAAGTTTTTCAGACTATTTACATGTAATCACCTTTTTAAAAAGGAAAAAAAAAGTAGAATCTCATTTTGTTTTTTGTTTGGGTAAATTTGTTTATCATTCTTTGCGTAACAAGTGTAGATTATCTTATTTTTAAGTGTTTTAGTTGCCGCTATTTTAAATTTGTTCAAATACTGAATTTAAACCACATTTGATCTAAAATTTTAATTAGTAAATCGTTATTTTTACCTATATTTATTTTTCGTTTGGTGAAAAGCTCAACCAATGTTTTATTGATGCAGAAAAAAATTGAAAGAATTATTAATTTGTATTAACTGATCGTAGTAGTATTATTTTTTAATTATGTTAAATTTTAATAGCAAACTGCCCCTTACACAATACACACACGTTTCCAAAAAAATAAGATAATTGTTTAAGATAATTTTTTTTTTTAAAGTAATTTGTTTCACTTTTGAAGACCAAATTAGTTCGTCTGTAAAAAACAAAAAAAGCACCCAAGACAAGTGTAATTATAGATATATCTTTTTCTCGTTCACCCCAAACAAGGAATATTCGCCACTGATTCATAAGGGGCTACTGTGATAGGGGCCATATTTATAGAGAGGCAACCTGGGTGGGGAGTTGGGCAGCAAGATGTTTGTTCACATTACATTTAAATTTCTACGTGTTGATGGGGGGAAGGGAATTCCAAAGAAAGGCGGTTTGAAGAAATAAGCTATCAGTTATTCTGGCATCTAGAGACGAAGGGGTAGAATTTTGCTGGTTCGGAGGTATCTTCGTTTCACTTTTTAATTTCATTTTGATTTACGCAACGATCGCAATTATCTATAAAGTGCATCTGTTTGTATGTGTGCCTGGATAAAACTCTAAAATCAGAATATTTAGATTGTGAAAACGCATAATTAAATTCAACCTTTTTGTAGGATGGTTTTATCTAAATAATTGGTGGATGTGCACGTAGACACGGTAGTGAAATATGGCAGTTAAAAATAAAATGGCAGGAAAACTAAATGCTTACTTGTTATTGAAAAATATTAGCGTACACTGAAAATGAGCGAGTAGATTTTAATAAAAAAAATATGAATGTATGTATAAGATTAACAATTTTACGATGGAGTGACGCCATGTGTCGTCTTTATTTTAGAAAAGTTTGATTGAATGGCTAAAATGGTGGCAGTTGAGGATTACGAATATTAGTTGAATTTTTTAAATAAAAATACTTGATTATTTTCCGTAATTTTCGGTGTACACTAAAAATTTTCAATAACAAGTAAGTATTTCCTGACATTATTTTTAACTGCCATATTTCACTACCGTGTCTACATGCACAAGTACCAAATAATTATATCTGTAAACTTTACATGGGTGAATGTCTTTGCAAATTACAAAAGATTTGTGTTCAGTTTATAAAGATTCTCAAGTCTGAAAAGATGCACCTGAAGGTCGGAGGTTACATCAGCCAAAACTAGAAATCGCTAAAAAAAAAATGATGATAATTCTTAAAATCGAGTTTAAGTGTTAGTCATTTTCAAAACCGGTTTTGGCCGACTTAGAGCAGTGCCCCCCCCCCCCTTCTTTTTTTCTTTTTTCTTTTTATTAATTGACATAAATTAGATACCAAACTTGGGGATGGCATGGTGGCTAAATAGTTTATGACGCGGACTGAGGACCTAGGTATGCCGGGTTCAAATCCAGTGTGTTCCATAGAAACACTTTCATCAAAACCCACACTTGACTTTGTGTCTAACCTCCTAAAGAGGAGATAAATAATAATAATAAAACTTAGATACCAAACTTTCAGATTATTGAAAAAAAAAATTGTTAACATGTATTATTTTTTAAGTTGCATCATTCAAGCTTATAGTAAAACGATCCCCTAATGGAACCGGTCTTAACCTTTAGCAGTTTAAAAAGTTATTTCATTTGCACAATGAAGAAGATAAATGAACAGCCCAAATGAACTTGAAAAAATCTTCACAGAATTCAAATATTTTAAAGCACCTTCGAACAGAAGCAAAAATCATGCGAGGGTGTATGGAACATGGCTTATAATCAAAGCAACTTGTGTCCAGCCAGAGTTTTTTTAATTACTGGACTTTTCAGCACAAAAATTAGAACAAGTTTGTTTCAATGCATTGTGTTTTGTTAAAGATCATTTCCCCCCAAAAAAGTGAATCATTCCCCCCCCCCCACACATTGTTTGTTGATATATATAAGTAAATACGTATTTTAGTCACATAAATTATTTAGAATGAAGAGTTTTGGCACTATTCTCAAACAATTTAGTGTTACTTAAAACCATGATTTTAGTGGGGAAAAAATACATTAAACCAGTAATTTGTAGCTAATTGATTTGTACGCGAGACATGTTAAATTATTGTTTACTTGTAGAAAAATGACGTCCATGTCAAAGTAGTATTTTCAGAAATACGAAATGTAATTCAGTTATCTCCCTTTTTCGATCATTTCCCCCTGTGTTCTTAGTTTTTTTGTTTGTTTTTTGTCGAAAATTTCACTAAATAATTTACATGAATAAAATAATTTACATGAATAAAATAGGAATTTAGCTATCACTCAGTGGTTTCAGAGTTATATATATATATATATATATATATTAATATTTTTATTTATACAGACATATACAAAAGCCGCTACACTGGCATGTCGATGTTATCGATCCATAGGTATTAGAAACTAAAATCTCCTCTTATCTTTCACTTAGGTGCTTCCTTCTTTTCAATATAAACGTGTAAGTGAAAGATCAGATTTTTCCGCATGAAGAGATCTTAGCTTCTAATAACTAAAGATCGATAGCATCGACATGCCAGTATAGCGGCTTTCGTACATGTCTGTATAAATAAAAATATTAATATAAATAGCTCTATTTACTATTGAGCAGTATTATATAAGCCTGGTTGAAATTCTTTGGATTTTTATTCTATATAATTTTATTCAAAATATATATATATATATAATTTGATGAGTTAAATCATTTTCAAATCATATTCCAAATAAAGAATATACACAAAAGGTATTATAGTTGTTTACAACTGTTTCAAGGTAATGTTTATTTTAAGTCATACGATGAAACATAAATCTTTCAAAACATCAGATATTCTTCAGTACAGAATTTTCGTAAGTACCCCTAAAAACAAAGTAACGATAGTATCCCAAAAAGTCCAGTTTCCACCAAAAACCTTGCAAAATGGTACTTAACTTTATATATGTCCAGCATGCTGTTTACGTCTGGTCGTGGGGAGATTCAAAAATTATTTTGAAGCCTTTAAATTAGTTTCGTCATTTCTGGCTGGAATTAAAGAAGTTTTTGTGTGAAAGTCGAGAATTATACTTCATATATTCCCTGTAGTGACTTACAGAGAACCGGATGTTCACTCTGCAACATCTAAATAAAAAGTAAAAACTTGTCTAGCTACAACCACTGTAAATAATTTTTCGTTTCCTCCTCTGTGTACCTAAGACTAGACGGAGCTTTCATAAGCAAAGTTTCTTTCCACGAACTGCCAGTCTGTGGAACACAATACTTCAGAGCTGCTTCCCAGCTGATTACAACATGATAGTTTTCAAGTCCAATGTTAACAAGTTCTTATTGAGTCGTCCTCTTAAATAATCAGATTCTGCCCAACTATTACCAAACCATTACGATGTTGACTCACCGTCCACAATATATATTAACCCTTATCCTCGAGTGGCCTTTGAGCCTTGATAAGAGGTGACTCGTTAGTACAAAAAAAAAATGATCTGTACACATTTGGCTCAATGCAGCATTTTTGGTAAAACCATTGGATACAAAATGTTTATATTTTAATCTAATCAAAAATGTCTCCTTAAAGACCAACCTAACAATCTGCCAAATCCCATCCATTCACTGTGGAGGTCCCCAGATGCCGAAGAGCTTTCTACTCCAAAAGCTTTTTTCCTCGTGCTGCTGGACTCTGGAACTCCCTCCCTGCTCCCTGCTTTCCTGACAGTACTGACATACAGAAATTTTAAACTAATGTAAACAGATATCTCTCTTCACAGCTCCCAATTTAGATTGACCCCCCCCCTCCCCCCAAAAAAACTTTCACCCTTTTTTCTCAGTAGCCCCTTATGTCTACAGTGGCGGCCTGCCTTGTTTGAGGTGAACTATGTTAAAAAAAATTAAAATACGAAGTTGTTTCGCAAGCTTATGTGAATTCGTCAAGAATAGAAAAGGCAACAAAATACGAAAATTAATAAGTAGTATTTTTCGAAAGTCTTACTTCAATACCTTGCTTGGTGCTCCCATCTTCACCTACTAACACCCTTTTTGGTCAAGATCAAAGTGTAGTATCTGTTCCGATGGATACTGCACTCCATAGACTGGTATCGTCTTGGCCTTCGGGGCTTGATTTACGATGGGACGGTCCTGTGCAGTTCTAGGAGGTCCACCCTCCCAGGCTTTGCCTCCCCTCTTTGGGGAGGAGTAAGTTTATTGCTTACTGCCTGAGGCGCCCCTACCGGGAAATGCCGACGGGGCTGCCCAGGCAATTTTTAATGGCCAGAGTGCTCACCTTCTCGAGCGCTAGCTTTTCAAGCCCCACTTTCCCGACCCGACCTTGGGTCACATCTTACCTTGTGGGAGTAAGATAAAACTGGCCTTGTGCCTAACCTCCTGGCGAAGAGGTAAATAAAACCTACTAACTCCCTAATCCAGGCGTGTCTTTTCAAAGAACATTTGCTCGTCACATGCATGCGTTTTTCCCAAATTACAAATGACATGCGAAGTATCCAAGTCATGTGGTTTTTTATTTTCCAGGTAAGTGACTTAAATGTTAAAGTGACTTAAATTACAGCCATAGTTAAATTTAGAGGTACCTTTTTTATGTGAAATATTATGATAGTGTCTAAAAAGAACAAAAATAGTTGTTAACACTAACAGTGTATTTTTTGATCGGCACTTTTTGTAATTATTACCCATTGCTTTCTTTCTTACCTGCTTCTCTTTTTATGTATAATCTTGTTTTCTAAAGTTTGCATGTTATATGAAAGATTGCATGGTGTTAACCATTCTTTAATAATAAACCCTTAAATGCTTTTTGTTTCAAATATGACACATTCCAACAAAATGCCTATTTAATATAATATTCAACGAAAATGTGTCAAACTGCAACTTGTTTCACATCTGCAACGAGCCTGTTGGCAAATGTGAGTAGGTATTAGTATGATGTTGCATCAGCACACCTGCTAAATAGGTAATCAGTATTTTCAATGATAACATTTTTTTCAAACCAATATAAAAAATAAACCATTTAAGGGTTAAATTACTGTGGACTCTCCTCTTCTTGTAGGTGGAAAAGTTACATCTGATCTGATTACATTGGTTTAAATCAGGGGTTCCCAACCTTATTTTGTTTGTGGACCCCCTGAGAGCTATTTTATTATCCATGGACCCCATATATGCATGTATATATTTTTATATCAAGTATTTGCTTGTAGGATAGTAAAACCTAACAATGAATCAATTTTGTTATATTCATAACATAAAATACAAATCTTGAAAATTTCAATAAATACACGTACATCTAATAAACAAAACAAATACAATAGAAACCTTAAAGCTTATGTGAACCCCGGGGATTCATGTGGACCCCAGTTGGGTCCTTTGGTTTAGATCAGGTGTTATTTCTATGAGAGAAAACGCGCACACCTTGTCCTTTTGATGTGTTGCCATGTAATTTGGACCCTATATCTCGTAGATTTATTCATCTCGAGAGACCAGTTTAAGTCCCTTAACGTACTGGACCCTTTCCCTTAAACATGGAATAAGTTCATAGGAGATGTTGCCAAGTCTGCTGCAAACAATGTAGGTTCTTCTAAAGGCCTAGAAAACTTCTCACATTATTTTTCTTGTAGACTCATCGAGTTATTTCGTCATCTGTGAACCCCATATATGCATATATAATTTTTTAAATCAAATATTTGTTTCTAGGTTAGTAAAAACTATCAATTAATTAATTTTCGTATATTCTTGACATCAAATACAAATCTTGAAGATTTAAATAGACACACATACATTACCTAGTAAACAAAACAAAATAAAAAGTAGATAAAAAAAATTCTTTTTCGTGGGCCCCTTAAAAGCTTCTGTGGACCCTCAGAGGTCCATGTCGACCTCAGTTGGGAATCCCTGGTTTAAAAAGATAGGTTTCAAATACCCCCCCCCCCCCCGGACCTCAATTTTTAATTTATTTTGTCTTTATATTCAGAAATCCACAATAAATTTTATTTGAACTGAATGTTTTGACTGCCTGGTTACTTTTGACTCAGAAACGAAACGGCACTCACCTGAGGCGGGTCAAGCCGGCCTCCTCCTAAGGAATGTTAAGTTCACAGATGGTCCCCAGTCACATGTATATCCCGGTCAAGGGAGATGTCGACATTAGGTTTTTGCAGTTGTGCAGGGAGTTGTCGACATCCTCCCACATACAGCGTCTGATATTCTCAAATGGTCACCCATCTGGTACTAACCAGGCTCAACGTCGCTTAACTTTAGTGGTAGAATGAGAACCTGTCTGTTATTGCCAACATAATTATGCCGTATGTTTACTTCTGACTCACTCTTTATTAATAAGTTGGTCATAAAATGATCTTGTTTTCCTCTAAATTTCCACATTCTATGGCTTTGTGCATATATGTAAAAAAAAAAAAAAAAGAAAAAAAAAGTCTATTGGTGCATTTATGTATGCACAGCAAACCTATATGAAAGCCTTATTTACTTGCCTCCCCACGAGGGTAGTTAGGCATAAAGTCACTTTTTAATGCAGGGAAAATTCAGCTCCCCAAAAAGGAGTGCTCTGGATTGAGACAAAAATTTAAATTGCCTCAGTCTAGAAGGATTTCTCCTTCACTGACCGAGGACAGAACAGATCAAGTGTAGTATCAGAACAGATACTACACTTTGCTCCTTAAAAAAAAAGGGCCAAGGAAGTCAATCCAGACTTGAAATAGAAGACTTACATAAAATCTGTTGCTAAGGTCGCTGGAAAAATAGTTGGACCATTCTACCAATCCAGAAATTACCTGACTCCTGATGCAATCCTCTACCTGTATAAGAGTCAGATACACCTAAGATGGAGTACGGCTGCCACATATCGGGAGGTGTCTCTCAGAGCACTCTTTCTGGCCTTGACAGAGTACAAAATCGACTATTCAATCTCGTGAGGGATGATCTCTTCTCTTCCGCCCCTTTCTCAGAGAAGAGACGTTGCTAGTCTTTCTCTACTCTATCATTATTTCCATGGAAGGTGCTCGACTGAGCTCCAATCTCTGCCCTTCCTCACTGTAAAACATCAACAGCAAGAACTCGTCTAGTTACCACCACTGCAAAGAACTTTCCTTCCTCTGTGTACCTAAAACCAAACGGAATTTCCATAAGCAGAGTTTCTTTCCAAGATCTACCCATATGTAAAACACAATACTACAAGACTGCTTCCTTGCTGACTACAACATGGTTATCTTCAAGTCCAATGTCAGCAAATACTTATCGATCTGTCCTCAAGTAATCAAATTCTGCCCTTTCCACCCATCGTTTCCAATCCTCTTATCGTATTGTTCATCATTCAGCTAAGAATCTCATCAACCCTTATCTGCGAGTGACTTTTGGCCCTGGTAAATGGTGATTCGTTAGTATAAAAAAGAATATAATCAAAACTATAAGGTATAAACGAAAAAAAAAAAAGAAGGAAAGCGGAGAGACCACCCAGGTATATAACTTAGTTGAAACATCAAAATAAAAAAATGTTTTAGCAAATAAAAAATCTCTTGTGTGTTAAACATGCTTGATAACAAAAAAAGAAGAGTCTTATCGCTCAGTGTCGGATGTTTTTAAGTTGCGGAGTAGGATGTTAAAAGATCATACTTCTATGATTCCAAATATTCTGACTCTGACTCCTAGAATTCCCAAATATCCGACTACTTATTTAAAGTTTTCAAATATTCAGTCATTCAGATCGTTCAAATCTATTGTTGTCATTGGTTTCCCCGATATCATTCTAGTCAGAATTTTTTTCCAGAAAGAAAGCGAGTACTTACTGGAGAGACCATGTGAAGGTTGCCAACATCCTAAATAAAAGCGTTTTTGTGGAACGAACTGGATTCGAACTTGGCACAACCAGTTCATCAGTCCCTGTCATTAACCACTTAGCCACCATCATCTCCCATTCAGTAATAATCAGCTGGATTTTTTTTATCCGACTCCTTAGCATTTTTACGAGTTTGACTCCAACTCTACAACCTTGTTTTTAAGAGGTGTCAATTTTCCATAGAATCCAGTAGACAGTGTTTACTGTCAGCTTTTTAACCTTTCTGACCCAGCTTTAAAAGATGAGTACTAAAATTGATATTAAAATCTACACATCAAATAATTTAGATGTTAGTATCATTTCATCTGGATAAGTTGTGGCGACTCGCTATCTAGAAATATTTTTATGTCTCGTTATGTGGTAGGTCCTCTGGCGGGAACCTTACGATGAAGTCGTTCTCAAAGGTTTTTAGAGACTCTCCATGTTCATTTCTTCTTCGATCCTTTACTTAAAATCCTTAAGAGTTAAAGGATGGTGCTAGAAAAATTTTTATTTTAGGTATCTTAAAGGGTAAAGTCACAAGAGCTTAAATGTGATGATCTTGGTGGTCACCCCAGGTCTCAGCTTAAATAGATCAAACACTCAGGAAATATTTCTCTCAACACTTTATGCTTATTGATCCATGATTAGTATGACAATTTTATCTATCATCCAGATGTGGTCTTTGAGGTGCTGCTTGTGTCCTGGACTCCGGGGTTAGAAACACCAGGCAACGTCTCACACCTGCTCTCTATGCGGTTCAATCCATAGGGTTGATACCAATCATGTTGTAAACAGTCAAGTCACTTTGTCCTCACTCAAGCCAGGTTTTCCCTGGTCTTCCTCGTGCCTGGGGGTATCCATGCGTGTTATTGAGTTGATACGGGAGGTGGACAAACCACCTGAGACGCCAAGCGCGTAAGGCATCTCAAATCCCACCATTCTTATGATAGAAGGATTCATTCCTCTAGTTTGCTGCCAACCATCCACTTGATCATGGTACGGTCATTACGCTGAAGCTATGGCAAATCAGAAGCGTTTTGGGTCTATGTATCTCTGCCATGTAAGATGGCGGAGCGAACACGGGCCGAAAATACCTTTTCCTGAGTCTGGGAAAGAAATGTGCTGAGATGTAAGGATTGGCAGCAGTTTCCTGAATCTTCCCCAAGCAACACAACAGCAAGCAGTGATAGCACACTGACAACCACCACCAGCATTTAACATGTCACCCGAATAGCAGAAGGTAGTTTTAACATCAAGTGGGGTGCCATCCACATCCCTAAGTGCCACTGTTTGACCATCTATTAGGTGAGCAATACCCAGACATCCGCGACAAACATAATCCGGGTCAACAACCAGCCTCCCAGCAAGACCACTACACTTCTTGTGGACCCATAGTTTGCACTGAGAGCATTCAATGGAGTTTCAACCTACACCTCTGTGACAGACAACGCAGCGAAACATGCCAGCATCCTGAAGGAGGTCGACCAATACATGTTAGAGAAATTGTGATATTAATTTATTGTAGAAATGAGTTTTCTACAGTCCGCACAATGCCGACACCAAGTGTGGGAGATATTAATGCTGGACCTTGTATCTGCATAAAAAGTCAATTTTATATAATCTTCATTCTTTTGTTTCTTTTGTTTGTTTACTGCAACACTAATAAAAGTTTAACAATAGGTACTTGGAAGATGTAAGGTAAGAATATACGTTTTTTTTTATTGAACAAAACAAAATAACAATGATGGAATAGTAGCCACCCCAAAACTCGCCTTTTTACAGACTGCGCAGATACATATCCCTGACTGTTGCCGCTGCCCTATTGCCGAAGCATTTACCCTCAGTTGTTTGTGGCATATTCAATTTGTTTGCCGTTTTTGCCGGCTCCTGCTTGAATGGAATCCACAGTTCACTCAGGTTGGTCCTTCTTTCTACTGATCTTCACAGGCACTGCCTTTCTTTCTTTTTCATTTTCTAATTATGAGGTACTTCCTTTCTTTCTTTTTCATTTTCTAATTATGAAGTACTTCCTTTCTTTCTTTTTCATTTTCTAATTATGAGGTACTTCCTTTCTTTCTTTTTCATTTTCTAATTATGAAATATTTCCTTTCTTTTTCATTTTCTCATTATGGCGTGCTTCCTCCCTTCCTTTCTTTCGTTTTTATTTTCTCATTATGACGGGCTTCCTCCCTTCCTTTCTTTCGTTTTTATTTTCTCATTATGACGGGCTTCCTTCCTTCCTTTCTTTCGTTTTTATTTTCTCATAAAGTGCTTCCTTCTTTTCTTTTTCATTATGAAGTGTTTCTTTTCTTTTTCTGAGGTACTTCATTTCTTTCCTTTTTTTTGTATAATAAACTGCATTCTTTTTTCCTTTCTCTTCTCTCATACAGGTTAAAGGTATTATATATAAAAAAAGTCAATATATATATATATATATATATGTATATATATATATATATATATATATATACTCCATTACTTAATATTTTTTCAAATTTTGGCTTTTCTACTGCCACTTACTTATCTATGTAATTCCTCTAAGATTTTAATCTTTGAAAAGCCTTGGCTTAAGGAAAGAATAATAAACATAACTTTATAACCGAGCATACCTTGCATTGAACAATCGAAGTTGAAATAAATTTGTCATTCGTACATGTTTATTCCTTTTTCATCTATCTTTATATATATATATATATATATATATATATATATATATATATATATATATACATTATTTTAAATATATATATATATATATATATATACATTATTTTAAATATATATATATATATATATATATACATTATTTTAAATATATATATATATATATATATATACATTATTTTAAATATATATATATATATATATATACATTATTTTAAATATATATATATATATATACATTATTTTAAATATATATATATATATATACATTATTTTAAATATATATATATATATATATATATACATTATTTTAAATATATATATATATATATATATATACATTATTTTAAATATATATATATATATATATATATATACATTATTTTAAATATATATATATATATATATACATTATTTTAAATATATATATATATACATTATTTTAAATATATATATATATATATATATACATTATTTTAAATATATATATATATATACATTATTTTAAATATATATATATATATACATTATTTTAAATATATATATATATACATTATTTTAAATATATATATATATATACATTATTTTAAATATATATATATATATACATTATTTTAAATATATATATATATATACATTATTTTAAATATATATATATATATACATTATTTTAAATATATATATATATATACATTATTTTAAATATATATATATATATAATATACATTATTTTAAAAATATATATATTATTTTTAAAAAATATATATATATTTAAAAACTCCCTTTGCGAAAAACTCTTTAAATAATGATTATGTAAAAGAAATATTTTTGATAGGAATCTTAGGTTAAAACTATATAGAAAAATAATCTTATATAATTTTATATCACTCTATTTATAATATCAATGATGATGATAATAATATATATAGAGTGTTTTAAATATAAACTAAATAAAAAATAAAAATAGAAAACAAATAAATTAAAGCACAAGTAAAATAATGAAGTATTAAAATACATTGAAGCTAAATAAAATCTATAATAGTGAATATATAATCGATCATAAGTAATTGAATCAAGTAATAAAGTAAGAATATTAGTAATAATCTATAAGTAACATAATAATTAGGATAATGATAATTTTAATGATTAATTTAATATTAATTATTAATTATAATCAGGATAATAATTAAATAAGACATTGATATATAAAAAAATTGATATAGTAAAATGTTAATAGATAATGATAAGATGTGACATAATATTATAATCATAGAATTAGATGACTTATATATTAAAAAAAAAACTATAATAAATAGAATAGGGACGTACCCCAAATTTTGTTGTTTGAATTCTTGGAACTGATATAAATAATGTGCTCATTTTATTTATCTCAACCTACTTTATATATATATATATATATATATATATATATATATATATATATAAAATTGACATCTTTGAAGCACGGATTAGAATGTATTAAAGTGAAATATTTTGAAAATCAACAATCGTGCAATTTAAATGAAAAATCCATTTATTGAATTTTTTATGAGGAAGAAAAGAAAAAAAAAAAACTATAAGATAGTCTCGCCTGACAAAGGTGTTCTACATCGAAAGCTTGCAAAAAAAAAAAAAAAAATTCAATAAATGAATTTTTCATTTAAATTGCACGATTGTTGATTTTCAAAATATTTCACTTTAATATATATATATATATATATAAGATAGGTTTTTTAACTAATTTCAAAAGAAATTCACAGCAAACGCCCTTTTTACAATTGTTTCAAAGCCAATTTATTCCAGAACCCATATTATAAATATAACAAGATGGGTTCTGAAATAAATTGGTTTTAAAACAATTGTAAAAGACTTGCTATTAATTTTTTAAATATATATATATATATTAATATTAAAGATAAGTGATGTATCGTTTAATAATAATCTATCGTGATAATATAAAGCTCAATATATTGAATACAGCAATCAATTCAAATATATATATATATATATAAGGGATTTAAAAACTTTTTTATTCTTTTAATGATTTTATCTAATAACTCAATGTTTTATTTTTATTTATTTCTTACTAACTATATCTACCCGGCATTGCCCGGGAGGCAGTGAAATATTTTAAATTTGCGTTTGCACATTTTTAAACTTAAGGTAGATAACTATTATATTCTTAAAATCAAAATGCTTTGTTCGGTAGTCACTTTGATTTTTTTGTTTCACTTATTTTCTTTTTTTCAACAAATTATATATATATTTTTAAATAGAATTTTAAAATTGTAACGTTGTTAATGTAACCAAATTGTTATAAAAAATATAACTAATTTTGTTAAGGTAATGTTGCTTTAATCTCTATTTATAAAATTATTCGATGTATAGGGAGATGTGTGCAGAACAGTAGACTTTGTTGGTATGGCCATGATGAAAGAATGGATGGAAGTTCTTGGTTTAGTAGATGTCGAACAATGGGGTAGCAGATTCAGTTGGAAGAGGAAGACCAAGGAAAACATGGGAGGAAGTGATAAAGATGGACTTGGGAGAAAGGAATAGATAAAGATCTGGTTAGAGATAGGTTACTTTTGAAGTCAATTTTTAAAAGCCGTCCAACACATGCCGGCATGTAAAACGGACATTAAACCGAATAAACTTGCAATTTTTTAATCGATACAGATTTCCTAAGTATGTTCAAACCAGAAATGTTCTTTTTTTTTCTATTAAGAAAATATTAAAATGCCTGGCTTGTTTACAGATAAACAGAGATGCATTCTGGTGGATTTAGTTTTGTAATTAGTTTTTTTATAGGATTGTAAAAATTTCGTTTGAGTTTACTTTATTGCATATTGATTTTGCTAAATAGTAAATAAATTTTTTCAAAATGAATTCAATGTGTAAGTCATGTAGTTGCGAGAAAATAAAAACACACGAATGCAGACACACGTGAAGTTCTCTCAGAATTAGATTAATATAGGGATTACATTAAGTCAATTTTCATTCTGATTTCTCTTTGCTTTTAGAAACGCATGTAAATCTTTTAAAATTGTTTCCTCTGAGTCATGGTCTTCACATAACTGCTGAGCAGGTCACACTCCTTTATGTTAATTGAAGCTGTGTATGTATAGTTTCTGTTACACCCCATTAAGCATGTAAGATTCTGAACTGTGACTCAAACTCCAGTCACTTCAACAAAAACCGTGACGCAAACCACTAGACGACTGTCAATATTATTTGCGAAAAAAAAAAAATGGTGAAATTAAGATTTTTACCCACTTCTCACTACAGAAAGGTTAAACATGAAGTCAGTTTAATGTCGAGGGAGGCTCAGCTCCCTTCAGGGGACACTCTGGAAGGAATAAAAAGAACAGGAACAGAAGAATAGACTTCGATGGTGTGGCCACGGCGAAAGAATGGATGAGAGTTCTTGGGTTAGTAGATGTAGAGCAGTTGAGGTAGTAGGTTCGGTTCACAGGGGAAGGGCAAATAAAACATGGGAGGAAGTGATAAAAATGAACCTGAAGGATAAATAATAACCTGGCCAAAGATAGGTTACTTTGAAATCGATTTCTTAAAGCCATCCAACACATGTCAGCATGTGAAACTGACATTACACCAAATATGATGATGATGACATCAGACAGATGAAAAAAAATACTGGTGTTTCTTATATAGTTTGTTAATTTTAAGAAGGTCAACATATGGAATGCTATAATTGTAATAAGTATAACTGAAGTGTATCATCAGTGACCAACTTTTTCTCTGTTATTATCATTACCCCCTCCCACTGATTTTTTTCACAGCTGTATTTATTGTGTAGCCATTCCGAAATATATTTTTTCCAAATCGTACGCCGCGTTCGCGATGACAATCTTTTCTTCCCCAAGTATTTCAATTTGTCCATGTTTTTATTTATTTTATTTTTATCAAAAGTAAGCCAACCCATGGAAGGGTACAAAAATAACCGAGAACGCACCCTTAAGTAATTCCCAGTAGAGGCACTTCAGGCGACCGGCAATAAACCACCTCCCCTCCCGAAGGAGGAGGTAATACCTGGGAGAGTGTACCTCCATTGACCGAGCCAGACTATATCTCATCCTGGCAAAAAAGAGTCGGGTGATTGAAGATGTACGCTAGGTTGCCAGAATGATGCCAAGGTGAAAATAATCTTAAAATGTCAATAATTATAAATTAATTTTAGGCGAGTCTAATTGTCTTTATAATAGGGTTTTGTCTCTTGGTTGGTCACACTATGAAATAGCAGTTCTATTTGTCTGTCACATTGGAACATGATGATTGATTGGATGCATCTTAATAATATATTTTGCTTTATGCTACAAGATGACTGAAAAGTAACGGGACTTGTATCGCAAAGGGTTTAAGTTCCAAACAACAAACTATATGGTTTCCCCTTCAAAGTACCCCCCCACACACACACACTCGAGTGTCCCATCCTTCTCTAACACGCCAATATGCACTGCTGGACAGAATTTGAATGCCTACAAAACACTGTCCTCGAGTGTCTTCGGTCTCTCTGTACAGAGATTTGTTAGGACAACCTAGCATGAGGATATTTCTCCTACAAGTAAACCCTGACCAAATATTCAAAATAACAGTATTCAAAGCTCAAATAAGATCCCCTCAGTATGACTACCCAACACTGGCTTATATGAGGAATGGTGCATAATTTCCAAGTGATGTTGCCTCTGGTAACAGCATTAAGCTGGATACTACACCTGACCAGATGGATTCTTGGAATCCGATAAGACCAAGAGATCACAAGAAAGATATAACATAGTTAATTGAACAATTGGGGAGAGAAAAAGTTATGTTCTTCACTTCTTTACTTAACATTTGAGAGGTATAGAAGAACTTTAATGGAACACTCAGATATCTGTGTATCTCATATAGAGATCGAGTGTTAGCCCCTTGATTTCTGAGAACCTATACTGAAGTAAAATCGAAAAAAAAAAGGATTCTTCTTGGATGCTTCTCAGCTCAGTTGTTACGACTCTCTTGATGGCATCCATGCCTTCAAAACAGGTTTTCTTCATGTTCCTTTCAGCTTAGTAAAAAGTCACACGGAGCAAAATCCAGTGAATAGGGAGTTTCTTCTAGTATGTTGATTTTTTTTTCTCGATGTTCATAACTGAACGCTTTGAAAAAAGTTATATAAACAAAAGCATGTGAAATAAAATTCAGTGGTTTTAGAAAATTAAGAATACACTTATATAGTCCCAAGATTTCATGTTAGATTATAACACAATCCATTTATTCCTCCTTCGCCCATAGCACACACAGTACACCCAGTCTTGTTTGTCGAGATTATATATATTGATATGTACATACATGTGTTATGTGTGCATACATATGTGTGTTGTTTAGAAAAGCATCAGTTGTGCGATTATGTTAAAATATCAGCAGCATTTGTGTGTAATTTTAATATGTATATTGATGTGGTTTAATTAAAAACTAGATATACCCGTACGTTTATGTATGTATGTATGTGTGTATGTATATATATATATATATATATATATATATATATATAGTTTGCAGGTTTGAATAGTTTCGATAGGAATTCGAATCAGAGAGCTCTATGTCCGTTCAAACAGATCATGAATAAGTTTTGAGGTTGAAATAGACTAGATATACATTCTGATTGAACAAATTATAACTTATTTCGACCATAACTAGGTCTCCTCGGATATGTTTCCAACCGTCATTCAAACCTAAATGAAAGAGTTTAAACACCTTTATATATCTAACAATAATTTAAAAATAAAGTAAAAAATAAAGAATAAAATAAAAAGAAAAAGAATTGCACCGATATTCTATTTACTGATTGATCTCTATAATATAGGGAGGATGAGAAGGGGTCATTATGTTAATTAATAAAGTAGGGTGGTGGCATTAGCGAAGTATAAAAATATGTGGAGTCAAAGTACAAAAATAAAATAGATTTCTTATCTTTACAAGAAGTTAATCCTCGATTTAAAAGGTGGATTATAACTGATCATGATTAAAACCTAAATGTGTCCGTTTAAAAGTATGATTATAAAAATTTGAAAATTATGTTACAATGCGAAAGTTTGGATTAAAATTACGAATGTTATACATTTAAAAAATGAATGTACGGAAATTACGATTAAAATTAGTACTGCAATTGCACATGATTAAAATACGGTTTATTATGTGACGATAAATTAAAAGGGACGAATTGTTGGCAAAATGCAGACACCGCCATAAATTTAAAATAACTAACCTGTGATATACACATATATATATATTAACTTGTAAATAAAACCTATATGAACTTCGTCATACTTTTAATTTATCATCACATAATAAACCGTATTTTAATCGTGTGCAATTGCAGTACTAATTTTAATCGTAATTTCCGTACTTTCATTTTTTAAATGTATAACATTGTAACATAATTTTAAAATTTTTATAATCATACTTTTAAACGGACACATTTAGGTTTTAATCATGATCAGTTATAATCCACCTTTTAAATCGAGGATTAACTTCTTGTAAAGATAAGAAATCTATTTTATTTTTGTACTTTGACTCCACATATTTTCATACTTCGCTAATGCCACCACCCTACTTTATTAATTAACATAATGACCCCTTCCCATCCTCCCTATATTATAGAGACCAATCAGTAAATAGAATATCGGTGCAATTCTTTTTATTTTTATTCTTTATTTTTACTTTATTTTTAAATTATTGTTAGATATATAAAGGTGTTAAAACTCTTTCATTTAGGTTTGAATGACGGTTGGAAACATATCCGAGGAGACCTAGTTACGGTCGAAATAAGTTATAATGTGTTCAATCCAAATGTATATCTAGTTTATTTCAACAACCTCAAAACTTATATATATTTGTGTATGTAAGCTATAGTTTACTGCTAGAATCAGCAGTGATTACTGACTTTGATTTACGCAGGAGCATTTTCTTTATTCCTCGGATCCAGCAATAAACTCGGAAAGTCCACACCTATTTTATATTTTTCCCTCATTTGATTTAAAGCTTGTATTTCATTTTACTTCCACAACATTCTACAATGAATATGATCAATGGGTTATTCAAACACCCTCATTAACTTAACAGGTTATTGGCCCAGTAACTTAACGCTGTTAGTTTTCAGAACAACCTTGTATGCTTATTATTAAAATTTACATAATTTTCTATCAATTGAAATTGTTAAATAATTTTTAACTAGTGATATCCATGAAAATTCTGCCGTTAATTATAGAAAATTTTATTTTATGTATCTACGGTGTGGTCTGAAGTATTAGTTACATTTTTTTCCGGTCTTGGGCAAAATGTGTCATTTTTTTCAGAATTGCTCAAACTAGACATCCCATACATGAATTATCATCAGAATTTTATGGAGGAATACAATGAAACTATTTACAATGCAAATGGAGTTCAATTTTGTACAATAAATCTAATTTAAAGGTACCTTACCAAAATTTTCTAAAAAGAATGATTTTCCAGAAAGATGGACATTAACATGACTCATTATTCCTATATTCAGTATGAATAACTCCAATTCAATTTAGATATAAAATATAAGATAGAATTGTATTAGGAACCAATTGCATGGTTTTACTCTTGCTAGATGGTACAGCATTCTGATGAAATTCTCTGCATATCACAGACCATATACTATATATTTTTGTTAGTTTCATTCATTTTAACGTAAATACATTGAGAAATCTATATCATTTCAAAGTAGTAAATGAATATTCAAATAATGGGGATTAAGGGGGCTGATTTATATATTATTTACACTTAAAATAATTTAAATAAGAAAACTGATCTTTATCGATTCTGTTTTTTTTTATTTTTACTCTTTTGATATAGAAAAAATAATTTATTTTTAGCTTTTAAACCCATTAAAATTCTGTGGTTTAATTAAAAACTAGAAACACTCATAACCCATTGGATCAAAACCAGTGGCAATAATGATAATGGTACTTGGACCTTTTATTATTCGAAAACTCATGAACTCTGATATATCTGTTGAGAAATTCTTCTTGCATAACTAAAAGTAAGTCTGTCTCCAATGGTGTTTCCTCGGATTCAAATGCCGAGATCCATGTATTTGAGGATTTTAATGTCTATCACAAGATTGGCTTGGTTTCTCGAGCTGCAGCCAGTAACAGCATATGTAGTTTCTCTATTGCACATTCCCTTTCACAAACCGTGACTTTCCCGACCCATTTTCCAGAGTGTGAAGATCAGAAAGCCTCACTTCTTGACCTATTCTTGACAACACTGCATGAGTCTTGTGTAATAGATGCTTATGCATGGGAATGCTGATCATCTTGTGATAGTAGTTGATATCAACTTAAGTCTCCGACCCCAAACCAAAATGCTGTTACTTAAATCGACAGGCTATTACCAACAGGCTGATTGGGAATCCCTCAGAGATCTCATCAAAGATGCACCACGGAATAAAACTTTTTCTAAAAAAAATATTATGAAGAATCCCTATTCTTTTTACCACATTACCTTGAGTGGAGTGTATTCTATGGCTGACTCTTCAAACTTAAGTATTTTTATTTACATCCTCTCCAGGAGGCCAGACACAAGGTCAGGTGTGGGTTTTGATGAAAGTGTTTTTGTGGAACGAACTGGATTCGAACCCGACACACCCAGGTCCTCAGTCTGCGTCGTTAACCACTCCGCCACCATGCCATCCCCTACTGAAGAGTGTGCAAGTGAAGTAACAGAATGGGTCAAAGTTGGCATAGAAGCGGTTGTCCCCACGCAGAAATCCTATAGTACAACTCACTCTCCCCAATGGTTCACTTTAACTTGGACGGCTGTTATTGCGCATAGGTAGCAAGCATTTCACTGATTCAACTGCTATATGTCAGCTACAAAATTTATAACATCAAGAAACCATTGCAAGAGTGTAGTAGCTGCAGCTAAAAGTAGGTATACCGAGATAACCAGAAAACACATTGAATGGCAAAAATTAGAAACTCGCGATTTCTGGAAAATCTGTAATAGTGTGGTGAACAATGAGCAATCAACAATTTCCCCACTGTCCAACCACGCAACGGATAAGGTTGAACTTCTTTCCCAGTGGTTTGCCTTATACTCCACCTTGGACTCCACAAACCACTCTCTCCCAAATTTCCCACTATAGACAGAAACCACACTGGATAATCTGATCATCACCCCTTCCCATGTTCTAGACATTATAAAAAACCTTGATACCTCCAATATCCCTGCTATAGTAATAAAATGTTCTCTGCTGAGCTGGCTCCCATCCTCTCTAAGCTCCATAACAAATGTCTTGCCGAATCTTGCTTCCCTAATAGCTGGAAAATTGCCTCTGTGGTACCAGTTTTCAAGAACTGACCTGCAAAATTATCGCCCCATAAGTCTCCCCCTTCTCTTTGCTAAAATCTTTGAATCATTAATCAAACTAGCGATAGTCCGCCACCTAGGAAATGCTAAACTTTCTGACCAACAGTATGAATTCTGGAAATCCCGTTCTACTATGGATATCCTAACAGTTATCTCTGGACGTATATAGCATACACTGGATAAGACAGATGAAGCTAGGGCAGTAGCGATTGATATATCCAAAACTTTTGACAACGTCTGGCATGAAGGTCTTCTCAGGAAAATTAATACATACGATATTACTGAACGAATATTTAATATAATCAGATCCTTCTTAGCTAAAAGAAAGATCCAGGTCATTCTCAATGGCCGGACATCCAAACAACATCACGTTAATGTAGTTGTGCGCCAGGAATCAGTCTTTGGACCTTTATTATTCCTTATTTTCATAAACGACCTCCCTGATGCAATCACGTCCGAGATGGGTATATTTGCTGATGACACCATGCTCTATAATCGACATGAGGCCAAATCGAACGCACACATATCCAAGGCAATAGCCGAATCCGCAGAAAATTACCTCCACTCTGTAGTTGAAATTGAGCCATAAATGGATGGTCACATTTAATGCTACCAAAACAAAGATCCTTTCCTTTAACAATTATAAGAAACCTTACCAACCACCGATTGCCATGGCTGATAGCACCCTTCCCAAGAGCCCAACATTCAAACTCCTAAGCCTAATATTCACAGGTAACATGAATTGGAATAAATACATAGAAGATACTGCCAAGTCTGCTGCCAAGAAGGTGGGCTTCTTCTACCGGGCTAGAAAACTTCTCACACTTTTCAGTATCCTATATATCTACAAAGCCACCATTCGCTCATGCATGGAGTATTGTTGCTACATCTCGGCTGATACACTAATTACTAGTCTCTCCCTCTTGGACAGGGTTCAAAAAGGAGTCTCTAATCTAATAGGTCCTATACTGTCTACCAAGCTGTCGCATCGCCGCAATGTTGCATCCCTGTGCTTGTTTTACAAGTTCTTCAATGGAATGTGCTCCAACGAACTAGCTGCACTTGTGCTAACTCAACATAAATACCCCCCGACAAGCAGCAAAATAACACCCCTTCACTGTAGAGGTCCCCAGATGTGGGAAGGCTTTCTACTATAATAGCTTTATTCCTCGAACCGCTTGCTTTTGGAATTTCCTCTCTGGTCCATGTTTTCACGACTGTATTAACATACAGAAATTTAAATGTAATGTGAACAAGCATCTAGTTGCACAACTCCCCACTTAAGATGCCCCTATAAATCTGGCCCCAATTCACAGTAGCCCCTTATATATATATATATATATCAGGACCGTCGGGACAGTTATAAAAGTGTGTGGGGGGGGGCTCTCCTAAAAAGTGGGGGGGGGGGACGGTTAAACACATGCATATATAACTTCATTATTGATGACCATAAAGTGTGTGGGGGAGGGGTCAAAAAGTGTGTGTGTGGGGGGGGGGGGCTTGAGCCCCCTGTCCTCCCCCACCGGTGCCGCCATCCATGTATATATATGTGGTTCGAGGAATAAAGCTATTATAGTAGAAAGCCTTCCCACATCTGTATAAAATAAAGCGACCGATTATTTTGCTATCTAATTTACATAAGTGTTTAGTGTTTTCGAACACACTGTGTAAATTAGATGGAAAACGAGTCCCTATTTACCTACTTCATGAGGCCAGGGTTAGACGCAAGGTAGAGTTTTTAATTTGGGGAAATTTCAGCTCTCCAAGAAGTGGCACTCTAGATGGGAACAAAAATAAAAATTACCTCAACCTAGAAGGATTTCTACTTGACTGATCGAGGACAGAAAAGATGAAGTGCAGTATCAGAACAGATACTACACTTTGCTCCTATCCAAAAAAAGTCACTCCTTCTCTAAATGCTCACAGAGACATTAAGAAATATGAGAGTGGTTAAATCAACATAGTGAGAGGGAGCGAAAGAAAGAAAAAAAATAGCAGCTTTACTTCATAAAATGAATTGCTCGTCACCCAATTAGAATATGGAATAGATTTTTTTTATAGGAGTTCGTTCTCATTTATTTTAGCCGACATAGATGTTATGTTGTATCGCTGCCGACAGTGAACTCTACTATAGTAGATAATGACATTACCAACTTAGCTGCCATTGTACACATCATAGTCCCAAGTAATATCATATTCACCATAGTTTAAGACACAAAGATTTTGGGTGGGACACACTGACAAACTAGCTTTCACATTTTATATAGAAGTTTGTATGTAAAAAAAAAAAATATTTTTAAAACTTTTTCCTTTCTTTTCCTCATTCCTTAAGCACTTAGTCTCTTAAACATAAATATCTGGATTTTAGTGTGTAAGATTCTCATCTATATGATAAGCTATCCATATCTTCAGCCTTGACCTGTATTTTCAGCTGCAAAACTAATAGACTTGATGAGATCAAGGATATATCGTGTGTGTGTGTGTGTGTGTGTGTGTGTGTGTGTGTGTTGTATAAGGAGGCCTGCATCTTAGTAAACAACTGTTACTTATCCTTTTTCTTACATATGTGAATCATATATAATACACATTCCAGCTTTTATTTTTTTTGGCTTCCGAAGCAACCCAGACACTTGGAGATTGGATTTCAACTGGTTACGGAAGACAAGTCTGCAGAACCAGTTCCTCTTGGATCGTCTTAGGAATTAAACTTTTTTTTTTTTATATATGTTAGGCAAACCGTAAAGATTATTAGATGCATTCTTAACACGTATAAATGTACTTTACGGTTAAATTAGGTAGTAAACAGATTTTAAGTAAAAAAAATAAAATTTTTAATTAAAAAAAAAAAATTTTAATTTAAAAAAAAAAAAAAAAAAAAAAGAAGCTTAACATAGTGTAGCGTTTGCTACCTTGTCGATTGTTATGTGAATCCATTAGTATTCGGCTCGCGACGTAATAGTTTCATATACATAACAATGCAAGTAAAGAACACAAGAGGGACACAAACTGTCGTGTGCACTTCGATCGCATAATACCTCAATACGATTAACTCTTTGTCTCAGTCTTTAATATGAGGTAAAATAAAATCGCTTTTTGTTTGATCCCCGAATTTATTTTACTTAAAAATATTATTATTGATAAATTGTATATGTTTAGTATTCTAACGCAGGTATCAGGGTTAACGGAGAAAATAATAGCGGGGAAACTCTAATAAATACTATGGAAAGAAAAAAAAGGTTTACTAAACAGAAGATACAAGGTGAACAAAGTAGTTTAGCAATCGTTAAGCTAGCAAGTCCCATGAGATCTTGTTAGTTCTTGTTCATTTTATAGAAAAAAAAGAAGACATTCTAACTATAGGTATTGGACATCAATGAATAAATAATTCTGAAATTTCATTTTCTTTGGAGTATTTTAAAAGGTTTGTAGGGAGCATATGGGAACAACCTTCCCATTTGAAAATTCAAATATTTCAGTGTGTGTGTGTGTGTGTTCCCTATAGATGGAAAAATTAGAGAATCTACATAAAAACTAAAAGTGTATCTATATGTAAAATTTTCCGAGTAAGAAAATGGAAGTTGTCCCAAAAGGGGGTGGTGGTGGTGGGGGGGGGGGGTAACTTACTTTAAAACTTCAAATATATCCTATTTAATGAAATTTAAATCACATCTACAAAATTCTCTGGGGGAAGACAATGGAAGTGGTCTCGAATCTCTACGTTCCCCCTCTACATCCCCCCCCCCCCCAAATGAGCTATGGGGGCTGAACAACTATTAACACTTCAAATATGTATATCCAATTTTAATGAAATTTGAAACATAAGACACTAATTCAGAGAGTTTACCAATAAAAAAAGTTCAGCTTCTTCCGACTCTATTGTCTATTCCCTACAGAAAGGAAGGTTAGAGAATCTACATAAAAACTAAGCGTATTCATATGTAAAATGTCCAGGTGAAGACAGTGGAAGTTGTCCAAAATATCTAAGCGCCCTTCTAAGGGAGCTATGGGAACCGAACCTACTTTAAAACTTAAAATATATTCTATTTTAATGAAATTTAAATCGCATCTATAAAATTTTCTGGGGAAGACAATGGAAGTGGTCCCGAATCTCTACATTCCCCTCTATGTGCAGAATCTATACATGCCTCCTCCGAAATGAGCTCTGGAGGCAGAAAACCTTTAATACTTCAATTTCTGTCTTTCATACATATTATCATACATTGAATTTTTGTATAACCATATACATCTTTATATTGACTCCCTCCACAGATATACCGATATAGCACTCTTCATGATGCTGAAAAGTTTTGCCTCCATTTCTCTTTGCTCATTCTTTTGCCGCCTCATTCTTACGGTGTGATATTTTCTTGACATAATATTACTAGTCACATTGAATTTCATATAACCGCGTTTCAACATTTTTAACACTACTTCTGATATTGTCTTTTAAACCTTTTGATAATATTGCTATTGTCAGTTATTGAATTTTAATATGGCCATACCTTAGCCTACCTAATACTCCTCGTTTTGCCTTGTAACATTGTCTTCTAAACATATTGATAATCTTGCTATTGTCACTTACTAAATTTTGTATAATCATGTCAATCTGCATTGCCTACTCTTGGTTTGCCTTGTATTTGTTTGGTGGTGTTGTCGTCTTAACATTTGAGAATATTGGTGTTGTCACCTCTTGAATTTTGTATTACTACTAAATCACCTTTGAGCCATTGCGTCAGCATTTGTTATATATATTCACCCGGTGTTGCAGTATTCATTCGGTGTTGCCACATTGCTGGTCGGAAGGTTTCTTAGGAAAAATATTTCAAATATCTTCATGTTTACAATTTTTTAAAGAAAAGTTAAAAAAATAACATTTCCAATATGAGGTCAACTAATAAACAAACCTGTTCTAAAAAAAAAAACTACTTGCTGATGCTGCGTCTCTTAATGTTTTCTTTTGTAAATGGCTTTAACGATTTTAAATGAATTCCTTTTTTCTTTTAAATATTTTAAATCTTAAAAATACCAATAAAATAATTATTTAAATGTTTAAAACTTTTTTAAAATATATTCTTCACCGAGATATTCTTTAATTTTATTTTTGTCTTATAAAACAAAGAAAATCTATTTAAAAAAAAAGAATTTTGTTTCTTTACGTTCTAATATATTTCAGTTATTTTATGGACCTAACCGATAATTGCCCCTAGTGACCCTAGATGGAATCAATGGAAAATTTCAATGGTGTCTTTAGATTCTTGGAAAAATTTAACCCTTACTGAAATTTATTTAAATATTACAATTGTTAACGTATCAATTTCTACTCGCTGGGCCCTGTGGAAATTCCAGTGTTTTCTACATCAATCTGTATGATTTACTGTTTAAATAATATTCTTTTTGAAATAATTAGTGTCTGTCAGGGTCAACACTATTAAGAAAAAAAAAACACTTTCTTCTTCCATAAAAATGATTGTCATTGTCAGCTAAATATTCTTTAAATAAATAAAACGAATATGTCTCTTCTTGATTTATTTATTTAAAATTGTAACAATTTAATTCTTTTTGGAACAGTAAATATTCTGTTTTCTTACTGTAAAAATAATTGTCAGCTAAATCAATAAAACGAATGTCACTTTTTAGAAATGTATGTATTTAAAATTGTACTGTTTTAGTCAATGGGACAACATAATTTGGTTTGGGAACAATTTATTTTAAAATGGGTAAAGTCGGAATTTTTTTACCATAGCAAGATTAAATTAATTACGTATCACCATCTTTAGTGATCAGACGATCTCATTTTTTTAATTTGTGTGAAACGTGATAACGTGTGTACGAACATAAAATGCCTTAGCGTATTATATAGATAACACACAAACAAACATTGACTTTTATATATATTAAATATGTAGTTTACTATAAAATGAAATTATCATCTAAAATTTTTACATTTCATAGTATTTGGACCTATAAGCTGGACTTAGTTTTAATTTGAACTTCCCTTTGACTATATATTTTTTTATTTTACATTTTCATAAAATGTTTTTGTAATACAAATTTTAACGACATCGTTAATATTTATGTAAAAATACAAACCTGTAATTTTCATGTAAGGGTTTAATTAACCTTTTCAGTTCTCTCCTAATTTGGGGTATGCGATAGAAACACGACCATACCTATAACATGTTATTGTTCTTTTGTTTACAGGGATAACTGGGATGGATCTTCCTGGTTTCGTTGGCGGCCAACTTCCATCATGCAGCTTTCAGCGATAGAACACAGAATTTTCCAATGTAAGGTTCCGCTTTCTTGTTTCTTTTGAGCTTGGTGGTGTCTCGTCCAAAATTCTTTGACATTGTCATGCTAAAAATAAATTAGTTTCTTAAGAAGTTCTCGAAACATCAAATTCAAGATTTGCAATGAAAATAGAATTTTGACATCATTTATAGTCGACCAGCTCATGGTATCTTGGTTCTTATCGCTGCAAAGGTTTCGACCGCTATATGTGCAGAAATTCTTGCTGGTTGTGGTGATAAAGGCTGATTCAAGATGCGCAATATCCCTATTTACTTGCCTCCCCATGAGGGTAAAGTTAGACATAAAGTCAACTTTTTTATGTGGGAGATATCAGTCTATCAGGCATGTGTATGTAGTATTATGATACATGGAAGTGAAATCTGGCCATATGCATGGAGATAAATGATATGAGAATGATACAACGGATATCCGTTGTATCATTCTCTGGGCCCAGAGGTGGAAATTAGCCAAAAATTATGATCTTCCCAGCTCTTCTTTGATTTGATTTTTGGAATCTCCATAAAATTTCTGAGAAAAAAAAAATTAAGTCTCTAGCCCTTCAGGAAGTCATTTTATGATAAATTAAAGAAGCTGGAATATCCGTTTTTCGTCGTCCATCCGCGATACGCATATTTTGGGGGGTCAAAAAACTGCTTTTTATTTGGAGGAGTTGATACTTGAGTAAAAAATTACTATCGCAATTGGCACTAGCATTTTCATGATACCAGAATTTTAATACTATTATAAAAATAGCAATGCTTGATACTACTTTCAATACCTCCTATAAAAAAGTCCTATTATAACACCATAGATAAATGGCCCCATAAGTTACATGTCACGGGCCTGTAAAACCATGAAAATACAGGAAGAAAAAGAACAATAAGAAATGGAGAGCAGAGATTGGGAAAAGAATCTAAAGTTAAATTATCATGGTGAAACAGCTAGGTCAAAATCCGGTCAGATGAGAGAGAGGTGAGATCAAAGAATGAGGTATGTAACCAGAAGATAAATACAAAAAAGACAAAATAATTTTAAAAAAAGGACAGAAAGAGGAAGAAAATCTGAACAGTAAAATATTAAGCTATGCAAAACGTTATGTGATTTTTTTTTTTTTTCTTAGCATCATAATTTTATATGGCTTCGGTAGTGAACGTATAAATAATGAATATCATATTGTGATATTGAAACATATCAAAGTATCGATAATTTTGACAACCATACATTGTCACAGCAGAATTTGCAAATTTCCCTTGCATATTCTATCTTGATCCTCCGGTGTCTACTTCCTCTTTTCTCCTGTCATTTTTTTTGGCCCTATTAATTTCACTAATGGATTTCCTGGCGATAGATCTGTCAGCCGTTAGAGTTTCCCAGTAGGTGGTGTTGCTAGTCTCAGTCTTTTCTATAAATACTATTATGGCATGTGTTCTTCAGAATTATTCCCCACTTTTTTTGTTCCAGCTCGTTTAGCTCGTTGGTCTAGTGGTCTCCATCAATTCACTCTTTTGATACCTCATTGTAATGCAGCTTCCTATTCCAGTAGCTTCTTTCCAAGAACCGTAGGCTTGTGGAACTCTCTTCCTGCTGACTGTTTTCCTCCTACCTATAGCCTTGGTCTTTTCAAGACTAAGGCATCTCCTGTCTTTGCAATAATCATATTTTTTCTTGTTAGCTTCTTACATTAAGTGGCTTCATGCCTTGTCTGGAGCGATTTCCATAAAAAAAAAAAATTTAATATAATTTTATACAACTTCAGATAACAAATATAGATAACGTTTCACGGTGAGTTTGCCATACACTAAGTTCTAAAAAAATATTTTATTGTACTTATCTAGACGTTTTTTTACTTTTATTTTTGCTTTTTTTTAACAATGTAATTTGTTTTTTGTTTTTACCAAATTATTATTTTTTTCTAAATAGGATTTTGAAAATTAAATTTGATTGTGGCATAGTTTGGTCATTAAATTATTAATTTTGCCAAATTGTTATAAAACTCTAACTAACTTTAAGGTACTGCAGCATTCTTTAAGTTGGGACTAAGAATGGATCCCTGTGGTACACCAGATGACATACGGTGAGGAATGCTGTCCTAAAACCGTGACTATTTCTTTTTGATTGAGAACAAAGGATTTCAACTAGTTAAAAATAACTGGTTGAAATTCTTCACACCCTTGCACAAAGAATTAAAAGCCTTACAGTCAATGTAAACAGCATCCACCAATGAGCCGCTGTCAATGGTCTGAGTGATGTCCTCAAGAAACTTGATAAGCTAATCACAACTGGAATGAAGGATAAATCCGAATTGTGAGAGGTGTACGAGGCTATGAGAGCTCCAAAAGTTCCAGAGTGTTTCTCTGACGCAGGATTCCATCAGTTTGGTGATACAGCTCGTAAGACTGACTACGATAATTGACAGATGACATGCTGTCACCTTTTTTGAATCACACTGACAATTTTCCACTGCTTCAGAGTGGCATCATTATTAAGGCAGAACGAGAAGAAAAGAGAAAGCTGATGCAAAAAGAAGTACCCACCACATTTGAGAAGTAATATTAAGATCAGGGGAGGCTTAGTTGCCCTTATTTTTAAGGTAACATTGCAGACGTGAATTCCATAGTTTTTCTTCTTTGCGTGTCTTTAAAGTGTCATGTGGTCATACAACAGTTTCACACTTTTTACACAGTCCTTTGCATTATTGTTGCACTCTGCAAGATCTTTCAAGCTGCATCGGTTGGGCAGTAGAGGGCAGACAAGGCAGTGTTGCATCATATGGTCCTCCTCAAATGGTTGAGTCAGTTTTGTAGCCCCATCTACTCATAGCAACTTTTGATCGCCCCATTCCCGTTCTCAGGCGATTGAGTGTTTTCCACTGGGGTCAGGGTGCTTCTGAACCGGGAGGGAGGGCCTCAGAAGGGGATATTCCCATGCTAGTAGGAGGGGGAGCCATTCTGTAGCCATCTGGTCCACAGCTGTAGTCTGGTCTTTTTCTAAGATGTTGTAATTGAAGTCAGTCAAAAAACGAGCGATGTCCATAGTTGTTATTGTATTTGATGTTGGAGATGGTAAAATAGTATGTTCTCGTTTTCAACAGTAAAAATGCCTGCATGGAACTTGGCAATGAGTTCTGTACATTCCTTGCGATCGTCAGTGATCTGACTTGTGTGAGGATTGTGATGATGTCAGGATTTGCTCCTATACATTCTTCAAATTCAACCACTACATTTTTTGTCATTTACTTGAGATGGTTGGAAGATTTATTCCGCTTTTTTTTGGCTGTTGGTTTATATTCACGTTCACCGTTCCAACGTTCTTTCCTGTCAAGTCAGACTGATGAAGTTTCCTGAATTAAATATGGGGAAAATATCTTGGTGATATTGTTTTATAAATGTTTAAGATTATTGTTGTATTTTTGAGTTATAGTTTTTATTTTTTATTTATTAAACTTTTTAATATTAATATTCTTATACTAAATATTTAATTGATTTTCTCCTTTTTCTACCCCCCCTCTCCATCTAGGTATAAAAAGCAGGTTAGAATCTATGTTTGTTCCGATCCGTAGCAATGAGTGCCAGATCCGAACAATCATAGTAAATCGGAACGAGACACAAGTTCCACTTGTGTTGATTCATGGCATGGGTGGAGGAGTCGGCCTTTGGACACTTAACATTGACTCTTTGGCAAGCAAACGGACAGTCTATGCATTTGATGTTCTTGGTTTTGGCCGAAGTTCTCGGCCAACATTTAGCAGTAATGCCATCGAAGCTGAAAACCAGTTTATCAATGCCATTGAAGAATGGCGCCAACAGATGCAACTCGACAAGTTTATTCTCCTCGGTCACAGTCTCGGATCTTACTTGGCTACTTCTTACGCTATCCACCATCCAGACAGGGTGCACCACTTGATTGCTGTAGAGCCGTGGGGATTTCCTGAGAAGCCCGTCCAAGCAACAAACCAGCCCAAATTATCCTATTGGGCACGTGCAATCATCACGATGGCCAGACCATTTAATCCTCTTGCTGTTGTCCGTGCTGCAGGTCCATGGGGTAAGGTTTCCTTTTTTACTATTCCAACATATGTGTTTATTATGCAAAAGTTATGTTAAATCGTTAAACAGAAGAACATTTTTTTGTAGCACAAAATTTGGTGCTTATACGTCCAAAAGCACATATAAAAATCTTTGATATACTTACGTATCAGACAAAAATAGGTATCTACACCAAAAAATTAGGAAAAATTATCAAATAGAAATTTAATGAAAATAAAAATCAGTTTTATCATACTTTGCCGATCCACCATTCATTATTACTTGGTTAAATGACAGACTTACTTATCTCTCCCTGCTTTACAGGTATTCCACTCTTATCAATGACGGATCGGCAAAATACAATTTAAACTGATTTTTATTTTTAATTAAAATTCTACTCGATAATTTGTCCTAAGTTTTAATGTAGGTACCTACTTTTGTCTGATACGTAAGTATATCAAAGGGTTTTTCTGTTTATTTATTTTGAACTGCGATTCTCACCTGTGCTTTTAGATGTATAAACACCCAAAAAATTTTAAATTATTACGACGTGTGGATACATCTCTTTTATATACAGGGTGCGGGTGATATTTGTTCGCAATTTTCAACTGATAATTTTCTGCATATTTTTTTTTTACTTTCATTGTTGGTCGTGTCTTCAAAAAAACAGTTTCCATTATTTTTTTTTTGGTTTGCATAATAATTATGAACAATTTTGAATTTCCATATTTGTGGAATAGAAGAAGTTCTACGCCAGAAGGACAGGTAAGGAGATTCAGACTTCCTCAGTGTCATCAGGAGGATGATAGAATAGGTTGGAAAAGAATTGAAAGATTCAGGATTTGACTACAAGGTGACATCAGATAGACAAATTCTTGATCTGACACTGTCCGAATGGCAGAGTTCATCATTAAAGGTGACATCATGCCACTTAATCTTTTCCCTGACGGCCGCAAGCTAAACACTGATGACTACATCCACATTCTGAGTGAAGTAGTGAAACCCTGCATCGATGAAGTAGCTGAAGGTAGGCCGTACATGTGGCACCAAGACTCGGCGCCATACCAGATGGATGACTGAGACCTGGCACAGAACTTCATCAAACACACTTCACCTGACATCTAACCTCCCAACTTGCCTGACTGCAACCTCCTCAACTTCTTTGTGTAGAGCACGGTGGAACAAGACACCAACCGATCCAGCTGCAACACGAAGGACAAGCTAAAGACCAGAGAGGGAGCCTTTGGGGGCTTAAGTCGGAAAAGAGTGGCAAAGGTCTTTGGCCAGTTTCAAGGCCACCTCAAAGCTGTCATTAAAACAAAGGCGGGTTCGTTGAGTGAAATCAACGGAAGTTTGATGAATAAATCTCAAATAATGAATTTACTCTTATTTTTTTCTAGATGTTAATCTTGAAATTTTGGGAACATTTATTAATTGATTCTAATACCTATTGTTAAAATTCTACAAAAATTGGAGGTGTCTGAATTTTCACAAAATTATTAACACTCATATTGTGAAAGTGTTTACTACACAATTTCTTCCATAATACAATACGGTTGCATTCTCCGATCACTACTGTTACTTTGATTACTATATACATTCTTAATTTACATAATAACACATTTTTATGAGGGAGGGCCTGTGGACGAGTGGTTATAGCACTTGTCTTAGGGCTGGACGACCCGGGTTCGATCTCACTCACGGCATGCAAATTTTCGGGTCTGAAAACTCCCTCTGTCCACCCAGCAGTAAATGGGTACCTGACTAAAACTCAGGGAAGGTTCAAGGCAGCGGAAGGAGAGGGATGGGCTCCGCCTTCCATATGCTGTGCCCTAGATACGGTGATTCTTAACAAATCACCACCGCTACGGCCATGGGCAGTGTGCGATGTCGGCAACGACACTCGTGCGCATCCAGGCTATGCGACCTTTACCTTTGTTTTTACATTTTTATGGTTACTTATACTTTGCGAGGATAAGCAAAATATGGTATCAGATTTTGTTTTCTACTAACATTTTTTTTATTGATTTCTGCTTCAGTCAACTTGATAATAACATAGACCACATTTTATGCCCTGTGCATTAAACTAAATATAGCCCACATTTAAACCCCTTTCACCTAATGCTGTGTTCACCTAATTCACAATAATCAGTTAATTAATTTCGGAATGAATCTTGTACATACTACTATCTAAATTTATAACATAGATATCTCTATATTTATAAAGTGTATGTGTATATATATATATATATATATATATATATATATAATTGTGTGTGTGTGTAAAGGTGTAAGGCTACAAACATTTGTAAAAGGTTTTTTCAACATTTATTTATTATTTGTTATCATTTTATAATTTTATATAATGCGTTTCAAGCGGTGGTCCGTTCTCATGAGATATGTAAATGGATTTACTTATCTGATGAGAGCGGACCACCGCTTGAAACGCGTTATATAAAATTATAAAATAACAAAATAATAAATAAATGTTGAAAAAAAACTTTTTACAAATGTTGGTAGCCTTACTTTTTTCTCGTTGGAACTGCACTAATACTGCACTACCCTCTTTTATATATATATATATATATATATATATATATATATATATAAAATATACACAGTAATCTGCTAAATTGAAAAAAACATTAAAATCTAAAACTAATACTGTATTTATTACTTATACCCATCTTGGGACATGTATTTTACTGTGCTCGAAATGTTTTTAAAAGTTAGTAGTAATAAAAAGAAAGATTTTATTAGTCGTACTATTTACTAGAGAAATTTACTTTTGATGATAATCATTTTCTGTTATCAGAAGTAAATTTCACTTTTAATAGTATGACTTATAAAATCTTTCTTTAAAATTTCGAGCAGAGGGAGGAATAGAATACCCGTTCCAAGATGGGTATAAGCACTAAGCAGCATACATTTGCTGCTGTAAAGAAAGATGACTTCCCTGCAAAAAAAAGAAACTCTTATGCCACGTCAGTGTATCTTTCTTTCTAGCTATATATTAGTTTCATCTAAATTATCTCTCTTGAAAATTAATCTCACCTCATGTCGGTTATTGGGTCTAGGAGAATTTATTTGTCACTAGGCTACAAATAGCCATTCCTAGTTTTGTATTTCATTTATAAATGTAAAAAGAAAAACGAATGAATGTATAAAGATACAATAGAAGTGTATGTCAAGAAGAAAGGAAAAAAATAGGAAACTGAACAAAGTTATATTTGAACATCATATAAACATCTAGATATTTTAGTGTGTTTTGTTTCTGTTGTATTAACGTTTTAAGAATGTTGATTGGTTTTGAGGAAAGGTTTGTTGTTAGAAAAAGCAAGCGTATTTATGAATATGTGTTTAGTTTGTTACGAAACGACGAATAATCATGTTGAAGGTTTTTTTCATTTTGCAGAAAAGATAATTTAGATGTTAAAACCATTACACGTTGACAGCACTTATTACATTTACAACATCGGAAAAGGTAAAATAGAAATTGTATATAAAAAAAGAAAAGCGGAACAAAACTATCTGAAAGTAATGAAAGTGTTCACAGATTTCAGAAAAAATGGTTGCATTTTATTTGTTTTATTTTTTTAGGTCTGTTGTTGAAAGAAAAAATATTTATAAATATATGATAGCTTTGTTATAACATATGAAATTAACAAAATATAGAACAAAAACACAAGGAAGCGAACCGTTTCCATTTCCGTAAGCGAAGATAGTGGCATCTATTATATTAAATAGTCTGTAGACACAGTTGAAAAAGAACGTGTCACATGATCATGATGTGACATCGAAATGTAAAAGATTCAGATATTGCCTATTTGTTTCCACGTCAGGTTCTATCAGAATAGAAATGTTTTTAAAGGTTACTCAGTGACTAAGACAAAAGACCGGACATAGGATTTCCGTTCGTAAGTTAATATATTTAGGAGTCAGAGTTGTTTGATGCAATTTGCGGCTCTGGAGGTCCTTACGAGAGTTTGGCCTTGAGCAGATTGGAGCAGACTCGAGGAGTGCAAGCTCGGAAGAGATTTAGATCGGGATACGAGCTGATCAATCGGATGACAATGATGCCTCAACAGTCAAATTATGTTAGTTGGGTTCTAGCTGATACACTGGATTTTAACTGGAAATGTTGGGGTCGGCGGTGATCATTGTGGACCAACATATGGTTGTACAGATGTGTCAGATGTGATGCTATTTAGGTCTAACTTATAAAATCCAGCTGATTTAATTTATATATTAAATGCATTTTTGATAATATATGATAAATGAAAATCTATTTTAAACTTACAAATACATTTTAGTTTTTAATATAATACTAAAAAAAGTAATCTAAATTTACGAAGACATATAAGTACATACTTGTAAATGTAGATGTTTACAATTTGACAACCTTTACAGTACATCACAGATTCTTTATTTGTGTGAATGTGGTTTGATCTAAGACTTAAATAAAATGAAGTTCTTTCTTTAAGGAAAAGTGATGTGGCTTAGGTTCAACTTCTTTCTTGCTTTGCTTATCATTGACCATGTACGGTGAGGTTTCAGAATCCTTCAAAATATGGTATAACGTTTGGCAAGGATGTGTTCTTTCACAAACACTTTTCAATCACACCATTGACTGGGTCACCTGAAATGCCTCAAGAGTTTCCGAGTATCAATGTTGTTCACAACTATGGCATCGCAGACTTAGACTATGCAGATGATCTCGTGCTACTCTGTGAAGCATTTGTTGGTCTCCAGTCTGTTATTAATGTTACATTGCAGATTGCGATGAAAATAAATGCCTCAAAGACAAAAATACTCGCTGCTGGCTTCTCCACAACAGACAAAATACCCATCGTCCTCAATAGTGATGTTCTTGAAGAGGTTGAGTTTCATATATCTTGGCACCATCATCACAGCTATGGGTAAAGGTGGAGCTGACATCAAAGTGCGAATTGACCTAACACGTCATACTTTCTGCCGACTCAATTCCCAGCTCTAGTCAAGATCTGAAATAATATGCAGCACCAAAGTAAAGATTTACCAAATGCTGGTGCGAACGATCATCCTTTATGTTACCTGGAGCACACCTGCGCTTATGTCATGTTGTTTGGATGAACGGCCATGGACAACCTGGAGGTTTCTGTTGGATAGGACGGATCTAATTATAGTAAATACTAGACCACCCGTGACCCGTCTGGTCAGTTTGTTATATTAGCTATGGAATTCATGTATGAGCGTGACACTTGTGGCATAAAGAAAATAGGTTTTTTTTACATAACAGAAGCATTTCTATGAAAGTATATTAAAATGAAAAAAGAATATAGATAGATTTCTATGAGTTGTTCTGTTTATTGTAATTGTTTTTTTTTTAAATTACAGTTACTGAATTATAAGTGGTTGGCCATACTTATAGGTAAATATGCACTGAACAGGTACCATAATACTTATTATAGTTAAATTCTATTATTGAGAAAGGAAGGGGGTACAGCAGGCTTTCTCGCGTACGTAACGAAAACAGAGGGAGTAGGAGTGGTGAAATCTATGAGAGGGAAAGTGGGAGGTGGTTTCGTTCACCGACCGCTAGTATGGCTGATATTAATAATGAGTGTTGTTTTTTTGTTTGTTTGTTTTTGTTTTTTAAAAGGGAGGAGTTTTTTTTAAACTGCGACAGACTTTACGAAGTCCTCCCGTTGAATGTTTTTAGCCGTGAAGAAAACAAAAAAACTATTTGATGAAATTAAATGAAATTGTTTATATTAATAGCGATATAAAAATTTCCAGAATGAAAAATTTCATGCGTTCGTTAATCATAATAGAGAATAACGGAATTGGAATAACAGATTGAAGACGATGCTATTTACGCATGCGCAACCGGATGTTGAAAACCGGAAAGCTGAAAGCTGATTGCAAACATACAAGATCAATAGACTTTTAGTATTATATAGATTAGTCCAGTAATACTGTATGAATTAATTTTTATGAGAAGACCTTTATCAGACGTTATCAAAGGCTTTGGATATATTAAGCACTACTACCCTAGCTTCACCTGCCTTGTTCAGTGTATGGTATATGCGTTCAGAGATGACTGTAGTAGACCTTGCCAATGAGAGTGGTAGACATTAAGCGATTGGAAACTTTTGATCACCACTGCCTGCATCGCATCCTCCGTGTCTGATGGCAGCACTTCCTCTTAAATAACACAGTATGTCTTCATTGCAAAATTAACTCTGTCCGACAAGTCATCCTCACAAGACGTCTGTGCTGACTTGGTCATGCCCTTCGCCGTGAACCGCAAACGTTTATCTACGAGGCTCCCTTACAGGGTTAGAAAAAGTGATGTAGTGACAAAAGAAAAACCTGGCTTATGATGGTTAAGGCTGACCTGAAACCCAACCTGGGCCCCCCAAATCTATGAAGTTCGCCGTCGAAACAACGAGTGGCTAAAGATTATCCAATCGTTGACTTTAATCTGTCAGGCTTGGTCGGCAAGGATGGATGGACTTGGCTTAACCCACTTCGAAATTCCAAGTAGTAGTAGTAGTAGTAGAGCTCTATAATTTGAAAAAGATAAAGTAACATAAACAAAAAATACTAGCACATTAGTCGAATAATTTGAACACAAAACCAAATTATTTTAACTCTTTGCCCACTCTTTACACGGCCTCAATCTGAAAACTTCTGGTGACAAAGTTGCTAAAAATGTTTCAGTAATATAATAAAGAAATAATTGTATTTTTTATACAGTAGCATTTGTTGGTTTTTGCCGTGATTGGCAGACTGGCAAATGCTACTGTATAAAAAATACAATTATTTCTTTATTATATTACTGAAACATTTTTAGCAACTTTGTCACCAGAAGTTTTCAGATTGAGGCCGTGTAAAGAGTGGGCAAAGAGTTAAAATAATTTGGTTTTGTGTTCATAGGCATGAAGTAGTGTTATTATTATTATTTTGTTTCCTTGATGAAAAATAAACACCTCAAAAATATTTTTGTTCTTTAGGTCCTGAAATAGTGAAGAAGTTTCGCCCGGATTTGAAGCAACGATTCTCACCTTTATTTGAAGACGATACGATACTAAATTATATTTATCATTGCAATGCACAGACGCCCAGGTAAATATGATTAGATTTGATGCTATTTTATTGAAATGTACCCGTTTCACACTATTACTTTTATTGTCTTTTATATTTATGTTCAGGATGCTGTATCACTGACCTTCTGAGATGTTTTTTACGTTTTAGACCGTTATTCTCATCATGGATGTTATATTCACACCTATCTCTACCCACTCACCGTTGCCGGAGAGTATTTTTTTTTTTTCTTAACTATGCCGCTTGTTTTTTTTTGTTGTTTTTTTTTTACCAAATTATTTTTTTTTTAAATAGAATTTTGAAAGTTAAATTGAATTATTACAATATCTTTAGTCATTAAATTGTTGTTGATGTTGAGGTAATGTTTTTTTTAACTGGGTTCACCCCAAACAGGACAAGTGTCCACTGTAGACGTAAGGGGCTACTGAGAATTAGGGTGAAATTTTAGGGGATCATCCTAAATTGGGAGCTGTGCAGCTAGATGTTTGTTCACATTAGTTTTAAATTTCTGCATGTCAGTACAGTCGGGGAAATAGGGAGCAGGGAGGGAGTTCCAAAGGCCATTAGCTGGAGGAAAAAAAACTATTGGAGTAGAAGGCTCTCCGGCATCTTGGGACTTCCACAGTGAATGGATGGGATTTAGCTGATTGTCAGGTCGGTCGAGTGTATTTACGTTGAGGGAGCACTAAAGCAGCAAGCTCATCGGAGCACATTCCATTGAAGTACTTGTAAAACAGGCACAATGGTGTAACATTACAGTGATGGGACGGGGGCTGGAGCTTGGTGGATAATGAGGGACCTATCAGATTAGAGATTCTTTTTTGGACCTTGTCTAAAAGGGAGAGACAGGTGGATGGTGCACCAGCCCAGATGTGAGAACAATACTCCATGCATGGGTGGATGGTGGCTTTGTAGAGATATAGGATACTGTCAGGTGTGATAAGTTTTCTAGCATGGTAGAGGGAGCCCACTTTCTTTGCAGCAACCTTGGCAATGTCTTCTATGTATTTGTTCCATTGACTCTCAAGTAGGGTGTTATTTGCCATGCCAATCAGTGGTTGAAGAAGTTTCTTGTAGTCGTTGAAGGAAAGAAGCTTTGTCCTAGCAGCATTAAATGTTACCATCCATTTATGACCCCCATTCCACTACAGATTAGAGGTCACTTTCTAAGGATTCAGTCATTACCTCGGATATGTGCACATCCGTTTTACCCACATGACGAGAGTGTAGTGTAGTTAGCAAATATACCCATCTCAGACACAATGTTATCAGGGAGGTCGTTTATGAAAATCAGGAACAATAAAGGTCCAAAGATCGATCCCTGGAGCACACCTGCACTTATGTCATGTTGTTTGGATGAACAGCCATGGACAACCTGGGTGTTTCTGTTGGATAGGACGGATCTAATTATATTAAATATTAGTGCAGTAATACTGTATGAATTAATTTTTATGAGAAGACCTTTATGTCAGACCTTATCAAAGGCTTTGGATATATTAAGCACTACTACCCTAGCTTCACCTGCCTTGTTCAGTGTATGGTATATGCGTTCAGAGATGACTGTAGTAGACCTTGCTTGCCTAAATTCATAAATGATGATGGCCAGAAAGAAGTTTAATATTAACAAGATGTAAGACTATTACTAGATTTATTAAGAATTCAAAGATTTTAGCAAAGAGTGGGAGTAGGCTGATGGGGCGATAATTCTGAGGGTCAGTTCTATCTCCAGAATTTTTGAAGACTGGTACCACAGAGACAATTTTCCAGCTATCAGGGAAGAAAGATTCAGCAAGTTATTTGTTGTAGAGTTTAGAGAGGACAGAGGACAGAGGCCAGTTCAGCAGACCACTTCTTTATTACTATTACTGGTGTAAGATCAAGCCCACAAGCTTTGGAGGTGTCATGGTTTTTTATGATGTCCATGAGATGGGGTGATTACCAGGTCATCGAGTGTGGCTTCCGTTCACAGTGGGAAATTAGGGAGGGAGTGGTTTGTGGAGTTTAAGATGAAACACTGGGCAAGTTGTTCGGCCTTGTCAATTACTGTGCAAACGACATTATTGTGGTTGGATACAGGGGAATTGTTGATTGCCCATTGTTCACCACACTATTGTAGATATTCCAGAAATCACGAGAATCTAGTTTTTGTGACTGAATGTGTTTCCTGGTTATCTCTGTATACCTTCTCTTTTATTCAGCTATCAGTCTTACACTTATTTCTTGACTCTACAAATTTCTGCCTAGTCTTAGTAGACTTATGACGTCCGTATTGTCGGAATACTTGCTGCCTCTGAGTAACAGCGGGTGCACATTTTGAGGTGACCTATTGTGAAGAGTGGGGCTTGCTGTAGAATTTTCTCCTGGGGACATGTGCATCAATGCCTGCTTTGACCCATTCAGTTGACCCATTCAGTTGACCCATTTGTGCATTGATCAGCAGAGAGATAAAAAATTCCACTTCATATGGCATCTCTGATGTGATCTCTGCTGGAATCAAAATCAGCCTGCTTGAAATATCTCGTCGTTTTTAGCAATGGCTCTTCAGCTTTGGGACAAGATTTTAGGGTGATATCAATCATTACCACAAGGTGATTAGTGTTCCCAAGCGGGCTATGGGCATGCGTCACAAAAGCCTCGGGCAGTGAGGTCAAGAACAGGTCGAGAAGGGAGACGGGTCAGAAACATGACAGTCTGTGAGAGGGAGTGACCTATGGAGAAACTATACATGGAGTTACCAGCTACGTCTGTATAGCTGGAGAATCCAAGCCAGTCATGGTGATGTGCATTAAAATCCCCAAGTACATGGATTTGGGCATTCGTGTTAAGTGAGAGTTCTATATCTATGCTTTCAGAGACAGAGTTAAGAAGAGTACGGTTCTGGGTCGAGGCTTCTAAAACTTTCAATCTTTTAGTACATGAAGATTTGCTAAGAATTTAAAGCCAGTTTAAATGCGATAGCTTCCAAATTGCTTTCAAATTTCGACGACTCACAAAATGATTCCTTCTTTTTTCAAACTATTAACAGAAGGTTAAAACTGCTGCCTGGTTTATGAGAAACCGAAATGCATTCTGGTAGCTTTAATTTCATAATTTATTTTTTTAAATAGGATTTTAAAAGGTTTGTTTTATTATATGCTATGACATTTTGGATTTCAATAAATAATCGATTAATAGTAAATAAAAAAGAATCGAATGTGTAATTATCAAAGTAAGTTGATCCGAGAAAGACACACACAAAGTTGTTTAATAAAGTGTGGGAGCAGTCCATAGTATCACACTAAATTATCAGTATACAACATCTCTTTCAGACAACCTGTACAAAACTTTCTGGACAATGCCTTTCAGACACAAATGAAAAGCAATAAATATTCGTGAATAATTTTTGATGCGTCCAAGCATCTCTATAAAGTAGGAACTGTCTGTCAGTCTGTCACGTATGAGTTTTAAATATCATTTTCCTTCCCCTGTCATGTATAAAATTGAGAGAGGAAAAATTATATTTCTATCTTATATGTGACAGGGAGAGGAAAAATGATACTTCAAACTTATACCTGACAGAGTAGGAGAAAGGAAAATGATATTTGAAATTCAGTATGACAGAGAGAGGAAAAATTATATTTCTGACATACTGAATTTCAAATATTTTTTAGATGCGTATATCTGGATGGCAAAACTACTAAGGTTGTCAAGAAGTTTTGATACCATTGGAGCATGGTGGAGAAGATGCTAGTGTGATTGAAAGATTTAGTAGTAGATAGACTCTTCCCTTGAACTTACTCGATCAGGGATGTGTATGCAGTGTAATGATGTATGGAAGTGAAACGTGGACAGTGAGGTTTGCGGACATGTGCTGCAGGGCGAGAAATATTGAGAACGATACGATGGATGTGTAATATGAGTCTTAAAGACATGCTTACTTGTGATAACCTCAGAGGAAGATTAAATCTCGACAGTATAGTGAGATGTGTGCAGAAAAGGAGACTGTGATGGTATGGCCACGTTGAAATAATGGATGAGTGTTCTTAGGTTAGTAGATGCAGAACAGTTGCGGTAACAGGTTCAGTTCAAAGGGAAAACATGGAAGGAAGTGATAAGAATGGATTTGAAAGAAAGAGGGATAAATAAAGACCTGGCCAGAAATAGGTTAGTTTGGAAGTCAATTTCTTGAAGCCGTCCAATACATACCAGCATGTAAAACGGATGTTAAATCGAATATGATGATGATGTCCACATCCCTATAAAAGGCTCTGCTGGCTGTCTGTCACGCTTAATGTCGAAATAGCATTTTTGCCGCTAAACACACAAATTGAATAAGTGCATCTTAAGAAAATCTGTTCTCATTTTTTTTTTTTTTTTTTTTTTTTTTTTTTTTTTTTTTAGTATTCATTCTTCAATGTTTGAATAAACATTTTTTTTTTTTTAGTATTCATTCTTCAATGTTTGAATAAACATTTTATTTTATTTTTTAATATTCATTCTTCAATGTTTGAATAAACATTTTATTTTATTTTTTAATATTCATTCTTCAATGTTTGAATAAACATTTAATTTATTTTTTAATATTCATTTTTCAATGTTTGAATAAACATTTTTTTTTGTATTCATTCTTCAATGTTTGAATAAACATTTTTTTTTAGCATTCATTCTTCAATGTTTGAATAAACATTTTATTTATTTTTTTATTACCTAGTGGTGAATCAGCTTTCCGGACGATGTCAATCCCATTTGGTTGGGCTAAGTATCCGATGATTCTACGAATAACAGATCTCGATAAATCCATCCCAGTTACACTTGTCTATGGTTCACGATCTTGGATCGACTCTGGCACCGGACACGATGTTAAATATCTTCGACCAAAGAGTTATGTCGATGTACAGGTCAGGAATATTTCTCGGTCTTTCTCTCTCATTATATATATATGCTTCTCTCTCTTTCTCTCATATATATTTGCTTCTCTCTCTTTCTCTCATATATATTTGCTTCTCTCTCTTTCTCTCATATATATACGCTTCTCTCTCTCATTATATATATACGCTTCTCTCTCTCATTATATATATACGCTTCTCTCTCTCATATATATATATATACGATTCTCTCTCTCTCTCTCATATATATATATATATATGCTTTCTTCTTGGCATTTTGGCCAAGATCAAAGTGTAGTATCTGTTCCGATGGATACTGCACCCCATAGACCTGTGTCATCTTGGCCTTCGGGTCTTGATTCCGCCGGTTTGTGGGTTTGTCCTGTGCAGTTCTAGGAGGTCCACCCTCTCGGGCTTTGCCGCCCCTCTTTGGGGAGGAGTAAGTTTATTGCTTACTGCCTGAGGCACACCTACTGGGGAATGCTGACGGGGCTGCCCAGGCATTTTTTGTAGGCCAGAGTGCTCACCTTCTCGGGCGCTGGCTTTTCAAATTCCACTTTCCCGACCTTGTGTCACACATTACCTTGTGGGAGGAAGATAAATAAAATATATATGCTTCTCTTTCTCTCTCATTTTATATATATATATGTATCCGTGCTTGCATGATATCTTTTCCCTATATCATCATCCTGATGAAGTCTTATAAATAAAGACGAAACGTTGATGTACACATAAAAAAACATCCAGTTTTTGGTTTTCCTTTTTCATTTTACCATCACGTCGGATTACCTTCATCCTTCTCTTCCCATATATATATATGTGGAATGAAAAAGGAAAAATCAAAAGATTTAAAAAAAAAAATTTTTTTATGTATTCATCAACGTTTCGTCTTTATTTGTAAGACTTTTTCAGGATGATAATTTTAAGAAAAATATCATGCAAGTACACAGAAATATTGGGTTGACATGGTGGGTTGATGAAAAGTAGTAGCCACTACTGGGAGTGCAGGACCAAGGTCCGGGCTGAGAGAAGTCGGTGGCAGCCTGGACCTTGGTCCTGCACTCCCAGTAGTGGTTACTACTTTTCATCAACCCACCATGTCAACCCAATATTTCTATGTACTTGCATGATATTTTTCTTAAAATTATCATCCTGAGGAAGTCTTACAAATAAAGACGAAACGTTGATGAATACATAAAAAAAAAAACAAACATCTTTTGGTTTTTCCTTTCCCATTATGTCGGATTACTCTCATCCTCCCTTTCTCATATATATATATATATATATATATATATATTATATATGCTTCTCTCTCATATAGATATATATATGCCTCTATGCCTCTCTCTCTCATACATTCTCCCTTTTTAAATTGAAGTAGTAAGACAAGTTCTTGTTGTGAAAGTTTTACAAGGAGGAACTAAAGATGCTCAGTCGAGCACCTTCCACGGGAATAGTGATAGAAATATAAGCAGTGTCTCTTCTGTGCGAGGGTAAAGAACAAAAAAAATAGATAATCGCCCCCCCCCCCCACACACACACACACACACGAGATTTCAATGTCAATTTGTAACTCTGTCATGGTAAAAGGTGCTCTGAGCGACACTTCTCCAGACGTGGCAGCACTACCTTCCTTAGGAGATATCTGACTCTCATATAGGTAGAGGATTGCATGAATGGAGATAGACTTTTATTTATGTTGTTAATAAAATTTCCTTTTTCAAACTTAAAGAAAAAAATTAATTAAGTATTATTTGTTGTTAAATAAATTTTAATTCATTTATTGTTAAAAAAAAAAAAAAATTACTTTCAACGACGTTGGTCACCACAATTATTATGTTTTTTTTTCACAGGTAATTCAAGGGGCAGGACATCATGTGTTCGCTGATCGATGTGAAGAATTCAATTCCTTAATCAACGAAGTCTGTGATTTGGTTGACCATAAAGTGTTACAGCCCCAAAACATAGAAAACGAAGACATAGATACGGATAGTGACACTTACTAAACTGCTTCTTTTTTTTTTTATTTTTTAATTTTTTTCAATATCGAATTACCCGGTTAAATTGCGGACCTTTAGTTGGTGTATGCTGACAACAAGGGGGGGATAACTTTGTGACAAATTTCTCTCCTCAGGCTAATTTCCCCTTTTTTTGCAGAATGTTGTCAAACTAATGAAGGCATATATTTCATAAAAATAAATAAACTGCTATTTGTATTAAATATTATTTTTAGTTGTAAAACTTTTTTGGAATCATAAACTAAGACTTTCTTTTTATTCATTTATCGAAATTTAAAAAAATGTTAATCTTAGATATTTGTAATTATTTGATCAAAATATTTTTTAAAATAAACGAAAATCTTTTAATAAAAAATGTTTATACTTTTATATTTTTATTAAATAAATGATAATAGCTGTTTTTTTTTGTTTTGTTTTAATGAATAACAAATCTAAGTTATATTTGTAATTTTTTTAAATTAAACTTTTTTAATCTTGAATTATCTTTCTTTTTTTGTATTTTTTATGACTAGAATTCTAATCTAATTTTTACAACATTTGTCAAACTCACACAGAATTTTAAACTGAACCCTTTATTTAATCCACAGGGGTAGGTTGTTCTCATCCCATCAGCCACGACCGAGAATAAGTGTTAAGTAAGTTTTTATTTTAGTCTTAGTATCGCATGCTGTGAGGATTGAACCTACTAACCAACAGAAGAATGTAACTCAATGCCTCCAGATTCACCACAAGTCCATGGCACAACGGATAAAGGTACTGAGTGACAGTCTTCTGGAGGTTGATGGTTCAATCCTCATTATATGCAATATTAAGAATAACATTTTTTAAATTACTTAAGACTTCTACCCATTTGTGGCTGACGGAACAAGAACAATCTATTCCTGTGGATTAAATAATAGTTTAAGTTCGACATAAAGATTCCCAAGTTTGAAAAGATGCATCTGAAGAAAGTCGGAGGTTACATCGGCCGAAATGTTGTGAAAATAACTAAGATGAGAACAGTAGTTCAAATAATACAAATTAGCAATACTCATCTAAAAAATTCATTAATAAAACAAAAAACTGATCCATTCTTATGAAGCATCGATTCAATCTGAATTGAGCAATGAAATTTCTATTTCAAACTTGTGATAGAACGATTGACTGAACCTCTTAAGTTTGACAGACCAACGAAAATGCTATTTCAAACTTAAGCGTGACAGACAGACATAGCCTCGTGGATACATCTGCAAATCTTATTTGTATCTATTTAATGAAAATATTTTTCAAAATTAAACATTTTTCTTGCTTTTAAGATTTAAAAAAAAAAAGAAATGTCAATCTTGAATTAAGATTTTTTTAAATTCATTTTCATATCGAAGATATTGATTTTTTTTTGTTGTTTTGTTCTATTCATTAAGAAAAATAAAAGTATTTGATATTATCTTGTAGTTTGAAAACATTTTTATTTTCTATGCAATTAATTAGAAATAAAATTTGACAGAATACTGGGTGAAATATATAAATGTTTCATATATATATGAATAAATGTGAAAGTTTTTTTCATTTATCATAACTCAAAACAAGTTACTCTAATTTAAAGCAATATTACATAATACTCTTTCAAAATACTCTATATATAGCAACAAGCAAAAGACCAAACACAAGTATTTGTTTCCCTCATTTGCATAACTATTTTTTTTAAACAGCTTATAATAAATTAATGTTTGCTGTTATTCAGTTGTAATTTAATTGCCCTATTTTCCTATATATATATATATATAATGTATATAGACAAGTAAAAGATAAGAATAAAGATTGTAAAAATACAATATCTATGACGTCATCAGTTGCTCAAAACATTCAAATAAAAAAATGTATTTTTCTTTCTTAAGCCATGGCTTTTCAAAGAATGAAATCTTATCGTCAGAGAAATACAAACAAATAAGTCGGTAGAGGAATTATCAAAAGTCATAATTTGAAAAGATATAAATATGATATAAGATAAATACAAATATAAAAATGTCCAATGCAAAGAGAAGTTGAGAATATGGAAAACGTTCACCGTTGAAGGCGTCATGAACATTGTAGCAGCAGGTTCAAAAGTGGTAAATCCAAGAAATGTTGGCATCAAAAATTGTAAAATTTGTTGAATTTTTGAAGAAGCCAAACCTGTACTTGTTCGTCTTTTACCATAGTCCGTTTTTCACAACTTTTTACTGACCATTTTTTTTGTTCTTTTTTTCGGTGTACACTTACCTATCCGGCTGCTAGAGAATTCCGGGTTTTTGGAAAGAAAAATTTCAAATATTTTACATTTTAGGAGGGGGGATCAGTTTCCAATGTAGATTCAACGTAGACTGATCCCCCTCTTTTTGACCATCTCAAATTTGAAAAATTCTTCTTCTGCTTACCTATCATGTCGCGAGAGAATTCCGGGGTTTGGGGAATATTTTTCAAATATTTGAGATTTTAGGAGAGGGATCAATTTTGACCATGTTGCATGTGTTGTTCTTATGGACCGACTAATTGTACACCGAAAAAGATTTTTTTTTAAATTGAGATGGTCAAAAAGAGGGGGATCAGTCTACTTCGAATTTACATTGGAAACTGATCCCCCCTCCTAAAATGTAAAATATTTGAAAAAATTTTTCCCAAAAACCCGGAATTCTCTAGCAGCCGGATAGGTAAGTGTACACCGAAAAAAGAACAACAAAATGGTCAGTAAAAAGTTGTGAAAAACGGACTATGGTAAAAGATGAACAAGTACTGCCAAACCATTAAAAGGCTCAAGTAATCCAGTTGGAAAAGGTTGCAATGTAAAAGTTTAGGATGTAAGTTGTGTAATAAAAGCCATTTGAAGAACTTCCATGGGCTTTCCAGATATAGTTTTTAAGTTGAATTCAAAGTGAGATAATAATTAGTTTCAATCCAGGTAACGAGCTAGTAAAAACTAGCGTTGCGACAGAAATCGAAAAGTTGAGTGAGCCGTTAAAAAAATGTTAATTCAATAAGTATATTTATATATGAACAGTAATTAATTAAAGTGATTTAAGAAAAGAAAACGGATAAATTAGAAAAACTATTGAATTCAACTAATATCGCTCGCTAAATTCTCTCAAAACTATTAAAATATTAATGTTTATATATTAAATAAATGCAAAAGTTTTTGTCTTGTGTTTAGAAGAAACTTATGAATGAAATGTTTATTATTTAAAATTATGGTTTCAAGTATTTAAATAGTGAACTTTACGAAGCGATAATGGGCTGGCAAAGCCAGTATGTGTGTGATATATATATATATATATATATATATATATATATAATCCAGGTAAAACATCCACAGGATAGTAATCCAAAGAATTTCAACCAGGTTTATAAAAAGTGCTCAATATCAAATAGAGCTTTTATATATGATTATTTTTATTTACACAGACATGTACAAAATTTGCGACACTGGCATGTCGATGTTATCGATCAACAGCTATTATAAACTGAGATCTCTTCAGGCAGAGTTAGAATCCGATCATAACCTTAGATCATATTTGGAAAGTTAAGATCGGATTCTAACTCTGCCTGATGAGATCTCAGTTTATAATAGCTGTTGATCGATAACATCGACATGCCAGTGTCGCAGATTTTGTACATGTCTGTAAATAAAAATTATTTATATATTCATATTGAATAAACAAATTAACGGCTTCAACTTATCTCTTTTAGCACACAAATTAATATTAATCGAACAGAACTTGAATTTAGATCCAGGCTAGCAATTTTACACATTTTCAACAAAAAAACTTTGTACATAACACTGAAATTAAAAAAATACGAAAAAAAACCCCACTCATTCTATTTCATAAACGCACAACGCATATTGAATTCTATGGTTCGTTCGAACAAAAAAACAAAAACATTCTTTTCACGTCACAAACGCACCACATATTCTAAAATAATGTACTTGTATGTTATTTTTTCAAATCGATCATCTTAAGTGTTGAAATAAATATGAACGTTGATGAATATATAAATTTTTTTTTTTAATTTTCCATCACGTTGGAATATTATTTCAATAATTTTCATCATACATGTATATAGAATTATTTTTATTTATACGGACATGTAAAAAAGGTCGCTACACTGGAATGTCGATGTTATTGATCAATAGTTATTAGAAACTAAGGTGGAGAAAAAGTCTGATCTCTCACTTAGATATTCATATTGGAAAATCTTTCCTGATATGAACATCTAAGTGAAAGATCAGCCTTGTACATGTCTGTATAAATAAAAATAACAAGCCGTGCGTGCGTGTGTGCGTGGTCCCCCTCTGTATGTGACGAGTGTAAAATGCAATAAATTTGGGCAATTTGGGGCATTTTTTACCCCCTTGGGACGCGAACCAAAATTTTTCTGAGGTCAAGGATGCTCATTTTATATCCAGAACAATTGCTCCTACATTTTGGCCAAGTTTCAGAAAAATTGAATGGATAGATCAAATGTTATGGGAGAAAAGGGTCATTTTTTGCCATTTTGGGGCTTTTGACCCCCTGGGGGCGCGAACTAGATTTTTTCCAAGGTCAGCAATACTTATTTTCTATTAGGAACAATTGCCTCCACATTTTGGCCAAGTTTCAGAGAAATTGAATGGATGGATAAAAGTTATGGGGCAAAAAATGTCATTTTTTTTGCCATTTTAGGGCCTTTTGACCCCCCTGGGGGGGCTAACCAGATTTTTTTTTTTTTTTTAAATCGGAGAATGTCACTTTCTAACCTGACCAAAGTTACACTTCATGCAAAATTTCAGAGAAATTCAATGGATGGTTGCAGAGAAAAATCCGGACGGACGGACATGCCTCAAAACATAAGTCCCTTGATTTTACAAATCGGGGGACCAATTATATAAATAGCTGTATTTGGTCCCCCGATTTATAAAATCGGGGCTGTATTTACTATTTATAAACTCAGTTATAATTCTGTGGGTTTTTACTTTACCTGGATTACTATATATATATGGGAAAATGAAAAAGGAAAACCAAAAAATGGATGTTTTTTATGTGTACATCAACGTTTCGTCTTTATTTAGGTTTATTTCAGGATGATAATAATTTTTTTTTTTTTTTTTTTCTATATTATCATCCTGATGAAGTTTTATAAATAAAGACGAAACGTTGATGTACACATAAAAAACATCCATTTTTTGGTTTTCCTTTTTCATTTTCCCATCACGTCGGATTACCTTTATCCTTCTCTTCCCATATATATATATAATTATGCTGCTTTTTCATGCTATTTTCACAGGTAGTATCACTGAACAAAAATGCATTTAGTCTGCAGGGTTGGGGATAAATAAATCCCTTGTTCATTACCTACAAAAACTGCATAAAGAAGACAGCATAATACATAACATACTATTGGGAATAATTTCTAATATTAATATATATATATATATATAATAGTAACTCTGTGTGTGTTATGTGTCCGCCTGATCTTTGTGTCTTATGTTCATCCAAACCACTGGACAGAATTGCTTGAAAATTGGCATGTGGACAACTGACCTCTCAGTGAAGGTCATAGGCTATATCAGAAATATATCACTTCAATGCTGGAGGTCTCCAGGCGGCACAACTGTCTCACTGAAAACTGTTTTCCCTTAGATTCAAATGAAATTTAAATCATAGGCAAATGATGTCTATTCCCAAAATTTCAGCAAATTTTTATATTAAAAGGGTCCCCGGAGGCAAGGCCACACACACACACACTGAAATTTAAACCATAGGTCCACCGAAAATTCAAATAGGTCCAATTTCAATGAAATGTATACCTTATTTAATACATATTAAATAAGGATGATTTACATATATATCTTCTAAATGAATAAATGCGAAAGTTTTTCCCATCTATCCTAACTACATTAACATCAAAACAAGTTAGGATTATTTAATTCTAATGACATAAGAATATATTGAAATACCCTTTATATAGGCATCTCCTACTCAATAAACAAATCTCTGTTTTGCATATTTATTTATTTTTAAGTTTTTAATAAATTAATATTCTGTAATATACCTTTCTACTTTGTATTGTCAAATTTTCATGTACATACACAATCGTTTTATCGATAGTACTATTATAAATAAAATAAGATTTTATTTAAAAAATGATAGCGTAAGTAAATTATCTCCCTTGAAAATTAAATTCTAAATAAGTTTTTAATAAAGTGTCAAATATCGCTGAGATGTTGAACAGATACTACACTTTGATCTTAGCCAAAAGGCCAAGGAACCATAAAAAATATTTTTTTGCGACTAGGCATTTTTAAATTTAAAAAAATAAAAAATTGATTAAATTGGAATATTTATAGGCGGTGTAGTATAGTATCGGTTCTGTTGTCATAAAACTGTCCTCTCAGGAATTACCTCCTCCGTTTTTAAGGGTGTGTAGGGGGGAATTCTAAAAAATCCCCAAGATTCGATTTAGTCAGAATATCTTTTAAGGAGGGTGGGGGGTAGTGCAATATCGATTCTGTTCTCATAAGACCGTCCATGCAAGAATGACTTTCTCCTTTTACTTTGTATTAAAAACTAGCTGTACCTCTTCGGCCTGCTGCAAAGAAGGTGGGCTCCCTCTACCGTGCTAGGAAACTTCTCACACCTGACATTATCCTATATCTCTACAAAGCCACCATCCACCCATTCATGGAGTATTGTTGCCACATATGGGCTGGTGCATCATCCACTAGTCTTTCCCTCTTAGACAAGGTCCAAAAAAGAGTCGCCAACTTAATAGGTTCCTCACTATCCACCAAGCTCCAGCCCCTATCCCACCGCCGCAATGTTGCTTCCTTGTGCCTGTTTTACAAGTACTTCAATGGATTGTGCTCTGATGAACTTGCTGCTCTGGTGCCCCAACGATGTAAATTCACTAGACCAACCCGACAATCTGCCAAATCCCATCCATTCACTGTGGAGGTCCCCAGATGCCGAAGAGCTTTCTACTCCAAAAGCTTCTTTCCTCGTGCTGCTGGATTCTGGAACTCCCTCCCTGCTCCCTGTTTTCCTGACGGTATTGACATGCAGAAATTTAAAACTAATGTAAACAGACATCTCGCTGCACAGCTCCCAATTTAGCTTGACACCCCCCCCCCCTTAAAAAAAAAAAAAAAAAACTCTTAGTAGCCCCTTACATCTACAGTGGTGGTCTGTCTTTTTTGGGGTGAACTATGTTAAAAAAAATATATATATATATACTTACTTTTGTTTGCCTAAAAAAAAAAGAAGCATATTGCCACTTAAACATAATAGGCTACTGTGATAGGGGCCAGATATGGGAGGGGGGGGCAGCTGAGTGGGGAGTTGAGCAGCAAGATGTTTGTTCACATTACATTTGAGAGAATTTAAAATGATGAATGGAATGAACAAAATTTGATTACTACTGAGGACGGTTTATGAAAAGTTTTTTTTTTCACTAACAAATTACCACTCATAAAGGCCCAAAGGTCACCCGAGGATAAGGGTTAATGGTTTGTGTCAGATGAATGGTGAGACAAACACCTTGAGGATTGCAGACAATGGTTGGATCTGAGCTGAAATTGATTACTTTACGGGATGGCTTAACAAGAATTTGTTAACATTGGACTTGAAAACGAGCATGCTGTTGTCAATTGAGAAGAAAACTTGTGGTATTGGGTTTCAGACGGAGAGTTCTTGGAAAGAAACTCTGCTCATGGAAATTCCGTTTAGTTTTAGGTATATGGAGGAAGAAAGGAAAATTATTTAAATTATTTGCAAGCTAGATGTATTTTTGCTGTGAATGTTTTACTGTGAGAGAAACAGAGATTGGAGCTCAGTCGAGCACCTACCATGAAAATAACGATAGAGTAGAGAAAGACTAGCAACGTCTCTTCTGTGAGAAAGAGGCTGAAGAGAAAAGAAAAGGGTGCCCATCACTAGATTCAGAAATCTATTTTGTCAAGGCAGGAGAGAAATGCTCCGGGCAGCATCTCCCCGGATATTACAACAGTACTTCATCTTCGGACATATCTGGCTCTTATATAGGTAGAGGATTACATCATGAGTGAGATACTTTCTGGAGCAGTAGAATGATCCAACCATTTTTCCAAAGACCTTAGTCTTCCATTTTCAGATCTGATGTGAACATCAGTCCTAGAGGCTTATCAAAACAGGGGGGCCTCCTCAAGGAAAGCTCCATCCATTTCAACTGGGGCTAAGTGAAGATATGAGCATTGGTGGTGAAAAGAGAGAAGCTGGGTTTTAGATGTATTAAAAGTAACGGATCAAGAGAAGAATAGGGACCCCAGATCATTAACACAAGACGCGGGACATATTTTGGAAGTCACCGGTTGACCTCGCAATACACGTGGTCTCTATTTACAAAACACTTGTAAATAGATCTTTTATTTATGTTATATATTTATGCAGTATATTTCGGAATTTTTTTTTATTTACTAAATAAAAAACAAATTTTAAACGCAATTCTATATTCCGTGTTGTGTATTTTAAGAAAAAGTGGATACTTTTTTTTCTTTTCGTAGGGAGGCGAGTAACTAGCGAAGTTTTATTTATTTGTTTATAATTGTTGCTAAAAGGAAAAAACTTCACGAGGGCAGAAATGGGGGGGGGGGGGGGGTATGAAATATTTATCACCGTACTTAAGTAATCTTTCGTTTTGTAGGGAAAAATCAAGCTTCCCAAAAAGGGGCACTCTGGATCTTACCTCAGTTTAGAAGGATTTTTCCATACTACACATTGCTCCTAGCCTGAGGAGGCAAAACGGATGATTACGCAAGTTATTTTAATAAATAAACGAAATATATACGCTTTTTAAAAAATCGGCTGACTTGTAATCTTTCGTTTTGCCTCCCCACGAGGGCGGAGTTAGACTTCAAAAATCAGTTTCTAAACGGAAGCAATTTAAAATTTATGAAGTTTTTTCTTTTTTTTTCTGTAAGCAACAATTATAAACAAATAAATAAAACTTCGCTAGTTACTCGCCTCCCTACGAAAAGAAAAAAAAGTATCCACTTTTTCTTAAAATACACAACACGAAATATAGAATTGCGTTTAAAATTTGTTTTTTATTTAGTAAATAAAAAAAAATTCCGAAATATACTGCATAAATATATAACATAAATAAAAGATCTATTTACAAGTGTTTTGTAAATAGAGACCACGTGTATTGCGAGGTCAACCGGTGACTTCCAAAATATGTCCCGCGTCTTGTGTTAATGATCTGGGGTCCCTATTCTTCTCTTGATCCAAAGTAACCAGCCACTTCCCCCCCCCCTCCTCCTGGCACAACATGCTCCAGGTCAGAAGAGAGAGAATCAGAAAAATCTTTATCATTTGTCGATATTATATTTAAACATCATGTAGGCCATAGAGAAGCAGTTCCATGGTATTGTGTTCCACAGATGGAAAGTTCTTGGAAAGAAACTCTGCTCATGGAAATTCCGTTTGGTGATAGGCACACAGAAGTTCTTTGTAGCTGTCATAGATATGGAAATAACGATAGAGTAGAGAGAGACTAGCGATGTCTCTTCTGTGAGAAAGGAGCTGTAAGGAAGTGAAGAGATCATCACCCACTTGATTGTGAAGTCGATTTTGTACTCTGAGCGGCGCCTCCCCAAATGTGGCAACAGTGCCCCATCTTAGGACGTAGCTGACTCTTATCCATCTCCCTGAGATGTGTGAATCTCACATCTTGCCAGGGCGAAAGAGTCTGTGAAAAGAGAACGGTCTCGAGACGTTTTTTTCGACTTGAATATCCGTGACTACAATAGTCATGTCAGGAGCAGGATATTTAAACCTACATATTTACATGTTTGTCCGCTAAATGTCTTCCAGTCCCCCAAAGAGAAATACATAATCTCAGATCAACGAGAAAAAGAGGCGAACAATATACTACATAAGTATATTGTTCGCCTCTTTTTCTCGTTGATCAGAGATTATACCGTGGAGGCGTGAGGTAGGTAGTGCTGATATTAAGGATAAAAATCTGTACTAAAAGTGCATATTGTTGTTGTGTTTACGATTCAATTGAACCGGAATTTCAAAAAAATAGTGTTACTTTAAAAAAAAAAAAAATGTCCTTTTGGTCTGTCCTTATTTTGGGGTGCTTGAAATCCTTATGGTCTGATATTAATTGTGATGAACAGTGTGTTAGATCAAGTTTTGGAAATTGGTGAAGAATGCATTGATGGAATGCGAATACAATATTATGAGATTTGAAAAATAAACAAAAGTGATTAGGTATGCAGAGAAACAACCATTTGAACGGATATAAAAACAAAACAATTAAATAGCTAGGGGATAGGAAAATGTGAGGGAATTTTTGTGATTAAACAATGAAGATTTGGCATTGGCTCTCACTAAAGGAAAGGAGCTTGAACCTCCTCTTCCATGGTACATGGTAGAGTGTGAGAAAACAGTGTAACATCAAATAAAGTGAACTATTAAAAATTCCTTTTGTCTTTTTCGAGTCTTCAATGGTAAACCAGCCAGGAAGGGAAAGATGCTTCAATAAACAAAAGTACAAGTAAGTGGACCCCCTTTTAGTCTTATGTAACATGGCCCCCAGAAAAGAAATAGAGCTAACCATGTTACACTTAGATCCTATTGAATATGACCAACAAAATGCTGCGATAAAAGTCTGATATTTGATAAGTGCACAACAATCAGTCGGTTTGGCTAGGAGCAAAGTGTAGTATCTGTTCTGATGCTGCACTTAGGAGAAGTCCTTCTAGACAGACAATTTTTATTTTTGTTCCAATCTAGAGTTCCCCTTTTGGGGGAAGCTGGATTTTCCTCACATTAAAAACTGACCTTGTGTCTAACTTTATTCTCGTGGGGAGGCAAGTAAATAGAAACAATCAGTTTAAAAAAAAAAAAAAAATTTAAAAAATTATTTACAATAATTATTGATTTTTTTTTTTTGTAATATTGGAAATTTATTTTCGACAGTATACACTATGTTATGTATTAAGCTGCTTTTTGTTGTTGTTGATGTTATTGTTTCTGCAGATAATACTAAACAAGCGAATATTTAGTCTGCGGGACTGGAAATAAACAAATAATACAACAAAGTGAAAAGTGAGAATTGGATAGGAAAAAGAAAAAAATTAGATTAATACATAACACCAGTCGATAGTCTCTTCCTCTTAGACAGGGTTAAAAAAAGAATCAAATCTGTCTAATAGGTCCCACAGTGTCTGCCAAGCTCCAGCCCAATCGTCGCAATATTGGATCTGTTCTTGGTTTACAAGTACTTCAATGGAATGTACTCTGATGAACTGGCTGTTCTGGTGCCCACTCAACGTAAATACCCCCAACCATCAGCAAAATCCCACCCCTTCACTGTTGAGGTCTCCAGATGCTTTCTGCTCTAATCCTTTAACTGATATCCTGGGGAATACCCTCCCTGCTCCCTTGATTGTACCAACATGCAGAAGTTTAAATGTAATGTGAACTAGCATCTCCCTGCACAACTTTCCACTAAGGATATGGCCCCTAATTCACAGTAGCCCCTAGAAATGCAACACACTTGCAAAAATAAAATATGAAGTGTTAGAATCAATCTAAAAACAATTTGCCTTGTTTGGTGTCAAAGTAAAAAACAACAACAAAAAAACACAGTGTATGCTAATTATTGAACAAACATTTTTTTGTTGTTTTTATGGCAGTGGATATTTTAATACAAAAAGAAAAGTACAAATTTTTGGTCTGTTAGTTAAAAAAAATATTCTTTAGAATTTTAGAAAAAAAAAAAAAAATTAACGAGTGAAAAATTATTTGGAAAGAAAAACAATCACCTGGAGGCTGTCAAACGCATACACTTCTTACCTTTATTTTTTTGTTTTTAGACATTTTAAGTCTTTTTTTTTTTTTTTGGTATATTCTTTTATGTTAAAATTAGTGACTTCTATTTGTGCAACCTGCCTGATTCGGATAAAGAGGTGGGAAGAGGGGATCCTGTTTATGAAAAAAAAAAACAAGAAAAAGAAAGCCAAACAATATCAAAAATGATTATCTTTCCAAAATGCACAAAAACAATGCGGTATTAAAAGATATTACCCCCCCCCTACCTCTGAATCTACACAGACATGCTAGAAATAAATAGACAACCCACAAAAAAAAAACATTGATATGTTTAAAGTGTCTGCTTCATTCGTCGATGGCCAGCACTTGAAACCGTACAAAACAGGCGCAAAAACTTGAAACAGATATTTTATACTAATTAATATTTTTTTGTTTTTAGTATCAAGATATCAATCATATGTTAACTTTTAAGTATGACATGGACCAAATAAGCGTTCGAATTCTGTTTCAGGCGAGCCATATCAACTGAAAGCGAACTTAATGTCAAATTCCACTATTAACCGAGTGATTGTCCAATTCATCAGAGACGGAAAAAAAATCAATATCATCTTGCTTAGGTCGAACAGGACCCTCTGACAGCAGTCTTCGTTAATGATAAAAAGTAAAGTGATCAACCATAGTCAAGGGCAACCCGAAGGCTCCTTTTCCCAGGATTACTCCACTTACCCTTGATCTTCGCCATATAATGCTGAGTGTTTAGCAAGGGGACATCAAGTATCATTTTGGAATCTTTGGTATGACTCGAATGAGGATTGAACCCTGATCTCCCAGACCATTCGCAAACACTCTTACCATCATATCAAATGGGCCGATCTAAATGATAATAATGGTGTTTATTTACTTCTTGCCTGTCTGTGTAGGAGACTAAACCTTGTATAAAATAAAGCCATGTGTTATTTTTTTTTTAATTAAAATTTCTTTAGCATTAATTCAAATTTAGAATCGTCGCGATTTTCAATAGAGTGAACGTTTGATGGAATTAAAGTTTTGGTTTGATTAAAACATATACAAACCAATGCGTTTTTTGTTTTTTTTTTTAATTTTTATTTGTATTATATGTTAAAAGCAACTATAATTTTTTTTTTCAACATAAAGAGACAAAAAAAAATATATATATATATAGGCTGCCTCCAGAGCAGTGCTGAACGCCCTGCATATAAATATGGCGGATTATTTAATGGTGAAGCACAACACGATTATAAACGATTCGTTGTATACAATTAATTTAACATAAGTTGCTATTTTTACTCAAAGCTTGAAGGAGGGGGGGGTAGTGTTGTGTTCTCATATCTCTCCCAACACTATCAGTGGATAAATGAATTTGAACCCTGCATTATAACAGATTTCGTAAAAAATAAAGGAAAGCTAAATCCAAGCCAAAGACATGAATACAGGGAGGGGGGGGGGGGGGGGCGGGCGAAAAGTACTAAGTTCATACCGTCATCTCTGAAATAAACAAATAAAAAAATTGCCCTCGTATTCTGCCACTTTTTATATGCATAAGCACCAAGTTCGTGGGTTCTAATACTTTCTGTTTTTATCTTTGCAAGTTCTTGAATTGAAGGATCTTATGCATTTCTAGTATATTCAGTATCGGACGCACATCAAGCATCTTCATCTGATTTCGGCAACCAAGCTCTTAACAGTGGCTGTTGAAGGACAATCCTCCCCAAAGGTTGGTACCATATCATTATGGATTTCAGATGGAAACATACAGAAAGTATTCCCATCTGAAATCCATAATGATATGGTACCAACCTTTGGGGAGGAGTGTCCTTCAACAGTCACTGTTAAGCGCTGGGTTGGCAAATTCAGATGAAAATATTTTATGTCTGTCTGATACTACATTTTCTAAAAATGTATCAGATCCTTCACTTCAAGAATCTGCAGAAGATATATAGGAGATGTCAACACCGTTGTTGGGGTGCTACTTCAGAAAATAATGCGTCCACACCACAGGTTCGGCAAGGGGGTCCAAATGTTCTTAAAAGTACAAAAAACACCCCCCACTATTTATATGCTTAACTACCAAATTTGTCGGTTCAAACACTTTATTTTTTTATTTTTGCAGATTATTGAAGTGAAGAAAATAGAGATCATTCAGTATCGGGCAGACATCAAGTATCTCCAACCCAACACTTAACAGTAAAATTCTTCCTTAAGGTCGGCACCATATCATTATGGATTTCAGATGGAGACATGTCTTTCAGATGAAGGTATGTTATGCATTGCTCCATCTGAAATTCATAATGATATAGTGCAGGTCTTAGGGGAAGATTACTCTTCATATGCCACTGGGATGCTGAATTAAGATGAAGATACTTGATAATTGCCTGATACATAATTTCCTCCATTTTCTAAAAATACACCAGACTCTTTAATTTGGCAACTTGAAAAAATAAAATATAAAAGTGTTAGAACCTAAAAACTTGGTACTTGAGCATATAAACAGTGGCAGAATATGAAGATTTTTTTTTTCTTTCTCACAGATGTTCTTGTAAGGCTCAGTACTTTTCATTCACCCCTTGTAGAAGTCAAATACAAAAATTAAATCTAAGTCAGGTTTTCCAAAAGTCGGATTCAAATGCATCACAGGTCAGCTCATTAACTGTATACATTAAGCTGCAATCGTTTCTTCAAGAGAATAAAAAGGAAGAAAATCTCAGATCATTGCATCTGGAATATGGTTTTGCTTGTCCGTTTGATGGCATATAAACTTGCTATTCAAACAGTGCAGGAACTACAGGATCTGCCCTACAAAAGCCGACTCGAGAAGCTTACCCTTTTCTCCCTTCCGCACCAACGTTTACGTGGTGATCTAATTTTGGCCTACAATCTCCTCAATGGCAATTACGATTTCCCTCAAGACCTACTATTCACCCCTGCATCAAAAAGACGTCTGCACTGGCATTACCAGAAATTGTTTCACTGCCGATTCCGATTGAACCGGAGGAGGGCTGCTTTCTCGATTAGGATCTCTGGTCCTTGGAATAGACTTCCAGGAGATGTAGTAAATGCACCAACAACACAGCAATTCAAGGTGAAATTGGGCATGGCAACTAAAGCATGCTGGTTTTATTTTTTGCCAAATTTATTTATTTGAAAAACCCTATTTGGAGTTATTTAATGCCAAAGCAATATATACTCATTGTATATACGGTTTTTACCCATAGCTGGAGGGGTGAAATTGTAGGCTCATACCTTTCTCAGCAGTTTTTGTATTCAGTTAGTTTAAAAAGCAATAGAAGCGATAGGAATTACACTTTGAATATTCCAAAATGGGTTCCATGGTTCACAATAATACCCATTAAATGAATCATGCATCGCCACATAAATAAGTCATCTTTCTATTTTTACTTTTTGAATATCAAAATATCAGCGATTATTTCGGCATTCCATTTATATTATAAACGGCTTTAAAACCATAGAACAAAAATTAAACGAGATTTTTTTTTTTTTTTGCAAACCCGACAAATTATATAAGTCTCAGTTGGTTCGGCCATGCACAGCGTATCACCCCTTGCATCGACTCCATAACACATCCCAGGTACAAGGAAGTGTTGTAGACCAAAGAAGACTTGGCTTGAGTGTGTAATTAGCCATACGACTGCATGCAACCTGACTAACGTAAACCTTTTGGACAAAAATGCATGGAGAGAAGGCATGAGATGTTGCCTGGTGTTGCACACCTCGAAGTTCGAGAAAACTTGCGACACCCTAAATATCAACACCGCATGAAGAACAAAACCCAATACATGTTAAGCAAAAATTAAATAAATAAAATTTCTTGTTTTTTTTTATACAAGAATCATTGGTGCAACTATATATAAATGCAGAGGTGAAATATGGCAGTTCAAAATAAATTAACAGGAAAACTCTTTGATATACTTATGTATCAGGCAAAAATCTACACCAAAAATTATGGAAAATTATAGAGTAGAATTTTAATTAAAAATATAAATCAGTTTTATCGTATGTTTCCGATTCTCCATTTTAAAGATTTATATAAAACAGGGGAGATAAGTCAGTCTGTCATGTCACAAAGTCATAATCAGTGGAAAATCGGAAAAATATGATAAAACTGATTTATATTTTTTATTAAAATTCTACTCGATAATTTTCCATAATTTCTGGTGTAGATACCTACTTTTGCCTGATACGTAATTATATCAAAGATTTTTCCTGTTCATTTATTTTAAACTGCTATATTTTACTTGTGTTAATTTTTATATCTTTGCACCGAACCATTTGCTTATTTTTTTTTGTTAAGCCAAAAATAAATAAAGTTTCCTGGGTTTTTTTTTTAGACAAGAATCATTTGTTTATTTTTTTTTCGTTTTTTATAATTTTTTTAAATATCAACAAAAATGTTTTTAGATATAACTAAGTGATGTGCAAGACAGATTGTTTCCCCTCCAAAATTTTCCACTCAAAATAATTTTACATCTTTTTTTTTTCTATATCTACAATAACTATTTACAATTTAGACTATTTACATCTTTCAGACTGTTGTTGTGTTCAAAGGTTTTTCGATATTTGCACTCTCCGGCCTTCTTCAGGTGCCACTTGTTGAAATCAGAATTTTTAACTATCACAAAGGTAGGGTGTTCTAATTTCACATTCCAATTCCAGCTTTTGGAGTATCTCGTTAATTGCTAGAATTTTGAAAGTAAATTTTCTTTTTTGTTGTAGTTTACTCTCTTTAATTTGATTATATATGTATGTGTGTGTGTGTGTGTGTGTGTGTGTGTGTGTGTGTTTAGGCAGCATTTTCTCATTTATGCCAACATTGTTAAAAATAACAGAATTTGTCTGTTTAATTATACCTTTTTTAGTTTTTTTCATTTTTCTGATGGTTTTTTGTTGTATTATAATCAAAGAATGATTCGATGAAGAATCGTAAAAATTTATGAAACCTATGGAACATTTATGAATTTTTTTGATTTTAATACAAAGACCATCAGAAAAATTGAAAAAAAAAAATTTTTTTTAATTAGACAGACGAATTCTGTTATTTTTAACAATCTTTGCATAAATATATATATATATACACACACACACATACATTATATATAATTACAGTACACCAATCTTTTTTTTAATAGAAACTTTGACAAAGTTTCTGTTAAAGAAAGAAAACATTAGTCTACTGATGTTTTTGATTTAGATCTCTTCTATATTTTGCGATGTGTCCACTTTTCCATTTATTTTTCTATACATTGTCATATTTTATCGTTATATGAATCATATATATATATATATATATATATATATGATTTCCAATTGTGGTTAGTTACATAACGACCATTTTTTTTGACATTCAAGTTACAAAATATGGCTCAATAGTTAGTTTTTAATAAAAGAATTTCCAACTAGAGCCGAATATAATTGAACAAATTGCTACTTTTTATAAAGCATTTTTATTTTTTTATACCTTACAGCCGTTTCACCTAAGTTGAGAAAAAGCAATGGGTTAATTATGCATTTCTTGTGGATAAAATACATCAGAAATATATTTTTAACCTCTGATGAGCCTTTGAGAAATGTATAATTTGCACATTAACCCATTGTATTTTCTCAACTCAGACAAAACGGCTGTAAGCTATAAGAAATATCAATGCTTTTAAAAAGATAGGAATTTGTTTAATTACATATGTGTGTGTGAGAGTTTAAAAATTATACATGAGATTGTCTTACGCACAGAGTTAAACTTTTGATCTTATTTTTTATTTTACAATGACATTGTTAAGGAGTTTTTCCTAGGTAAAATCATATTCCTTTTTCATTGTGAAATTTGTATTGTTTCCTTTCTTAAAGACGTTTTCTACTTTGTATCAGCATGAAAAACAGAATAAGAACACTCTACGCTCATGGTCGTTCAAAATTCTAACTTTGACAAATAATAACTGAAGATGACTGGAGAGTACAGTGCCTGAAACGTTGTGAACATGACAACCAAGACGAGAACAGCCGTCGGAAACATGTAAATCGTAAAAACTCCTCATCTCAGAAATTTACGTGGAAACTATTTACAAATTCAGCAGAAAGAGTCAAATATGAAGAGTTTTTCGTGCAGGGTTTTCTTCTTTTTTTAAATTTTAATTAAATTTTAAAAAACAATTTTTTTTTTAAAATTTAAAAAAAATTTTTTTTTTTTTTAGAGTGGCTAAAATGTTCACCCTGGAATATTTAAACTTAATTGTTTTATAGTGTAAATAATGCAGTTAAAGAATTTCTATAACATTTTTGCAATCTCTCCCTTTCTCATATATATATATATATATATATATAAAGAACAGGAAAATAAAGATATAATATATACCTTTAAATTAGAACCTATCATGAAAGAATTGATGCTCGATATACGAGATAGAGCAATTATATAGACAAGAAAAGGATAGGAATAAAGATTGTAAACATACAATATCTATTACGTCATCAGTTGCTCAAAATAAGGTGTTTCAAATAAAAAAATTATTTTTCCTTCTTTAAGCCATGACTTTTCAAAGAATGAAATTTTTATCGTCAGAGGAATACAAACAGATAAATTGGTAAAGAAAATTAACAAAAGTCATAATTTGAAAAGATAGCTTAAAGAAGGAAAAATAAATTTCTTTTATTTGAAACTGATGACGTAATAAATATTGTACATTTACAATCTTTATTCCCATCTTTTACTTGTCTCATATATATATATATATATATATATATATATATTTGGATAATATAAAGATGAATATTTTATATTAGATTCTATCGTGATAAGGAGATGCTCGATATTGTAGATAGAGCATTAATATAGGAAATATTGAAATGATGAAAAATAAAATTGGATATTTTACAAATTTATTAAATTTTTCATTCAAGCAAGGAATATAATAAACTGATCTTTAATCCATAGATTTTAAAAGAATTATATTCCTTGCTTGAACACCTGATGATTTAATAAATTTGTAAACTACCCAATTTTATTTTTTTCATCATTTCAATACACATATATATATATATATATATATATATATATATATATATATATATATGGAAAATGAAAAAAGGAAAACCAAAAATATTATTCATGTATTCATCAACGTTTCGTCTTTATTTCAAGACTTCAAGAATGATTGGTATGAAGAAATAACACACCAGTACAAATATTTTAAACATATTTGACTGTTTCAAACATTTGTACTTGTGTGTTATTTATTCAAATCAACAATGGGTACATAAATAATGTTTTTGGTTTTTCTTTTTTCATTACGTTGGAATATTATTTCCATTTTTGGGGTTGGCAACTAAATTCCTGACGTTTTTCTTTTCAATCTATTTTTTTTTAGAGAATTTTATTTTAGAATCATTTTGTAATCTTTTTTTTTTTTTCCGAGTTAAGTTAATTTTTGTTTATTTCAGATCATTAACATAAAATGTTAAGAAAATTGTACATTTCCGGCACCTCCTTTTTTGATTTCTGCCAACGAGATGTTGAGAATCTTGTTGAACGTTCGGAAGAAGTAGTAAACAACAAAGAGAGAATACATTATCGATTCATCTGTTGATTTTTTTTATTAAACCCTTTAAATTTAAATGTGAAAAACGGCAGGAAGTTAGTTGCCAACCCAATATAATATGTAAATTAACTTCTCAAAATCGGAATGGAGCCGAATCAAGACAGAAGACTTTGTACACACAAATAGATCAATATCCTTTCAGGTAGAACTTTATAACAATAATAAATAAGGTGGCTTATACTGCAGTTTCATAGATCATCCTAGGTTTATTAATGCAAATTTGATGATTGGATGATTATATATATATATATAATAATAATAATAATCCAGGTAAAACATCCACAGGGTAGTAATCCAAAGAATTTCAACCGGGTTTATAAAAAGTGCTTAATATCAAATAGAGCTTTTATATATGATCATTTTTATTTACACAGACATGTACAAAATCTGCGACACTGGCATGTCGATGTTATCGATCAACAGTTATCATAAACTGTTGATCGATAACATCAGCATGCCAGTGTCGCAGATTTTGTATATGTCTGTAAATAAAAATAATCATTATATATATATATATATATATATATATATATAAATAGACAAGTCAAATGCAAAGGGTTAGGTAGTATACAAATGAACAAGCATTAACCCCATCTTAAAGATGTAAGGGCAGATAAGTCAAGCTTATAGAAACATATACTCAAAAATACTGTAGGTATCAACTCAATGTTTGAACCTTTAGGTTAATCTATCAGATCTATCATATAGTAAATTGAAATAAACAAAATTCTGACATATTTATATAAGTTCCAGGAATTCAACATGTTTAATTCCTGGAACTGATATAAATAATTTGTCAGAATTCTGTTTTTTTCAATTTACTATATGTGTATTTGTTTTGTAAATTCAATTGTATCATGGGTTCTGCAGATATATTGGAAAACTTATATTCCTTTAGCTAGATGAAACAATTGCAAATAAAGTGATGTGATTTCTATTGATTTCATATATATACACACACATACATATATATTTATTTTGGTACAGAATAATTAGTACAACATTCGTACCGTCGGTATCAAGCAATCCGGCTCTCTTCAGCTTCTGTTGTCATCTGTTTCGGAAATGTGAAGTCACATGTCACTCTCGTTTGGACACGTGACTTCACATTTCCGAAACAGATAACAACAGAAGCTGAAGAGAGCCTGATGGCTAAGTCCTTCCGTGCTTGAAACCGACGGTACGAATGTTGTACTAATTTTTCTGTACCAAAATAAATAAATATTACACTCTTAATTTTTAATTTTAATTCTCAATTAATTGAGCACTCTGCTGAGATTTTTCCTGCTATATTACAAAGTTTATATATATAAATATATATAGTTTTTGTGGGGTTTTTGTTCATAGGGGGTCAATCCTATTAAACTAGTGTTTATATCATAGTGTCCAATAACAAGTAGAGCTATATATTAGTATAAATTTTTATTTATACAAATATTTGGCTACATATGTGCATATATGTTTCAGCTACGATCTTATTCAAGGTCTAACATCATCAGGCTGCTGACAGAAAAAAGTCTTGTCAGTGGTCTGATGTTTTTATAAATAAAAATTCATACGAATATATAATATACATTATATATTTATATATATATATATATATATATATATATAAAATTCATACGAATATAAAATTCATACGAATATATAATATACATTATATATATATATATAAAATTCATACGAATATATAATATACATTATATATAAAATTCATACGAATATATAATATACATTATATATATATAATGTATATATATATAGTGAGCCGGATCTACACAGCATTTAAGCTGACAAATCAAACTTTGATTCTGACTAGCCAATTTTCATTTGTTATTGTTGTACTATATTATTTGCAATAATGTAACATACTTCATTCCAATTTATTTTTTAAATTATTGGCTCTGGTCCGGCAGTTTGGTAATAGGTAGATATTTTTAAATTATCACCTTAAAAGAAAAAAAATCAGCTAAAATGAATCACTCTTTGATCTTTTAATAAGAGTTAGCATTCCTTCCTTACCGGTACTGCTAGTATATTATTAAAAAGAAAAACAATATTCCAATTGTAACTTAAACTTCTTTTAAAAATTTTAATTAGATTAATTTTACGTAATTGCAACATTGCATTTACAATTTAAAAGATTTTTTTAAAGTCATAAATACATAAACTAAACAGAACAAACAATTTGGTAAAAAAAAACAAAAAAACTTTGGTCATAAGAATGTGACGATGTAAGAACATGGAGATGCAAGTTTTGGGGAATATTTTTTCAAAAATAATTCATACATATTTCTTTTCTTTTTCGCTATCCATAAATTTGGGTGGGCCAAATTTATGGATAGCGAAAAAGAAAAGAAAAGTTGTTACAATTGGAATATTGTTTTTCTTTTTAATAATATACTAGCAGTACCAGTAAGGAAGGAATGCTAACTCTTATTAAAAGATCAAAGAGTGATTCATTTTAGCTGATTTTTTTTTCTTTTAAGGCGATAATTTAAGAATATCTACCTATTACCAAACTGCCGGACCAGAGCCAATAATTTAAAAAATAAATTGGAATGAATATGTTACATTATTGCAAATAATATGGTACAACAATAACAAATGAAAATTAGAGAATCTATTAAAATAAATCTAACAATTGAAATATTTTGTTTTCCTGTTTAATATATAAGAAAAATGTATGATTTAATACCGTGGAAACAATCATATGAAACAATATATAATGAATAAAAATGTGCTTTAAAGAGAAAAAAACTATTACCATATATATATATATATTATAATATAAAATGAAGTAATAAAATAAGGTGTCAATCAAATTTTATTAGAATTCAAAGGATACTTTGCTTGAACTTTGAATTCTAATAAAATTTGATTGACACCTTATTTTATTACTTCATTTTATATTATAATATTAATGCTCTATCCAGTATATTGAGCTTCAGTTTTTATCCGGATGTTTCACTAATTATAAGATATTAGTTGACGCTTATATCTTTTGTTGGATTACTTTTATATATATATATATATATATATATATATATATATATATATATATATAAGGGACGTATCCTAAGACTTTACTACAGTTTCATGGTAAATCCAATCATCAGAAGTCCATTTGTATGCAGCACGTCTGTATACATTTGAATGTGAACTTAAACTAGCCAGAATTGAATTATATATTATTGTTACATATATATAACAATAATAAATATTGAATAAGGACATCTTATATTTAAATATGTATTGTTATAAAGCTCTACCTGAAAAGAGATCAAACTATTTATGTTTGCAAGATTTGCTGTCTTGGATCAGATCTTTTCCGACTGAGAGGTTGATTTTTCCTGTTATATATATATATATATATATAACTTTGTTTAAGTAAACGAACTGAATGAAGTTTGTGGCTTGTTGAAGAACCCAGCTCGTATTTATGTCAAACGTAATAAGGAGTTCAAGGCAGGTAAGTCACATTTTGGTTTTGGATATACCCCACCCTCCCCCAATGGTTCAGGTTATTTGTTCATTTGTTTACATAATTGATGCAATAGTTTTGGTTTTTAGTATTTTTAGTCGCTGAGTGTGTATCGAGATTTATGCACTGTAAAAATGCATCACATACAATACAAGGAGATATATATATATATAAATAAATAATACTTTTTCAATAAATATAACAATACTTTCTTAATTCCAGAAAGGAAGAAGGAAGACTGGGGTAAAAAGAAAAAGGGAGGGTGTAAAAAAGGAAATAAACTATGCAAAAAATGGAATAAAAGTAAAAATATAAAAAAGAGGTAAAATTTGAAAAAAAAAAAAGTTGATAATTGGGAGAGTAAAAAAATAAAGATACGTAGACAAGAGGGGGTGGGGCAAAAATTAAGATATAGGAGAAGACCGATCGAGGGAGTGCCAAAATAAAGATATATGAGGAGACGGGGGTGTATGGTGCTTAATAAAGATATACGAGGGGGGGGGGTAAAATAAACGATATACTGAACAAAGGGTAAAAATAAAAATATTCAAAGAAGGGTAAAAATAAAGATATTCGAGGATGGGGGCGAGTAAAAAATATAATATATACGTGAGAGTACAAAAAAAAAAAAATAAGGAAAGGTGAAAAAAAAAAAATAATGGTACGAGGATAAAGGAGAGAAAAATTAAAATATACTCCGAAAAATAAGATAAAATTTAAAAAAAATTGAATAACGTTTTTTTTGCAGTAATCAGACATTTTTTTGTTTCATACTTGTTATGTACTTAAACCCTTCTGAACTTTTGTATTATTCAAATAAATGTCTCGTCAACATGTGAAGTGATTGGTGTCTCACGTCAGTCTATCAGGTTCTGGCAGATAACTTTTTGTTTAGGATTTTCTGAGATGAGGATTTATAATTTAGATTATTCGGACTACTGTTCTCATCTTGGACGTTATTCTCATAACGTTTCGGCAGATATAACCTCCGACCTTCTTCAAGTGCGATTATTACTTAGCACTTTTATCCATTACACCTCGGGTCCACATGAACAAAAGTGCGAAATAATAATCAGTTTTAAATGACAGTTTTCTGGAGGTTGAAAGGTCATTCCTCAGTAAGAGCGATACTAAGAATAAAATTACGAATTACTTAAAACTTCTATCCGGTCATGGCTGATGGAACGAGAACAAACTTCCCCTGTAGATTAAATAAAGGGTTCTGTTAAAAATTCTGTACAGATTCCTGAGTTCGACAAGACGCACATGAAAAAGGTCGGAGGTTACATTGATTGAAACGTAATAATCACATCCAAGATGAGAACAGTAGTCCAAATAAATATAACTTTTTTGTTTAACCCCCCCCGCCCTAAAAAAAAAAAAATGGGTTGATTCAAAGCACCTCAAGGGGAACGTTAAGCTGAAGGCTTTGGATATCACGGCACACAACCTGCGAAATTCTATCAACCAAGTTAAAGTCCATTAAATCTTTTCGCGTAACCATTCCGATAACCGAATTGGTTTTATCGATGACCACTAGATGGCGCAAGCCTAGACTTCTGAATATGATGTACGTTCGATATAACGAGAACCTTTCTGGAATACACATTGCTGATTGGTTGACATACGGATTCTGGAAAATAAAAAGATAAAAAGTTACTAAAATTCTTACATTTACATTTTAACAAAGAAAATAAATGAAGAACTTCACAGGAAAACGAAGCATGAGAAGTGGAGTAAATCCATGAAGAGAAGACGTTTAAACTTCGTGAGGCATGTCATGCGATGGAGGGAAGATACCCCAGTAAGAATTGTCCTAAAAGAAGCTATAATCCCAACTAATATGAAGAGATTGGTTGTTTTGTTTCAATCATATCAACCCTTTTCGGGTTATTTAATGGCAAATCCAGTCATTTTGGTAAAACTTTTATGCTTCAAGTTCTTTATATCTTCAAATATTTATGCATGGTGTTTCGTTTGGTTGTTTTATGGCATATCAACCCATTTCAGGTTATTTAATGCCGAATACGGTCATGGTGTTTCGTTTGGTTGTTTTGTAGAAAAAAAGTGTTGTTTTGGGCTTTGCAGAATATGATCGATTTTTTTTCAAAGGGAAAGGAAAAAAAAACAATAACATCAATGTTTGGTGCATTTTTTGTCAGGAAGCCAATATCTTCAGAAAAGCCTGATCTGGTAGCACCAGAAGATATGAAGAGAGGTCAACCGAATGCAACACGGATTTGAACTTGAGGAAACGGTTCACAAACTAGAAAGCATCATAGAAGACAGAAACTTTTGGAAAAACACAGTGAGGACGCTCATACAATCGTAAATTGTGAAAGAGGAAAAGATATAATTATATACATTTTTTTTTAATAGAAAATAACCTGACAATTTATCTTTGATTAACATTTTATTTTTCAGCAATCTCTGTTGTTTTTTAATACTCCAACAGATGATATATTTTTTGTAAATAAAAAACGTAAAACCATTGGGGATAATGTTAAGTAGGTTTTACCCATAGAATGAATGTGGTATTTTGGTAACTAAAACTAGTTTAGAGAATAGACCAAGAGGATGACACCAGACCACCATCCAACCCAATTTCGGCCTTGTGCAACATCTTATTTTATAAAGAAAATTACTATACTGTGAACTTTTTTGTAAAATTGTTAAGATAAATATCTTCGATTGGTTGTTTTTTTAGTTTTGTTTGAAAATCAAATGTTTAAAGTTTAAATTCAGGGATAGAATAACGTCCTGTTAATTTATTTTGAATTGCCGTATTTCACCTGTGTATTTATGTCAATAAGCACCAAATATGAATAAATTTTATTTGATATAAAAAAATTTCTTATTATGCCGGAGAACTCTTCTCCATGATGGCAACTATCATTGTCAGAAGAAGACCCAGATAGGAAGGACTCAATTATCAAAGGGGCCATAACTCCATAAAAGGAAGTTAACTTAAAACCTTACTTAATGGGAGAATGAATTAATCAACAAAAACAATAACATTATGGGATATCTTACCAGGTCAATGAAAAGGTCAGTGTATCTACGGTGGTCCACATACATTTGTAGTTTCTCTTCCAGGCCAGTTGGGTGTCCAGAACGATCAGTCCGAAGCTGAAAGAAGATTTAGAAGAATAAGATTTTAATTGTGCAAAAAAAAACAAAAAAAAAAGTGATTATTTGGTTTTATATATTCCGAGTGTTACTCATATCGCAGGCTAGCATTTGTTTCTTGCTCGGTCAGCCATTGAGCCAGCAGTGAATGGTTGGCACTCGGTTTTAAGAACTATTAAAATTACAAAAGTTCACGGAACTAGTTCCTAAATTATTTTACAGAAGCTTACGTTCAAATTTCATTATATTTCCTTCTTTCTATCATAACATTTGATCAACACAGATTAAATTAAATTTGCTTTTCTTTACTGACATTCATGCGTATAACAGTATTTTGACTTTGTTTCCATTTCGGATTAAACTTATTATTCGACATATTCTTCTCTGATGAAGGATCATAAGCGAAATTTCATTGAAGTTCATAAATATTTAAATTCTGTACTAATAAATACACACACAATATACATACGATCACAGGTTTGGTTCGGGTGAAAGCCAGTTTTACAGAGATCTTTGTGCAGCGTGTCTGCCCATCTCATCATCGGCCTTCCCCTCGGTCGCTTTCCAGTAACTTTTATATGATGGACTCTCCCGTCGATATTTCGACGTATGAGTGCCCCACCAGGGGCTTCCCACGCATGAATTTGAAATTGCAAGGGTTGCGCAATCCTTAACAACCGCTCTCCTGAGTCGGTATTGCTTGATTCCAATGGCAAGTATAGTACAAGACAACTGGAAACAATGCCGAGATAAGCAGAGAGCACATACAGCACCTGGTATTCCCAAATGGTCACCCATTTAGTACTGGCCAGGCTCAACGCCGCTTAACTTCGGTGATCTAACGGGAACCGGTGTGTCAACGTGATTGTGCCGTATATAACTTTTATATATAAACTCATAAATATATATACTAGCTTTGCTACTCGAAATACTTGAAACCAAAGTTAAATAATAAACATTTCATTCATAAGTTTGTTGTAAACACACATAAACATTTTGGTAATTTCAACCTTTTTAATGAAATCACCAAAACATGCACAGAAAGAGGAAATCATTTCTTTATTTTTATTGTTTTTAATAAATAAAAATAATGTGACGTCAGTCAGACACGCTTTCCCCTTCCTCTATATATATAATGGGAGAGAGGAAGAGGGGGATCAATCAGTCAACCTTTTTCCCCATTTCAGAACTATTTCTTATGCCCATGTATCTTCCTGTGGCCGTCGTAAAGCCACGATCTTTCTCTCTGGTTAAAATTACTTCCCCATGTAAATATTTAAAGAAAGATTTAATGATTTATCCTTTTTGTATTAAATCATTTTAATTAATTACTGTTAATATCGACAAAAATATTGCATATATATGGAATAAACAGAACGATAAAATTACGAATGAATGACACAAAACAATTAACTATGAAGTGTTTAAAAAATAGTTATGAAAATTAGACATGGAAAGAGTTCTACGATATATATATATATATACAATATTTTAAAATATGCTTATTATTGATTTAAATAACACTAACCCGTTTTGATGGTAATATAGGAGATAAATAAAAAAACTTTCAGTATTTATTCATTTAGATATATATAGTTAAGTTCAAATATATTGAACACACAAAACCAATATTTTTTTCAAAAGTGCGCAATACCAATGTTTATTTAATTTATGTATATATATATACTAGATAAATACCCACCCCAGGACACCTAAAATTAATTTGTCGTACAGAACAGTTTTGCACCACTTTTATGTCCTCTTATGAAGATTAAAATTAAGCTATAATGATACTACACCTTATGTCTAGAATCCTAATTTTCATGAAAATCCATTACATGATTCTGATTCTAGAAAAATTTTTAAATTTAAGGCTTAAACTGAAGAGGTCTTAAGAAATGGAAATTCAGGGAATCTTACTTCATTGGCATCTCATGACTATGGATCAAATTCAATGGGGAATCGAGTCATTATCCTGGTTACCAACTGTTGGACACACTCCAGGGGTATGACGATATCTTTTTGAAGGTAAGGATTTGCTGCATAGATGCCATACTCAAGAATGCAAAGTATCTGCTATTAGGCTTAAAGAGTTGTCAACATTACAAATAAATTGGGGGGTTGGCTTACAAAAACCATCAGGTCATCCCATAAGTTCTGTCTGGATTTTAATTCTCTGAAATCTAACATATAAAGCTATTGTGTCAGACTTTCAAAGTCAGATCCAAATAAGCATTTAAGCTGAGAAATCCAAATTTGCTAGTGACGAGCCAATTATCATTTGTTATTGCTATACCATGTTATTGGCAATATAATAATGCACTTAGCTACAATTTATTCTAAAAATGGCTTAGTCACGCTCAGATGACTGCTTACATGTAACATTTTAAAATAATCACCAAAAAAAATAAAAATTCGAAAAGAGGGATAACTCATTTAAACTGTAAAATATAGAAGGAGTCGTCTACCTTAAGTTTTAAAATGTGCAATCAAATAAGAATTACAAACTAAAATGATTTTGCTGCATCCCGGGTAACACCGGGTGGGTAATGCTAGTTCAATATAGACTGAAATGTCTTAATTAAACGAAATAATATTTATGAATTGTCTGAAGGAAACTGTAAACTGAGAGTTGAGATCTGCAGAAAATTCATGATGCATCCATTTTCCAAGTTGTTCAAGATGACTTGGAACGGTTATATGGTTTGAGGAAAGCTTCAGTGTTAATTCATCTATTTATCCTGCAGTGTTTTCTTTAAGTAGTACCACAAGGAGCTCTTCATAAAACACAATTGCATGTCCTGATCGATCTTCATGAGTGAGATTTAGATTTCTGAATTTGTAAACCATCTTCTGCATGTTCTTTGATTCAGACATTCCTATGCGCAAGTCGAGTGAATATTTTAAGTCGTTCACTTTTTAAACCCATAAAACAATATTTCTGCATTAGCTGTGTCAAATGTTTCTTGATTATGATCATATTTTAAGGGCACTCAACAGTGCAATTTTAATTAATTTTTCTTGAAACATTTTATGAAGTTAAATATGTTCTAATACACATCTAAATGAATAAATACGAAATATTTTCTAATTTATCACTACTATATTACAATTAAAACAGCTTACTTTAAGTCAAATAATTAATACACTATATTATTTTGAAATACTTTATTTATAGTCAAGCAAAGTTCCACATACAATCTTTTGTTTATCTAATTTGTATAATTATATTTTTAAACAGTTTGAAATAAATTGTTTGCCGTTATTCGATTATAATCTGATTGTCCTATTTGCTTATATATATATGGAATAGTTTTGTCGGTATTACCAGTAATTAATTAAAGTGATAATAGCAAAAAATTACAAAAAATAGAAACCATGTTCATTACTTTTCAAAGGATGTGTACCCCCCACCCCCTCCGGCAAGCAAAACAAGTATATCCATTTAATTTAAAATGATCCCCTCACTTCCGAACGATTCTAGCGTTTTAGGACAGTTAACTTAATTTTTTTTTTTGCTATAGAAGCTAAATCCGTTGCGTTTTTTTTTTTGGGGGGGGGGGGGTGATGGGTCTATTTTATGTGTGGTTTTGTGACCTTGCCAGTCGGACTTACAGTTAGCAGTTAGAATATTTCCCTAAAAAGTTAGAATGGCCCGGAGATGGGGCATCATTTTATATTAAATATATATAAAACTGATCGCCCACTCTAAATTCTAAAATAATTGTTCATTTTTCATCTTTCCGTTTTCCAGTGTTCACTCTTCACACGTAATCGCCTAAAAAAGCTGAATTTCATTTTGGGGGAAGGAGATTTAGCGGCGGCTGTTAATCTACAAATTTATCCATATTTTATTTCTTTAATCTTAATTTTTTTTACTATACATCCTTTTTTAAATTTTAATTATAATCAATTGATTTTAGTTGTGTTTAACTTTCCTGTGAAAATTAAATAAATAACTTCTTTCAAATTGGCTAATTAAATATCTTATTTTTAAGGTGTAAATAAAAATGTTAAAAGTTTGGGTATTATTGTTGAGTGACACCCTCAGAGAATGAAATTCTACTTTTTAGGCCATTACATGTAAATACCTTGAAAAACTTGATGTTTAACATTTGTCATAGAAAAGAAAAAAAAACATCTCTAATCTTTCTAAATTACAAAAAATATTTTTTTTTACTATGAATTAAGTCTTTTTTTTCTGTCTTCTTCTATCTTCTTCTTTCTTCTTCTTCTATTATATAAAGGCCAGTTGTCTGTATGTCTGTCTGTCTGTATGTCCAGCTACTCCTCAAAAACTACTCGGCAAACTGTCGACAAGTCGACATCTTTACGACCGGACAACACCTGGGAGCATAATATCTCAAAATTACAAAAAAAAAAAATGTCCCCGGGGGTCAACGGGGCCAGTTTTCGGAGGCGGGTCTGGTTTTTTGAAACTTTTTCAATGTTATTTACATGCAGTATAGGCACCAGAGGGGGGCGCTTCTACAGTATAGGACCCAAGGGCTTCTGCAGTATAGGAACCAGGGGTGCTTCTACAATATAAGACCCGGATGCTTCTGCAGAATAGGGACCATGGGTGCTTATGCAGTATAGGGACCAGGGCTGCTTCTACAGTATAGGGACCAGGGGTGCGTCTACAGTATAGGACCCAGCACCGGGGGTGCGTCTACAGTATAGGACCTTGCACCGGGGTGGGGGCTTCGTCAATTTAGGACCCAGAGGCGTGGACGTTGTCCGGGAGAATAGTGCTAAATGTTCTAGATAGAGCTACTGTAGTGTTTCTCTTCGGACTATTGTGCAGATGAAAAGGAGGGGGATCGGTAAGAGTGATTTTAGTAGTGTTTCGGAGGCCATCTTGATTTTCTAAATACTCGGTGTTGTCCGGGAGAAAAGTGCTCCATATCCTATTTTGCTTGTGAAGCGGAGGAGGGAGAGCCCCAGGCAACGCCGGGTACCCCTGCTAGTTAATAATAAAGACAAAAAGCACAAAGTAACCATTTCGAAATACTCATTAATATGAAATTGTTTTATTTGAACAATCAACGTTCCGGTCATTCATTTATTCATTTCATTATATAACCAGTTTTTAATGGGGAATTCATTTTCATTTTTATGCTGAAACAAAATAAAATTCCTCGACTTCGAATATCTTAAAGATCATATCAATTAACCTTTTTTTTTTCTAAAACATAAAATGTGACTATGTTCATGCACAGTAAATTTCCCAACATTAGAATATATCAAATAACACTAGGACAATCATATTTTTGTTGTTTTCCTCAAATTACTAAAATGTCAAATTGAAAATAATTTATTTTCTTTCTGTAAAGAAAACTATTGTTTCAGTAATTGCTGCCTGGAGGGCCGGTTGTTTTTGCTAGTATCTAATAAATCAATATTTGATTTCAACTACTGATTTCTTCCTTTTTATCCTTGCAGCATGTCCTTTACACTAAAAAAAAAATCTAATTCGTTTTGTGACACTATAGACCCCCCCCCCCCCCGACACAGAAAATGCTAAGAAATGATTCACCAAGGCGTACAAATGTAGTAGGCTCAATAGTCGGAAGTAGGATAGCCAGCTAAGAGTGGCCAAATCATTTCCACTTATCAGTAGGTGACTAACACAAAAGACCGGATTTAAGATTTCCAGTTCTGGGTCAATATATTTGGAAGTTTGCAGTTTACGACAGTTTAGTTCAGGTTACTTTATGGCAGTTTATGAGTTTGCGACTTAGGGAAAAGATGTAAAATAATTATTCTGGCAAGGAAGATTATTGCAATGGAGACAGTTTTAAATAATAACCTAAAAGATTTTAGATGTAAGGGAGATAATTACCTTTTTTACTTAAAGCTAAAGTATGAGTTATCTCCCTTAGAATTTTAAAGTTTTTTTTTTTTTCATCTCTTTTTGATTTATATATTTTTAAATTTAAACTAAAACGACATTAATGAATCGTGAGCGACACCAGGTAGTGACAGCTAGTATGATATATATAAATATTATTTAATTCCATTTTTCATTCCAAATTACATTAAATTTCAGAGAATTCAAATCTGGACAGAACTTACGGGAATCAAAGATTCATTTATAGAAACAAACATGTGTTGAGTAGTTTTCACGTGATGTCAACACTGGTCACTGACGTTTTTGTTACTGATTTCAAACTGCTAAACATTTTAACTAAACATATATTTATATATATACACACACACGTCTCTAAAAGTGGGGTGACATTGTGTATGCAAGGGAGATAACTCATGCGTACGTAAAGGGAGGAAACTCCCCACGCCCCGGTGAGCAAATGATACCACTAGTACAATTATCGCTAAAAAACAATCACAGCAAAAATAACGACATATTTATAAATGATAAAGTATCACATAACTGCAGACAGGCTCTTGTAGAGTAATGGTTAGCACACACGGTTACAGACCCAGTGATTGCAGTTTCGAATGTTGTCATAGTCAGCCATGTTGATGAGCTGCAGTAACGGCGAAACATGTCCATGGATAACTATTTTATATGTAAGTAACTAAACAAAAAAATACATACACATATATATATATATATATATATATATGCACATGCCACTATAAGTGGGGCGATTTGCGTACGCAGGGGAAATAATTCATGCATACATACAGGTAGGAAACTCCCCATGAGCAGATACTACCAGCAGTACAATTATCGCTAAAAAACAACAAAAAATAAAAACAACAAAATATTCAGACTGACAGTTTGCAAATAATTTAATAGATTTTCATGAAGTAGTTTTCATGTGATGTCGGATGGACAAAATTTAGGAAAATTATGACAAAATTATTATGTAAATACAAAGAGACGTCATAAAAAAAAACCAGATTTAGTTGCAAAATTTAAGGAAATGTTCATGTCTTGTGGCATAATTCTCGATAACTACCGCAAATACGATTCTAATTTTATGTTATACAGACCTTTATTATGTTATGTATATATATATATATTATGTTGTTAGACTTTATTATCATGGTATACAGACTTTTTATTATGTTATGTATGTATATATATATATATATATATATATATATATATATATATATACATAACATATACATACATATATATATAACATATACATACATATATATATAACATAATAAAAAGTCTGTATACCATGATAATAAAGTCTAACAACATAATATATATACATAACATATACAACATAATATATATACATAACATATATATGTATATATATAGAGATATTATATCAGACTTTATTATGTTATATATATATATATATATATATATATATATATACATCGTTAGACTTTATTATTATTATGACTTTTTATTATGTAAAACCTAACTAACAAAATTAACTAGTCAGTACAATTTTAATTTTATGTTCTACAGACTTTTTATTATGTACAAATGTAATCTTTCAAGTTTTAGTGAAAACAACAAACAATTAAGTTGGTTTTTTTTTTTTTATTTAAGGCTAGCAGAGCTACCCAATGTTGCATGGATAAGAAAATAGTAGCGTTTAAAAAAAAAAAAAATTGTTTTCTTTATATTTTACTGTCATTATTACTTAATTTTTAATTTGCAATGTCCTTCACTCACATAAACTTTAAGGTGATATTTTTATTTATCTGAATGAATCATGCCTAACCGAAATATGTAAGTTTTGTAAATGTATTTTGTGTAGTTTTTGAGATATATAAAAAATATCTGACTGAATGTGAATTATCCCCCTTACATTTTGATTTTTATGTAATAGATTTTCTAATTTTCTAACCTTTCAAATCAAAGTGAGGAAAGCATTTTCAAGAGTTATCTTCTCTTGCTGATTACTTAAATATGGCTTTGCCTCATGCAAACATTCAACATGTCAGCAATTTACAAAGTCTTTTCTGAAAAATAACATTCGAAAATCTTCAATAAAAAAAACAAACTTGGATTACTTGGAATTGGTCTACTATTTTCATCTGGATTGTTATATTAACAACATTTCACCCGATATATTCTCTGACATTCTTCACCTGCATGTTTTTAACCTTAGGAACTTGATTACTATCTGTTTGTTACCACTAAAACTAAACTATTACTTTTCTACGCAAATCTGCATAAACATAAAATTACAATCATATTTACTATAATTACTGAGGATTCTCATGTCAAAAAGCATCAGATATTTTTAAAATCTATTATATAAAAGGCAGTTGTCCGTGTGTGTGTGTGTTCAGCTAAAAGTAAAAAACTACAAAACAAACAGCCACAAAGTTGGTATATTCTTGATCGGCATTGCCCTGGGCGAATAAAATCTAAAACGAAAAAAGCATTATTCATTCTTTGGGGATCAACTGGGTCAGCTTTCGTCAGGGGGGGGGGGGGGGAGGAGCAGTTTTTCAGCCATTTCCAATGTTATATATTACATAAAGAATAGGTGAATCGACTTACATTATCATGTTCAATACAGAGGAATGAGCTGGGCGGAGGTGAAAGAGGGGGTGGTGGGAGATGGATTGTGGGAAAATGGAGAAAGATATAGAGATGTAGAGAGATAGAAGTTTTAATATAAAGCTGTGTTACACACACTTTTTAACCTCTTCTATTTTGTATATTTATAGCCGGGTATCTCTGCTAGTATTATGTGTCTTTGTGATTAACACCTTTTTTTACTACAAGGTAAATAATCAAATGTTTTGTGAGTCATATAAGGCAAATATTGGTCTGGATTCTAAAAAAAAAAATTAAAATGTTATTTCCGATAGATTTTAATATTTAATTTTGCTTAGTCATAAATGGAGGAGCTTTTATCTTCACATAAAAGTCCTCCCACTGTCACCCATTAACACTGGGAACAAATTTAATAACAGACAATTTTTCGAGATTCACCAGTTGATCCACATTTGACTAAAGAGAGAGTGAGAAAGAAGAAAGGATGACAGAAAGAACTCTAGCCAAAACAGCAGCCATCTCTTCTGGTTTGTGTAGTTAATAATGTCACAATTTACTAATTGCCTTGGTGGTTCAATCAGTTAGTACGCCATACTTACAGACAGAGGTTGTGAGTTCGAACCCCACCCGAGGCTTAAATATTTTACTCCGATTTTGTCTCAAAATGTCCTTAACATTTCATATTACAATATTAAGCAAATGGTTTAGTTTTACTTGTACTTTTTTTTCTGTAATCTATGTAATTTATGTAATCTATGTAATCTATGTAATCTATGTAATCTATGTAATTTATGTAATTTACGGAAATTAGGACCACGGATGATGCTGGGTAGCTCTACTAGTTTTATATAAAAGTATAATGAATGTTCTTGAAGTAAAAAAAAAAAGAGCAGGGTCATAAAATTAGCCATAGAGAGGTTGAGACAACCGAATAAACCGGAGAAGCATGCACATATACATAAGTGAAAACCCAACTTCCGACAATTACCTTGTCATACTCTACCCAGGTGATATCATAGAGTACATCTCTCGCATCTGCACACTCAAAAAGTTCCTCTTTCATTAGAAGGACATTCAATTCTTGCCTGAAATGAAACAAACAATAAAAAAAATGTTGCTGAAAAGATATACGACTTATTTACAGTTTTCTGACTGCTATCCTCATAAGGTTTCGACCGTTGTACAATCTTGCCTCATTCACGCAATTGATAACCTTCTCAGAAGACTGCTAGAGTACAACACCCAAAACGTTCTGAATATAACGAGCCATCTCATTGTACATGAGTATTTATACTTTCATTTTTGCTTATCGCCATCAGGGTTTGTGATCACACCTGGAGGGGGTTGTCATTAAGGGTTTTTTGCCATAGTCGCCACACTAGACACTATTTTCCCATAATTAGATGTCCACATACATCACCTGGTATTCCCAAATGGTCACCCACCTAGCACTGACCAGGCTCAACGTCGTTTAATTTCAGTCATCTAGTGGGAACCGGTGTGTCAACGTCATTATGCCGTATTTTGTTTAGCATATCTTTTAACTATGCATCATTTTCAAACCTCTCATAGTATTCTTCATCATTAACACTTATCCTCCAGTGGCTTTTGGCCTTGCTTAGTAAAAAAAACAAAACAATCATGATGAGGATAACAGTTCGAAACATGTTAATGATCGCAATACTGCATCTCAAAAATATTGTCAAACACATGTTAAAATAAATGGCATTCTATATTATATTCATGATGCAGCTGAGAAGCATAGATGAGGCAAAGAACCGATCATCATCCCTGGAGTTGATTTTAGGTTGCTTAAGGATTTTGAATTTTTCACAATTTTGGGAATAGCCTGATTTTTGGCATTCATTTCAGAAGTCGGAATTTAAAAAAATAACGGAATTAAAATGGTTGTAAATCAGGTCAAGATCTTTGAATTTACGAAAATATGGCCCTGACAATAATTAAAAGTTTACATAATTTACAGAAGAGTTCTGATAGAAAAGATATTGGTTAACAGGGTTGCACAGCGTTCTATACGACAGGCTACTTCATGTTGCAGATGAGAAGCACGACTGGAGACCTATAGACAAATTTCTGATTTTCAGAGATTTTTTTCTAAGGGAATTAAGTCAACTATATTTGAAAATACATAGAATAACATTCTGACCCATGGCCGAGGACAAGAAAATGTGTTGAACGATAAATAAATAAAAATACATATTTTTGTTGTGAAAACTAATAAGTATTAAACAAAACAAAAAGTTTATTAATATGTCTGGTAAAAGATATTATCCATAAACATATTTTCATTTATTTATCTTTTAACACATCTTATCCTCAGGTATGGGTCAGAATCTCATTGCCTGTATTTTCAAATGTAGTTGCTTTAATTTCCTTAAAAGATTTCTGAAAATTAAACATTTGTCAATAGACCTGCGCCATTAAATGGTCTGTAATATGGCATGAGCACCAGAAATTTAAGGATCTATTTTGAACAATTGTAAACAATTTCTTAAAATACACTAAAATTAATTAATATATAAATATAATTTTTTTTAGAATAATTTAGTCTATTATTGAAATGATTAAAAGCAGAAACAAGCTCAGGAATTTTTTTTTTTTTTTGCATGAAATATTGAATGTCCTTTAGCCTGATTAGGCTGCTCTAAATGTTGGATGTTTTATGTAAAATACATATTTTTGTGGTGAAAACTGAGAAATATTAAACAAAACAAAAAAAGAAAAGTAATTAAGATATCTGATAAAAGATATGATCAACATGTTTTTAAAAAATGTTAAACTCAGTACACCTACCTTGCCATGTGGTAAACTAAATTACATGGTTGCATAGTTAATTAACCGAATATGATGATGTTTAAGTTCAGCTATGAGGTCTTTGGGTGGGCAGAACCCATTATACTAGATGAGTGGAACCTGTTTTATCATAGTATAGGCTAATTCTCTTAACACTGAACAAAGATGTCTGTACGTTTTCACTATTGAAGATATACAATATAATAAACATATTTTTGCTAAAATCCTGTTATTTTTTTTATTCCGATAATTATGTTATTTTTATTCATTAAATGTATTTAACCAGTGTTACCCGGGTGTGGATTTAATGCTTAGAGAATAATAAAAAAATACATATTAAAAGTCACATCTTATTTCAAGATACACAGCACGTCCACTTCTTAATTCTGTTACCACCTCCCAGGATGTGCACCAGACTTGGATTTTGGAAGGCATGAACATTGTGTCCGTGTTGATCAAACCAAACTGTTACCTGAAGATTCAGTAGATATTGAAGGACTTTGCCAACATTTAGACAGCAGCTCTCATACATGTTCTCATACAAGCAATTACAAATGAAACAAAGAAACAAAACAGAAACAATGTTTGAAAACCTTTTATAACCTCGTTTTTTAGGTTATAATAAATAATAACTTGTAAATAAAATGGATGAACTATCAAGAGAAACGTTTAACAGATTTATTAAAACTGAACATAGAATGAATTAATGAGTTAATTTGCGGCTGGACGTGATTGACATCTAAACAGTCTGAAGCCGTGATCTGTGTTTACTTTCTCTCCCGGCATACTACCATTTCCAAGGGCGATAACTTAACTCCCGAAATGGTTCAAGGGAGATAATTCCTTTTCGTTAGTTGTCCTAACAAAATCTGACAGGGTTTGCTTTCAGATTGTGTCCATAAAAATGTGTACAGTTTACAAGGCGTACAATAAAGTCTGAAAAGAATGTGTATGGGTGTGTGTGGAAGTTAAGTGGAAATGTGTTACATACCATGAAATGCGTGCACTACAGAAACGTGTGCTCATGCGAGGTGAAGCAAGAAGAAAGACAGAGCAAAATCTCCTTGTGCTTTCCTTTTTATATCCATTGATTGCAGCGCCACCTACTATCAGGTTAAGTGCTGAAACGCCCTCTGGTGAATGTATGTTTAAATATGTAGAAAAGGGTAGATAGTGCTACAATATCAGAAATTACCACTTTCCGTAGCATTAAAAGGCGATAACGTCTTTTTGTTGGACATCAGAAAAATTTAACGCCTAAAGTACTTTAACAAGCTATATCTTATTTGTGGCCAATTTTAAAAACAATTATTTGGTAAGAGAATAAAATTAGCATTCCAATACTGTTAATTTCTATGTGCCTTTATACGTTAAATATTTTTATACTCCTAGTTAAAAATGAAAAAAAAAAACAAAAAAAAAACGCTCGGCCGTATGCCACATCTTATTTTTAAAAAGAAAATTTACTATACTGTGAAGTTTTTTGTAAAATTTTATAGATAAATAAAATCCATGTCAGTGTCAGAAATGGTTAACCATTTCTGACACTGACATGGATTTTATTTATCTATAAAATTTTGTCAATATTTCATGTCAATATTTCAATGGTGTGCAGTAATCTGGTATGAGTTTAATATCATGACATTTTTTAAATTAATGATACGATGGATGTGTAATGCAAGTATTTTTTTTATTTACTATTAGGTCATCAATTATCAAGGCCAGGGGCCACTTGAGGATAAGAGTTAATGAAGTGGAATGATTATTGGCTATAAGATGAGTAGCACTATGGGAGTACTAACATTGATAAACGGTATAAATTGAGTTTGATTACTTCCTTATGGAACGTTTAGGACAAGAATTTGTTGGAGTTGTGCGGTGTTGAAGACGACCAGATTGTAATCTGTAAGGAAGCAGTCCCGCAATAATGTTCCACAGGCAGGGAAACCCTTGCGAAGAAACACTTAAGACAAACTTAAATCTGGACAGTATAGGGAGATGTGTGCAGAATAGGAGACTTGGTTGGTTTGGTCACATTGAAAGAATGAATGAGAGTGTTTGGGTTAGTAGGTATAGAACAATTGAAGTAACAGGATCTGTTGGCAGGGGAAGGCCAAGAAAAACATGGGAGGAAGTGATAAGGATAGATTTGAGAGAAGAGGGATAAATAAAAACTTGGCCAGAGATAGGTAAGGTTGGAAGTCATTTTGTAAAAGCTGTCCAACACATGCCAGCATGTAAAACAGATGTTTAACAGAATATGATGAGGATGGTGATGATAATAATCTGACTTTGAAAATCTGACAAGATAACTTTCTTATGTTTGATTGCTAATACAATAAGCACAACATTGTGTCATATCCAGCCCTCTTAGGGAGGCAGGTAAATGACAAATGACAATCTAAAAAAATGTCTTACCTGGTGATGATTCCACAAAAGGAATTGTTAACCAAACCATTGTTCTCAACAACAGGAAACCCACCATGAGTAGTTTCTCGTAAAAGCCGGGCTAAAACATCCACCGATTCCCGGCGTTTTATATGAATCACAGGAAAAGACATGATATCACGCACTCGGAATAAGTCAAGGTTGATGCTGAAAAGTGAACATAGCATAAGATTTATAGATCTATTGAAAGTGGATCTTCTGATTGTGTCAATTTAGAGAGTTGGGTTTAGGGTTAGTGTTGAGTTACACAAAAAAACAGGGAAACAAACCAGGGACCTATAGACCTTTAAAAATAGGAAACATACGCAAGGGACAAAAAAAATGTTATTGGTACAAATATATTATATTTCACTTGAGTTTTTTTCTGAAAATACTTATTCCAGCTAAGAAAGCTGTTAGAGTGAATACATTTTCTCCTACTTACTGAAACAGAAGCATGAACTTATGCCCTTAATAATAAAAAAAGGTTTTGACATTGTCTTATCTATTTCTGCTATTAAACAATTTGTTTCTCAAAATAATCTGTTGTCATGATAAGAGGTAAAATATTTTTCAACACTAAAAAATGTTTTTTTTTTAAAGCACATATTCTTGAACATTAAAAGGAAGTAATCATGTAATGAGTTACTTCCCTTGACTTCTGCAACATTTAAAAACGTTATATTTTTGCCCAGGTGTAAAAGAAGAAATAATTGACATGTTTACGAAATAACAGAAATTAATTTTGGTGAGCTTAATTTCATAATCAAATTATTTTGTGTAACGAGAATTTATTAAAAGTTTGTTTTAGCACTCGACGTTAATCGATTAATAGTAAAAAAAAAACAAATAACGTAATAAAAGGGGGGGGGGAGAAATACGTCTTTAGATAGAGTACTGTTGCCACATCTGGGGAGGTGCTGCTCAGAGCATCCTTTCTTGACTAGTACAAAACCGACTTCGAAACCTAGTCGGTGATGTACTTTTCTCCTCCCTACTACCTCTTTCTTACAGAATGTACGTCGCTATTCTATCGTTATTTTCATGGCAGGTGCTCGGTTGAGCTTCAATCTATAGTCCCCCCCTTTAAAATATTCACAACAAAAACTCATCTAGCTACAACCACTGTCAATAATGTCCTTTTCTCCCTCTCTGTGCCTAAAACCAAATGAAACTTTCATGAGAAAAGTTTATTCCTAGAACTACTCATCTGTGGAACTCAATACTGCGGGGCTGCTTCCCAGCTGACTACAACATTATCATTTTCTAGTCCAATGTAAACAAATTCTTGTTAAGCTGTATTCCTAAACAATCAAATTCTGCCAAATTTCCAACATCATTACCAATTATCAGTGTTGTCTCACAGTCCACTTGATACTCATTAACCATTATCCTCGAGTTGCCTTTGAGCCTTGATAAGTGGTGACTCTTTAGTAAAAAATAAATAGGTGCTTTAAAATATAAAGCGTTTTTAGATATCTGTTTTTGCATTCAAGGTAAATAATCCATTAGATGATTACTTCCCTTTAATGTTTAAGAATATTCAGTGAGTAAGGGAAAATGTATCCAATCTAAAAGTTTTCTTAGCCGGAATAATTATTTACAGAAAAAAAAAAAAACTGATGCGAAATAAAATATACTCATGCCAATAACATAGCAGAGGTAAAAAAAAAAAAGGCTACTCCGAATCAAGTATCAATATAGTTGAGACTGCTTATACAGTTAAGCAAAACAGCTCAGTATCTTCATTGTTACTTTCACACCGTTCTACTTATAAGGTAAAATAAGGCAGCTCCAAATGCACTAACAGAACGCTACTGCATACTTCCAAATTGTTACCAGACCTCAGATCGGAATTATGATCGTGAAAACAGGTACTAAACCACCAATCGAACGGAACCAATTGCTATTCCATGTTCTCTATATTTCCGAAAGTATGTAATACCTTTATTTTCTCTTAAATATTATAAATTAAGAGACAATTTTGTTTTGACAACATTTTTCTGGGAATGACTTGGGCACCTCTTACAACAAAACATAAACAAGGAGGAAAAACGAAAATGAACCTGTCCATTTTACAAAAAACGAAAATGAACCTGTCCATTTTACAAAAAACGAAAATGAACCTGTCCATTTTACAAAAAACGAAATCTGGTAACAACCACTTCCTCTTCAATAGTCTCAGAAATGAAACATGCCATATCTTCCTGAAAAATTGGGGTAAAATTTCATCATACTTGACTAGAGAGAAACAGGGGGTGCTTACAATTTTTTGTCGATGACAACTTGTGGTTCGGGTGGTAAGAATGGGATACATTTGAGTTCCAGGATTGAATGATAATGAGGGTGCGTAAAAAAATCCCCTACCCACTTGGCTACCATGATGGATACCATAATGGGCAGCAGGAACTGGACGTCATTTGTCAGTTCAATCTGAAAAAAAAAAAAATAGGTTTAAAAAAAGGTTAATGTTTTTAAAAAGAAAAAAAAGGTGGGTTTAAGAAAGGGTTAAAAATATTTAAAAATAAAGTAAAAATGGCGTTAAGTAAAGGTTTTTAAACAAAAGGTAAACAAAAAGAAAAGATTGGGCTTAAAATTAAAATATACAGAAATAAGAGTTACAGTAAAAATCGTAAATAAATTACAAAAGTTTAAAAATCTTTATTTTCTCTTAACATACAACTAAGTATACCAAACCAACATTTTATTTTCATTATATCTAAAAACTTTTAATGTAGCCACATCGATCTTTGCAAAAGATAAACAAGGATACCAAATTTATTTTGGTAACACAATAAGCCACCGAATTATGACCATTCAAAGTTTGTTGTAAATTAGAAAATTTGCCGTTTTGTCTGCTATTAGTCCAGAAGTCAAATTTCAGTGTATAATTAATAATGCAGGATTTGAACAATTGAAAACTCCTTATAAATGTAATGTCATCTTGTGATAAATGAAAATTAATCATAATGGAAGCAATAATTATTAAATCAAGGCACCTAAACATTAGGCAACATCCCATTACCACTCAAAAAATTTAAAATAAAAAAAAACGTACATAAATGATACAGAAGCACAACTTTGACTATGTAAGATTTATTTCAACAGCTAACACATTGAATTATCATAATATGATTCAAAGCACAGGAGAAATCAAGCTAGATTTTTCTTTTAATAGTAAATCAATAAAAAACCTCAGATTTGGACAATGTAAAAGCAGAGAGAAACACTATTTGTTAATAGGGCAAAAATTTAATTTAATTATGTTTACAACTTGGATTTTTTTTTTATAAAGACAATTTAAAACCCTACATTAAGCCCACCATATTGATGAGTGGCACATTTTCTTAGAGATAGGACTTTTTTATATCCATAGAGTCACACAATATCGTGCACATTAAGTTGAAAAACCATCAACATAAAAAAATAAATAGGTTATTATTTTCAGTGACGGTCTAACTTGAAGTAACTTAGAAACATAACTATTACTGTCACCAGAAAAAAAAAAGAATGATACATTCATAGATAAAAAGGATTAAATCTTGTTTACATCAAAATTTTATGAAAATATCCCCAAAAATAAAATGAGTTAATACAAGCTGAAATTGAAGAGAATTTCAATATATTTACTCATTTTTTGCACACTAAACTCTAAGCTAGTTTGTGATACCTAATACAATGAGATTATTCAGGACAAAATTAAACAAGATCTTTTTAAAGCAGGGAAACATCCAGCTCCTCTAAAAAGATTACTTTTCTTCTTTTTTTTTGTTTTAATAAAATAACCTTTCTCTATTTTATGACATATCAATCCTGTAAACATGCACTGGGTTGCATGTTTATCCGGTTGCATGTTTGTAATACATGTGAATAACAAATTTGCTGCAAGTGAGAAATATTTAACTAAGAGAAGAGAAACCAGCCAAGAAATGGGAAAAATCTGATTTTGGGTTTTGCCACCCAGAATTCGATTTGTTCACTTGATAAAATAATATTTCTTCAGATACGAGGTTCCTTGCTGTGATTATGACCCACTTGAGTTTTTCAAAAATTAACGGCCGGTCAGATACGGGACTCCCTAGGCATTAGGTTTTTTGATGTCCATAGATTGGCAGCAAATTAGCCTTTTCAAGTGGAAATCTGGGTGGACTTTCTAGTGTAATTCCTGGGATATCTATAGATATATATTCCAGCAGAAGAGCATAGAGGAGTTAGTTGGTCCTCTGGGCATCTCACAATTAGTTGAGGTTTGTGTGCCTCTCAGAGAAAGAGGGGCCCTTGGGCTCTTAGTGAATTGATTGTGTCCAGTTGGACTTGTATTTTGATTTGGCCGGGTTAAGAATTCTCATTTGTAAGTCTGTTGTTCAGTAAAAGAAAACAAGTATCATTGTAACCTCCGCAGAAAACAAACCTTTGTTATTTGTTTTAAACTGGAATTGTGATTTTATTTGGAGGGAGAATTCTTTTGTTAGAGCACTGACTTAGACCACATTGACACTGCAACCGGTGTTGGAATCAAGTAACGATTTTGAACCGGCACAACAAGTGGACGATCACGTCCTGTGCAGTAAACGCACACAAACGCATTCAAAATTCTTTGGGAGTTAAACTAAACACTTACATTACTTACACATTATTTATTGAAAGAAACAGAACCGTTTTAAAAATTCTAAATATACTTCTCGACTTAAAGCATCTTTGATGATCGGAATGTACAAACTAGGACACAGTATTTCGGAAATAAAAAGGAAAAGATTCGAGCAACGATAACATTTTATAACAATAACATTTGTTAAATGTATTATATAGTGTGTGCGAGGGCCTGTGGACGAGTGGTTATAGCACTTGTCTTTGGGTTGGACGACCCGGGTTCGATCCCACTCACGGCATGCGCATTTTCGGGTCTGAAAACTCCCTCTGTCCACCCAGCAGTAAATGAGTACCTGACTAAAACTCAGGGAAGGTTCAAGGCAGCGGAAGGAGAGGGATGGGCTCCGCCTTCCATATGCTGTGCCCTAGACACAGTGATTCTTAACAAATCACCGCCGCTACGGCCATGGGCAGTGTGCGATGTTGGCAACGACACTCGTGCGCGTCCAGGCTATGCGACCTTTACCTTTACCTTTTATAGTGTGTGCGTGTACAGTGTGATTGAAAAGTAACTCCCCATTATTAAATGTTTGTAATTTATTACTAAAATACTATTCTTACAAAACAGGACGGTTCAGATGGTTTGAATATTTTACCACCGAGATAAACAAACATAGCACCATCTAAGTTCACAGACAGGATATTCCACAAATTCACGCCTTCAAACATTTTGTTTCGACACTCAGCGATGATGGCAAACTTCCTCAGCAAAGGTGCTGAGCGCATCAATGCGACATGGTCCAAGATGTGCACCACGACCGACATCCTCTGTGATCGCAAGATCAGCAACCATCTAAATTCGATAATCTACCGGACTGTTGTGAGACCCGTCGCTTTGTACAACTCCGAGTTCTTACCGACAATTAGGAAAGCGAAGAGAATATTTGCCGTTATGGAAACCAAAATGCTCCATTGGATGTCTAGAATTACACTGCCCGACCACACCTTTGATTAGAATATCCAAAGTATGGTATCGCATCGATTGAAGGCAAGATGAGGGAATGCGGGCTCAGATAATTTGGGCATACGCTGATGGCCAACCACGACACAATCGCAAAACTTATCTTTGCATTAGAAGTCGCCGAGAAGCGACCGAGAGGAAAGCCGATGAAAAGATAGGTAGACACCCTGCACAAAGATCTTTGTAAAACCGGCCTCTACCTGTGATCGTGTCAAGTGGAGACAAAAGTCCATCATTGTGGGCTCTGCCGTAGCTCGGGATTAACACATAAGTAAAAATTAGAATTCTTACAAAAATGACTATAACAGTAAAAATAAATAAATTCGTATGAATCAAACTTTTTGGAGCGGTTTGGTTCTGCCGTTGGAATCGGGAGGGACCACGTAAAGGTTTCTAACATCCCTAGGTGAAAGTTGTGCTTTGGAACAAACCTAGTTCGAACTTGGCACACCCAGGTTGTCAGCCCATATTGCTATTCACGTTCCTATGAATATAAGAGCGTGAGGTTTTATTTTTAATTTAATATGGGCACCAGCATTCGCCTGGGAACCGCATCAATTGATTTCACAAAGAACCTTTTTTTTCTTACTAAGGATTCATTACTTATCAAGGCTAAAAAAACAAATAGAGGGAAGTTTCATAAGTTTTGCTTCTCCCATATTTTGTCCATTAGTCTTTACATTTCATGAGCACGGTGTTGCTTTGAGTGGGTGGCATTTTCAATCATCTTATAGTATGAATAATCATTCAATTGTCAGCCTATCCATCGCAATAACCCTTATCCTCAAGTGAGTTTTTAGCTTTGATAAGTCATGACACATTAGTAAAAAAATTTTTTTAAATAGAGTTCCTTGTGAAATCAGTTGAGGCAGTTTAAGAAGCTGGTGGCGAATGTTGACACCCACATTGAATTCTAAATAAAAATGTGATATACACTTTCATATCATTGATTTCTTTTAAATTGTTTTTGTTTTACGGTATATCAACCCTTATTTAATGCCGAATTCGGTCATTTAAAAAAAAAGTTTTTATGCTTAAAGTTCTTTATATCTTCAAATATTTATTCATGGTGTTTGGTTTGGTTGTTTTGTAGAGCAAAATTGTAGTTTTTGTTTTTAGCTTTGCAAAACATGATTGAGTTTTGCAAAGGGAAAAGAAAAAAAACACTAACATCAATGTTTGGTGCATTTTAGATAAGGAAGCCGGTATCTTCAGACAGCCTGATCTGTTAGCGATTTCTTTTAACAATTATATTTCAGCAACAAATAATGAACACTTAATAGAGTTACTTTGCAATCAACCTGTATACACATACACTAAAATATAGATATATATAAATAAATATACACACACATAAGAGTGCTGAAATATGTTTTAGCATACACCTTCTATACTTTATGTATACCAACCCTTTTCAATTTTAAGCTCGATGATTGCAAACTTGCAACAACAGAGCATATATAAGTAAACAAGATTTTGTTACATTCCAAAAACCAAGATTTCATTTATCTCACGAAGCATTCTAAAAACAGTAAATTTTTAGTGACATTATTTTACGAATTTGTTTCGTTCATTGAGGACCAACCAACACTGGTATATCAATATTGGATGGGTTTTCCTTGAACTCTTCAGGAAAGACAAAAAGTTCTGTTTAAAAAATTATACATTGTGGCATGACATGAATGAAACATCCAAAAACCATCTCACAGTAGATTTTCCTTACTGCTTCTAACAAGGAAGCAGTCTGCCATCTTATGCATACATACATGGTGGCTGTCTATTCGATTTCGAATATGACCACTTTTGGTGTCTCGATGTGATATTAGTGTGAAGTTCCCAGTGAGAGGCATGGATGTGGCTCTTCAAGCCTGTCAGACTTTTACAGACCTTACCACCTATAAGGCAGGTGTTGTGATGATCTGAGGGGATGCCATGAATAAAGCCACCTTTTGTTCGTGCGTAATTTTGCAAAACATGAACTTGTTGATGATTCAATAAACCTGCACGTGACATAGTTACCGAGTTGCACACTTGGCATCTAAGGTGTTCCATATTTCCTCCATGTGCTGGAGGTGTCACGTCCCGTCTTTTCCTCGTTGCTCTCTTCTGCTGCTGGTGTTTCATCCTATTCTTTACAAAAAGCGCTTTCCTTCACCATGACCTATCCACACTCACCCCTTTCCATCCTCAATTCCAAAGCACTTCAAATTGTCTTTGAGACAATCTTTGAATCACTTATGAGATTTATGCTGTGGGTGAGTATTCCTAGTTAGTTCCTCATAGATCACCTGCTTGGGCAGTCTGTCATCTGTAAGACGAATAAGATGACCAGCCAAACGAACTCTGATTTCCTTATACAAGACTATGCTTGGAACAGCAGCTCGTTCCAACACTTTGATATCAAGGGCAAAGCTATCCCAATGGATGTTAAGCAAGTGCCTGAGGCAATTCTGCTGGAAACGCTCCAGCAGGCAAGTATGATCTCTGTAAGTGGTCCATTTCTCACAAGCATATAACAAAGTTGATACCACACAGGCCTCATACACAGAAATCTTAGTTTCCAGCCTCATATCACGTGGTGCCCACACCCACTCCTCCAAATGACCAAAACACACATCAGCCTGTTCAATACGTCCATCATAAATACAGACTTCTATCACATCATGTAAAAGTTAGCAAGTCAGCCAACCCCTTCAGACTTACCCCACTGAAATGAATTCGGAAAGAAATTCTTCACTCTATAATAAAAAGTCAGTGGTGGGCATTTTTCTTTTCTTTAGGTCATCAGAAATGATAATTTATATATTAAAAATTAAATTACTGGCATAATTCTATGATTTTATAGGAATATTTTAGTAATACATAGAGACAAATAGTGAATTCGAACACTGACGAAGCATATTTTTTTTCTGTCATTTTTGACAGAGAGTGTTCACTAGTAGATTTAATAAATGTTATGGTTAACATCTGCTGGAATCCTTTCCTCGTTTATTTCTGAAACACTAATTTGTACACGGATAAAAGAATACGACATATTTATAAACATTTCCCTTCACCAGAAATGGGGATTCGGTGGTGGTTCAATAGTAACATAGCAACAAGGTAACAATTACAAATTAGGTAAATCATTTCTAACTTGAGATCGGCTGATACTTACCATAATCACAGTCACAGCTTTGGTGAGACGGGTGACCCCGCCAAAGAAAGAAGCAGCCCCAATCAAGGCAAAAGCCCCAGGGTCCATCCAGCTCCAATACCCAGCATCCGTACTTTGGAAGGCCATCAAAATAGAGACTAACATGCGGCCGATTGTCCGACCATATAAACCACCAATGAAACTGCGGGGAAAAAGAAAAATTAAAAAGTGAATCTCAGTTTAATTTACCCTTGTGCTGCACATTCTCAGTAAGGTTACTTTTTCAGCTGCCAACTTCTTTTCATTTATTGTCTTTGGTAAATACAAATTTTCCTGCTTCAATATCATAGAAAGGAAAGAAAGTAGGTAGAAGAAAAAAACGATAAAAAAGAGTTGGATAATAAAGGAAAAAGGAAAATGTGAAAAAAAAATAAATAAAAAATATAAAAAAATTTTTAAAAACCAAAAATAAGAAAAAAATGAAATAGAAAAAAAAAGAAAATAGAAAAAAAAGGAAATAGAAAAAAAAAGGAAATAGAAAAAAAAAAGGAAATAGAAAAAAAAAAGGAAAAGAAAAAAGGAAAAGGAAAAAAGGAAAAGAAAAAAGGAAAAGAAAAAAAGGAAAAGAAAAAAGGAAAAGAAAAAATGGAAAAATAAGAAAAAAATGGAAAAATAAGAAAAAAGTGGAAAAATAAGAAAAAAGTGGAAAAATAAGAAAAAAGTGGAAAAATAAGAAAAAAGTGGAAAAATCAGAAAAAAGTGGAAAAATCAGAAAAAAATGGAAAAAAGGAACCAAGGGAAAAAGAAAATAAAGGATAAAAGAAAAAAGAACAAAGAAAAGAAAGAACAGCAATTTTACTTAAACTAAAAGTTTTCTTTATAGCAAACAAATATTTGATTATTTTATATTTTTCTGTAGTAATTGTACCAAACAAATGCTTTTAATTCCATAATTTTTCATTTTACTAAAATTATTATATGCTTAAAATTGTTCAAATGGAAAAAAAAGTTTAATTTTCTTATCCATTTGAATAAATTAAATAAAATTTTGATGAAAAAAATTAAAATGAAAAAAAAAAACAAAAAAAAACTAAATATTTCCATTTTGGTCTACCATGTTATTAATACATAATTTTTTAATTTGCAGAGTCGTATGTTCATTTATAGTAGAATGTTTTTCCTTACGAAAACCTGACGAGGTGATATCAAATCAGACTAAGTTTTGTAAGTGTATATTGTGTAGTTTCCAAGATTAGTTCGGACACACACACACATAAAATATGACTTACTTATATAATAGACAAAAAACATATTTTCTTTGTTGAACATAAGATGACTTAACTCATTTGTGTATGATGCCAAGTTGGGCACGGTCTGAATCAACTATTGGAGTATAATGTTTGTAGTATATCTAGACATGCCCATGACCCGTTGGGTCACAACCACTACCACTATTTATTCTTCTTTGAATTAGGGAGTTGAGCAGCAAGATGTTTGTTCGCATTACATTTAAATCTCTGCATGCTAGTACAGTCAAGGAAACAGGAAGCAGGAAAGGAATTCCAAAGTCTAGCAGTTCGAGGGAAGAAACTATTAGAGTAAAAAGCTTTCCGGCATCTGAGGACCTCTTCGGTGAAGGGGTGGGATTTTGCTATTTGTCACGTTAGTCAGGGGTATTTACGTAGAGGAGGCACCAGTGCTATCAGTTTGTTGGAGCACATTCCATTAAAAACATTGTAAAACAAGCACAAGGATGCAACATTGCGGTGATGGGACAGGGGTTGGAGCTTGGTTGACAGTGCGGGACCTATTAGATTGGAGAATCTTTTTACACCCTGTATAATAGGGAGAGACTAGTGGTAGATGCACCAGCGATATGTCTTTCAAGACATTCTTCTTGCATAATTAAAAAAAATAAGTTTATTTATATATTATCCTTATTAATATTAGTAGTAGTAGTATTTTTATCACCACCCTTACACCTAGCAGCTGTATTCCAAAATTCATAATGATCGGTTCATTAGTTTTGGAATTTATCCTGCACAATGAAATATATATAATCATATAGACATAACTAACTTTATTATACATGCAACCCCTAAATGTTAAAGTTTACGAAAGAAAGTGTGTCCATGTTACTCACCGTGTTGCCTAGAATATATATTCCAAAATTCATAATGATCCATTCATTAGTTTAGGAGATTATCCTGTACACATCAACATATGCATAGACTATCCTGTACACATCAACATATGCATAGATTATCCTGTACACATCAACATATACATAGATTATCCTGTACACATAAACATATACATAGATTATCCTGTACACATAAACATATACATAGATTATCCTGTACACATAAACATATACATAGATTATCCTGCACACACACACAATTTATATATCATTATTTATAAGAAAAGTCTTATTTATTTGAGAAAGTTTATTATTTTGTAAAACCGGATATTGTTGAAGAGTTCTCTCAAATTATTTACTTGCTAATATCTTTTTCGAGTTTAATAAAAGTTCCGACAAGCCAGTAATGAGAAATAAGCAAAAGAAAAATGTGCAAATGCCTTACAGCATTGGTACGAGAATTCCAGCAGAGACTGCAGTCCCCGACGCCCAACAGACCATAAGAAAATAAAAAGGAAGAACTGAACAGAGCGAGGCGTATCCAAACTGGAGAGGCGTCTCTCGAGAAAATAAATGTTTCACTGCGTCTTCCCCTGTCCAAAATAAAAGGGTCGCAACTGAAAAATACAAATGAAAGAAAATATAAAGTTGGAACGAAAGAATTTATCTAATTTACTCATTTAAATATATTATTAAATGTTATAAACCAAAAGAGGCACCCAGCATTGCCTGGGAATGAGAGTGGTCCTTATTTATTAGAAGAAAGGAAAACATGCACAGGGTGGTCCGAAAGTCTTGTTACCACTACTAAAAAGTTAACAATAGAGGAACAAGTATTACAGCAATACAAAACATGTTCTGGTTTCAGTTTATGCACTTTGAGAACAGTAAAGAAAAAAACCCTAAACAACATTAGAAAAATAAATTGATTGACCATAGTCAAGGGCAAACCAAAGGCTCCCTTTTCATTAGTTCATTGCTCCACTTAGCATTATAAGGTTAGGATCAAGGCTAAGTGTCCAGCAAGAAGGTACCAAGTACTATTTGCTTTTAGGCATGACTCGACCAAGGTTTGGTTTCGCAGCCCATGAGTAAACACTAGTTATTATGCAAAATAGGCCGGTAATACAATAATAGAAAAGAACATGTAACGGATTCAGTTTATTCACTTTCATTGACAGTCACACATCAAGACGGTCTGTAAACATCATTTTCCTGGCACAAAATGATCCGATACCACGGTCTGTGTGATATTTTCCGAAGCTGAACTTTGGTGATCATTCCTCTATTATTGTTCCTTTTTGGAAGGAGTAACAAGACTTTCTGACCAATCTGTAGCATAGAAATTTGGGTCAAAACCCCAGCCCAATATTTCAAAAGTGGAATAAAGCCCAGTCACGTTTTTGTTATTATTTTGTAGTTATTCTACTAGTAACAAAATTTACAAAATCTTTTTTTACTATATATAAATTCATAATTCTCTGTGTGTGTGTGTATGGGGGGGGGGGTCCATCTGGCTAAAAGTCAGAAACGACACAAGATAAACTTATGAACCTTACATCATTAAACCCCGCTCTGGTAAAAAAATAAATAAATAAAATACTATAATATGTATTCCCTTGGGGTCACCAGGGAGTAAGTTAGCGCAGGAGGGAGAGGGGAGGAGGAAATAAAATGACTTCTTTTCATTCTGACTGGTAGTTGTTTATAAAACAACACTGAAACTAGGTCAAACCAGTCAGTCACCTTTCTTTTTCTTTCTATTATATTAGACCAGTTTCTAAAGACAGAGAGAGAGGGGATCAGTTTGAGGGAAGGGGGTAAAATAAAGAGGTTACATTTTTTAACGCTTCTATTGTTAATCAATGCTCCCGAGCAAAGCAGAGTCGCGCTACTAGTGTAACAATAACGGATGAATTTTATGAAAATATTTCATTTTTAAGAGACGAGTTTTATTTACTTTTATCAGGTATGTGTACGGAATGTGATGATGTATGGAAGTGAAACATGTCCATGTAAGCGTTAAAGACATGCGTTGCATGGAGAAAAACGATATGGCAATCATACGATGAGTGCGCAATGTGAGTCTTAAGGACAGATTTAGATCTGATAACCTCAGAGGAAGATTAAATTTGAACAGTATAGGGAGAGGTGTTCAGATGCTTGGTCACACTGAAAGAATGAGTGAGTGCTTGGGTAAGAAGACATAGAACAGTTGAGGTAGCATGGTCAGTTGGCAAGGGAAGACAAAGGGAAACATGGGAGGAAGTGATAAGGATAGATTTGAGAGAAAGATGGATACATATAGACCTGGTCAGAGATAGGTTAGCTTGGAAGTAAATTTCTAAAAGCTGTCCAACACATGCCAGCATGTAAAACATACGTTAAACCGATGATGATGATGATTTCAAAAATTCATGGACATAGCTGTTAAGACATTCTTTTTGAATAACTAAAAATAATGTCTTTATTTCTATAGTATTATCATTATTATTATCGTTTTATTTATCTACCTCCCACAAGGTAAGATGTGACACAAGGTCGGGAAAGTGGGATTAGATAAGCCAGCGCTCATAATTAGCTATGTATGATAACTTCTCCAGAATGAGGACATAAGGCAAATCTAGTTTCTTCATCTTTTATTCATCATCCCTAAAGATGATGGAAGCAAGCTTCCCAAGGAAACAATACCAATAGGACACATATTACTCATTCATTCATACATGCATAGACATATTACAACAGATTACAATGGTTGTCCCTAACATACATCAATGGACATATTTATACATATCTAGTAATTATCATCGAGAAGTATTGTTCTTTTTTATTTTTATATAGAAGTAAAGAGACCTATTATTTTGCCATCTAATTTACATATGCATTTGTGGTGTGCACAGACACACATGTTAATTAAAATCTCAAATTAAAGCTCAAGGCATCTGTGGAACACATTACCTCAAGACTGCTTCTGTGAAGACTACAACATGGTCTTCTTCAAATCCAATGTCAACAAATACTTGTCATAACCCGTCCCCATAACTAAACTTTGCTCATTCCATTCATCATTTTCAATCCTCTCATAGTATTATTCATCATTCAACTGACAATCCATCCACCTCATTAACCCTTATCCTCGCTTTGATTAGTGGTGACTCATTATCATAAAAAAAAAAAAGATATGACCACATGTAACGGAGAAATAAATATAAAAATCAGTCCATTACCTTCATTGTATGTGTCATTTGTTTCAAATGTAGTGTTGGACGACATCCATGTTTGACCCCATGAACAACTGTAACGCGTTACCGATTCCTCGACATGGATATTTGTGCGGCTATCATTTTTACAATCATATCTGAAAAGACAAAAAAAAAACAACAAAAAAAACAAAACGAAATGGTAAAATAATCAAATAAAGAAATTCCAGTAAATTTGTAGATGATGGCGAAAGGCACCCCCCCCACACACACACACACACACAAAATATGAGATTCTACTTTTTAGACGATTATGTGTGAACACCATAAAAAGCTTTGAGGGGGAAAAAAATAATTTAGAATTTAGAGTGAGGGATCAGTTTCACATAAATTTAGTATAAAATGATAACCCATTTCCAGGTCATCGTCTAACTGGATAGCGTTTTAAGCATATATAATCCATTTTGTTTTTGTTGGCAGAAAAAAAAAAACCTTCCCATAACCTTACCATTAACCCTAAGTCTGGGTGTCCCTCCCCCAAAACAAAACAAAAACATGATTATATCTAAGATTTAACTAAAATTTAACTAAAATTGTTACATGCCGTTCAAATGCTTCCTAGTCGGAAAGTAGGTGATCATTTTATGTTTAATTTATATACAAAACTGATCCCATCCTGTAAATTCTAAATTGTTTGTTTTTACACCTAAAAAAAGGAGAATCTCATTTTTAGAGGGAGGAGGGGGGGTGAGGGTCTACGATAATGCCGAAATTACTTTGGCGTTTGGTGGACAACATTTTGTACCAAATTTTTCACTTTTAATTTAAATTCACCACACAAACTTTTACGCCATCTTAGTTCTCTAACTTTTTTTTTTTTTAACTTTCATTCACCCCAAACAAAGCAATTTCCACCAGGACGTAAGGGGCTACTGTGAATTAGAGGCCATACCTACAGGGGTATCCTAAGTGGGGAGTTGAGTAGCGAAATGTTTGTTCATATTACATTTAAACCTCTGCATGTTAGTACAGTCAGAAAAACGGGGAGGAAATTACAAAGACTAGCAGTTCGAAGAAAGAAGCTATTAGAGTATAAAGCCCTCCGGCATCTGGGTACCTCTACAGTGAAGGGGTGGAATTTTACTGACTGACGAGTTGGTCGGGGGTATTTACGTCGAGGGAACACCAGTGCAGCAAGTTTATCAGAGCACATTCCATTAAAGTATTTGTAAAACAAGCACAGGGATGCAACATTGTGGTGATGGGACAGGGGGTGGAACTTGGTAGACAGTGTGGGACCTAATAGATTAGAGGCTGTTTTTGAACCCTGTCTAAGAGGGAGAAGCTAGTGGTTGACGCACCAGCCCAGAGGTGACAACAATACTCCATGCATGGGCGAATGGTGGCTTTGTAGAGATATAGGATACTGGCAGGTGTGAGATTTTCTAGCTCAGTAGAGGGAGCCTACCTTCCTTGCATATTGTAATATGGACATATTCAGCAATTATACATACATACACTAGACTTACCTGTGACTCATTGGGTCATAACCACTAACACTATTTTTTCCACTTTGATTTCATTTTAAAACTCAAACTATGACATATCTTAGATCACTTAAAATAATAAGTCTTTACTTCTATATTTTAGTGATGAATAATATTGAACTAAAGCGACCTATTATTTTGCTATCTAATTCACATACTTGTCTGGTGTGTAATGTAAATTAACTGCAAAGTGAGAGTCACTCATTCTCTAAACGCTCACAGAGACATTAAGTAATCATAGGAGTTACCGGGCTCATGAAAAAGAATTTCAAAAAGTACTTGGTGAATATACCCAGTGAACCAAGTACAAAAGAGATACAAACAATTACGCTTAAAGGAACGGTTAGAATCTTAAAAAGGTTTCTCGGTTGGAGTCTCTGAAATAGCGGGGGAACGTCTAGCATGTGGTAGGATGCCCCATCCCCAGCAAAAACAAAAAGATAAGAAAATTGAAAAATGAAATTAGAGTGTGGTTGAATCAATATGTATATAAATAATACACTTTGATCTCAGTCTGTAGTTCGAACATCCTGAGGTTATTAACTTTAGGAGAATTCTATAAAATGCTGATAATCCTATAACCTAATCAAAGTGTAATGACAAAAAAAACAACAAAAAAAACACATACTGTAAACATTACTTCGGAGTTTCAAATTTATAAAAGCAATTTTGAAAAAAATACATTGTTTACTTTGAACATAAATACAATTTTGTTTATTCGTAAACATCTCGGTTATTTTTATATTTTCTCATTAGTTGAAAAAAAAATAAAAACAATTTGTCTGTTACCCTTGGAAAAATTAAAATATTTGAAAACAATTTGATTCCATAATTACTGTAATAATTAACTTTAATTACTGTAATAATTAACTTTCACAATTTAAAATCATGAAAATAACATTTCGAAAAAATAAATCAGCTTTAAATGACTTTATGCCACAAACATTGATTTGTTCATTCATCTTCTCTATATATAAAACTCAATGTTTGTGTGTATGTGATGTTTGTGTGTTAGAGAATCTACATAAAATCTAAAAGTGTATTCTTATGTAAAATTTATCGAGGAAGACAATGGAAGTGTTCTCGAATCTGTAAGTGTAATCCTAAGGAAGTTATGATGACATAACCCCAAATACATACTATTTTTACGAAATTTAAATCATATTTATAATATTTTCTAGGGAAGACGATGGAAATGGTTCTTAATCTCTAAGTGTTCTCCTAACCTAAGGGAGCTATGGGGACCCAAACCTCTTTTAAAACTTCAAATATATCCTATTTTGATGAAATTTATATCATATGTATCAAATTCTCTGGGGAAGACAATGGAAGTGGTCTTGAGTCTCTACGTTACACTCTATGCGGTGAATATCTATGTGCTCCCACCTCTAAGTGACCCATGGTGATATAACTATTGACACTTCCAATATGTATATGTGATTTTAATGAAATGTAAATCCTATGTATAAGACACTAACTCAGAGAGTTTTCCAACATTTCAGCTTCTTCCAACTATATTAAGGGGCGAAACACCGACCGGAATAATTTTCAAAATATTTTTATGACATATAAAAAGAAAAAGGGAAGTAAATCTGAATTCGTTAATACTAAGTTACTTCCCTTTGTGTCGTGTAATTTTTCACTTTTGTAAAGATGGGGGAAAAATCTTTGGCGCTCTTGTATAAGCAGTAACCGATCTGAGGGAGATAACTATTTTTCTTAGCCGCCGCTATTCCGAATTCGCTTATACTTTGGCAAGGGAGATAACTTTGTTTATCGCAGCATGAAAGAAAATAACTTTTCTTTTTATGTTTATATTAAGTGTATATAATTTGTGGCATGTAAATAAAAGTGCTTAAGGTTATTTTGAACGGGTTAGGGTTTTTAACGCATTTCAAAACCGTAACATGTCTTTTTATTAATAAACAAAGTTATCTCCCTTGCCAAAGTATAAGCGAATTCGGAATAGCGGCGGCTAAGGAAAATAGAGTTATCTCCCTCAGATCGGTTACTGCTTATACAAAAACGCCAAATCTTAACCAGTCACATAAATAATAACCCAGTACAAAACCGAGTAGGACTGATATATATATATATATATATATATATATATATATATATATATATATAATGTAAATGCTTCTTAAATTCAGTAACTTATTACCTCCACCAAGGAGATTATGCTTTTGGTCAAAGTTGTTGGTTTGACACTATCTTTGTGTATGGCCTTGCTTCTACATCGCTTGACCAATCATTACGAAACTTGATCAAAATATCAGTCATGGTTTCACTTAAAAAGTGATTTAATTTTGAGATATATATGTATAAGTTCAAGAGAAAGATGAAGGTCATTTTTGGCAATAACTTTGGTTCTGTTCATTGGAGAGATTTGCTACTTGGCCCACATCTTAATTAACCTTGACCTTGAAACGTTCGGTCAAAGTCGAAAATTTTATGGAATATACACTTCCGATTTTTTCTAAATTTGACATCTGGATCTGATGCTCTTTGATGCAAATTTCAGTCTGATAAGATGAATAGTTTTTTTAGTTATCAATGTTTCCATGGTATTATTTACCTCCTCTTCAGGAGGTTAGGCACAAGGCCAGTTTTATCTTACTCCCACAAGATGTGACCCAAGGTCAGGTCGGGATAGCGGGGCTTGAAAAGTCAGTGCCTGAGAAGGTGAGCAAGTGCCGACATACCCACTGCTTCTTTCAACATGTCCGAACCAGCGTAGACGGGTTTTCCTTATTAGGACATCAACTTTTGCAATAGCCAATTTCTAAAGTAGAGTGTTTGACCTAATATTCTGGATCTGGTCTGGCATATACACCTAATCATGACCTTGTCATTTCTCTGGAGTCGGGCAAGTGAGGCTTAGGTGAAGGCCCAACACGCACTGCCATACAACATCGTGCTTCTTACGCAGCTATCATAGACTTTACTCGTGGTAATAATTGTAATAGTCGTGATTAATTAGACGGAAAAATAAATCTCTTAACTTTATATAATAATAATAAAGAATGATAATACTGCAATATAATAATGAAGAATAATAATACTGCTATATAATAATGAAGAATGATAATACTGCTATATAATAATGATAATAAAGAATAATAATACTGCAATATAATAATGAAGAATGATAATACTGCTATATAATAATGAAGAATGATAATACTGCTATATAATAATGAAGAATGATAATACTGCTATATAATAATGAAGAATGATAATACTGCTATATAATAATGAAGAATGATAATACTGCTATATAATAATGAAGAATGATAATACTGCTATATAATAATGAAGAATGATAATACTGCAATATAATAATGAAGAATGATAATACTGCTATATAATAATGAAGAATAATAATACTGCAATATAATAATGAAGAATGATAATACTGCTATATAATAATGAAGAATGATAATACTGCTATATAATAATGAAGAATGATAATACTGCTATATAATAATGAAGAATGATAATACTGCTATATAATAATGAAGAATGATAATACTGCTATATAATAATGAAGAATGATAATACTGCTATATAATAATGAAGAATGATAATACTGCTATATAATAATGAAGAATGATAATACTGCTATATAATAATGAAGAATGATAATACTGCTATATAATAATGAAGAATGATAATACTGCTATATAATAATGAAGAATGATAATACTGCTATATAATAATGAAGAATGATAATACTGCTATATAATAATGAAGAATGATAATACTGCTATATAATAATGAAGAATGATAATACTGCTATATAATAATGAAGAATGATAATACTGCTATATAATAATGAAGAATGATAATACTGCTATATAATAATGAAGAATGATAATACTGCTATATAATAATGATAATAAAGAATAATAATACTGCAATATAATAATGAAGAATAATAATACTGCTATATAATAATGATAATAAAGAATAATAATACTGCAATATAATAATGAAGAATGATAATACTGCTATATAATAATGAAGAATGATAATACTGCTATATAATAATGAAGAATGATAATACTGCTATATAATAATGAAGAATGATAATACTGCTATATAATAATGAAGAATGATAATACTGCTATATAATAATGAAGAATGATAATACTGCTATATAATAATGAAGAATGATAATACTGCTATATAATAATGAAGAATGATAATACTGCAATATAATAATGAAGAATGATAATACTGCTATATAATAATGAAGAATAATAATACTGCAATATAATAATGAAGAATGATAATACTGCTATATAATAATGAAGAATGATAATACTGCTATATAATAATGAAGAATGATAATACTGCTATATAATAATGAAGAATGATAATACTGCTATATAATAATGAAGAATGATAATACTGCTATATAATAATGAAGAATGATAATACTGCTATATAATAATGAAGAATGATAATACTGCTATATAATAATGAAGAATGATAATACTGCTATATAATAATGAAGAATGATAATACTGCTATATAATAATGAAGAATGATAATACTGCTATATAATAATGAAGAATGATAATACTGCTATATAATAATGAAGAATGATAATACTGCTATATAATAATAAAGAATGATAATACTGCTATATAATAATAAAGAATGATAATACTGCTATATAATAATGAAGAATGATAATACTGCTATATAATAATGAAGAATGATAATACTGCTATATAATAATGAAGAATGATAATACTGCTATATAATAATGAAGAATGATAATACTGCTATATAATAATGAAGAATGATAATACTGCTATATAATAATGAAGAATGATAATACTGCTATATAATAATGAAGAATGATAATACTGCTATATAATAATGAAGAATGATAATACTGCTATATAATAATAAAGAATAATAATACTGCAATATAATAATGAAGAATGATAATACTGCTATATAATAATGAAGAATGATAATACTGCTATATAATAATGAAGAATGATAATACTGCTATATAATAATGAAGAATGATAATACTGCTATATAATAATGAAGAATGATAATACTGCTATATAATAATAAAGAATAATAATACTGCTATATAATAATGATAATCAGAAGAACATAAGTCAGTCATGAGACTGCATACCTCCACCTGACAACGTAAGGATGAGCAAAGTCTTATCTAGGCCTTACTTCTCCATATTGTATGAAGTATTCTCAAAGTTATGCCATACAAATGTTGTTAACTCAAAAACTATTTATTTGATCTGGTTGAAAATTTTCCTTTGCACTTGTAATTAAGATAATATAAATGTAAAGACACTTAATTTCTTAAAATATGTCACAGGTTATTAATTTTTTAATTAAATAAAAGTAGAATAAATAGTAGTAGTAGTAGTAGTAGTTGTGACCAGAGTCATAAATATATCTAATAACCTATGATTAAATTAGTACTTGGTGATTTGGGTGGCAGTATTAGGTGAGAAATCCTCCACCTTCCTTTAGTTGCTCGTGATTGAATGAGGATCTCTATTATGCTCATAACACCACATAACTTTCTTTGTTTTTACTGTTCCCCTCCTTCCGTTTCACTCACTAATATGGTTGGAAGAAGCTGAAATGTTAGAGAAATCTCTGAATTAGTGTCTTATACGTATTGTTTAAATTTCATTAAGATCACATATACATATTTAAAGTTTTAAGGGAGTTCTGTCCCCATGGGTCACTTAGAGCAGGAGAGCATGTAGATATTAGACACATTGAGGGTAACAGAGATTTAAGACCACTTTCATTGTCTTCCCCAGAAAATTTTATACATGATATAAATTTTATCAAAATAGGATATATTTGACGTTTTAAAAGAGGTTCGACCCCCATAGCTCCTTTAGGTTAAGAGGGCACTTAGAGATTCCATTATGACACAACGATCGAGGCCAACAGGGATCGGGTACCCCAGTGGCGCACTAGTATGCATCTTGGTGATGATGCTAGGCCCTACGTAGAAACGAAGTGGAGATATAAGACTAGTGTATATTCAGCACGCATCGACTATCCAAACAAGGAGAAAAAATAGCGTCGGGCTGGCTGGAAAAGTCATGTAAAATCTTACACAAGCCGAGTTTAAACAGATGGACGAAGTTTGGGCAAAATCTTTTATCACCAACGAAAAACATACGGTCAGGCTGTCAGTACTATACTAGCCGGGCGGGCTGAGCTGATGTCAAGAGATAGCCATCTAAAGCTGTCACCACTAATTAGGGTAGAGGTCTGCTCCACAGCAGTGGAGGAAGGGTAATTGTTTTATCATAATGGCAATAAAATCTAAGACAGAAATCCCATTTGTAGGTATCAGTGAAAAGACACACCCCTCCCAATCCACTGGGAGAGAAAGAAGGATATAGAGAAATAGGTTGGAAAAGGAAAGGGTGTGACTATACACCCTTTCGGTAAGAGAAAGGACCTTGGGTGAGAACGAGAAAGCAGATTACAGTTACAGTTAGTTAGAGCTGGGCGCTCAGCTCGGCCAGTCGTCTGAAGTTCGCATGCCGATTCCAGGCATGCGTGACGAAGTAAGACCCATCGTTTTCCAAACAGAGTAATGACTTAATTAGTCCAACTTGTGAAAATAATCGTTGTAAATGGATACACACACACGCACAGAGAGATCACGGAATAGATTAGCACGAAAGATATTTACCATACGATAGACTTTAATTCAACGTTTAAAAACAATTCTTTTATCTTTGTTAATAATTATTTCATACAAAATGAACTCGCCGAGTTGTTTGCATTATTATCGTTGATTTGTTCTGCTTGAATAACCTTGCCTTCACAGAATCAACGAAGCTATCATCATCATCCCGACCTGGAGGGATTTCGACCGACATCTTTTTTTTACTGCCACTACGACGATCGGCCAAAGAGTGTCCACGGTCTGGCAAGATCTCTGCGTAGAGAACCAGAGGCGTGAACACAGAGATAGAGACACGGGTGGAGTAACATGTTATAAGTGGTTCCGTGACGCGGGATCGAGTGGGGTATCCGTTATACTTGGCACCGCGACCAGGATATCAAACACCTGTGCGTGAGTGGCCGACAAAGATACCCACGGTGTTGAAGAGAGTGGGATACCTTGTTATACCATTGTCTTCACCGGTAAATTTTACATAAGAATACACTTTTAGATTTTATGTAGATTTTCTAACCTTTCTTTCTATAGGGAACACACAAATGTCACACAAACATAGACATTGAGTTTTATATATATATATAGATTAGGGTCTTGGTAACTAGAAAAGTCTTATTTACAAAGATAAATACTTATTGGGGTGAAACTGATTAGCATGTAAATTATTGCAAATAGAAATAAACATAGGATGAGAGTAATACCCACTTTATGTTACCTGGTGTCCCATCTGCACAAGTAAATTGGCTGCAGGAAAAGATAGACGGTGCAAAAAGACAAACACTCGTCATAACTATCTGAAAAAAAAAAAAAGAAAAAAAAATTCATGGTTACTGTAGTTTGTGAACAAATAGTCTGTTAACAATAGTTTCTATTTGTTGTGAAGTAGTCCAACAGTAAAAAGAAGAAGTCAAGTCGAGGTTGGGTTAAGATAACAAGTGTACTAACATAAAAGGTACAAAGGTAAGGAAACTGACTGGCACTCGGCTAGACAGTTACAATACTGTCCTTTTTCTCCCTGCTGATTGTCTACTCGCACTATTTATAGTGAGAACCGGTGTAGTTTCTCTTCTGTTAGAACGGCCAGTGTAACAGTTACCAATTGTTTTGAGATATGCATTTCACATTTCGATAACTGAAAGTCCATTTTATATCAGTCCTCAATATTTAAAAAAAAAAAAATGATTCATATCTAAACCGCTGAACCAATTCTTAGGTTATTTGATTTAAAAGATTTATCAAATTTAAATCACAGGCAAAGGCCATGAAATCAAACAGTCAAAAACTTTGAGAAAATGTTAATCATTTTAAACCCTTTAAATAGGCTTTCCAAAATGTCCGGACATTTTGCTCAAATTTGCTGTCCCAAAATAACAGAGCATTTTGCTCAAATTTACTTTCCTAAAATGACTAGGCTCAAATTTTCTGACCCAAAACAGGGCATTTTGCTCCAATTTGCTGTCCCAGAACGACTGCTTCATAAAATCCTAGGAACTTTCCATTACTTTTATTTAAAGTGTTCTTGATACAGAAACCCTAAACGGGTTTTGCTAAACCACCAACTTATTAACTGCTGACTATTTCAAAATGCCCACCTCTCTTAGCATGTGATCTTGATGGACATATCAGAGCCTTTAGTATCTCTCAGCAGCTCCTCTTTGTTATACATTCTCAATTATTAAAGATGTCAAAAGGTGAATGGGTAGATATGATTATCATCAGTTACAATAAATATAATAGAACAATCTAATATATAAAGTAAAGTCGGTCTCTCTGTAGATATATCATAGACAACAAGTTTATCAAGGCTCAACTTAGGTAGTTTTGTTTTACGGCATATCAACCCTTTTTGGGTTATTTAATGCCGAATCTGGTCATTATAGTAAAAGTTTTTATGCTTCAAGTTCTTTATATCTTCAAATGTTTAATCATCGTTTTTGGTTTGGTAGTTTTGTTTTACGGCATATCAACCCTTTTTGGGTTATTTAATGCCGAATCTGGTCATTATAGTAAAAGATTTATGCTTCAAGTTCTAAAAATAAAATAAAAAAGGGGAGGGAGAAAGGGAGAGGGGCTGTTGTTTTTGTTTTTGGTTTTGTAGAACATAATTAAGTTTTACAAAAAAAAAAAAAAAAAAAAAAAAACAATGTAGGTGAATTTCGTCTCAGGGAGCCACAGGGCAGCCTGATCTGGTATCACCAAGGCTCAACTTAAATTTCTGTTTTGTTATTAAAACTTGCTGTACTATCGAGATTGTTCTTATCTCAGCAATAATCTATTTGGAATATTTTCTTTCCTTGCCCCTTCTGTGTACCTAAAACTAAACAGAATTTCCATAAGTTTCTTTGCAAAAACTATCCATCTGTGGAACAATACTACGGGACTGCTTCCCAGCTGACTATAGCATCGTCGTTTTCAAGTCCAATGTTAACAAATTCTTGATGAGCCGCCCTTTTAAATAATCTAATTTCTAGCCAGTCTCAACCATTGCTACCAATCATCACGTTGTTGTTTCACTGTCCTCCTAATAAACTCAATCCTTATCAAAGAGCACATGTATTTTTGTGAAACGATAGTCCATCAAATAATGTGTATAAGAAGAGGTAACACGAATATAACTAGATCTTGGAAAGTCAGTTGTTCTGTTCTTTTATATACACACGAAAGGTGTATAATTGAATGTATCTAGAATATGCGAGTGTATAAAAATATATTTTTAGCGGGGTATAAAATGTGTGTAAAAACGATATATATACATATATATTATTGTTCAATGGTGTTAAAAGGACAGTGAAAAAATTAAATTAATATTCTTCCTCAAAATGTCTAAAACATAGAAGATAAAAGTATACAAGTTTAAAGTTATTTAATGTTAACCGGTTATTTTGTTGGTCAGGGAATCTGGTTGGAACCACATCTTCCTTCTCTGATGCTGCAGTTCAAATTCATTTTTTCCTCTCATTTAGAGGAGGGGATTATTTTGTGACCAAATATTACTATACTCATATAGGAAGGACAAGAAATTCTTGGAAGAGAGGTAAGGTAAGGTAAGATATTGTTTAATGGCACATCAACCCTAAGGGTTATTTCATGCCATGAATGTAGAAGGAAATATCCTTCATTTGAGTCTTAAGTCAGTAGGTCAAGTCATTAGTTAAGAGCTTTGGTATTTTGAATTGCTGTCATTTTGGTGAAGGTTTTTATGCTTCAAGTTCTTTATATGTTTAAGTATTTATTCATGGTGTTTGGTTGAGTGAAATGGGGTAGGGGCAGAGGGGAGAGGGAAGAAGAGAGGGAGGGAGGGGAAAAAAATTTTGTTTTGGATTTTGCAGAACATGATTGAGATTTGCAAAGGAAAAAAAAACAATAAAACATCATTGTTTGGTGCATTTTGAGTCAGGAAGTCAATAACTTCAGACAGCCTGATTTGGAAGTGCTAGTAGGTTTTATTTGACCCATAGATGGAGCTCTTACAGGTACTACCACTCCGGGCCAGAGTGGACCTGGGAGCAATGGCAACTAAGGGGTAACTCCACATTCCCCACAGCTCTCAAATGGAGGCCTCACCACTGGATGTCTTATGGTCATACCCAGGACCTCTTGGGAGAGAGGTGGTAAGGAAAGAAGAGATTTTGCCCTGCCCTGCCCTGACTAGAGCCAACCGTTTGTAATGAAGACTCCATGTCAAACTATCACTCCAAAACAAAGGCAACCTCTTCTGTTTTACCAAGCATGGAGCCACCACTTTCCAAAATCGTAAATATTTTCTTACAAGAAATTAATTAAAAGCAAGGACAAAAAGGCAGAAGGGGGGAGAAAAACAAAGATGAAAGTCAAAAGAGTTCTGTACAATGCTGGGTGGGAACAGTTTGTATAATTATAATTACATAACAAGCTAAAAGAAAAGCAAACGTACAGGGCAGTCCGAAAGTCTTGTTACCTATGCTTACTAAATAGTAACAATAGAGAAACAAGTAATACAGCAATACAAAACACATGCCCCAGATTCATTTGGTTTGGTTTCAGGTTATTTAATGCCGAATCTGGTCATTTTGGTACAAGTTTTTATGCTTCAAGCTCTTTATATCTTCAAATATTTATTGATGGTGTTTGGTTTAGTTGTTTTGTAGAGGCAAATTGTTGTTTTTGTTTTTCACTTTGCAAAACATGATTGAGTTTTGCTAAGGGAAAGGAAAAAAGCAATTACATCAATGTTTGGTGCATTTTAGGTCAAGAAGGCAGTATTTTCAGACAGCCTGATCTGGTAGCACATTCAGTCCCATATTGAGTTTATTCACTATAAGTAAAGTAAAATAAACAACACTACAACAATAGAAGTGATAAAAAAATAAATGGATCGACCATAGTCAAAGGTACTCGAAATCGTCTACCTATTCATTGGTTACTACACAGATGTAGGGGAGGGTGCCACTCCTTTCCATGGACTGCTCCACTTACACTTGATCCTCGCCTTATAATGATGCGGCATCAAGTACTTTTTTTTTTAGTCTTTGGTATGACTCGACTGAGAATTAAACCCCAATCTTCCAGTCCATTAGCAAACACTAACCATTATGCCAAGTGGGCTGATAAATAAACTGACCGTAGTCAAGGGCAACTCAAAGGCTCCCTTTTCATTGGCTAGTATACAGAGATGTAGGGGAGGGTGGTACTCCTTTCCCTGGATTGCTCTACTTAGCATTATAAGGGGAGGTTTAAGGCCGAGTGTTTAGCAAGGAGGTATCAAACACCATTTTTTGAGATGACTCAACTAAGGATTGAATCCCGGTGTCCTGGCCCATTAACAAACAATCTAACAATTATGCCAAATGGGCTGGTAATTCAGTAATAAAAAAGAATATGCAATGGATTCAGTTTATTCACTTTCATTAACACACCATTTTCATGTCACACAATGATGCAGCGCCATCAACTGCATGACACAGTGACCCACCCCCCACCCCACCCCAAAAATGTCACGCATGGAATTGTTAATAAAATTCACAATCCTTTCTGCAATTCAAGCATATTTGAAACAAATAAACTTCAGTCTATGCCTGACTTGTCCACCAAGTTTGTCATGAATATCTCGGAGTCTTTGTTTTGTAACTGCTCAATGATATGCAGGGACACTTTGGTGATCGTATCATCAGTAGAAGGTGTAATCATGAATGGGCTTCATACTCACTTGACAGGTTTTTTATCTGTGGAGCTATCTTAAAGATAATTTCTATCACATCAATCCTCAGATGATTCCTGAACTAAATAGGGCCATCACAGCCAAAATAAGGCAGTGCCAAAGCGTAATGTGCCAGAGTTTTTGACAATTATCCACGTTGTACTCATCATTGAACGGCGATAAAACAGAGAATGTTCGTCATTCACAAACGAAATTTATTTGTACCAAATATTGTTGAATTGTAAAAAGGATTTTTTTGACAATTGTGCACGTCGTATCAAAAGGTGCACATTATAAGAATGTTATTGAATGGCTATAAAACAGTGTTGAGACATTCATGCCTGAAACTTGGTGGATCCTTCTGTCCTAGATTGAAGTTTATTTGTACTAAATATGATTTGATTGTAAAAAGGATTTTGAATTTTATTAACGATTCCATGGGTGGCATCTTTTGTGTATGGAAGGCGGGTTATCCTGTAACTTTACATGACATTGATTGAATTAGTTACATTCAGCAAAATCTATCCTACAATCTACTTATGTTTCGGAATTCTTGAGATGAGGATTGATAATTTTTATCATTTGAACTACTGTTCTCATCTTGGATGTTATTCTCACAATATTTCGACCGATATAACCTCCGACCTTCTTTAGGTGCATGTCGTTAAACATCAATTTTGTTTTTGGGTTTTTTTTTTGGGGGGGGGGGCTGCAGCCTGTATTTTACGAAGATTTGCTTAGGTGATTCTTTTTTTATTGTTGTTACTTTTTGGTAAGGGTTACAAGATATTCGAACCCTCATATACAGAAAATAAAGTATTGCTAATAATTATATCATGGCAGAAAAATAGTCACTTTTTGAATTTCAGCAATGGTACATAAATCTAGGTCATTTGTAACAAACGGTAATAAGTCAAATTAAGTGGTAATAAGTCCAAGTAAATAGTTCCAAATTTTCTTAGGTATATTAAAAAAAAAATGTATCATTAAACATTAATTTTTAGTTATGTTGGGATTTTTTTTTCTAGGACAATGCAATTTGGCATATTTATGCATGTCTATAAACTTTCAACCAAAAGTTTGCAATAAGAAAACGTAAATTCGTATGGATCCACATGATTACGACTTTTTTTGGTAATGGTTTTCTCAATTCACTTTAGAATCAGATACTTACAGGAGGGACCACAGGAAGGTTACCAACTTCTATAGTGAATGTGGGTCATGGAACCGACTGGATTTGAACTTGGGATACCTCGGTCATCAGTTCCCGTTGGTATCCTTTTCACGACCGCCGCCTCCCAGTTAGCAGTCATTTATACAATTACCAAATTTTAAAATAAAAATCTATAATCAAAAACTAACCATTAATAAAACCGGTTCCAAGCATTTAACTATTTTTGCAGGTCGTTTTTTGATTTTGTTGAGAAGTCGCTTGCGGGCCCGCGCCATCTTGAGTGAGAGGAATGTGAATAGGGCTCCCATGATGCCCCCAATTGCACCAATGATCAGCGTGGGAATAAACATCAAAATGTTCACATTGATTCCATAAGCAATCTGGAAAAAGACAAAAGATCAAAATAAAAAGGAAAGGGGGAAAAAGTATCCCATCTTTGTAAATACAGTTTAACAATGAAAACAAGCCGCGCATGCATGGCCCCCCTCTGTATGTGACTCGATGTGGTGAGTGTAAAATGCAATAAATTCGGGCAATTTGGGGCATTTTTGACCCCCTGGGGGTGCGAACTAGAATTTTTCTGAGGTCAAGGATGCTCATTTTATATCCAGAACAATTGCCTCTACATTTTGGCCAAGTTTTAAAAAAATTGAATGGATGGATCAAACGTTATGGGGGAAAAGGGTCATTTTTTGAATTTTGAGGGCTTTTGATCCCCTGGGGGCACAAACCAGATTTTTCCCAAGGTCAGCGATACTTATTTTTTATTAGGAACAATTGCCTCCACATTTTGGCCAAGTTTCAGAGAAATTGAATGGATGGATGAAAAGTTATGGGGCAAAAAATGTCATTTTTTGCCATTTCGGGGCCTTTTGACCCCCTGGGGGCTAACCAGATTTTTTTTCAAAAATCGGAGAATGCCACTTTCTAACCTGACCAAAGTTACAACTTCATGCAAAATTTCAGAGAAATTGAATGGATGATTGCGGAGAAAAATCCGGACGGACGGACGGAAATGCCTCAAAACATAAGTCCCCCGATTTTATAAATCAGGGGACCAATGAAACATTAATCGAACATATAAAGTTATCTTGTCAGATTTTCAAAGTCAAACCCAAATAGCCTTTAAGCTGACAAATAAAAACTTTGCTTCTAAAGAGTCAATTTTCAGTTATTGTTGTACCATGTTATTAATATTAATTTACATCTTTTTAAAAACAGCTTCTTTCTTCGTAATGTAAAAATAATTGTTGCCGTCAGCTAAATATTCTTTAAATAAATAAAACGAATGTCGGTTTCTTTTTAATTATTTTATTTATTTAAAATTGTCACAATTAGATGTGTTATTAAAATCATATTAAAATAAAAAGAATGCAAAGACTAAGTTTTTTAAACTGGTTATGCCGACAGAAAATCGATTTTGGAACAATTCATTTGAAAATGAGTAAAGTCAATAGTTTACATTAGCAATACCAGTTAACTTTCAATTACTTTATCTTTGCTGATTGGAAGATCACATTTTTTAAATGGCTGTGGAAGGTGATAACGTGCATACAAACATAAATATGTGTATTATTATATCTATTCTATAACTTAAACTAGATTTTTACATGTCCCTCATCCACCAGTATCTATATATTCATACACTAGTACCATATAACTACCTACATACCCACGTGTGTCACTAACAACTGTTGATGTAGTCAAATGGTGTTCAAGGATGGTACATTTATGGATATCTGATTGGATGAGGCGCTTTTAGTTTAATATACCCGAGTCAATGTTTGTCAGCAATTCGTTTGCATTAAAATGTGGCATGATTCTGCAATTTGCCATTGGATCACAAACTTATATCTGATCAGTATCATCTGAGTTGTCTGGGTGAAGGGGTCTGTTATTGCAAGATCTGAAACCATTAATGATTTGAGGCAGATATCATCACCAGATATGTGACCCTCAATATTTGAACTATATATTTTACAACAATACATATTAGTAGTCCAGGTAAGTTTACACCCACAGGGTAAAACCTCAGAGAATCCTTACTGTGTTTATATAAAAGTGCTCAATAATAAATAGAGCTGTTTATTAGGTATATATATTTTTTTTATTTATACAAATATTTGGCTACACATTTGCAGATATATTTTGGTCAGAGCCATTGATAGCCAGACCTCTTTAGACCAACATCTTTTCTTTATAGCTGCATTTAATGGAATGAGACAAAATTACTTTCTGAAACTGAACACGTGATCATCTCAGTTATATATATATATATATATATATATATATATATATATATATATATATATATATCTAGATTGGTTGCATTCCACTGACAAAAGAAAAAACGTCAGTCCAGAATCATAATTTTTTTTATTTCTTTTATTTCAGTGAATACTTATTTTCCCTGTCTTACGAGTGTTTCACAACTTGTAAACAATAATCTAGTCTTTAGTTTACATGGGCTGCTCATCAGAGACCTTTATTTTATAATAAAAAACAAGCACACTGGTCCAAGTAAAAAGGAAGAAAGATGAAAAACCAGCAAGGCAAAAACACACAAAACTCACATTAAAAAAGATAATCAGAGAAAAATCCGCTCCATACACACACATCGGACATAACGATTATGGGATAAAATTATAATAAAACAAACATACTTTACAAGTTTATTATATTCAATAGTACAACATAGAATAGTTTATAAAAAAAAGTCCTTTAAACCTCGGTTTTTCAAAAAAACAAAAAAACAATTTCTTTCATCAGAAAGGAAAAAAACAATTTATTAAAAAGCATTGGTTTACATTATTAATTTGAAAAAGTTTTTAATAAAACATTCTTTTATAAATTTATCAATCGTTTATGAAACCTGAAAGAAAAGGAAGTGTATGTGAGAAGGAGCAGAGAGTCTTTGTAATAATGAATACCCAGATATATTATGAAGTGTCAAAATATATCATCCATTTGAATGTTATATTATAAAAATTATATTGTATCCCAGAACAATAGGTAAAAGCAGTCAATATGTAAATGCAAAAGTCTTCTTTGGCATTATTGTATATACGATCCGATCGATCTGTTCTAAGTTAGGATAATAATAAAGGAAAAAGAAAAGGTTTAAAGGACTTTTTTATAAACTATTCTCTTTTGTACTATTTGAATATAATAAACTTGTAAAGTATGTAACTTTACATTCGTTTTATTATAACTACACAGAAACTATAAGATTACCCATACGAACCAAGAACTAAAAATTTATTAACAAGGCTTAGGATAGATAAATATACTGAAATAGTAGCTCAAGGAACCCCTAGATTCACTTTGAAGGACCAGAAAGAAGACTAACAATAGCCCATCAATTAGACTAATTTACCCTTCCAGATCAGACATAGACTTTGTGAGTAAAAACGTTTTTGGATAGAATAATCCCTAATATCAAAGAAAAAATTAAGTACCCCCCTTTGGGCCTCCCCCAATCAAGTCTCCAATTGGTTTAATACTTTGAAATTCAAACATAATATAAAATTCTTAGCTTTTGATATCGACTCTTATTACCAGTCCATTTCACGATACTGCTAAATAGAGCTCTCCTCATAGCTAAAAAAACTTCCAACATAACTCCTTCTGAAATGGACTTAATTATTCTGGCTAGAAAATCGATAACCATTTTGACAATAAGTATTTAACAAAGAAAGATACCCCCTGACAATTTCAATATTTTAATGGGATCCATGGACTATGCACAAGTTACCGATTTGGTGGGACTGTTTTTACTTAATAAGATACATGAACATTTTAAAGACATCATAGACATAGAGGAGGGACTTTATAGGGATGATACTCTTTTTACGATAAGATCAAACAATAGAAAATATGATATAGCTAGAAAGGATGTAGCGGAGAGCAGGAGAGGCAGCCGGCTGCTGTGAGCCAGAACGCTTGTCCGCGGCGGTCAAAGAGAAGAGGTTTGGTTTGCTGCTTGTGCAGAGGAGAGCTGCGGGCGCGAACCTGGAAATGCCCATTCACGAAAAGTTTAATTTAATTTTTTTTTTTAAAGAGGAAACGGCGGCGGGCGACTTTGGCGTGCTCATTTGCATATGTGAGATGTCGCTACTATAAGAAGAATGAAAAAAAACGTGATTTTGTGAGATGCATTGGGAGGTGGACGCTAACAGATGAGGAAGAGAGTGCCGCATTTATTTTGGTGAAACGTTGCATTGACTCGTTCAAAGGAACTTCACAATCTGTTAAAAAACTTTGGTCTAAAAATAACGATAGACATAAATAGAAAAGTAGTTAATTTCCTGGACCTAACGCTTAACCTAGTGGCCAATACTTACGAACCATACCACAAGCCTAAGCAATCCCTTTATTATGTCCATAAAGATTCTAACCACCCTAGATCGATTATTAATTCTATAATACCTAATGTCACTAACAGAATATCTAGGATTTTGTCTAACAAACATTCGAAGAAAACTCCCAATATTATAATGCTGCCTTGGAAAAGTCGGGGTATAACCAGGGAATCAAATATATGAATACATCCGAGCAGCTAGTAAAGAGAAACCTGCTGGTTTTAAGTCCAATGTCAACCCACAAGATGGCCATGACAAACCGACCTAGGGACACTACTAGAACCAACCATATCAGTAGCAATCAAAATGTAGGAGCCCAGAACCAGAACGATACGATGGATGACCAGAATCAAGTGGACACCATCTGCATCCATAGGAAAAATAGAAGACAGACTTGCGTCTAAACTGACCTACAGTAAAAATGTCCAAATAAATATCCCTAAAGCTTTCTTTAAAATTTTAGAAGACAACTTTAGAGCCATACACAGATATAGCAAACTATTCAATAAAAACACTATCAAATGATTAACTCTACTGTACCTAACTTGGGCCAACAAATAATAGGCTCAAGTGATGCTAAAATCAATAGACCCCCAAAACCCAATGGACCCCGAAATCTTGACCCTGAATGTAACTGCAATGATCCAAACTTGTGCTAAGCATGAGAGCGTCATTTATAAATGCACAGTTAAGCAGGGAACACATCAGGCTAATGGGTATGTTAGCACTGAGACTGCTGGTGTGGATATTGGTATTGATGATAGCAGCATCCTAGTCAATATCCCTATGCCTACTCCTATAAGACCCCCTTCTAATGAAGCTGTATATTTGGGCACCTATCAAGCATAGAATCCCTTAGAACTAAGGCTATTGACACATGCACAGCTCTTACTTCCCATATTTGGTCTCTAAAGGAAAGCAACACCCCTCATACCCTTAATATGCAAATAATCAAAAGGGTTAGGTCCTATAAGCTTATGGATAGATTCTGCAAACTGTAACGAGGAAGCCTCATCCATTATTAAATATAATGACTCCTTATTAAACATGAGGGGAGAGATGTTGTCCCCGTGTATGCATAAGATATGGTACAAGTATAACCACTTTAAGGTTTCTTAGCCTTACACTTTTAATAAAGTTCACCCACCACTAGCTTCACCCTTGGCTTACTGTAGGTTAGTGTAAATCCTTGCAATGCGCTTCGTCGGAGAGCTAAGTTTGAAGCCGTTAATTTATTGCTCCCCATCCCTTCTGCATCATCGGCTTCCTTATCTACATCTTATTCATCATCCTTTTTCCCCTGTGTATCCCTTTGTATATCTGTTTGATCTGATTTGTACACTGAACTCATCTGCTTTACCCACACTCCTTTCTAATTTGCTGTATAACTGGGAGTGTTCAACTCTGTGGCCTGATGCTGGACGTTAGCTTCTAAGTTGGTGTCTATACCCTGTGCTGATGAAGAGACTCAATATTAATAAAAACCTATATCGTCTCTGGAACGATCGTACACAAACTGTTGTTTATATTGAATTCTTGGAGCATAAATAAAAGATCATGTCATAATAAAGTTTACCTAAGATCTATATAATATATATATATATATATATCCATATATATATCCACACTGATGATCGTTGAAATCATGAAACACGTCTGGATATTAAAAATAATTGCGAGTTCTCTCTCTTGAGTAGATTGAACAATGTTTGTGCCTTACTATGGTTACAAATAAAAAGAAATAGGGCTTATTTCTCTTGCATTTCAGCGTAGCTGTCATGATGGACGAACGGTAAGTTTAGATTCAAATTGTTCAGATCTGGATTCAAATCATTCGACCAGCACTATAGTTACATCATCTACATATTTATTTATATCCGTTCCAAGAATTCAGTATTAACAACAGACAAGACAAAATGGACATTTATTGATACCAAGTCCGTTCATCAGCACAGAATATAAACACCAAAAGTTCGAAGTCAAACAAAGCAGCAAAAATTACAGTATTGTTCACCCTCAATTACACAGCGATTTGAGAAAAGGCGAGGGGGTGGGAATATCACAATTTCAATCCCTCCCTAAAGACAATACATAACAATAAAATCAGACACAGAAAGAAACCCTATTGTGTTTCTTTCTGTGTCTGATTTTAGAATAAGAATATCAAAAGTAAAAAAAATAGAAAATGCAGACACTATCAAGAAATTATGATTTTTAAAATTACAAAAAACTGAAAAAATTGATAAATTTAAAAAAAATTTTAAATTAATTAAATTGAAAACATTTCTTAAAAAAAAAAAAATTATCTATAAACAAATCTTATTCCAAAAGGAAGCAACTAGTGAACTGTTCCACATTTTTATGCTAACAATTTGGAAGATTACAAAATACAAATGAATTTTAAAAAAATCTTTATGCAAAGTTGTACTATTATGTTAAGATTTGGAGAATAAGTTCATGGCGTTTTATACTACAGGCAACTTCATGGCGTAGCTGAAAAGCACGACTGTAGGTCTATTGAAAATGTTTCATTTTCAGAGATTTTTTTAAAAGAAAATTAAGTCAACTATATTTGAAAATACATAGAATAACATTTTGACACATAGGTGAGGATAAGATGAAAATATGTATTTTTTGTTGTGGAAACTAATAGGTATTAAACAAAACAAAGATGTCTGATAAAAGATATGATTCACATACATATTTTCATAAGTTTACTAATTTATTTATTAAATTGTTAGGTGAAAGTACAGAATAGTTAAAGCCCCCCCCCCTCTCTCTATGTTAAAAATGGTTTTCTAAAAAATAAACTGCAGTTTACGAACCATGCTGGGGAGGAGGGGGGGGGGCGTGGGCTTTGTTAACTATTCTGTACTTTCAACTAACAATTTAATAAATAAATTCAGGAAACTGAAATTCTTGACGGAAGTTATATTACGGAAAAAGTTTAATATCAGGAACTAAATCTAACCGAACACCGTTTGTTGCTGACTTTTAGTCGTGTACTCTTCTGATTTGCCACAAACTTTTGTAACCGCAAAAAATAATAGGTAAAACTCCAACAAGTATTAAGGATAGAAAAGAAGGTTTAGTAAAATTTTAAAAAAGGTAAGATTAACAGCGTAATTTAGAAATCGCTAGGTTGAGCTAGCAAGTCCCATGAGATCTTGTTAGTTCTCGTTTTTTTTTGTAGGAAAGACAAACAATTCCATTCTCCTAATGTAGGTCATATCGGATGTTCAGACACCGGATTAAAACCATGAATCTTTAGTTCTGCAGTCTGCCACAAACATTTATTATGCAGGACCCATTTGTCGAGCTTTTTCAACTATCCAATTTGCTTTAGATTGAAATACTGACATCAAATGCTTTAGACATTTCTTGGAGACTTTGATGTGGGTTTTGTTCAATAATGTCTTTAAAATGTTCATTACCAAGAGTGCATGGCCATCCTCTACCTTTTTCATCTGTAAGGCTCTCATTTCTCCTACAGAATTTCTGAAATCACCTTTGTACTGTCTGGTTACTTGCAGACCCATTCTCCTCATTCTCTCTTGATATTGGCGGCTGCTTGGGAATCATTATGGACGAGTTGGAACTCGTGAAACTAAAAGTGTATACGTTTCTTCTTTTTGTCATCTGTGTTATTTATAAATTAGGAGGGCAACCTAGGTAGAGAGTTGGATAGCAAGATCTTTGTTGACATTACATTTAGATGTTATTTATGACTTATGATTCAAAATTGCATTCTGAAAGAAATTATTGTAAATTTATTAAAGAGTACACAATAATTATTAAGTACATAATTTTTTTTTTTAATACTTTTATTCACCCCAAACAAGGCACATTGCCACTGACGTCTAAGGGGCTACTTTGATAGTCCATATTTATAGGAGGGAAATCTGGGTGCAGCAAGATCTTTGTTCAAATTACATTTAAATTTCTGCATATTAGTCCAGTTTGGGAAACAGGGAGCAAATTTTAAATGCAAGTGGTCCGAGTAAAGAAGCTATTAGAGCAGAAAATCTTCTGGCAGTGAAGGGGTGTGATTTTGCTGCTAGTCGGGTGGGTTGGGGCATTTACATTGAGGGGATACAAATGCAGTCGTTCATTAAAGCACATTCCGAGGAAGTATTCGTAAAACAAGCACAGGGATGCAACATTGTGGCGATTTGACAGTGAATGGAACTTGGCAGACAGTGTGGGACCTATTAGATTATATAAAACATTGCAAAGATATTAACCTAAATCAACTTTTCAAAAATTAGTCTAAAAATCAATCAGTATTTTCCGAACAACATAATATTTATGTAATGCAATGCATGTGGCAAGAAGAGTGCTCAGAATCAGCAGCTTTATACCAGACTTGTGCAGGTGCAAACGAAAAATAAAACAATAGAAGATTGACCTTTAAAACAAGATACGAACATGCACGTCACAGAGTGCACAAATGAAATAATGAGCAGATTTAAAGGTCACAGTTAAGCTTATGTGTGGAGGGAAAAAAAGTTAAAAATTAAAAAACTGCACCATTTTCTCTTCTCTCTGACACCAGATACGTCAGATGGTAAAATCTATCATCCTTTCTTACCACTGGCTAAGAGTAAAGAAGGTCGACTTTAGGATACAAGTTTTAGTGTTAAACATTGCTAGGTACGTTTGCTAATACAAATATTAACTAAATAATAAGGTGATGTAGTTTGCTTGAAGCATTGTGTGTAATATATATGTGTCATAGAAGGTTATTGCAATGTAAGAAGTGAAAATATGTCGGTGTTGAGAAGGCGGACAAAAACAAAATGCTTTTTTTTGTTCGACATTTTAATATAAAATTTTTAATTAAAAAAATATCTTTTAAAGAGATTTAATTTTGAATTTTAACATTGGAATAAATTAATATAATTTTTTTTAAATGAATCTTGTACACACCAAATAACTTTAAATAAACATAAGAGATAAATTTAACTTGAATTATTTCATAATTTAAAACTTTTAAGTCTATTTGCTGCGAGGTCACTCTGACATTTACTGCAGTAAAGCAATATAACCAGTGCTTAAGTTCACACGAGTTTCAGATTTGAAACACCCATTATTTGATAAAGAGGTCTTACCTCGAAATATATTATGGCACACGGTTACATACATTAGATCAGTGTGTAGAAGTTGTGACTAAATCAAGTAAGATTTATTTTTAAAAATAACTTCGGGTTTGTCCTCCTTCTCAACACTGGAATATTTAAATTTTTTGCATTGTGTGAACCTAAGATTTGAAACACCCATATTTGATAAAGAGGTCTTACCTCGAAATATATTATGGAATACGGTTACAATCATTAGATCACTGTGTAGAAGTTGTGACTAAATCAAGTAAAAAGGAAAAAAAATTTTTTTTTGATTGTCCTTCAATACCGGTATATTTCCACTTTTTGCATTGTGATAGTCTTCTATGACTCCTCTATTTAATTAAATAAGTTTTATGCAAGTGGCCTTGCATAGAACTGTAAACATGATATATAACAGACAATCGGTCATAAATAGGTTATGGGGTGACCTTGTGGGGAAATAAGCCTGGTTTCTGTGAGAATGGGAAGTGATAGAACTTAGGAGGAAGTTACGTCGAGCAGACATTTGAGGGTTAGGGTTGACATTTGAGAGGGTTAGGGTTAGGGTTGACATTTGAGAGGGTTAGGGTAGGGTTGACATTTGAGAGGGTTAGGGTAGGGTTGACATTTGAGAGGGTTAGGGTTAGGGTTGACATTTGAGAGGGTTAGGGTGACATTTGAGAGGGTTAAAATTAGGGTTGACATTTGAGAGGGTTAGGGTTGACATTTGAGAGGGTTAGGGTTGACATTTGAGAGGGTTAGGGTTGACATTTGAGAGGGTTAGGGTTAGGGTTGACATTTGAGAGGGTTAGGGTTGACATTTGAGAGGGTTAGGGTTGACATTTGAGAGGGTTAGGGTAGACAGTTGAGAGGGTTAGGGTAGACAGTTGAGAGGGTTAGGGTAGACAGTTGAGAGGGTTAGGGTAGACAGTTGAGAGGGTTAGGGTAGACAGTTGAGAGGGTTAGGGTAGACAGTTGAGAGGGTTAGGGTAGACAGTTGAGAGGGTTAGGGTAGACAGTTGAGAGGGTTAGGGTAGACAGTTGAGAGGGTTAGGGTTGACAGTTGAGAGGGTTAGGGTTGACAGTTGAGAGGGTTAGGGTTGACAGTTGAGAGGGTTAGGGTTGACAGTTGAGAGGGTTAGGGTTAGGGTTGACATTTGATAGGGTTAGGGTTAGGGTTGACATTTGATAGGGTTAGGGTTGACATTTGATAGGGTTAGGGTTGACATTTGATAGGGTTAGGATTGACATTTGATAGGGTTAGGATTGACATTTGAGAGGGTGGCGGTAAAGCAGACTGAACAGAAAGCAAAGACTCACACTGAACAAGATGTACCTTTCCTTCTTAAAGTAGCCAAAGTCTCCCGTGTAAGAGAATCGTGTGAGAGCAGAGTTGAAAAGGTCCGTAGTGAACGTTGATACCATGCAACAAAAAAAGATCTGCCACGAGAGAGTGGTTGTCCAAAAGGAAGACACCTCCTCCATGGAAAAGAGCAAACCTCCGACGGGAGCCCCAAATGCAGACGCCACGCCAGCAGCAGCACCAGCAGATATGAAATTACGCCTGCAGATAAAAAAGATTTAATTGAATAATAAAAATTAGAATTAATATTAAACAAAAACAGAAAAATAAACAAACTAATATGATAATGACCAATATATATATTTATACACTGGTTTTCTTTCATACTTTAAAAACCATAATCGAAAACACATACACTATTGGGAATTTGTTGGACTAGATGCACCCGTGACCCGTTGGGTCACAACCAGAGTGTCGGAGTCTGAGGCTTTGGAAGGAGTCAGACTCATAAGAATGCTAGGAGTAAGAGTTACTGTAACAGGGAGTTAATAAAATAAAGACGGAGTTCAAATGGGATGCCGAATTGTCTTTTTTGGTCTTTTCACTTCCTTTTTTCTTTTTCTTTCTTTTTCCACTCGATGTAGTCACAACGTCAACCTTTCTCGCTCTTCACCCAGAGCAAAGTGTCTAAGTTTTTTATTACGACAAGAATTAGCCCATGCAAAACAAGGCTCATTTGCATATGTGAAGTTTTGTCGTGTGCCAAAAAGCATACGTTTCTATTTGGTGACTAGAACACTCTGGGTTCAATCCCAGATGGACAATGCACGGTGCAACGCTCACTCTTTTTCCTTCTGGACCTGCATGATGACTGCCACAGTTACATAATTATTATTTTTATTTAACAATATTCCTTTAAAAAGCAATCAGAAAATTAATACATGTGAATTAGAAAATATTGGGTTGGCCAAAAAGTTTGCCCGTTTTTTTAAATGTCATCTTTCCGGCCTACAAAAGATCATTTCATATTCCTATTCTTCAAATCCTGTATTTGGTGTAGCGAGTATGTTGACATCAATGTGTGATAAATCTCCGAGCAGAGAAGTTCTTACATTTTTGCTTTTATTTCAGACCTTGAAATGGAAGATAAAGCAGAGCACTACCGACATCGGATAATTTTTACTATAGAAAAGGGGGGAAAAGCTACAAAAACCCGCATAAAGATACGTCATGTGTATGGGGAGAATGCTGTTACAGAACGGGTTTGTCAGAAATCGTTTGCTCGATTCTGAAAAAGAAATTTTTCAGTGAGAGATGCTTCTCGCTCTGGCCAGCCAAAGATGATCGACAGTGACTAATTGAAAGCTGTAGTCTAAAAAGATTGCTGTTTGACAACCAGACAAATCACAGACATTCTCAAGATTTCCAAATCGAGCGTGGAAAATAAATTGCATAAACTCGGTTATGTTTCTAAACTTAGTGTTTCAGTTCCTTATCCTTCAAAAAAAAAAAAACGAACAAACTTTTTGGCTAACCCAATATATTCTTTGGTGTAAGTTCAAAAAGATGCACCTAAAGTTTTCTTATCTCTTTAATATCTCGACATTTTAGGCATTTTATTGCCTTGCATCACTCTAAAAATAGAATTAAATAGTGTTAGTATTATTTTCTTTTTATATTTCTTTTATCTAAACTAACTTTGTTTACTTTCTTACCACGTGTGAATCTCGATTGTAACATGCATATCTCCTTGCATAATTTGTATTTCTTCTTTTCTAGTATAATTTTTATGCCATAAAATTCTATTCTGTAATTTTATTAAGCTTACGGCTCCATTAGATTTTAGTCAACTCCTCGACTCTTCCTTGTCTCTATTTTGTATTTATGTGTTTCTGAACCAATGTTTTTATTCCTTTTCAGTTTTACCTTTGTCAATGATCAATAAACCTGTGTCTAAAATATACCATGCCTCAGAGTCTTGATTACCGATAAGAGTTTATGCTAGCCGTTCAACGTTTGCATGTTTTCTAGAAAACAAATGCATCCTGGAGACAGCTTAATTACAGAAGAAATAGATCAGTCATGTAACTGCTACACATTCATTTTTTAAATATCTATTAAAAATGAAAGCTAAGAATTAGAAATTTTTTTATTGGAATCGGTTTTTTTTTAAAAAATTTTTTAATTAGTCATTCCATATTTTTTAATCTCTGAAAGAATCAACAGATAATCTATATATTGGAAGGTTTTAAAATAAGTACTCAAAGTCCCTATTTACTTGCCTCCCCACGAGGCAGAGTTAAATACAAGGTCGCTTTTTAATGTGGAGAAAATCCAGTTCCCCAAAAAGGGGATCTCTGTATTAGGAAATAAATTTAAATTGCCTTAGTCTTGGACGATTTCTATTTCACTGACCGAGGACAAAAAAGATGTAGTGTGGTATCAGAACAGATACTACACTTTGCTCGCGACAAAAAGGCCAAGTAGAGTCGAAGTTGGCTAAGTTGCATCCTATACCTTCTCACTCCACAACCCTGATCACAAACACTACTCCTATTAGATCAAAAATTCATCAACTGTTAAGAAATTCTTCTAGCATAACTAAAAATAATAAGTCTCTAGACTTCTATATTTTCTTAAATACAATATATAAGTAAAGAGATCTATTATTCTGCTATCTAATTTACATCAGTGTTTACGGTGTGTACAAAAACTTTGTAAATTAACTGGAAAGAGAGTCACTCTTTCTCTAAATGCTCACAAAGACATTAAAACCTATTAGAGGCGTTGAATCAACAGAGTGAGAGGGGGTGAGAGAAATACATAGAAACCTAAGAGAGAGAAATGGATGATTTGTTCTGTTAATTATAAATTACGGCTAATTAGAACAAAACATAATTTTTTCAAATATACCTCAATCCTAGAACTAAGTATATTTTAGCATGTATTTTGTGTTAATAAATTATATATAAAAAAAGTCATCCCGAAAGTCCAACAATTCCTCACTGTGGTAGAAGTGGTAGCAATGTGGTAGTATGAGAGCTCTGGTGAAAATCCAAGCATCAACATCAGATCTGTCGTCCTCTGACTGTGGCAAGCGAGGATATTTCAGGCTCGGAACTGTAAATCGATGGAGTGAGGATAACAATGTTGCTTCTGTGCATGTGCATCCATAATTTTTTTGTGTTCTGGGCCAAACCTTCCCCGACTTTGTATGCAACCACTGAACCTTACTGCTCAGGATGTCGGATGTAAAAAAACCTTGCAATCTTGCAGGTATAACATATCTACAGCCAACAACTAGAACTTCAGGTAAACCTGACAATCCTGAGGCACGATCTTTGTGGGCTCTGTATAGAAGCTCGATTCATTCAATTACAAGAACAACAATAATAGCTAAAACTAAAAGTCTGGAGATGTATACTGGCTTATAAGCAGCGGCAACCATAACATGGAATTTTCAAATAAATATATATATATATTTATATATATAACAAATGCTGATTTTGTGATTATTAAAATTGATATAATAAACAAGAATCCTATCAGTATGTTGCAGATCTCAAACCTGTAAATTACAATTCCAAAGGTTGAACATACTTGCCTCAAACACCACGCTAAATAGAAACTCACCATTTAAATCCCTAAAATTTTAAGAGAATAACATAATTGAAATCTTTCACCAAACGCAAAATGTTGTGTTGTATGTGTGCTTTGAGTCTAACTTAAACTCCAATTTGGTGATTAGACGACTATGACTGTCACTAAGCATCAAGCATCAAAAGTGAAAGGTGTGGGAAGTTAGAGAATGAGTTTTCATAGATCAAAATGTGCATGGGCTGAAGAAGCCAGGACTTGACAAAGTAATAATATATCTAATATATAAAGTAAAGTTCATCAGATTCTTGACATTAGACCTAAATAGCATTACAGAATTATTAAGTCCGTGTTCTTTACACTTCAAAATTTAAAACTCAATTGCTTTCATCGATTACATACTATGTCCAGCCCAAAATTTCCCACCTTGGCTTAATTTGTTACAAAAAAAAAAATGGTAATGGCTGCCTACATCTCATAACCATCTCATCATTGGGTAAGTAAAAGTGATTCCGTTATTCATTATTCTACATTTCATTTCTGGTTAAATTTAAATTCCAACTATTATTCTAAACTAGAACGGCTTCAACCAGGGGGCCGGGACTTTAATAGGTAAAAAAATATCAAACTTTTTATAAAATAGTGTTCATATTGGAAACATTTTAACTCTTATTTAAAGATTGTTTAGAAATGTCATTTGGCCAGACATTTCCATTCTCAGCGACAGCTAAAGCTACCTGCTTACCTATAGTAAATACGTACAAATTTTTATTCACTGTGCATGCTACAAGTCTTAGCATTTTTTTTTACATAGTAAAATAAATGTGTTTTTTTCCCTTTTGTTTCTTATTTTAATTTTATTATTTTTATTTTTATTCTCATAGTTCACCCCAAACAAGGCAGGCTGTCACTGTAGATGTAAGGGGCTACAGAGAAAAAAGGGTGACGGTTGGGGGGGGGGGGGGGGGGGGGTCAACCTAAATTAGGAGCTGCGCAGCGAGATGTCTGTTTACATTAGTTTTAAATTTCTGCATGTCAGTAACGTCTTCGGCATCTGGGGACCTCCACAGTGTATGGATGGGAATTGACAGATTGTCAGGTTGGTCTAGTGAATTTACCTCGTGGGGGTACCAGAGCAGCAAGCTCATGATAACACAATCCATTGAAGTACTTGTAAAACAGGCACAAGGAAGCAACATAGCGGCGATGGTACAGGGGCTGGAGCTTGGTGGATAATGAAGGACCTATCAAGTTGGCAACTCTTTTTTGGACCTTGTCTAAGAGGGAGAGACTAGCGGATGATGCACCAGCCCAGATTTGACAACAATACTCCATGCATGGGTGAATGGTGGCTTTGTAGAGATATAGGATAATGTCAGGTGTGAGAAGTTTACTGGCACGGTAGAGGGAACCCACTTTCTTTGCAGCAGCACTGGCAATGTTTTCAATGTATTTATTCCAATTCATGTTATCTGTGAAAGTTAGGCCAAGGAGTTTGAATGAACCCCAGGGAGGGAGCTCTAGAGTCCGGCAGCATGAGGAAAGAAGCTATTGGAGCAGAAGGCTCCTCAACATCTGGGGACCTCTACAGTGAATAGATGGGATCTGGCTGACTGTCGGATTGATCTAGCGAATTTATATCGAGAGGTCACATAAAAAGTTAGCATCCATTTATAACCCCAATCCACTACAGCCTGGAGGTCATTTTCTAAGGATTCAGCCATTGCCTCGGATATGTGCGCATCCGTTTTGCTCAGATCATATATAAGATAGGTTACACATTTTGAAGAAAACGTTTGTTTGAAGTTTATTTATAGACTTTAGAAAAACCAAGAAACATTATTTATATATATATATATATATATATATATTAAATGAATAAAATAAAAAAAATGCTCCCTGACGTTACTGATATGCAGAAATTTAAAACTAATGTAAACAGACATCTCCTGCGCAGCTCCTAAATTAGGTTGACTCCCCCTCCCTAAAACCTTCACCCTTTTTTCTCAGTAGCCCCTTACGTGTACAGTGGTGGCCTGCCTTGTTTGGGGTGAACTATGTTAAAAAAGAACAAAAGCTTTCTAATATACTTATCAAGTGTATTTGATCGATGTCCTAAGGTTAACTAATTTGAATATTACTTTGGAAAATGACATCTCATTAATTCACTTTCATTCTTATTGTTTTCTAATTCAATAATTGTGTCCATTTTTAACAGTTTTATTTTTCATATTGTGGATAGAAACTTTGAATTTTGTGTGAAAAGTTTTTCCAGTCTTTTCAGATCAATTTACTTCTGATGGTTGCCATCCAGTTTTACATTAGGTAAAAACACTCCCCCCCCCCCCCCCCGTAAAAAAAACATACACAGCTGTCAAGCAAACAGATCACTAAGTATCCTCCCCAACAAATTAATTTTCATTACGAAATTAAATTCTACCATAATGCATTAGTTTGTTTATATACAAATCAGACATTTTGATTTGTAATTTAACCCCCCCCCCAAAAAAAAAAAAAACAACAACAAAAAACACATACACGCTGTGGCCTAGCAAACAAGTCAATGAACACTCTCCACCCACTAAATAATTTTTTACAAATATTTTGTGTGAAAAGAGTCTTTCCAATCCTTTCTGGTCAATTTAATTCTGGGAGTTGCGATTCTTGGTTCTCTTAACTTTCCATGAGCAAATGTTGAGACACGGATCTTGCAGGTGAATAACAAAAAGAAAAGAAAAAAAAGCAACAATTGACTTACTTATCTTCAGAATTGTGGAATTGTTGGCAGAGTTTGATTCGAAGTTGACTTAACGAAGCTCCAACCAAAGCACTGAAAGAGAAGGGGGAAAAAAATTAACGTGACATGCAGAAAAAAGTAAAGAATAGTAATATTAGACAGAAAAAGGGTGGGTGGAATTAACTGGAGAAAAAAAAAGAGAGAGCATTGCTGTAGTAATATGGTGGTGGGTTGTGTTAAAATGATGTAGGAACAGAATTTTCCACATAAAGTTGGATTAAGTAGAAAAAATGAATTTTCCATTAGAAGTTAAGAATTTAAGCTGACGTGTTCAGGAAATAACGTCATGACAGGAAGTCGGTGTAGTAGGAAAGTGAGTAAAATCTATTCTCTTGTGTGATGGTACCAAACAGGTGTGTGTGTGTGTGTTTGTTTGTTCTCTCTCTCTCTCTCTCTCTCTCTCACTCACACACACACACACTAGGTGAGGCAAAGTTTAACATTTATGTATGCAATTCTATGGTATGCTGTATAAAATAAAACAAAATAGTTTGATGCCATAGAGCAAGAATCTTGCTGTTTTTAATTGTCACACTATTTCAACCACTATTGCAGAAAGAAAAGGAAAGTAAACAACACAGTTGCTCATGACAACAATGAAAGAGACAAAGAAAACGAACGACTCAACAGCTGTTTATTGTTACGGCAAGACGACTTACTCCAGACAAGGCATCTTCAATAAAATTCTATCTAGACATGAAAATTTGGACACTAAAGATTTTGAGACCAAGGAATCCAAAAGTTACATCAAAAACACCTAGAAATCAATAATTTTTTAGTTATACAACAATTTGAGTACATTTTGGTATGTGGGAAATATCTATTTAAAAAAAAAAAAAAAAAAAAAAAAAAAAAAAAAAATTTTTTTTTTTTAAATATGCAGCCCTATAGGCAAATTAAATTTATTTAAAAAAAGTGTTTCCCTTATTTCAATCACGGAATCAAAATGAAGTCTTGTTCTCTTATTGTTGGTCCGCAATTAAAAATCGAAAATCGGCATTTCTTTCCAGCCTTATACTTAATCTTTATCTCCAGAACAAACTCTTTCCATTTTTCTGGATGATTTTATCTAGAATTACCCAAGAACATAGTAGCAATCAGTGGGAATGCTGACAATGCATCCAAAGAGAGTGATTGAAATTAAAGGCGGGATCGGTGCAGCAGTTCTTAAGTGGAAACAGGTGGTAGATGCAGCAGTGGAAATAAGAGCAGAAGACAGTTATGGTCAGTGCAGCGGATCAGGACGGGGCAATATTGCATAACACACACATGCACACACAGACAGAGAGAGAGAGAGAGAGAGAGAGAGAGACAGACAGAGAGAGAGTCATGTGGAGGTGGCTGGGGTGAAGCAGAACAGAGGGAGCAGTTTGCTATTATATGTTCATTATAAAACAGACAATAACATCACAACAAATAACCTATCTAATGATTTATAAGTCATCCAATGTTTATATCAAACAGGTTACACTGGTTATGGTATCCTTTTGTAAATGAATGTATGAAAGCAAAAATTATTTAATCTCTGAATACTTAAATTTTTTTTTCTATTTGTATTTTAAATTGCAAAAGTGGTAGTGACATGAATAAAAAAAATTTAAGAAACTATATATTTTAAAAAAAAACTTTTATTCCCTCCAAACAAAGTACACTACCACTGAAACGTAAGGGGCAACTGAGAATTAGATTAGATTTATAGGGGCATCCTAAGTGGGGTGTTGTGCAGCAAGATGCTTGTTCACATTACATTTAAATTTCTGAATGTTGGTAGTCAGGAAAAGACGGAGCAGGGAGGGGATTCCAAAGGTAAGCGATTCTAGGTCAGAAGCTATTAGACTAGAAAACTTTCCGATATCTGAGGACCTCTACAGTCAAGGGGTGTGACTTTGCTACTTGTTGGTTTTGTCAGGGATGTTTACGCTGAGTGGACACAAGTGTAGCAAGTTTGTCAGAGCACATTTCGTTGGAGTACTTGTAAAACAAGCACAGGGATACAAAATTGTGCCGATGGGATAGGGGGCTGGAGCTTGATAGACAATGCAGGACCTAATAGGTTAGAGATTCTTTTTTGGACCCTTTTCAAGAGGGAGAGACTAGTGGTTGGTGTACCAGCCCAAATGTGGCAACAATATTCCATGCATGAGCGAATAGTAGCTTTGTAGAGATATAGGATACTGGCAGGTGTGAGAAGTTTTCTAGCTAGGTAGAGGGAGGCCACCTTCTTTGCAGCAGACTTAGTAATATCTTCTGTGTATTTATTTCAATTCATGTTACCAATGAATCTTAGGCCGAGAAGTTTGAATGTTGGACTCTTCGGAAGGATGTTATATGGGCTTTATTCTGAAATACAAACCAAATAGTTGTTTTTACTAATCTTAATCTGTAATGTTACCACCTCAATGATGGGGTGATCTGCAAACACAAAGGAATGAAAGGAGGAGACTTGTATGAATCAGTTTCTGTTGTCCGTGGTGTGTATAAATCATTATACACCCATTGTCGTCATCAGAAACCCAGGCTCTTCATCTCATCGTCAGTGGATACAATCACTCAGACACTGATGTTCAGTTTTAAAGAAGGCTTATTAATCAGAAAAGAACAGTCACAAAAAAACAGAGAGATGGGTTACTTACATGCATGCGGGAGAGAGAGAAAGACAAATAGATAGTCTTGTCACACTTAGCTACATTGTGCCCCCTCCCTCATCAGAGTTGGCACCTTTTATACATTGGCTTTGCTTGAAGTGTACCCAGGAAGAGAGCGAATTATCCATACCCGGAAGTCACATGATTTTGTCAACTTCCGTTTTTGGGGTTACCTATAACTCCCTAGGTGCCACTCAAACTTTTTCATTCAAATAATGGCTTTCGTTATCTAACAGTGTTGAATATATTTTAAACAAGGTAACCCATCCAGTGTTGCCCGAGGCAAAAGTGTTTTTATTAAAACTTCTATCTCTTTACCTCTCTCTATCCGTCTCTCTTTCCCTCTCCCCCGTTTTCCCCTCCTCTCCCCATCCCCCCAGTCCATTTCTCTTTCTATGCGCGTGCGCGCACGCACGAACACCTTTTTATAGATTCCTCGAGCAATGAGTCAGCATAAGAGAAGTAACTCCTTGATTAAAAAATAAGACTTACTTCACTTTAGTTAGTACATGAAATGGCTGAAAATCCGACCTTCCCTGACGAAATGTGTGCCAGTTTAGGGTTAAAGAATAAATAATTTTAATAAATTTTAGATATCATTCGACCGGGGCAATGCTGATCAAGAAAATACCAACTTGGTGTTTGTTTTGTAGTTTTCGACTTTTAGTTGGACACACACACACACACACACACACACACACACACACACACACACAACTGCCCTTTATAATAGATGAATAAGATTTAACTTATTCAATTTGTTTTCAGAAGATATAAAACCACATCAGCATAATAATAACAAGAAAGAAATGAAGTCAAAGATGCAGACATGATGTTCATGTTGTCTGTGGAACGATGGTCGACAAAAATAATGTATAAGAACAAGGATTTCAGAAACATAACCTGTTCTCAAAAATCCATGGGAAAGTCAGTTATTCTATTTTCATATACACACGAAGGGTGTACGAGTCACGTGTCTGGTCTGTTTTCATGTATTCCTCAGAGACATCGACCATGTACTGCCAATACATGTAACCTTTGAAGAGGTTCCATCAAACGTGCCGCAAAATGATTCTAAACATCAATTGGTAATCGTTTACACCAACACCTGAAAATGTCCTTAAATGAGAGAGATATAAGTAACGAGTTCACTGGTAATATTTTCTCAGTCAAAGAATCTGGAAACAGACATCTTCCTTCTCTGATCCGATGATGATCATGATGATGATGCTGCAGTCCAAACTGAAAATTCAAATCTGTTCTCCTGCCGGTGTGTGTGTGTGTGTATGTGGGGGGGGGGGGAATTGTCACATGACTAAATGATATTACAATGCTCTCACTGAGTCACTGAGAGAGAGGGGGGAGGAGAGATTCAAGAAATGGGCATGGGAGTGGAATTTTCTTCTTAGCTTCTGACCACGTCAGCAACTGGGCATCTTGTACTTAATGAACTGGGACCATCAATTCTAGAAAGCTCCACAAAGTCCCTTTGTTTTGACACACATTTAGGCAGCAAGCTTTTTGAGTCAGCATACAAAGCTGTGTGGGAGTAAATGTAATCTTAGAAAAAAAAAAAAAAAAAAAAACTTTTGTTACGAGACGGCAATACTACTTTATACTAAAGTAAGCTTTTAACAAAAAAAAATGGCAGACTTTAAAATGCATGTGATCGTTAACTAAAGACTCACCCTAAATGTATCATTGGACCTTCGGGTCCGACCGGCATGTTACAGCCAACAGCACAGACACAAGACACAAACTTGACAATCATTGTTTTGAAGCTGAATACCTTTGGAATCAGCGTCCCGTTAAGAAAACCAGTCACTTCAGGAATACCAGAACCTCCAGCGCTCGGGCACAAAAACTGATTGAGATTAAAAAAAAAAAACAATTTGATTTATATATACATACATACATACATACATACATACAGGGGTTGGACAACATAATGGAAACACATGGCAGCCCTCCCATGAAATCTAGCCTTGTGAAGCTCTCAGTGAAGAGTTTTTGTTGAAACAGGATTATCCAGATGATTGTTAAGCTCTGCTTTAATTTTGGGTGCCGCGGTTTTGTGCTCTTTCTTCGCAATCCTTACAAGGGCTCTACAATCTCTTTCAGACAACTTCGGTTTTCTTCCAGAATTTTGTTCCGAGGAGGATGTTTTTCCCCTTTTTTTTCATAGGCTGTCATCACCTTCGAGACAGTTCCTATTTGGAAATCTGATAGATCTGTCATTTAAATTTTTCTTATTAATATGCACTATCTGAAACAAAAAAATAAATTTTACCAATTAATTCAGGACAACAATAACCATAAATAAATAAAAAAATGAAACCAACATTTTGGCAATTTTTTTTCAGTTTTTATAGGTGTTTTAAAATTGATGCAAAATTCACAAGGTGTTTCCATTATTTTGTCCAACCCCTGTATATATATATATATATATATAATGAAAAAAATTAATTTATACATACATGGATGCATCCGTGTTTCTTGGCTAAAATAATAAATTTCTTCATATTTGTAAAATAAAAAATACATAAATTATTAGCGTTATTATAATTTTAAATTATTTTCAAAATAAAACCAAGCTTCACTCCTTTCATAACCATTGCTCGTATCCTCGATTCTCCCCAGAGTTGAAATGAATGGCTCTATCCTTAAGGAAGCCCCCTGCTTTGATAAGCTCCTAAGACTGACCTTCACTTTAAACCTGAAATGGAAAACTTAAATCCATTGTTAAGGTCGCAGAAAAAATGGTTGGATCATTCTACCGCTCCAGAAAGTACTTCAATCCTGATGCAATCCTCTACCTGTACAAGAGCCAGATATCTCCTAAGATAGAATTATGTTGCTGGTCGGAGCACTTTCTTCAGCTCTGATAGAGTACAGAATCATCGACTTTGAAATCTGGTGGGGGATGATTTATTCTTTTCCCTGCAGCCCCTTACTCACAGAAGAGATGTTGCTAGTCTTTCTTTACTCTATTGTTATTTTCATGGAATGTGCTTGACTTAGCTCCAATAAAACACTCTCAGCAAAAACTCGTCTAGCTACAACCACTGTAAATAATTTTCTTTTCTTCCTCTGTGTACGTAAAAATAAACAGAACTATCATCACGCCGAGATGAGATATTTTATTTCATTAATTCATATCACGTAGCCACGTGTGGCACATTACATTTAGACCACCCGCGAATAACATCTCGGTGGACAGTTACCAAGAGGGATTTTATATCTCAAACGGAAAGGATGATTTACAACAAAAAAAAAAAATTTTTTTAAATAAATAAAATAAAAAATTTTTTTTTTTTTTTTTAAATGTCTCAACTTGAAGACAACTTAAAATTCCAAAGCTTGTTCAATCGTTAAAGTAAATGATTTATTTTGTAGAAAAAAAAAAAAAAAAAAACCACATCGTGATTTGGCTTACTACATTTCTATACAGTAATAAAAAATAAAAAAAAAAATAAAAAAACATGTTTGAGAATCAGATATACTCACAACAACAGTAGAGGAACTGACAAGGACAAATAGAACGCTGTAGCCAAGTGACCAACCCCAGGCTGAAATAAACTCAGTATCCTAAAAAAAAAAGAAAAGGATTTTATTGATATTTGACCATATATTTTAGATTAGGTATTTTTATTTACATTATTCACGTTTTAGATTGTTATCTTCATCTTGCTTGTTTTTATGTTCACAACATTCCTTTCATTGACTCCCCGACCTTCTCTAATGTAATGTGATACTAATAAGCTGTTTTTTTTAACATTCAATGGGAGAGGGGATTCTTCACCCCCACCAGATGGTTTGTAATATTCTCGTTGACAGAAAATAGTTGAATTTCTCATTGACACGTTGTAAGTAATTGCTCAATGGATAGTGACATTTAGTTGTTAATAAATAATAAATTCGTATGAATCAACACGGTATAGCTTGATTCTGTTGTTGGCATTTTTGCAAAAGGGACCACATAATGGTTGTCAACATCCCTAAGTGAAAGTGATTCTATGGAACTGACTGGATTCGAACTTCGCACACCCAGGTCGTCAGTCCACGTCGCTATCCACTTAACCACCATCGTTTAGTTGTTAAGGTATCGGTAGTGGCAATGTAGCGGCCAAAGTTTCAGCGTCTTCGTCTTTCTTTGTAGTTGTAATAATGTAACAAAAAATGAAATAAAAATAAAAAACGGCAACAAACATTTTCTCAAGCTCTTTGATGCTCTATTCTTTTACACATGATATGAGCTCCGTATCGTCTGCTCCCTAAAGGGGCGACCACAGACAGCTTCGAAGAAAGGCATCCAAATCTGATCAGCTCACCTGCCAAGGAGAAAGACATTACTATTTTCTATGCCGCATTTCACTTCAGATTTCCTGTTCGTGACAGCTTTCTGTGGAGGCTGTGAACTCGCAGCAGCTACACTTTGCAAGTCTGCCTGGAACAGTTTAGAGAGCTGCTACCAATCCTAACTAACAAACACCTGCCAACACTTACAAGAGGTCGTGTATACTCATGTGTCAGAAGTGTGCTAATATATGGCTCCGAAACCTGTGCGGTCTCTGCCAGCACTCTAAAGATACTGCACCGTAATGACAAGGCAATGGTTAGATGGATCTGTTTGGTGAGGCCTGAACAAAGCTCATCTTTTGGGTCTCTGCTCGCACAAGTCAACTTGAGAAGCCTCGCGGCCATCATGACAAAAGGTATCTGAAGAAAGTTGAATACAATGATCAAAACATTGTGTAAACAATAAACATAATGAAGATAACAGTTAAAATCATGTTGGGTACTTATGTATGTAAACACACACATGAAATATGACAGTTAAAAATAAAATATCAGGAAAACTTTGGGGATTACTTACTTGTGGTGTAAAAACATTAATGCACACTGAAATTTACGGAAATTAATCCAGTAAAATTTTAATTAAAAATAAATATCAAAAGTAGTGATTTTATACTTGAATGACGCTATTCCTTATCTCCAAATAAAAACATTTGACTTATCTCCTCTGAATCAGTAATAATGGCGTTGTTATAGGACATCGGATAGAATTTGAATTTATTAAATAAAATAAAAAAATAGTGGATTAATTTCCGTAAATAGTGTATGTTAATATTTTTCCACCACAAGTAAGTAATTCCTAAAGTTTTCCTGTTATTTTATTTATAGCTGCCAGATTTTGCGTGTGTGTTTACATACATAAGTACCGCAGTCCTTAGCATTATTGTTGTACTCTGCAAGATCTTTCAAGCTGCACCGGTTGGGCAGTAGATGGTAGATAAGGCAGTATTGCAGCGTATGGTCCTCCTCTCCACATTCACAGATGGTTGTGTCAGTTTTGTAGCCCCATATACTCATAGCAACTTTTGATTGCCCCATTCCTGTTCTCAGGTAGTTGAGTGTTTTCCACTGGAGCCAGGGTGCTTTTGAACCGAGGAAGAGGACCTCAGAAGGAGGGATTCCCATGTTAGTAGGAAGGGGGGCCTTCTCTATCATCTGGTCCACAGCTGTAGTCTGGTCTCTTTCTAAGATGTTGTTAAGGCACTTGATGTTAGTATTTCTATGGTGTCCAATCATATGCGCCTAATTTCCATGACTGCTCGGCCGCAGCGATCGGGCAGGTCGTGGAAGCGCCCGAGAGCTGCTGAGTCGAAAACGAGGCTGTATAAACAAAACTGGGGAAAAAAAAAAAAAAAAAAAAAAACTTACGGTGAACCACAGCGAAAACTTTGTGGACCCGACAACGGGTGCCTGCACCAACCATGTAGAGAGGATGTGGAAGGAAGCGAAGCAGAGAAACAAAAAGGAGTGCAGGACGAGTAGGGCACTCGTAGACGGCTATCTGCGGGAATTTATGTGGCGTCAGAGATTTAGAAACGACCCCTTCGACGCCATATTGTCGCAGATAGAAGAACTCTATCCCATCGTCGACCATCCTTCTGCTCCTCCTTCCACATCCTCGACAAACCCATCCTCCTCTTCTGCCTGTCTTCCGCTAAGCCCCCCTCCCCCTAAAAAAAAAGCGCCAGCAACAACAGCAGAATACCCTGAACCTCTCCGGGAAAAGGTACAGAATTTCCCCCCTCATAAAAAAAAAGACTTGCCTAAGTAAAAAAAAAAAAAAGTAAAATAAATGGTTCAAAAATAAAAAATAAAAGTTTATTTATTTCAGCTACGGGTCTGTTCATTTCTTTCATTTTTTTTTAAAATATATGCATTTCTTTCTTTCCGTATTCATCGTCTTATATTGTCGTCTGCCAACCTTCCATTTTTGCATGATTTTCGGTTTTGTTTATACAGCCTCGTTTTCGTCTCGTCAGCCTCGTTTTCGACTCAGCAGCTCTCGGACGCTTCCGCGACTTGCCCGATCGCTGCGGCTGAGCAGTCACGGAATTTAGGCGCATAGCCTGGAGTAGTACCCAAATTGGCAAGATGAAAAAGCTTAATAAATGGTCTTGCATGAGCTGAATGAATAAATGTTTGTCATTTAATAACTAAATAAGAAGAATGGAATCGTTCGTTTTACCTATAGAAAGAACGAGATCTCATGGGACTTGCTAGCTCAACCTGCGCATGAGCTTAATGAATAAATATTTATTTCTTGAAATCGATAATTATTTTCTGAACAATTTAATACAATTTGATCAATGATATGAATGGTTGAATAACAAAAAAATCCTTACCTCAATATACTCTTTGGCCTTAGTCCACTTCACATCGGAGATTAACTCGATTAATTGATGCATGACAAAACCAATCAGGCCAACCGTGAAACCAATTATGCCCATTAAAACCCATCGTTGTATTTGATACCTGTGAGGGGAAAAAACATCTAAAATGTGGGTAGGGTTCAGCATAAATAAATAAAAACAAGACAAATATTCAGATAAATTTTAACCGAATTTCCAAGATGAGAGATTTTCATTATAACCCATAAATGGAGTAAATTCCTCTTGATTGTTGTCACATATGTACTCACCTGACCTTATGATTGACCTAGGTCATAGTTTGTGACATGTGTCTTTGGCTAAGGACTTTATCAAACATTACTTCTTAATGAAGAAGCATCCATAATAGCTATCAAATAGCCAACATAAACAGTTGTATATTACATAACTGTTAGGCTATAGTGTCCAGGCCTCTGCTCCACATCTAATACATGATATTCAGCACCTGGAGAGAGTTCAATGATTGGCTACGCGAATAGTGCAGAGACTACATGATCTGTCACATGAAAACCGACTCAAGAAGCTTAACCTGTTCTCTGTTGAACATCGACGATTGCACAGTGATCTCATTTTGACCTACAATCTACTCAATGGCCATAGTCTCCATCAGGACCTACTATTCACTCTTGCATCAGAAAGAGGTCTGTGCGGGTATTCCCAGAAACTGGTTCACCGCTGATTTCGATTGAGAAAACGGCCCTACTCTGGTTCAATCAGGATCCCTGAACCTTGGAATTGACTGCCATGAAGATGATGTAAATTTCTACCCCCCCCCCCGTTTCCCTACATAGCAAATGAAGTTTTATTTTATTTTTTGCCAACTTTATCGAATTGAATTTCCAATCAGTTTTTGTTTTGTATTAATAGATTACAGAAGATCGAAGTTAGTGAAACTAGTGAAGGAGAAATCATTCTAGACTGAGGCAATTTTTATTTTTGTTTCAGTCCAGGGTGCCCCTTTTTGAGGAGCTTGATTTGTAAACATGCACTATGCAGCATGTTTGGTGCATTGCATGTTTTTGGTGCGTGCGAGTAGCAGACTTGCTGCAAGTGAGTAATATTTGATAAGCAGAAGGGAGGGTCACATGGAGAATTGAAAATATCTCTGATTAGAGTCCGGGCTACCCAAGAGATGTGTTTTGTTTAATAAAATAAGCAACCCATTTGAGAAAATTAATGTCCAAGATTGTCTGCAGATAAGCCCCTTAGAGTGGACACTGGCTGGCCATTATCTCTGGTGGATATCTCAGGTACTCATTCTCTGGATGGTCGGATGAGGATGACTGACAAAGATCGGAATCTAAGATTTTCGGTCAAAAGTACATATATTCCAGCCTATGGGCAGGATGGATAAGGTAAGGTAAGATAAGATATTGCTTAATGGCACATCAACCCTAAGGGTCATTTCATGCCATGAATGTAGAAGGAAATATCCATCATTTGAGTCCGAAGTCAGTGGGCCATGTATAGTCATTAGTTAGAGCTTTGATATTTTGAATTGTTGTCATTTTGGTGAAGGTTTTTATGCTTCAAGTTGTTTATATCTTCAAATGTTTAATCATGGTTTTTGGTTTGGTTGATTTGTTTTATGACATATCAACCCTTTTCGGGTTATTTAATGCCGAATCTGATCATTTTGGTGAAGGTTTTTATGCTTCAAGTTCTTTATATGTTTAAGTATTTATTCATGGTGTTTGGTTGAGTGAAGGAGGGGGGGGGAAGGGGGAGGGAGGGAAATTGTTTTTTGTTTTGGATTTTGCAGAACATGATTGAGTTTTGCAAAGGAAAAAACAAAACAATAAAGCATCAATGTTCGGTGCATTTTGAGTCAGGAAGTCAATAAGTTCAGACAGCCTGATCTGGTAGGCGCCAGTAGGTTCTATTTGACACATAGATGGAGCCCTTACAGGTACTACTACTCCGGGCTAGAGTGGACCTGGGAGCAATGACAACTAAGGGGCAGCTCCACATTCCCTACAGCTCCCAAATGGAGGCCTCACCACTGGATGTCTTAAGGTCATACTCAGGACCGGGTGGGATAGGGGGGGGGGGCAGTTAGAGCCGGTCCTCCGGGGTGTGAGTTGGAGGTCTGAGAGAGTTGGATCTGTGTGCCTCTCCAAGCAAGGTGGGCCCTTGGGGCTCTTAGCTAAATGATTGGATTTATGTTTTGATTTAATCAGGCAAAAATCTCATTTTGCAAGTCTGCCATTCAATCAAAGAAAACGAGTACCATCGCAACCCCAAAGAAAAATAAAGCTTGTTAATTGTTTTTAAACTAGAGTTATGGGTTCGATTTGAAGTGAGAATAGTTGCAGCACTGACTGAATCGAGCAACAACTTTGGACCAACGCAGTGAGTTAACGATCATAGCCTGTACAGTGGATGCACACATGGATGTCCATGGACTTTCCCCACATTAAAAACTGACCTTGTGTCTAATTGTCCTCGTGGGGAGATGAATAAATAGGAACTGTAAAAAGTGGTTTCCACCTTTTACAGGTTTTTCCAAACTCCCGAACAAGAAAAATTGACAATAAAATAAATCATCTACATCAGAAAGTATAAACAAGGGAACAAACTGAATGGGGCCTGTGGAGTTCAAACAAAATTCTAGATGGTGGCCATGACCTTCTCTCGTTTGTTTATCTAGTTTCAGTATTTCTGCAAGTGTCACCAAGCAACGTCTCACTTCTGCTCTCCATGCAATCCAGTCAAAAGGGTTGACAGACAGATTGCATGCAATTATATCACTTCTTATATTGAAGCAATGGTAAGACTTGCCATAATGATGAAGTAGGGGTTTAATGGAGTGCTTGCTCTGCTCATTCCGCAACATAGAATGTTCGGCATCTGCGCTCTGCCGTTCCTGCACTTGGGACGTGTGCATGCCGTTGTCCCTTCAACGGAGGATCATCGACTTGGCATAATGGTAACTTTGGTGAGAACATCAATTTGTATTCCTGTGGAATTGTCGAAGGTTACTTTTTTTTTTTTTATATCTGAGAATTGATAAGGCCGACAGGTAAAAATTATTGGTTAAATCCATTTAGTATGTTAAGTAATACGTTCAATCCTTGCATCAGATAGTCGACATTTGTCTACAAAGCATATGTTTGCCCCCCCCCCCCCCCAAAAAAAAAACATTAAATAAGCAACAATAGCTGATGTTTTGCCATTTTTAAAAAAAAAGACAAAACAAAACCAATTTGATAACATTTGTTTGTTTTTAGTAAAGGATAATTCAGTGAAAAGAAAGTTCAATGTAAAAAGGATGAATAGTAAAAGTACAGAATAGTTAAAACTCGGGAACTAGTAAGTAAAAAAAACCCAAAAAGAAACGATTTATATAAAATGCATTAGAATGAAATTCTCTTCCAGACCTGCCTAGTTTCAATGCATAGTAACTATCTGTAAAAAGTTTTTTTAAGCGTTAAAAGTACCAATAATGCGAGTGGTAAATGGCAAAAAAAAAAAGCTGAAATCGAGAGGAATTTCCCAACCTGGGGGCCACGCCCCACCAATTTTCCAATTTTTTAGGCCATGCCCCACCCACATCTAATGTGAAATTTAACATAAGACGGTCCCAAATTTCCTACATACTGAAAAGTTACTTATACCACTAACCCTAGGTTCAAGTGGTAAAAACATTAAAGAAACCCTTTCCATAACTCTACCACTAACCATAAGTCCGAATGGCAAGCCCAACCCCTAAAAAACCTTCATTAACCTTAACTAACTCTAAGTTCAAGTTACAACCCCCAAAACTCTTTAATTCTTTTACTAACCCTAAGTTCGAGTAGCACTCCCCAAACAAAACAAAAAAACATTGTAAAACCATACATAATCGCCTAAAAAAATAGACCCCTCCCTCCCCCCCAAAAATGCACAGAATTTATCTCCTATAGATAAAAAAATGGTTAATTGCCTTAAAACGCTAGAATCACCCGGAAATGAGGGATCATTTTGCATGAAATTCATGTGCGAAACTGATCTCTCTCATTAAATTCTAAATTTTTTTTAGTCTTTCCGCTAAGTTTTTCAGGGTGTTCCCACATAATCGCCTTAAAAAGTAGAATCTCATTTTTTTTTTTTTTTAGGGGGTCGGTACGTGATTTAACAATATTCTTTTTTTTTTTCATATTGAAAATATCGACCGATATATTTTAACTTCATTTTGCTTTTAATTTTGTTAAATTCCGTTAAAATTAGTTTTTGTGTTCAAAGATTGTTTTTGTGTGTAATAAAATGTGAAAGCGTTCAAATATGTTTAATCAAAGAAATAAAAAAAAAAAAAAAAGAAAAAAGAAAACATGCAATTAGCAAGAGAAAATACGTATGCGGGGAATGAAGAAGATAGAAAGATAGATGTTACAATGACTACAATCAAATTTGCACCGACCCACTTAAGATAAAATTAATGCAATCTTTACCTGGAACTTCTTTGACGCTTTAACCAATTCTTGTAGACTTGACTGTGTGAAGGGAGATAATCCAAACTGTTAAAGGTCCCAAGAAAACGTTTCTCTTGTTCCGTGTAACGATGGCTTATGTCGGCAGGTTGGAAATCTCGACCCTGGAGACAAAATGTAAAGGATTAAAATGAATTTTTTTTCTTTCTTCAATGTAGTATGGCAATATTAATGTATGTGTTAATGCACTACGATGTGTGTGTGTGGTCGGTTGCTCAAATACTTGACTTTAATTTCTAAAGGTTTAAACAGTCTGAATCCTATTCCAGCCTAAGAAATTTTACCACATATTTTATTTATAGCATTTTGATTTTAAATAGGAGGGGCATGTTTTTCAAGGCTCCACCACTTAATAACAAAGATTTTTTATACAATAAAGAAGTCAACATTAGAAACGTTGATGGAAGACAATAATAAAAATATTCTGAAAAACCAGAACGTAATTTTTTTTTTTTTTTTTAAATAAATTATTTATTTATTCTAAAAACTTGAACTCTTTCAGCGAATACGCCTTTGTCAAAAGTATAGGCATTTTTTTTTTTTTTTTCATTTACTTTTCTTTTTAATCCCTCTTGATTGGGACATTGTCGCAGCTAAGATGAAATTTGTCTTGATTTTTGATTTGGGCATTTTTTTTTTTTTTATCCAAGTCTTACAATTTTTACCAACTGACGTCTAAATCAATTTGCTCCGACTCCACAGCGCTATTGGTTTCTCCTGTCTATGTGCAGCATGCACCCTAGGCGCGTTCAGCTGTCTTTCTCTGAAGGAGAAAGTTTCTAGAGAATATCAAATTTGACCTTTTGTGTTGTGTGTGAGCTTTTGTTTCCACTATTACTGTTTACACATTTCGAAAATAATTTAATAGAAAAATAAAATAAATTTTACTTTTTGTCAAAATTATTATTGATTTTTCAAGTCCTGAGATCCTTTACAGAAATTCCGAATATCATTTTCTTTTTTAATCTATGTTCAACGTGATAAACATTGCTAAACATTTGGCCAGTTAACCTTGTGTGTCTGTAAAGGTGAATGTCATTACTTGCCAATGGCTGGCATAAGGTACTATACTCAATTCAATTAATTTGGCAAAAAATAAAACAAGCCTGTTTCAGTTGCCATGTAAGGAAAGGGTGGTAGAAATTTACACAGAAGAGGATACAGTAGAGCATCACCTGTCCAAATTCACCTTATATTGATGCGTTGTTAACGCATTTATTACTTCTCTTGGGGAGACTATTCCAAGGTCCAGGAATCCTGATTGAGAAGGCGGTTCAATCGAAATCGGCAATATCTATAGATATAGATATAGATATGTATAGATACTTTGCTAAGTCCATTTTTAATCATCTATTATTTGACTAGCAGGGCTACCCGGCGTTGCCCAAGCAAAATCTTTCTCTCTTCCCCCTCCCTCTCCCCACCACCTCCTTCTCCACCCAGATCATTCTTCTCTCTGAACACACACACACACAAACACACCTCCCTTATATAGATAACTGGAGGAAGGGAATTAACTCATTGATAAAAAAACAGAATTACTTCCCTTTTGAAATGGCTGGAAAACCTATCCCCCACTCTGACGAAATCTGTGCCAGTTTAGGATCAAAGAATAAATCATTTTTTCTAAGTTTTAGATATTATTCATTATTCATCCGGGGCAACACCAATCAAGAAAATACCAACTTTGTAGGGTTTTGTAGTTTTAGCTGGACATACAGACAACTGTCCTTTATATAATAGACTAGCAGGGGTACCCAGCGTTGTTCAGGGCTCTCTCTTTCTTGGGCGCCCCATTTCACTGCCTCTTCACCCCGTTGCCCCCCTCTCCTTGCCTTGGGTGAAAGTTGTTTCTTCTCTGGTTGCCCCACTCACTTCCGCCCCCCCCCTTGCTTCTTCCTCGATCGCCTCCTCCCCCCGTTCCTCCTCTTCCCGTTGCCTGGAACAAAAGTGTGACATATTTCTATTAAAAGTACCATCTCTGTCTTCACCCTCATCCTCCTTCGAGGTATATGTAAGTTATCGTTAAAAAATATTTTATGGGTCAGTGGGATTCTAACGCTTGACCTCCTGGTCGTCGTTCTTTATCCGTAACCGTTATGCTACCGATGCAGAGAACAAAATCTATAGGAAAATAGGTCACTTTAACGTTGTGTTTTTTTGGCAAACCGTACATGCACACAACGTACAGATGACTGGAAAACGAAGAAATGTAGTACCCCCCCCCCTGAAAAGTTCTGTGTCGGTTCGTCACGAAAGAAATCGATGTTTTTTTCCAATTGTTCGATATCTCTGTCGAGTATCTCGTCAACCTTTTGCAGACATAAGCACATACACACACAACTCTCCTTTATATAATAGACCTAGCAAAATATCCTCTCTATGGTCGTATATCTTTGCTAAACTGCCGTGTCAGCTCCTGCTTGGGAGGAATGTATCAAAACAAATGAAAAAATACTACACAGAATAACAGACCCGATGAAATCGAGTTTTAGGAAATTACAACATGGCTGCCAGCGACTGAGGCATTACATTAAAGTTTGATTTTCAAGTCTTTCAAAAAATAAATTAGAATTTAGTTTCGAAATAAAAAAAATACGATTGAAGACCAATAAATTTCATCCAAAATGTGTGCGAAAATAAAACGAAATAAGAGAACAAACACGCCCCTCACCCTAAAAAGTAGGAGTTAATGCCTGGAAGCATGATATGATGACAACAGAATATTTAGTACACTACTCTTCGATAAAAAAAATAGAAGATAATCCTGGGTGAATGGTATCGTGAGGAAAGAATGTATATTAATTTTGAATTTTTTTCTGTAGCCCATCCTCCCTCTGATGTCATTTCCGGTTAAATTTTAGGGAATGCAGTTTTTTACAAATTACTTTGTACAGCATCTGGTCCTCTCCAAATCGTCACCCATATAGTACTGGCCAGTATAGTCGTTGCTTAACTTTGGTTGCACATGACGTCATGTCTGAAGTATGGATCCGCAGTTCACCTACCTCTCACTGTGAGGTCATGTGTGCAAGAATAGTCAGCAAAATTACTACATAAGGACATTGATTTATTTCCAAATTACTACATAATAACGTTGACTTTAGTGGAAAATGTACCACCACCCCTTACGAAACCCAGCCCAGCCAGATATTTTTTTCTAATTCTTAGATATAATTCGTCCGGAAGTTGGGCGATTCAGAAAATGTCAACTTTACAAGGTTTGTCGAGTATCTTGGGAGCTGTTTGCAGACATACAGACAACTCCTTTATATAGGAGATAATAATAATAGTGTGTATGTGTTCAATCTGTTTCAAATATTATTACACATTTACACCATTGCAATTCAGTGAATTTTTGTTGCTATATCATCACCCCCCCCCCTCTTTCAATGTTACTACTGAATATCTTTGTTTCATTTAGGCCGTGTTCTATTGCACAGAGTTTAACTTTTAGTTTATTTACCCCTACACCTGGACAACGCTGGGTAGATCTTCTCATAAATAAATTTTAAAAATAAAATATAGGTGTCCATCATCCTAGGAAATAATATAAATGACAAGCTTACAGAAAAATAGTATGTATTTCGAAATCAATCAAATACATTTTCAAAATTAAATGGAAACCCGTTTCAAAAACAAAACAAAGACATGCAATATTCACGCAAACATTTCGGACGAAGAAGCTTCAAAATGCAGTCAAAAAAGAAAAACATTTTTAAAAGAAAATCATCAGATTAAATACATTTAGTCTGATGATTTCCCCCAGGAATGTAACAAACATTTCTGCGTAGCTTACTTGCCACAAGTATACTTTTATACTACTACTACTACTCAACTTTACTCATGTATTGAACAATGACGAAGTAAATACTGGAAACAAGCTGCGCGTGTGTGGTCCCCCTCTGTATGTGACTCGATGTGGCTAGTGTAAAATGCAATAAATTTGGGCAATTTGGGGCATTTTTGACCTCCATTGTACCCCCTGGGGGTGCGAACCAGAAGTTTCTGAGGTCAAGGATGCTAATTTTATATCCAGAACAATTGCCTCTACATTTTGGCCAATTTTCAGAAAAATTGAATGGATGGATCAAACGTTATGGGAGAAAAGGGTCATTTTTTGCCATTTTAGGGGGCTTTTGACCCCCTGGGGGCGCGAATCAGATTTTTTACAAGGTCCGCGATACTTATTTTCTATTAGAAATAATTGTCTCCACATTTTGGCCAAGTTTCAAAGAAATTGAATGGATGGATGAAAAGTTATGGGGCAAAAAATGACATTTTTTGCCATTTCGTGGTCTTTTGACCCCCCGTGGGGCTAACCAGATTTTTTTCAAAAATCGGAGAATGTCACTTTCTAACCTGACCAAAGTTACAACTTCATGCAAAATTTCAGAGAAATTCAATTGATGGTTGCGGAGAAAAAATCCGGACGGAAATGCCTCAAAACATAAGTCCCCCGATTTATAAAATCGGGGGACCAACAATTATATATATATATATATATATACGTAATATATTTTATCATATACTAGCTATATTGACCCAGAGTTGCCCGGGATGTAGTGAAATTATTTTAGTCTTTACTTTTTATTTGTTTGCATACTTTTAAATTTAAAAGTAGACAACTATTATATTCTTCAATTTAAAATGAGTTATCCCCCTGGCCGATTTTTATTTCTAGGTAATTATTTTAAAATGTTTTATATCAGCAGTCGTCTAGACCGAATAAGTAATTTTAAAAATAAATTGTAGCTAAGTGTGTTATTATATTGCCAATAATAATGACAATGCCAAATGAAAATTGGCTTGTCAAATTGGCAAAGTTTGTATTTGTCAGCTTAAATGCTATTTGGGTCCGACTTTAAAAATCCGATAAAATAACTTTATATGCAAGGTATATGCGCATGTGTGTGTGTGTGTGTGTGTGTTTGTTTTACTTTGCAAATAGTCATAAATAAATTTAGCAGTCAATACACAAACAATGCAGAATGTCAAATCAAACAAAACTATGGTAAATTGAATAAAAACACAAATAAACCTATAATCAAACAAATGAACAATCGATTTAAAAAAAAAAAAAATCAACAAAAAAATCAAAATAAACAAACAAAAACAAAAAAAAAGTAAAAAGCAAATAAAAACAAAAAAGCAAATAAAAGCTACCATCTTTCCCAGAAAATGATGTTTTGCACATTCCCATAAATTTTGTCAGAAAAATCTTTCCTAAACAAATAAGTAAAATAAAAGAGATTAATAACAAAAGGGCCGAACACATCAAAACCTCCGCCCTCAAAAATAAAATATGCATTGAACAAATAAAGTTTGGAAAAAAAAATAAATAAAATGAAAATAATCAATATTGATTAAAAATACAAACATTCAATTTTTCTTTTCTTTTTCTCATTTGATTTGTTCAAGAGAAATTTTTTTTTTTATCTATCTATATAAGCGAATGTCTGTTGATCCATTACGTAAGTTTGGAATGGTATTTTCATTGAGAAACGCTTTTTATTTTTATTATTTTTACATGCATTCAAACATTACTGTACGAAGCTCTGTCTGTCGGTCTGTCATGCTCACGTTTCCAATAGCATTTCAGTCAGTCCGTCGTGCTCACGTTTCAAACAGCATTTCAGTCAGTCCGTCGTGCTCACGTTTCAAACAGCATTTCAGTCAGTCCGTCGTGCTCACGTTTCAAACAGCATTTCAGTCAGTCCGTCATGCTCACGTTTCAAACAGCATTTCAGTCCGTCATGCCCACGTTTCAAACAGCATTTCAGTCAGTCCGTCATGATAACGTTTCAAACAGCATTTCAGTCAGTCCGTCATGCTCACGTTTCAAACAGCATTTCAGTCAGTCTGTAATGCTAACGTTTCAAACAGCATTTCAGTCAGTCCGTCATGTTCACGTTTCAAACAGCATTTCAGTCAGTCCGTCATGTTCACGTTTCAAACAGCATTTCAGTCAGTCCGTCATGTTCATGTTTCAAACAGCATTTCAGTCAGTCCGTCATGCTCACGTTTCAAACAGCATTTCAGTCAGTCTGTCATGCTCACATTTCAAATAGCATTTCAGTCAGTCTGTCATGCTCACATTTCAAACAGCATTTCAGTCAGTCCGTCATGCTCACATTTCAAACAGCATTTCAGTCAGTCTGTCATGCTCACATTTCAAACAGCATTTCAGTCAGTCTGTCATGCTCACATTTCAAACAGCATTTCAGTCAGTCTGTCATGCTCACGTTTCAAATAGCATTTCAGTCAGGTATGGTTTTGGATTGCGCATTCTTTGCTTCACAATTACATGTGCAGCCACCCTTAAAGGGGGTCTCAAGACTGAATGGAAGCCATGCCATGCGATACATCTTTATAAGAAGCCTCATCCATTTTTATTACTAAACGCACAAATTGTATGGACGCATCCTAATATCTGTTCTTATTACTTTTAATGGACAAAAAAAAAGAAGGAAAAAAATACTGATGTAAACGAGAATCGCATTCAACAGAACACATACGCCACCCAAGGGCAAATCCGTCCATTTTAATTTAATCAACTCAACATAAAATTATCACCGATCGCTATGGAACGAGAATTTAAGGTCACTCGATTTGTAACGGACAGCAAACACAAGTGAAATCATTCTCTCCATTGGAAAAACACAAGCAAATTAGATCAGGGTTTAGCAAACCTTTTTTTTGGGGGGGAAAGGGTCAGATTATTTATTAACCAACAAAGCGTTACTGATGTTGGCCAAGGGAAGAGTCTATAAGGCACGTGTGCGCAGTGTGATAATGTACAAGTAAAATCTGGACGGTGATGGTTGCATGGAGAGAAATGATATGAGAATGATACGATGGATGTATAATGTGAGTCTTTAATATAGGCTTAGATCTGATGACCTCAGAGGAAGATTAAATCTGGACAGTACAGGGAGATGTGTGCTGAACAGGGGACTGTTCGTTTGGTCATATTGAAAGAATGGATGAAAGTGCTTGGTTAGTAGATGTAGAACAGTTGAGGTAGCAGGATCTGTTGGCAGGAGATGACTGAGAAAAATATGGGTGGAAAAAATAAGGATGGACTTGAGAGAAAGAGGGACAAATAAAGACCTGGGCAGAGAGTTTAGAAGTCAATTTTTAAAAGCTGTCCAACATATGCCAGCATGTAAAACAGAAGTTAAACCGAATATGATCAGGATATAACAATCAATAGTAGGAGATTTACTAGATGTCAAGGGAAGTGTAAAATCATAATATATAACCAAGGAAAATACCTTTCTTATTTAAAAAAAAAAGTTTTTTTACATGTAACAGTCCACATGCTACAACTAACTTATTTAATGTTTCTTTTTTATTTACTAAAACATGATTTTAAATAAAAAATAAATTGTTTGAGAGTAAATACTGAAATATTTCTATATAAATAATTGCCAACCTTGAACTAGTAAATTACCTAAGAGTAATGGCTATTTTAAAAAAAAATATTTTTCTAAAATATTTTCTGGCACATTCCAAAGTAAATTTCAATCAAACTAAATTTATGGTTTAACGAAGAAGTGAGCCAAAATTCTCTTGCCAAAATTTTACTTTTGAGATCAATATTTAGATGCGTGGTATCTTCTATATCTATAAAAGAAATGTATGTTGGATGCTCAAAGTCAGATCTAAATAGCAATGAAGCGGACAAATCTATGTTTACTTCTGACTAGCCAGTCTTGTTTCACATTAATCACTGTGTCATTTGCAAGAAAAAAATTGAAATTCAAATTGCTGTAATAGTTTATATATTCTATCCTGTCCAATAACTATTTCAGTAATAGAAAATTACAGAGATTCACCGTTTGTTACAAATGACAAATTCAAAATGGCACCCACATTTTACAGGATCTTAGTGTAAAGATAATGTTGCTACAATGTACTTATATGGTGTAACGATTCATTCTCAGCTCTAAATAATTAAATTTAATTCTTACAGCGATTCTCAATCTAACAAAAACTTTCTGTGATTACAGTTATTTTAGATGTAATTTAAAAAGCAAAAAATCGCAGATAAATCAGTAGGATATGTAGAGAACAGTATTCATTATATATATTTATTTTCTATTCTATAAATTTAAGTCAGTCGAACTTTTTAAGTCAGACCTGAATAGCAATGAATCGGCCAAATAAATGTTTGATTCTGACTAGGCAGTCATGTTTCATTCATCACTAATTTGCATGAAAAAAATTGAAATTCCAATCGCTTTCATCGTTTAAATATTCTATCCAGTCAAATGACTATTTCAGCAAAACAAAATCTATAGAGATTCACTTTGTTACAAAAGGCAAATTCAAAAATGGCACCTAGATTTTATTACCAAAACATGTCATTGAGGGATACTAACATGGTTTAATGGTTTGATCTCAGCTTTAAATAATTAGATTTTATTTTTACATCGGTTAAAAAAAAAAACTTTAAAAAAGAACACATAAAAAAATGGAATTAAAAAAGTTAATAGTTGCAGATAAATCGACTAGTATGATATTGGAAGCGAGAGAGTATATTTTTTTTTCTAATGGTCAGAGGCGATAATCTAACATATAAAGTCATCTTCTCGGATTTTTAGGGTCAGACCATGGCCATCCCTACTACAGGCCAGGCAATCGTGCAACTGGGGTCTTTTACTGGGGGCCATGTGAATTTTCTTAAATATTCGATATAGAAGTTGCAAACAAAGGTAAAATTCCCCTGTGAGATTAGTTTGATGTTTTTATGTGTTTTACATACCAAATAATAAGAACCACAATAAGCTAATTGATAAATTTGACAATTGACAAATTCCTATAAATGAAGAGACAGGTAATTTTGAATAAACAAAGGCAAATGCATATTTCAATGAAGAATTTTTATTTCAATGTTGGATTTTTTTTTTAGAGAATTTGTACTTATGTCAAAAGATCATTACTTGTATATTGTGGTTAAAAAGAAAAAAAGGATCCGCACCAGTTGATGATATAGTTTGCAACTTCTATATCGAATATTTAAGAAAATTCACATGGCCCCCAGTAAAAGACCCCAGTTGCACAATTGCCTGGCCTGTAGTAGGGATGGCCATGGGTCAGACCAAAAGAGAAATCCGTCTGACATATCGATACTTGATTTGGACTAGCTGGCTTTTTGTTTACACTATGTTAATGGCACAATTATATTTTATTTCGCTTTAGTGTTTTCTGAAAACACTTATTCCAGCCAAGAAAACTGTTAGAGACATTTTCCCTTACTAAAACAGTTAAAAGGAAGTTATGTACAATTATACTGAGTTCTGTCCCTTGACTTCTTCAAAAATAAGTATATATATTAATTATGCGACTTCAAGCATATCTGTATGTTTCTCGCTTACACATTAATCATACATTTTTATTTGTTATTTACTATTGATTGGTTAGTGTCAAGTCATAAAAAAAACTTTTAAAAAATTCTTATTTCACAAAATAATTTGATTACGAAATTAAAGTCAACAAAATTAATTTTTGTTTCTTTAGTCAATAATTTTTTTCTTTTACTCCTCGGCAACACTGGGTAGGTAAACATCCTCTTTGGTGACCTATAACAGTGGTCTTAACCGTTTTGTTTAAATATTGTTACTACTAGCGGTATTCAGCCAGCGTTTCCTGGGTGGTTTGGTTTGTTTTACAGAATCTCAACCATCTATGGTTTATTTAATGCTGAATAAAGTTGTCAAATGTAATTCTATAGGTAGGATAATTATTTTATATTCCTAGAATACATTGCTCTTAGAATTGCTCGTGTGGAGATATATTGCTGGTCAGAAGGGTTTTTTTTGGGAAAAAAGTAATTTAAAATATAGTCATGTTAGAAATGTTTAACCGAAAGAAAGGTTAAAAGTAACACTTGTAATATGAAGTAAAGTAATAAAAAAAAAAATCAGCGCAATGGTGTTACTAAAAAAAACAAAAAAAAACACGTTTCTTACAGACAGCTGTAAAATGGTTAACATTTAACAAGTCAAAACGAATTTGCATTATATAAAAAAAAAAAAAAAAAGCGAATTATTCTTAATCTTAAGAATACCAATAAAAATAATTATTTAAATGCTTAAACAATTTTTAAATAGATTCTTCTCATGTCAAGGTAGTCCACCCCTGCCGAATCCTTGGCATATTCAGCCATTCCTGGTTCTAACATCGAACACCAAAAACGCGGGGACTAGCCACCAGCTCCATGTCTGTCCTCACTGTTCCTATCCAAGTCTTCAGTTGGACGTGTTTGCGTTTCTTCTAGCCAGCAGGTGCGATTGGGGCTATCAACGTGGGGCTAAATTCTTCATCAGGCCGTCAAAGAACGTGACCAAACCAGCAAAGTCTCCTTTTCAGAAAAGTGTCTGTGAGCTGGTGATGCTGCATCTTGCATGGATGGTGTGGTTTGGGATTTGGTCAGAGAAACAGATGCATATGATGCGTCGAAGGCAGTACATGTCGAAAATCTCAAGTGCATGAGGATCTTCTTTGCGCAAGGGCCAGGTCTTGCAACCGAATAATAGTATTGTGCGTATCAGTGCTTGAAATGTCTTCAGTTTTGTTGAGATTTATCTCTTGTCGAGACCACAGTCTACTTCCATATTTCCTTAATCAATAGGTCTATCAACTATGTCTAGAAAGTTTCCTGTTCTTTTTTTTTTTTATTTTGTAAGGTACCCTCTAATTAGCTTAATTCCCAACATGCTCCCCACAACTTGTTTAATTACTTTCGTTCCTCCTACTCTCCCCCTCCCATTCACAATCCTTTCTGCAATCCAACCATATTTGGTACAAATAAACTTCAGTTTATGCCTGACTTGTCCACCAAATTTCAATCTGTTGAAAGCTTTTAACTGATCCAAATCGATCAGCGAAGCCTCAGTGTCGTATTTTATCCTCTATGATTGTATGAATCAAATACTACACTTTGATCATAATCCAAAGGCCAGAAAGTGAGAGATGTGACTCTTTCGTTGTCGGTCAATAATTCAGTAGTGTTGTTAGTGAAGGGTTGGTGGAGATTCGCTCCCATTCCCAACAGTCAGCAACTGTGTCTATCTCTGTCGAAGTCCCAGAATAAAGAGAGCAAGATGGAAGCCAAAATTGGAAATTCCATGGTGGCTTTCTTCATCTATCTGTATACTTAACTGTCAATGATAATATTTCTTTTGAAATAAATGTACGGTTCACTAATATCAAGAAAACGTCTCTTCCACAAAAATAATATCTATATTGTTAACTTAATTTATTGGCAGCTAGATATTCTTTAAATAAAACGAATACGTCTCAATTTAAATCTTTTTTTTTTTTAGCAATTAGAAATGTATTAACATTACATTTTGCTACAATTTAAAATAAGCAAATTTTTAAAAGTGACATTCGTTTCGTGGCTAGAATCAAAGTGTAGTATCTGTTCTGATACTACGCTTCATTTTTTCTGTCCTCGGTCAGTGAAGGAGGAATCCTTCTAGACCGAGGCAATTTTTATTTTTGTCCCAATTCAGAGTTCCCATTTTGGGCGAGCCGGATTGTCTCCACATTAAAAACCGACCCTGTGTCAAACTGTCCTCGTGGGGAGGCAAGTAAATAGGGACATTTGTTTTATTTATTTGAAAAATATGTGGCTTACAAGTATATCTATGGTAAGAAAAAAAAACTTTTTTAATATTTAAAAAAGAATACAAAGAGTAGGTTTTCTTTAAAGCAGGTTAATTCAACAGGGTGGTAGAATACGATTTCTGAACAATTCATTTTGAAATGGATTAAGTTTAAATTGGCGACACCAGTTAAATTATATCTAGGTACCAGTGTAGTCAAATATAATAACTAATGTCTAGACACTAGCCACCAACAAGCATGTCTCCTTCAAAGTATTAGAGTAAAGAGAGGAAGATGTAAGCGGAAATTATGTCACCCTCTTCCAACTGATTCGGTTATGGAGGGGGTAGACAGTTCAGTCTCTCCCTCCATTACAATATCTAACATATATATATATATATATATACACACATTTTATATCTCTTTACATTATATGTTGTCCTACCTTCATCAACACTGTCAAATGATCTGGCTGTGTGATGCAGGTAGGACATAATATAATATATATATTATATATATATATATTTTTTTTTTGGGGGGGGGGGGGGGGTAGAATGAAATTGAACAAGTATAAAAACGAGAGGAAATTAAAAAAATGAATGAATGTACTAAGCCGGCTTTCGTCCACACTCATCAGAGTATTAACGTGAAGTAATTAAATACGACTAAAAACTTAAAAGAAATTTATAATCAAAACTAGTGACAAGTTTGGGAGAAGAAAAAAAATAAAATCAAAAATCAAAAATATTGGGAAGAGGGTCACAAGTTGATCACATTAAGTCCTAAAAGCCACTCCTTTTGTTTACAAAGGGAGGGTTTGATTGACTTGATATATATGGCTACCAGGACTTTGAGGTGGAATAGAGAATGCGATCTACTTATGACAGAAAACCAGTCACTAGTGTACGTCGACGCACATTCGGCGCTATTTATAAGATGGTCAGCAATAGCAGACCCGGATGTGTTGACTAAATTATTTAAATTATTTAGTCGGCCCCAGCATATGGCAGGGGGGATGTGTTTTATTCAGGATTTAAACCTTTGCACTGTTCTTCCCACATATACGGCATCACACCAACATTTAAATTGATAAATAATGTTACTAATATGTTGGGGTGGGAGAACATCCTTAATAATAGATTTGAGCAAAGGTCGATCAGAAAAAACAATTCTAGGATTAGATGCCTGGTAACACCGACGCACAGCTACAGAAATTTGATTAGCAAATTTTGTGCTAATATTACCCAACCAAGGTAATCTGAATTACGCCGGGCATTTCGGAGGACCAACAAGTTTAGGCTTGTTAAAGTGAGCGATCTTAGTGACGATATTAGAATTAACAATATCAAGAGGGTAACCATTTTCAACGCGCACCTCTTTGATAAATTCAATCTCCGAATCAATGTATTTTGGGTAGGCTGTAAAGACGTGGTCTTATAGAACCTATTGGTCGGATTATATCGTATATTTTCCCAGGAAGAACACCTTTCTTAACCATCCGTCGATAAATTTAAAAGACTCGGACCTGTTAATACGCATGACAAGACCCTTTCCATTGAAAGTAATTTTCAAAAAAGATGGCTTAAATTGGTTAAGAAAGGTGTTCTTTACTGCCTACCCAAAACACATAAGGAAAATATACCCGTAAGACCGATTCTCTCTATGGTCGGGTCGGTTCAGCATCAGTTAGCTAAATGGTTGGCTGAATTGCTTCAACCTGTGCTTGAAGTATATTCGGCAAACTGTATTAAAGATTCATTCACTTTTGCTGAATATATACGCAATTGCCCTTTTTCTGCTGAGAATAAGTTTATGTGTTCTTTCAACATCAGCAGTTTATTTACATGCGTTCCCTTACAAGAAACCATCGATATTTGTGCTGATGTTCTATATCGTGGTTTCTCAGTTGGTCCTATTATCTCTGAGGAGGTCTTCGTAGAACTGATGCGGTTTGCTACCATGTCTGTCGAATTCAGTTTTGACAATATCATGTATCAGCAAATCAACGGCATTTCTATGGGGTCACCCCTTGGTCCTGCGTTGGCCAATATCTTCGTAGGTTTTCACGAGCATAATCTTTTGGCCCGTATCAATAAACCACTTACTTATTTTCGATACGTAGATGATACATTTTGCGTGTTTAACAATGAGTTAGATTCCATATTATTCCTTAATGCACTCAATCAATTACACCCAGCCTTAAAGTTCACTTGTGAGAGGGAACACAACTCCACCCTTCCTTTTCTGGATGTATTAGTGCATAAATCTGATTCATTGTTTCTAACATCTGTTTACCGCAAACCTACATTTACTGGTTTATATTGTCACTGGGACTCTTTTTGTCCCATACAAAGAAAAATAAATCTGATTAAATGTTTGGTTCATCATGCCTTAAAGATTTGCTCTGAATCCCTGATTGATTCGGAGATTGAATTTATCAAGGAGGTGCGCGTTGAAAATGGTTACCCTCTCGATATTGTTAATTCTAATATCGTCACTAAGATCGCTCACTTTAACAAGCCTAAACTTGTTGGTCCTCCAAAATGCCCGGCGTACCTCAGATTACCTTGGTTGGGTAATATTAGCACAAAATTTGCTAATCAAATTTCTGTAGCTGTGCGTCGGTGTTACCAGGCATCTAATCCTAGAATTGTTTTTTTCTGCTCGACCTTTGCTCAAATCTATTTATAAGGATGTTCTCCGACCCCAACATATTAGTAACATTATTTATCAATTTAAATGTCGGTGTGATGCCGTATATGTGGGAAGAACAGTGCAAAGGTTTAAATCCAGAATAAAACACATCTCCCCTGCCATACGCTGGGGCCGACTAAATAATTTAAATAATTTAGTCAACACATCCGGGTCTGCTATTGCTGACCATCTTATAAATAGCGCCAAATATGCGTCGACGTATACTAGTGACTGGTTTTCTGTCATAAGTAGATCGCATTCTCTATTCAACCTCAAAGTCATGGAAGCCATATATATCAAGTCAATCAAACCCTCCCTTTGTAAACAAAAGGAGTGGCTTTTAGGACTTAATGTGATCAACTTGTGAGCCTCCTCCCAATATTTTTTTTTTCCTCTCTCTCCCAAACTTGTCACTAGTTTTGATTATAAATTTCTTTTAAGTTTTTAGTTGTATTTAATTACTTCACGTTAATACTCTGATGAGTGTGGACGAAAGCCGGCTTAGTACATTCATTCATTTTTTTAATTTCCTCTCGTTTTTATACTTGTTCAATTTCATTCTACCCCCCCCCCCCCCAAAAAAATGTCCCAAACGTCTGCATTCCTCGCCGTTATTAAATTTTGTACCACGAAAAATTTATTTAAATATATATATATATATATATATATGCATTGTATTAATAAAAAATAAAACTACATAACTAGTTCCACCGTTATATGTCTTAGTTTGTGTCTATCCTCTGTATAGTATTGCCTTGTATCAACTTTAATATATATATATATATTATATATACACACACACACACATTAACTGTACCTACCCAATGTAGCCGGGTAGGTACAATTCTGACAAAGGGAAGTGTTCCCGAAAGATCATACAGTACAGAACAAATATCAGACCGTGTTGATGCAGTTAGGACATACTATAGTGTAGATATATATATATATATATATATATATGAAGCAATCCAACAAAAGATATAAGCGTCAACTAATATCTTATAATTAGTGAAACATCCGGATAAAAAAACTGAAGCTCAATATACTGGATAGAGCATTAATATTATAATATAAAATGAAGTAATAAAATAAGGTGTCAATCAAATTTTATTAGAATTCAAAGTTCATGCAAAGCATCCTTAAGTCCTTAGCTCATGAGTTTTCAAAGATAATTCTTCTCTTCAGAGGACCATTACCGCAGTTATACTACTACAGGCAATAAAATTACGCTTTGAAAATATATAAAAAATTATATACACAAATATATAAATATATAAAAAACTTGAATTCTACTTGAATTCTAATAAAATTTGATTGACACCTTATTTTATTACTTCATTTTATATTATAATATATATATATATATATATATATATATACGCGCGCACACACAAACACACACTGTGTTAATAAAAAATATGAAACTACATCGTTATATGTCTCCATTTGCTTCAGCTTGTGTCTATCCGTTACACCTCTGCATTATATTGCCTTCTATGAATCACCTTTATATATATACACACACTGAACAATGCTTCAAGCAAACTACATATTATCTAACCTCTTATCTAACATTGTATTAAATGAAAACGGTCATTATATCTAGGTAGCAGTGTAATACTTGGTGTGGTATAAGCCCTGGATGAAGTTTACAGGGAACATCAAATTCACAAGCGGTCTCCAGCTGCATGTATATCCCAGTCATGGTAAGATGACATACAGTGCCTAGCATTCCCAAATGGTCACCCATCTGGTACTGGCCAGGCTCTGCGTCGCTTAACTTCGGTGATCTAAAATCAATGCGATTATGCCGTACATAGTACAATAACTAGTGTTATTTAGCAGCAGGTTCCTTTTAAATAATATTCCCAAATTCAGTTAAGAACATAGAAACATGAAATGTCCATTATAGTAAGAATTTCAGATATTTAAAAGAAATAGGTCATTAAGTTGAAGCTCAAAGTGTTTCTTTGATTTTCAGTAAAACCAAAAGAATTTATGGCACTTATTTGTTTAGATTCTTCAGTTTCTTTGATGCTTACTGTTACTGCCAATGTTTGATGGTGGTAAAGCTAATTTCTTCAGGCATGAAGGAAAATTCTAAAGATTGGATTAGGATAGAATGAAGAATTCTTGTGTTTGAGGTCTAAAGAAAATGGAAAGTGTTATCTGCCTTTCTATCAGATTTGACAAGTAAACAGACGAACTGACCAACTATGAAAAGGGAAAATACATTGAAATATCTATATTGTGAACTTATTTTATTCACATGAGAATGTTCAGATATGGATTTGTTCAAATATTGGGTCAATTCTCCGATCATTTAGAGTTGAGTTTAAGAATTTGGGCAGATTTTGGACCGTTGAAATAATATTTTTCCGTTTCAGAATTTTTGAGATGAGGATTAATTATTTTGTATTATTTGGATTAGTTGAAGGTTCAATCCTTACTACTAAGGACGCTATAATAATTAAAAATTCTATCCGGTCATTGCTAACAGAACAAAAACAATCTACCTCTGGATTAAATAAAGGGCTCAGGTCAAAATTCTGTAAAGGTTCCCCGAGTTCAATCAAGATTCTCAAGTTAAAAAAGATGCACTTCAGAAAGGTTGGAGGTTACATTGGTCGAAACGTTGTGAATATAACACTCAAGATGAGAACAGTAGTTCGTATAATCCAAGTAATATATAATATTTTACTTGTTGAATAATTTTGTAGAAATTTCAATATACTCTTATCAATGTGATACCTATAAAAGGCCTGACAGCTGTGCAACTAGGGAGTAAGACTGGAAGCAGGCATCTAGAAATCTACATTATGATTAAATTAACAAATACCTATACTTTATTTATGGTGTCTCTAGTGTGTCTCTCTCTTTGTCTATGGATGCAATTGAAAAAGTTCTATACTAAGATAGTATAACTATGTATCTACGCTCAGATATAAAGGTATCGGTACGGCTTTTGAACCGGACAAAAAAAAACCGAACTGTTCTTTAACCATAACCCTAAACTACCACTAAACTGACCTTAAACTACCACTAAACTAACCCTAACATAGTCAGTTTTTGTCCGGTTCAAAATCTGTACCAGTACCGATATAAATATAATCTGCGTGCAAAGTTTGTTGAAATCCACACGGTAGTTTCTATAGTAGACAAACAGAAAGACCCATAACTGGAGGTGAAGTAAAGTTTCATGCCTTTCTGAAGGTTGTTATGGTTGACATTTGGTAACCTATATACTGTCCACATACTAACTACTCATTTGATACTCCCTTGACAAACTGTGCTATTAATTTGTCAGATCTTCCTACAATAAAACTTGTGACATATTCTTAGGTGAATCTAACAAATCAAAATCGAGTTATTTCACTTGAAGCAAAGTAAGAGTTATCGCCCCTGGGATTGAAGGGGTCGTCTGCCGAACAGTGAAAAGTTAACAGAACGGTCTCACAAACAAGCATCTCGCGTTCAGCAGTTTTTCTACATCCAAATTTTATCAGTGTGTTTGTTAAATAAATCTGTTAACGGTTCCTCTTCGTACTTCCTTCATTTTTCTGAGCTGTAATTGAACCGAAACGTATAAACATCAAGACATAGCACATATATTAAGACAGTTTGGTACTAGTCCAGATTAGGACCCAAGCTAAAATCGACTTGGCGTCGGTAGTTTCCAGATATTTCCGTAGACAGCTGGAAGATCCCGAAGCACTTCTCCAATCAGAATGCAAGAAAATAAGCAGACGACAAGTTAACATTTTAATTGATTGAATTGCGAAATTCACTGATTGGAAATAAAAAGTGATCAAAGTGATAATGAATTTTAACAAACCCTAACCCTAACACTGATTTAACACTTTTTCTAGTTGTACATCCAGCCTAGTTTTGAATTGTTTGGGTGCAGACAACAGACTTTTCATTCAGATTTTTCCGGCCGTTTTAGCTTGGGTTCTAATCTGGACCAGTACCGACATTTTAATTTCTCCATGATTTAACCAGTTCAACAGCTAAATTCCTTAAGAGATTAATAACAAAAACATTTAAAGTTATTTACACTTGCAGATCATGAGGAAATACCACAGTTGTCTTTTTACTTTGAAATTAAATTTTTTGAAAGTTTAAAATATCAAATGTAAGAATTTTAGATGATAATTTCATTTTATACTAAGTACTAGAAAAATATACCTATCCCAGGATAAATAAACTTAATTCCCTATACAGAAAAGTTTTGCACCACTTTTATGTCACTTTACAGAAGTTAAAATTCTAGAAAATGCCTAAATAAGGCTTAAGCTTAAGGGGTTTTGATAAATTGAATTATGGAAAACAAGCTTAATTTGTGCCTAATGATGATGGGCCAAATTTAATGCAAATCTGAAATATTTAAATTTTAAAATGGAAGGTTGTGCTCATGTTATTTCTCCTAAATACACTTTAAAATACTCCAAAGAAACTGAAATTTGGAGAATATTTATAAATTGAAGTCTAATATTTTGTTTATTTTTCTGGATGTGAAGATTGAGCTTAATGTGGGGTATGGGTGTTGATAGCCAGGGAAAAATGCCTTTAAAATTTCCAAAGTTCCCTCACAATTTTCTCACAAGTGAACATGTTTCAGGTAACCAGCTAGTATGTATTCAGTGTAAAAGAGGTAGTAAAAAAAAGATTGGGAGGGGGGTGAGAAAGATTGGAAGGGGTAAGAAAGATTGGGAGGGGGTGAGAAAGGGAAAGATTGGGAGTGGGGAGAGAAAGGGAAAGATTGGGAGTGGGGAGAGAAAGAGAACGAGTGGGAGGGGGGAGAGAGACAGAGTGGGAGGGAGGGGGAGAGACAGAGTAGGAGGGAGGGAGAGAGACAGAGTGGGAGGGGGGAGAGAGACAGAGTGGGGGGAAGAGTGTGGGAGGGGAGGGGGGGGAGAAAGAGTGGGGGGAGATAGAGTGGGGGGAAAGAGTGGGGGGGGAGAAAGAGGGGGGGGGAAAGAGGGGGGAAGAGGTGGGAGAGAAAGAGGGGGAGGGAGAAAGAGGGGGGGAAAAGTGGGGGAAGAAAGAGTGGAGGAAAAGAAAAGGGGGGAAGAAAGGGGGAGGAATAATAGGGGGGGGGGGGGGAATGGTGGGGAAAAGAAAGAATAGGGGGGGGAAGAAAGAAAGAATGGGGGGGAAAGAAAGAATGGGGGGGAAAGAAAGAATGGGGGGGAAAGAAAGAATGGGGGGGAAAGAAAGAATGGGGGGGAAAGAAAGAATGGGGGGGAAGAAAGAATGGGGGGGGGAAAGAAAGAATGGGGGGGGAAAGAAAGAATGGGGGGGAAAGAAAGAATGGGGGGGAAAGAAAGAATGGGGGGGAAAGAAAGAATGGGGGGGAAAGAAAGAATGGGGGGGAAAGAAAGAATGGGGGGGAAAGAAAGAATGGGGGGGAAAGAAAGAATGGGGGGGAAAGAAAGAATGGGGGGGAAAGAATGGGGGGGAAAGAAAGAATGGGGGGGAAAGAAAGAATGGGGGGGAAAGAAAGAATGGGGGGGAAAGAAAGAATGGGGGGGAAAGAAAGAATGGGGGGGAAAGAAAGAATGGGGGGGAAAGAAAGAATGGGGGGAAAGAAAGAATGGGGGGAAAGAAAGAATGGGGGGGAAAGAAAGAATGGGGGGGGGAAAGAAAGAATGGGGGGGAAAGAAAGAAGGGGGGGAAAGAAAGAAGGGGGGGAAAGAAAGAAGGGGGGGAAAGAAAGAAGGGGGGAAAGAAAGAAGGGGGGGAAAGAAAGAAGGGGGGGAAGAAAGAATGGGGGGGAAAGAAAGAATGGGGGGGAAAGAAAGAATGGGGGGGAAAGAAAGAATGGGGGGGAAAGAAAGAATGGGGGAAAGAAAGAAGGGGGGGAAGAAAGAAGGGGGGGGGAGAAAGAAGGGGGGGGAGAAAGAAGGGGGGGAAAGAAAGATATGGGGAGAGAAAAAGTATGTGTGGGGGGAGAAAGAGTGTGTGGCGGGGTGGGGGGAAGAGGTGTTTCAAGGTATGGGCAATAAACCAGCCAGTCTCTCTTTGGTGGAATAGGCGAAGATACTGTTTGGGAGCATGGCTTCTAAGGAACCAGGATATAACCTCATATGAGGATTCCTTTATAAATGTTATTACACCACTTACCGTAGCCAAGAAACCAAATTTGTGTGTAGATTTTGCTCTAGGTTGAGGATTCTGTGTATGGTTCCATCGATGTACAGCCGTCTTCTCTTCTTCCTCTTCTTCCTCCTCTTCCAAGTGACCATTTTGAGCATTAATATCGTCAGTATGATTCTCCGAGAACAAAGACTCAGAATTCATGGCGTCTCAAAATCTGATTAAGCCAATCGACTGAAACGGAAAAAAAGAAAGAAAATATATAAAAATCAATGAGCAAAATTTTAGGCAATTTTCAACTTCAAATTCAACTCCTGGAGAGTAAGTGAGATGGGGGGGGGGAACAATGGAGAGGGGGCAATGGATAGAGAGAAAGAGAGAGAGAGAACAATGGAGAAAGAGATATTCTTATGCTAACTACACATATACTTATTTCTTTTTTATTTTAATCCTAAAATAGTAAAAATGAAATAATTTAATTAGAAATTAAATCAACCATAACAGATTTCAGTTTATTCATAAATAATTTATTGACCAGACCATAATGCAGTAGATCTCAAAAAGCTATTTAAACAGATACCAATTGTATAAAAAATATTGGCCATATATAAAATAAAATAAAACCTCCAACGTGCACATACAGCTCATATGTATGTAAATATATGTATGTATATATAAATTATAACTCAATCCTTATAATGCATGACTCTTGTGTACTGGATGCAATTTGTATGATGATTTCAATTCTGGCATAGCATGAAGTTCGGTTTTCAATTGATTGAATTTATTCTTTATGTTTTAATGATAAAGTTGTTGCAGACAAAATATAACTCTAAAGAATTCAGTCCATTTAACATAATTGTGTTCACCAATGGGTCAGGAGACCAGAGTTCAATCTTCGGTTGAGTCATACCAAAGACTCGAAAAAAGAAAAAAAATGTTACTTGATGCCTCCTTGCAAAATACTCAGCAATCCAGAGAAAGGGGTGACATCCTCCCCTACAGCTAATAAAAAGGGAGCTTTCGGGCCACCCTCGACTATGGTTTATCCATTTCTTCATCATTTTAAAGATACACACGGTATATCGTATTATATGTCTATGAATGTGTGCATGTCATGGAGATATTAAATTGATCAGTATTCTTGCTGAACCAATGTAAAAAACAGAACGGAAATTATCCGGGAGGGGGGGGGGGGGGTAACCAAAAGTGGAGTGTCAAAGTTGGGTTATTTAAAACAGACTCTGGAGTCTGATTATTTATTTATTTTTTTTATTTATTTATTTTTTTTTTTTTTAATTTATTTTTTTTTTTTTTTATTCATTTTTTTTTTTTCAGTCAACTCTACCGCCAAAATAAAGTTTTGAATCGGAGTTGAGAATTTTTTGTAGGAGTCCATGCCTGTTTTATTAAATTGAAATAAAAAAAGAAAAAGAATCCTATTAATGTGGGGCAAATCTAACTCCTCAAAAAAAAAAAAAAATAAATAAAAAAGGCACACTGGATTAGGACAAAAATTAAAATTGCTTCAGTCCAGAAGGATTTCTCCTTCACTGACCGAGGACAGAAAAAATTAAGTGTAATATCAGAACATATACTACACTTTGCTCCTAGCCAAAAGTTATGGAGAATCATCAGAGACGTTCTTAAAGTCTCGTTAATGTTGTCATTTTATTTGTTTTTGTTATCAAGAAAAATGGCGGGAGATTAAATAGATGCATCTTTGATCTCGTCCCATTATGTCCGATGATGATGATCATCATCATCATCATCATAGACAGGATGTTGGAAACTTTGTATTATCAGAACAGATACTACACTTTATTCCTAGACAAAAAGCCATTCTAGAGTCAGATTCCTTTTTTTCAGTTCATTCCCCATTTCTGAGGTGACGGAGTCAGAGCCGGCAGTTTTTAGAGGAGTCAGATTTTATGATAGCCAAGCCTCTATGTATGGGTTTAACAGCACTTATGGCACTAGAGTTCCACCTTGAAATAATCTGAATTGAACGGCACATCCGCTATCGTTTCTCAACGTTTAATAAGCTTATTTTGCACATCAAAGCATTGACTTATGACAATCAGATTACTCTCAACGCAAATACTTGTTCAACGCGAGACATTAATAAGTCTCGATAGAAAAGTAAACACTTAAACGAGGGGGGGGGGAGAAATTCTGGAGCAGCCGGGGAAAATTAGATGTGGGTTGTGGATTTTGGCACTCAAGGTTTATATGAAAAACTCGTGAGAATAGGCACTCATACATAGGTAAATAAAATGCCAAATATACATACATGCATACAGTCATGCACAATTGCATATCAACATGCACATTCAATAGACATGCATACACACCCATACTATATGTGCTGTGATGCACAAACATGATACACATGCTACAGAATGTATGTACAGTCATACATATATATATATATATATATACGTGCATACTTATATGGAAGTGACAGTGGTGCAGTAGTTATCGAAGCTGAATGTGAGCTTGGCGTGCTGTGTGAAGAGTCTTGTAAGGTCCATTGCATCACTTTCACCAGTAACCTTGAGAAAGCTACAAACAGCTATAGAGTGAAATAGTAGGGTAGACTTAACTACCCATGTTTTGGCAATGTAACCAATTTACAAGAAGGAAAACACCAAAATAACATCTGCAACCAGTCATACACACATGCGACAGACATATATATATATATATATATATATATATATATATGGGAAATAAACAAGGAAAAACCAAAAGATGTTTTTTTTTATGTATTCATCAACGTTTCGTCTTTATTTGTAAGACCTCTTTCAGGATGATAATTTTAAGAAAAATGTCATACAAGTACATGAAAATATTAGGTTGATATGATGGGTTAATGAGAAGAAGTAGTAGCAACTACTGGGAGCACAGGACCGAGGTCCGGGCTGAGAGAAGTCAGTGGCAGGAAATGACTTTCTGCTGATATCACTTGAACGATACCGTAAGACCACTCAAGATTATCAACTTTTTATCCATGGCCATGAAAACTAACTAACCATCAGGCCCACCATCTGATATGAACAAACAAACATTACTTTTGGAAAATCTCAAGTGGGTCATAATCACAGCATAGAACCTCGTATACAAGAAAAAATTGCTATTTCAAAGACTTCAGCTATTCCTTGAGTGGTCTCTCTTTCCTTAGCTTAATATTTCTTTCATTGCAGGCTCGTTGTCTGCATACACTGAAACTATTAACACCATTAAACATGCAACATTGCACATGTTTACATCATGAGACAATGACACCTGGACAGGGGAAACTTAAGAGAACTTATGTCGACGAACTAGCAAAGGATACGCAATGCACCTATGAAGAGCTATCTGGTGTAATGGAGGATAGGGTGAGATGATGTTAGAGAGTTGAGAAGATCCGTGATACTTACACAACTGGATGATGAACAAATGCAATAAATCAAATGAGGTATCACAAACCATAATATAATCACATATAAACACTATCTACCTCAACACCCCTCCCTCACTGACTGGGGTGGGCCCAAACTTGCTGGAGGTGTCCCGGAAGTGATGGTTTCAGTTATATTTTTGTCCCTTTACTTAAAATTTTGTTGGAATAAAATAGAGTTTCTTTTAACAGTAACAAAATATTGATGAAAAAAAAACTTATTACACATGTGCATTAATCTTTTTTAGACGAATAAAATTACAATAAAAATAAATAATATCAAAATTTTCTTTGATTTAGGCATGACACCCTATTTGCTTTGAAGTAGGGTGGAGGGGGTCGAATGTCATTATTTGGGGGCAACAAAAAACTTTTGCCTACTCTAAAAGATCAAAGTGTAGTATCTGTTCCGATGGATACTGCACCCTACAGACCGGTATTGTCTTGGCCTTCGGGGCTTGATTTACGCCGGTCTATGGGATTGTCCTGTGCAGTTCTAGGAGGTCCACCCTCCCAGGCTTTGCCTCCCCTCTTTGGGGAGGAGTAAGTTAATTGCTTACTGCTTGAGGCGCCCCTACCGGGGAATGCCTACGGGGCTGCCCAGGCAATTTTTGATGGTCAGAGTGCTCACCTCTCGGGTGCTGGCTTTTCAACCCCCACTTTCCGGCCCGACCTTGGGTCACATCTTACTTGTGGGAGTAGGATAAAATTGGCCTTGTGCCTAACTCCTTGAGAGGAGTAAATAATACTCATTCTTGGCCTTTTGGCTAAGATCAAAGTGTAGTATCTGTTCCGATGGATACTGCACCCCTTAGACTGGTATTGTCTTGGCCTTCGGGGCTTGATTTACGCCTGTCTATGGGTCTGTCCTGTGCAGTTCTAGGAGGTCCACCCTCCCAGGCTTCGCCTCCCCTTTTTGGGGAGGAGTAAGTTTATTGCTTACTGCATGAGGCGCCCCTACAGGGGAATGCCGACGGGGCTGCCCAGGCAATTTTTAAACCCCACTTTCCCGACCCGACCTTGGGTCACATCTTACTTGTGGGAGTAAGATAAAAACTGGCCTTGTGCCTAACTCCTGGAGAGGAGTAAATCAATACTCTAAACCAGACACTATCACCAAAATACCGCATTCACTCCATGGCTTTAATCCTACTACAAAGATCCAATAGTTTCAATTAAATTTTATTTATAAAAATAAATATGAGTAATGATGAGGAGTGAGACAACATACACCCCCCCCCCCAAAAAAAAGAAAGAACTATACAAAATTCCAATGGGACAGGTTAGTAAGACCCTCCCAACCCTTTTCTAAGTGCCGAACCACCCATTGTTTTCAGGGTCAACAGAAAACAAGCAGGTCAGTCTCTAGATGGGAGTGGAGGCTAAGAGGGACATCAAAAAATAAAAAGATCGGGATGGAATATGGGAATGGATGGTGTCCTCCAAGATAGAAACAACATTTAGGAGTGGTCAAGTGAAAATAAATATGGGGAGTGAGCATCTTTGGAGGATTTCTAGTACCAAAAGACAAAACAGAACCAGGACATGTGCGTTAATCTTGCTGAAACTTAAATCACTTCAAAATGTTGGCTTGTTTAAAAATCGTTATGATGTTCAATTTGAAAACTGGTTTCCTTATAAAATCTATATTTTTTTTACAATAAGTAATAAGGACATGGATGACATTTTTTTTCTATTTTGTGAAATTAAGAATGGTAAAAAGGGAGGCAAAGTTATAATTAAATCAATTTCACCCCTAAAAACGGACATATTGTTTTTACTTGTGTTTGCATATCTGAATAACACGGAAACTTTTCTGAATCAGAACAGATCCCATCGAAGACAGATTGTGTACACACAAAGGGCTTCATATGCTTTCAAATAGAGCTATATAACAATAATGATTAAAAAGGAGCTTATCTTACACTTTTACTGCAGTTTCATGGTAGATCCGATCGTCAGAAACGTATTCTTATTTGAGCTTTCATTCAAATGTATACAAACATGTGGGATAAGAACACTCTTCTGACGATCGGATCTACCGTGAAACTGCAGTAAAGTATTTAGATAAGCCACTTTTAATTTCAATGGTACTCATTTCACTACATTATTTAGCTTTTACTCGTAATATACGAATTTCCCAACAGGGGGTGATGCCCCCCCCCCATATCCAATTTCCTTACATGCCTCCCTCCTTGCGTGTGAAATTTAACATAAAATGTCCAAGTAGCAAGCCTCCCACCCCAACAAAACAAACTCATAAGACTACACGTAATCACCTAAAATAAAATAGACCCCCACTCAAATAAAAACAAATGCTAAGAATTTATCACATAGCAAAAAAAAGAAAATTAAAAAAAATAAAAAAAATTGGTTAATTGATCTAAAACGCTAGAATGTCCTGGAAATGGGGGGGGGGGTCATTTTACAGTTAGATTCATATGCGAAAATGATTCTCTATTCTGAATTCTAAAATAATTGTTGTTTTCTTTATTCTGCCAAGTTTTTCAGGGTGTTCCTACATAATCGTCTAAAAAGGTAGAATCTCATTTTTTTTTGGTGGTGATGGTGGTGGACTAGCGAAGGGTGTTAATCTACAATACCCTTTTTTTTATACTGAAAGTATCGACTGGTGTGCTTTATTTTTGCTTTTAAATTTGTTAAAATTAGCTTTTTGTGTAAAAAGAATGTTCAAAGTTTAGTGTCGAAAACCTTTCATTGGGGGGGGGGGCAGAAAATCATTCTTTGATGAAACAGTCTTCTACCCCCCCCCCCATCTACATTGTGAATCGTTTGAAGTGTGAAGCAAAGCAATGAGCCGGGAAGAGGAAGAAAGAAAAAAAAAACAGGAAGAGATAAAGAAAGATAAAGTGAGAGAGGAAGAAAAAGAAAGAAAGTTGAGTCAAAACGTCCAGCTCTAGCGATTCGGCAGAAATCAGTCTAAAAAATAAAATAAATTAATTTTTTTTTTTTAAATAAATAAATAAATTTTAAAAAAATAAAAAATAAAAAATTTTTTTTTAAAAGATTAAGTGGAATTCCGTTTTTTCTGAAGTACAAAAAAAGCGGAATTCCGCTAAATAATGGAGATCTCACATCCCTGAAACCAGCAAAGCAGTCTTGCGACAAGACCTTGTTGAAGGGAGGAGATTCGACACCGCACACACACAACCTCACACTTAAGACTAACTGTTGCCAGCGACTTGGAGAATGTGGTGCAAATAGTAGTGATCAAAGAGTTCCAGTCCGCGAAGTTCAGTAGTTCTCACCGACCAAAACAAACACACCAATTGAGGAGGGTGGTATGATTTTGGGATTAAAACATTAGTTTTTTTACAAGGAGTGGTCACCTAGTGTAGAGGGGATCATATCGATTCAAGATATTCATACTCAAGCTCCTAAAATATGTCAAAGCATGGCAGGACAAAAAGGATTCCACAACTTAAAATTCCGAAATAACAACTGCAACTAAGTATTTCCTTGACATATATTCCTGTAAGGACATTGCCTGGTGGGGAGAGTGGGTCTTGTTCACCACAACGCATAATCCACAATGATAAAAAAGAAATGTTCATTTTGTGTAGATAAACTTCAACACTTGAGTTTCACAATGATGATTCATTAGAAGAATTGTTGTCTTCTGCATGACAACATAGATTTGTACCCAGGAGATCCTGTTTAACTAATCTGACGCTCATGGAGGAATGAGTCACCAAGATCATGGACGAGGCTGACAATGCAGACATAACGTTCTTGGACTTTTCCGAAACGTTTGATTCGCTAAATAATTGGCTGCTCCTTCAAAGGCTCCATTCATACAAAGTTCATCCCTCGATGATAAAATGGATTAGGTCGTTCCTTCACTATCATACCTTTCTTGTCCAAGTAAATGGCTGTTTTTCCATAGAGACGAGTACGTGCAGTGGAGTGCTTAAAGCATCTGCTCGTGTCCAGTTCTGTTTCTCTTATATCTCAACAATCTATTATATAAAGTAATGTCGTTTTTCCCGTGCAACTGCAATCATTATAGGAAAAAAGAAACTACCACTTCCTATGTGATTTGTGGCAGGCAGAAGCAGATACAAAAATTGCTGCCACTCTAAAATATATTTCTTTTTAAGTTAAATCATTCTTTTATATCCCCCACCCTGGGCAACACCACAACATGGGCCCTGCTAGTCTGCAAGCTAAATTGATCAGAAAAGTACTATACATTGCGGATGATGTGAAGCTGGTATCACCTAGAAGCAACTGTAGTCAACTTAAAAATAATCTCAAAAAAGTCTCCTTCTGGTTTTCAAACTGTTAAAAACATATAGTCATCAGCTCTTTGCCTATCGATTTTCCACCTCACTCACTTAATGTTGTAGCTAATGGGAAAGGCTTTGGTACAGTTGAAGACAATTCATTCAAACCTACGCTTCATGGTATCGAAATGGCAAACAAAGTCAGGCAGGTTCTCCACCTGACCCAGAGATTCTTTCTCAACCTAATGGCAGATGCTTTCCATCCCCAATACATGACCCTGGTATGGCCCATTCTTGAGTACACCATCTAAGCAACAAATCCTTATATTTAAAAAGATATACATTCACCTGGAGCATGTTTAACGGTTCACAACCTGAATGGTGACAGAATTTTGCATTCTTACCTACAAAGAGCGGCTTCAAACACTAAATCTATTCTCACTTGAGCAGTAGAGGATGCGAGAGGGACCTGATTCTACCTTTCAAGGAATTTTTCACTCCAGCACCAATTCACGATCTCCGGATACCTGCAAAAGATATACTATCGTCGGTTTCATCTCAATAGAAGAAAGACATCATTCTTTGTCCATGCTTCTGCTCCATGGAAGACATCGCGACAAAGCTTACCATATCCCAGTTTAAAGTGGTCTTGGACAAACATTCCGACGATATGTAGATGTAAATATCTTCTGTCTTTATACATGGCTTTCTGAACTTAGCTGTTTGATTTATTTGATTTTACTCTTATTAAAATCAGAAACAAGCAAGAACAAATTCTTAACATATTTCTTATGGCAGCATTTCTATTTCAAGTGTTGACTGTTGATGTGATTTAGTTAATAGTTATAGATTTCAATTACAAAATTATAATACCCCCTCCCCAAATAAAGCCTATAAAATTATAGAGAAAAAAAGATATACACAATGCACATCTACATAATAATATGCTATCGCATCTTCATGTTTTACCTACATTATTACCCACTACTTTTTTTTCCATTTTTAAAAAGATATGACCGCCTGATCGCCAAGGATGCAATGCAAACAATTTGTTTAATTTCATCTGATGACGTTCTTGTGTCAAACGTGAAACTCAAACTAAAATGCACTTTCTTGGTCTAGGATTAAAATGTAGTATTTGTTCTGTTCAAAGATGATACAATAATATTGTCGGGTCTACGTTCATGCCGGACGTCCAAAAGAAGTAAAATATGTCACAACCTCCTACAAGAGTTTTTGAGATAGACCCCTCCCCCATAACCAGATATATTCTGAAACCAAATTAACCAGAGTACTTAGATAAGAATGTTTCAGTTTGAAACAAGGTGGTACAAAAATATTGTGGGGTCCAACTTTGCGCCGGACGTCCATAGAATTGAAATATTTGTAAGCACGACAACAATATACAATAGATGAAGGATAAAACTGGAATTTACATGGGTCCCACTAGTTATTATTAGAAGAATAAAACGCTAATTCGATCCAATTCCTACTTGCAAACATTTTGTTCAAGTCGGAATTATTTTGAAATGATCGCTATCTTAAAAAAAAAATGGGGGGGGGATGTAACTATTTCTTTGTACAGAGTTACTTTCCTTTGATTGGAAAAAATTAAAAAAACGGAATAGTTTTAAAAATTAAAAGCAAAACAAATTGCAAGTAAATACACTACCGGACAACGCCGGGTTGGGACAGCCAGTACACTTGATCATCATCATCAGAGAATGTTTGACTATCGGAAAATAATGTTTTAGAAAGGTTTTTTTAGCCGATATAAGTTGAGTTATTCTCTCCTAATCTTCAGCAGACCGCCATTAAAATGTTCGATCTTTCTCTTATCTGTTCAACTGTGAAATAATTTGAGCAGAGATCAAACCATTTTGACATGACGTGTCACTGTTAAACTCTGGAGAATATTCAGATAAAGATTTGATCATTATTATTATTATTATTATTGGCTCTAAAGAATATTCGTTTCTATGCAGACACAGCTCAACCACAATCTATAAATAGAATTAATGCACCAACGACTTTGATCTTTCTTTCATATATGTGTGTGTGTGTGTGTGTATTTAGGCAGCATATTTTCATTTAGGCAAACATTATTAAATAACAAAGTGTTTTTGTTTGATAAGACTATTTATTTTTTATTTTTTTTCAATTTTCCGAATGGTCCATTTAGTGTTTCGGTCAAATTGCTGTATGTAAGTACCATGTATTTCTTGTTCCATTTTCTTTCCTTTTTTGCGAGTACTTTCGATTTGATTTGTCAAATCATCTTCAGAGGTGTTAGTTTTGGTTTCTTAAAAAATATTTCTTTACTGTTGAGTTATAACGGCCAGTGATTTACAACTAAAATGAGCGTCTATAATATTGAGATGTTACATGAGAGCGTGACTACGTTCTAAGAGCATGCAAGATTTAAAAGTTTAATTGCTTCACCGCTAAGAATTTAATTACGTTCTGAGCGCGTTCAAGATTCAAACGTATAATTGCTTAATAGCTAAGAATTTGGTAACGTTTATGCGAGACACTTTAAAATATGACTAGTTTCGTAATTCACATTATTGATTGTGGGATGTTTAGTTTTTATGTAGAGGGTTTCAAAATTTTTTAATCTTTTGGTGTTGGTATCGTGGTGTATTATTTTAGTATTGTTAACTAGTATGTGTCTACATTGAGAAGAGGGCAGTCATGTTTTTTTAGGTGTTGGCAAATGGAGCTAGTGTCAGAGAGAGATGTATGGTTAATCTTCGGAAAAGTGTTGTGGTTGTGAAACCGATGTAAGAATTAGTTTTATTGTTATTGTCGGAGATACATTCTCCCATGGGGCATTGGAACTGATATATCACATTGGTTCTTCTTAATGTATTTTGGGTCTGAGAAGTGTTATTTTTAACTACATGGTTCCGGGTTTTCATTTTTTTTTGTAATAAATGATGAATCTTATTTTATTAGCAGAGTTGATGGGGGATATGTAGCGATGTATTATATTTTAAAGAGTTTTTTCATCCAATTTAAAGTTCGGATGCATTTGGTTACAGTAGAATAGATTTATGTAGTGGGAACTATTGAGCTGACTATTATTAGTATTGTCTAAGTTTCTAATCATTAATTTTATTTGTTTGTCTACAATATGATTAGGAAATTTATTAATTAGGACTTGCTATATGTTTTTTTTAATTCGTTAAGGAATATTTTTTGGTTGAAGAGATTAGCTTTGCACGGAAAATTGAAAAAATAAAGCAAAAACACTTATTTAATAATGTTTGCCTAAATATATATATATTATATATATATATGAGAAATGAAAAAGGAAAAACCCAAGAGATATTTTTTATCTATTCATCAACGTTTCGTCTTTATTGTAAGACTTCCTCAGGATGATAATTTAAAGAAAAATGTCATGCAAGTACATCGAAATATTGGCTTGACATGATGGGTTGATAAGGAAAAGTAGTAGGCGTGGCTCCTAAGAGCACTGGACGAAGGTCCAGGCTGCTAGAAGTCAGTAGTGACGAAGAGTGAAATGAATATGGAAAGCTTTGAGTGGGTACCATTAAGGCAGCAGTGAAAATCGGAAGGGATGAGAGTGTTAGTGAATTTGCCTTAGCGTGGGAGAGAGGAGGGGAGGGGGCTGAGGTTTTTGTCGTGGTGAGGTGTGGCATAGATTTTGAGGGGCTGGGGAAAGAGGAAGGAAGAGGGAAACTGTGTTTGGTATGTAGGTGGTATCATAGTTTTAGAAAAAGATTTAAAGAAATGAAGATAACTTGAAAATGGGCAGGGGGTGGGTAAGAGTATGAAAGAAGTAGTCGAAAGGGTGAGAGAGGAGATTTTGTTGTGGTCAGGTGAAATTTTTTTTTTTTTAGGCTGGAGGGAGGGAGGGTAGTAGTATTATCATCCTGAGGAAGTCTTACAATAAAGACGAAACGTTGACGAATATATAAAAAAATATCTCTTGGTTTTTCCTTTCTCATTTCGTCGGATTACTCTCATCCTTTCTTTCTCATATATATATATATATATATTATACACACACACACACACACACACTAAAAAAATACCTGCCCTAGGACGGGTAAAATGAATTCTCCGAACAGAACCGTTTGCACCACTTTTATGTCTTATTATGAAGATTAAAATCAATTGATAATAATACTAAACCTTATGTCTAGAGTCCTTATTCTTATTTTGATTAAAATTCATTATATGATTTTGATTCTAGAAAATGTCTCAAATTTAAGGTTTAAGCTTAAAGGGTCTTAAAAAACTGAAATTCAAGTAATCTGGCTTAATTGGTGTGTAATGACTATGTATCAAATTTAATGCAAATCAGATATATTTGCATTCTCAAATGGGAGGTTGTGTTCAAATTATGACCCCTAAAAACCCTTTAAAATACTCCAAAGAAACTGAAATTTGGGGAATATTTATTAATTGATGTCTAATACCTATTGTTAAAATTTCACAAATATCGGAAGTATCTGAATGTTCACAAAGTGCTTCCACCCCCTTTGCATAAAACAAAATATAGCCCACTTCTGGACCCCTTACGCTTAGCAGATGTGTTCCAAAATTAATATGTTAATTAGTTTAGGAGTGAATCCTTAACATACAAATATATAAACATACCTAACTTTATAAAAAATATATATATATATATATATATATATATATATATATATATATATATATTTATTTTGGTACAGAAAATTAGTACAACATTCGTACGGTTGGTTTCAAGCACAGAAAGACTTAGCCATCCGGCTCTCGTCAGATTCTGTTGTCATCTGTTTCGGAAATGTGAAGTCACGTGCCACTCTCGCCCAGACGCGTTAGCTGCCTAGAGTGTCATGCACGCCTTTTCAAATTTAGTGTAAGGAAGGTTTAATAAGGTTTGAAAAAAAGGAGAAGGGATGAAAAGTAACAGATGAGATTTAAACCGGAGAAGATTTAAAGAGAGATAAAAAAAAAAATATTTTTATATAAATCCCATGAGCCAATATTATGAGTATCGTATATTTGGCCGTTACTGTTTTGGGGTTTAATGATCTGTCTTCTAAAGGAATTAGGGAGAGAAAATGGCCTTAAGGATCAAAAAGGTTAAAAGGAACCACATTAATTAAATTCAAGTTTAAATCCTGGATCAAAGGACTCCAAATCAATTCCAAAGGAACTTAACTAAAGATATCATCCGGGCTGTCTAAGAGCAGCACCCCCGCAGGGCTCCTGAATGATTTGTATTCGAGATTTAACACCACCACCACCTAAGGTATAGTGAATACCTATGGAGGCGATAAAACTGGCATGCTGACCAAAACCTGTCTAGAGACACTCTTGGTCCCCTTTGTTTGGATTTGAAACCGACGGTACCGATGTTGTCTTAATCTTCTGTAATTACATATATAAATAAATATATATAAATGTATTAAATTTCACCATTAAACATGTTGCTATTATTTTCTTGTTGCAAGGTCGTTCACTTTCCCCATCCTGAACCATGGTGGCCAACGCTCAGTGGTGGTCTTGATCAAGATTGCATCAGATAGTTAACCAATTGTGATTGTTTTTTCATAGAAATTGCTCCAGATAAGGCATAAAGTCACTCGATGTAAGGAGCTAACAAGAACAAATATGATTATCGCAAAGACAGCAAATGCCTATTGGCCTTAGTTTTGAAAAGACCAAAGTTATAGGTAAGAGGAAAACAGTTCAACGAGCCTGCAGTTCTTGAAAAGAAGCTACTGGAATGGGAAGCTGTAATATAATGAGGTTTCAAAACTGCAAATTGATGAAGACCACTAGACCAACGTGTCAAATGAGCTGGAACAAAAGAAGCGGGGAATAGATCACAATTCTGAAGAACACATGCCACGTCTGTGAGAGAGAGGGTGTAGAGAAGAAGAAAGGGTAGGGCCAATCAAATTACAGATACATCTCTGCACCTTATCAAGAATCCTCAAATGGGACAGAGATTCACTAACCCAAATATGACAATAGTACTCCATACATGTTCTGATTGTAAATTTGTAAAGAGAGAATAGCCTCAGGTGTGAGAAAGTGTTTGGAGCGATAGAGAGAACCGACTTTATGAGAAGCAGAAAGAGCAATGGATCTAATATATAAACTCCAAGAAAGATTTGATGAGAGAAAGACCAAGAATTTTCAGAGTAGATTTCTCCTCAAGAGCAGAGCCATCCATGAGAATCTCAAGAAGAAAAGGGGCACGCCTACGATTGAAAGACGATCTAGATCTTAACTGGATTAAGTAAAACAAGTCATTTCGTACCTCAATCCACAACTGAACCCAAGTCAACTTCTAGATCAGCTGCATATTTCGATTGATTCAAGAGAGATGGGCGAGAAGCAACACCAGAATAGAGAGTGGTATCATCAGCATAGATGTTACTTTTCTGAACAATATTCCCTGGAAGATCATTTATATAGAGAAGAAACAGTGTTGGGCCTAGAATAGAGCCCTGAGAAACACCAGCATTGATGGGAAAAGAGAATGACGAGACACCGTCTAAAGTTACCCGCAAGCTTCGATCAGAAAGAAAAGACCTAATAATGTCAAGAACCTCACCACCAATACCATAACCGTGAAGTTTGTGTAGGAAACCAGAATGCCACACAGTCAAACGCCTTCGAAATGTCAAGTGCAATGGCTCTTCCCTCTCCTGAATTATCCATAAACCGACAGATCTGCTCGGTTATAACAGTTAAAAGATCAGCAGTTGAACGAAAACCACGAAAACCATACTGAACATCATTAAAGAGGACCAGACTTTACAGAAAATGAACAAGCTTGCCATTGACCAACCTATCAAAAACCTTGCTAATAATGGAGAGGAGACTAACCAGACGATACTTAGTTGGGTCAGACCGATCACCAGCATTTTGAAAGATAGAAGGAGTCCTCTGTTGTCCCTAATAAGAAGGGAAACAGGACTTAGACAAACAGAGATTGAATAATTTAGAGAGGATAGAAGAAAGTTCAGGAGCACAACGCTTGAGAACAACAGGAATTGAATCAGGACCAGAAGCCTTAGACTGGTCAAGATCAGAAAGAACCCCAGCAACCATCTTTGAAATGATAATAACAGAATCAAGAGACTGATCAGGTTTCAAAGGTAAATCAGGAAGAACAGCACCCGAATCATCAAGATTCAAATGGACGAGCAAAAAAGATCAGCCTTATCCTTAGAAGATGAAATAATCTGAAAACCATTAAAAAGAGGAGGAATAGCAGAACTGCCACTATCAATAACACTATTGTAGATTCTCCAAAAATCACGAGACCCAACCCTTTGCGATAAGATAGAGTCACAAATCCTTTAAGAGTAGCTAGACTTAGCCTCAGAGATTGATCACTTGCAGACATTGCTAGATCTTTTGTAGGATTGTCTAGAATTCCCAGAACCATACTGACGATACTGATTAAAGTAATGGTTACGATGGGCAATGGTAGAAGCACAAACATATGAAAACCATGGAGGAGAATGAGGTTTGGTTTGAAACTTACGATGAGGAATGAAGGTGTCAATTCCAACAAGAAGCCAATCAGTAACCTCTCTAGCAGCATAATTCGGAAACATACCAAAGATAGAATGCCATGGAACATCACATAGGAATCTGCGAAGCCCACCACAATCATCCCTCATGTAGTTGAACGTCTTCTTATGGAAAGGACGATCAGTAGAAGACTTAACTGAAAAATTAACCTCAACAACAGCATGATCAAAAGAACCCAATGGAGGAGAAGAGGAAAAATAACATGATTCAGGAAAAGAAGTGAGAAAAAGATCAAGTAAGGATGGTTGATAAACATCAAGATGACAATTTAAAACAAGTCATGAGACAGAGAAAAGTTCAGATTTCACCAGCTAGATCTGTACAGTTAGAGTGAGGGAGCCAGTCAGAATGATGAACATTGAAGTCACTAAAAACAAAGATGGAGCTTGACGTATGAATTTACAATGCATCATCAATACTGCTGGATATAACATCCACAACTGAGCAGTCATTGTCAGAAGGAGAACGGTACAAAAAGAACAAATAGGAAGTTAAGTGCAGCAAAGACAAACTCAAACAGATAAAAGGACACTCTTGAGATTCAAGGCTGGGGGCACGTGCAATGGGGAGATCCTTGTGAAAAAAAAAGAGCAAGACCATGGAAATGCATGGAAGAGTCTAAGCGGACAAGCGGCAAATAACCATCCACATGTAGATCGTTGCTATCAATAGAAGCATCCAGATTAGTCTCATAAAGAGCAAAGATGTGAGGAGATTTGCCCAAGGGAAAGGACTGAACATCAGGAAAGTTTGACCTGAGACTTTTGATGTTACTATAGGAAATAGTAAGGTGTTTGTTGTGTGAAAGCTCAGTCCTCCCTGATGGCTGTTGCATATGTCCTCAACTGCCCACAATTAGTCTTGCATCACCCAGGCAAATAGGCACAAAGGATAACACCACAAATTAAATTTCCCTCTGGGTGACAATTTGTATGCCCGAACCATCTAATATGTCGCTGCAACAAAACAGCTAACAACTTCGGGTTGAGGAGTTAGCGGAGAATAGCAGTTGGGTCAAGATCAGCCCGTCGGTAACAAAGAATGTGGCAGAGGCAATAATTATCAAAAACTTCTGCTGATCGACCACCCTCATTGGCCATGTCTCGTAAACATAGAGGAGGATCGTCTGGATGATAGATTGGTAGACATGCCCATCGGGTTATGTTGAAGTCTCCCAACACCCCTACAAGGACCGTCGAAGGCATACACATGCATATCTATTATTTTATGTAGACTTGTTTAATGGTTCATTACAATACCAATTGTATACGATTTATTCAACAAAAGTTGCTCTTTTTAACTATAGCTGTAAGGAAATTAAGGGTTCACAACTTTCCTAGCTGGATTAATGCGTAATTTAACTATGTAGGTTATTTAGTAGTCCAACCAGAATAGATAATTTTTAAAATATAAATAAACAGTATAATATCTAGCATGGCATGACCCGCCCCCCCCTTTCCATTTACGATTCTGCACTCTTAGCAGAACCTGATGTTTGATCTTTGAACAGCTCAGTTTGTGTGACAGACATCAACACAATGTTATTCTTCTTGCACACATCGTAATTCCGTCAACATATCAAAGCTTTTCCATCATCAGCAGCTGACCTAGCTGTATATAAAGGTTGTGTTTATTCACTCAAGGTGCACTCAGAACCCTACCCTCAGCCTTGTTTCCTGATGAGGCACCATCTATGCCAACAACTCTTGCCACCGGAACCTTTACCAGACCTCATCTACAATGACAATGATAACAGTTTTTCATCATCTATAGCTTGTCTCCTGCCAGCTCTAAACATCATAGCAGCAACCAAGACAACACCAGCAAAAATGAATAATTTAACAGTTAAAAACCAGAGGACACTTCGAACAGGATAACCATCATAATAATTCTATCGTAACAAGCCATCGTTTCCAGTCTATTGACTGAATCGTGAACTCTTTCCTAATAGATGCATACTTATTTCTTTAAAATAAATACAATCTTTATATTTTGTTACACACAGGAGTTTCTTTGTCTTGCCTGATGGTGTCACATTTTTATTGCACGTCTCATTCATTCCATTTCATTTCTTATTGTTAGTAGTACAGTGGGTGATCTATGCTGCATCAATTCAGTTGAAGCCTTAACATTTTCAAAGACAGTCTTCGTATTAGATTTCAGTTTCTTGTACATAAAATCCATTACAATTCAAGTTTGAGTTCTTCTACCTTTTTTTTTTTTTAAATGGATACATGGTATTTTAAAGTTATTGCAGCAGATTTATGTGCATTTATTGCAGATTACTTAGAAACTTAATTTCTAGAGATTTTCAGTGGCATATTCTGATTCCTTGCACAAAAATATACTTATATAGCAAATGTCATTGCTTAATCTTGTGTTTTAACAAAAATATAACATTTTTACTTTAGTGTAAAACATGTGATGAAACGCATATTGTCTTAAAGAGGGAAAAATATCCAACAATACGAGGCACAGAAAGTCATAACTTTATTTTTAGTTAGATTTAAGAATATTAAAAAGATTCTTTCTTAGATTAGCAATGCTCACAAATAAATAAAATTTAGATTTTGCTATAAAAAATAGGATATTTATAAAATATAATTTTTCATAGATTTAGCTTTTAAATTATAAAAATTCATCTATAACATTTTGATATATAAGAATTTTAAGCTGAAAATATTGAGTCAACAATTTTGTGTTTTCATTCTGTTAGAAAACCTATTCAAGATAAAGCAATAACATTTCGCATGGATATGTAAAAATTGCTGGTGAATGTCATGAAACCATTACCATTAAAAAGAAGATGGCTCACCATTTGAGCACCTCATATAAGTTTTAACAAACTGATCCCCTAATTGTTTAATCTACAAACGCTCTCACCTAATCTTTCAAAATGAAGTGATTATCAGTTTATTATCGACACTGGGTTTTTTTTTGGGGGGGGTCTTTTTTTTAGACAATTATGTTTGGTTTTAAGAGGGTTTTTGTGAAACGGGTCTTGCTACTCGGACTTAGGGTTAGAGGTAGGGTTAAGAGAGTTTTTTTATGGGATGGGGATTTCCACTCGGACCTAAGGTTAGTGGTAAGGTAAGTAATTATATATATTTTTAATAACTTTTCAGCATTAAAAAATATCAAAATAATTGGGGGGGGGGGGGGATAACTGCCTTAAAAAGCTTAAATGGTCCGGAAATGGACAATCATTTTACTTTAAATTTATTTGTGAAACTAAGCCCAACTTTAATTGTTTTTTTTTGTTTTGTTTTTTTCCACCGAGTGCTTTTTAGAGTGTTCACATGTAATGGTATAAAAATGTAGAATCTTTTTTTTTTTAATTGGCAACTCGGACGTCATTTCTGACTAGAATTAGAGTTCAAAAGTCGAGTATTTTAGCTTTTAAAACTAAGAAAAAACTATTTCTCGAAAGAGACACTATTTTATAAAAGGACAACACAACTTTTTGATATTCAATTTATTTATTTGAAGAAAACAACTCGAATGTCTGAAAAAAAAAAAAATAGCATATAAACAGTTTGTTTAAATTTAATTTTTATGATATATATATTATTTCACGTATCCACATAAAATGTTATAAGGGGACATAATCTTTTATGTATCAATTTCCAGTATTAACTTCAGTGCTCAATATGTGAATAGAGCTAGGCATTTTAGCCTGACGATTTCCTACGGGGATGAAACGCGGAAGCCTCTGTAGCTTAATTGCCATAACCAAAATCAGAAAAAAGTGGTTTTAAGATATTCATTTTTTTATCTTACCAATAAAAAGTTATAAACATCATAACTTACTAAATTATATATATTATATGATATTAAATATATATTCTGATAACAATAGCTTTAGAGATCTTTCGATATTCATATTTTCAAATTCTTTGTCGGATTCAAACAAAAAAAAATTGTTTGTTTAGAAGTTGCTGCTGATGCTGTCTGCTGAGTAAGCAAAAAAGTCAATTGGTGAGAATGGACGGATTTTTTTTCAGTATGATTTTGTTAATAATGTGCATTTCTTATGAATTTTGAAAGAACTTTCTGGACAGATATTCTTGATAATTACATGAAAAAATATCAAAACCCGTGTTTCACTGATTTAAATGTTCAAAATTTTTTTTAATCAAAATTTACTGAACCACAGCGGTCGAACTTTAGTAACTGATTACAGAAAAACTATTTGACTAACCAAATTCGAATATATATTACCTTAAAAGACATTATTTCCTTGATTTTCAAAGCCAAATTGGACAAAATTCACACGACTGGTGGTTTTGAAATTGAATTAAACTTGCAACTACCCTGCACTCAACAAAAATCGAAAAAAGTGGTTTTAAGATGATCATTTTTTTTTATCTTACCACTAAAAAGTTATAAAAACAAAATACGTAAACAACACTGATAAAATTAGATAAATCAATTTCCTTTTGTTTGAATATGATTTGAAGGGATGTTATGGGTTTATAGCGATTTTATGAGTTTTTCCATGGACCACCGCAGAATGCTATTTTAATGACGTTTTACAAGCAGTGAGCATTGCTACTTAAATCATCAAGCTCTATGTATGCTATTATTGAGAAGTAATTTCAATTTTTTTTCATATTGCTACTTTCAGACTAACATTACAGTCATTGTATACTTCTCATATCATTTCTTGCATTTCATCAACCTTCACTGGCCAGGTTACACTTCCATATTTCATCATATATATATGCATATATATATACTTCATTAACCTATCACATAAGCCACATGTGACACTTGAAAAGACTTTCAGATCATCCGTATCAACAATATTTCAAGAGATTTTTTATATCTCCGCAAAAAAAAAAAAAAAAAAAATGATTGACGAAAAAAAAAAAAAAAAGCCACTTGATGAGGTCATATGGGGTCGAAAGCTTGTTCATATCTTTAAGGTAAATAAATCTTTATTTTAAAGCGAAAAAAAAAATCGTTTTTGGCTTTCTTAAATTTTTAATAATTAAAATGCAAAACGATATTTAAAAAAGTGCCAATATATTACTTCATTATATATATATATATATATATATTTCTGCCCCATCACACGAAAGTTAGTAAGTATAAAACTGTAGCATACACCTATGAACCAAATTAAACATGCACATGCAGCATTGCGCATGTGTGCATCACAAGATAATTTCATGAGTATTTAGTGTCAAAGTATCTATATATATATATATATATATATATATAAAAAAGTTACATTTTTGGTTTTCAGTATATTATCGAACCAGTATGGCAAAAGTTAAAATACCAGAGCTTCAAAAGTCATCATTAATGCGTTATGAGAAGCTGACAAGACTCAAAAGGAAATAGTAGACCAAGAGCATGCCACCTGGACAACTATCTAAAAGACGAGAAAAATTTTTTTCCAAATGATACAAATGTGGTTTCAAACTAAAGACAACAGCTACAGATGAACAGCCAAATAAAATCCTTACATATAATAGATTTGCCAATTATAGTAACATTTCCAAACTGATGAAGTAATTTCTCGATCCACAACACTGGACTCTACATCAGTGCAGATACAACAGCAGGATATCGATTTCGAAGCCACTACTAACACTTAAAAAGAAACGAAAACATTCAATATGAACTAGAGATCATCAAAACTGATATGTTCCTATTTGTTTGCTGCCCCACGAGGGCAAAGGTAGACACAAGGTCGGTTTTTAATGCAGGGAAAATCTAGCTCCCCAAAAAAGGACACACTAGATTGAAACAAAAATTAAAATTTTCTCAATCTAGAAGGTTTTATCTTTCACTGACCGAGGACAGAATAGACTAAGTATAGCATCAGAACAGATACTACACTTTGTTCCTAGTCAAGAGGTCATCAATGGAACCAGGTAACCTTCAGTACTTTACATTTTGAAAATTGTTTAAAATCTGTAAAAGTTGAAGTTGACAACAGTTTAGTTAGATTTGTTTCATTATAATTCACAGATGCTAAGTTTTTCCCTAATTTAATTGGACAGAATTGTTTAAGGGTTTAAAACCCTTATGCAAATTAAGTCATTGGGGCCAAACACACACACACACACACACACACACATATATATATAATACAAAGCTTTTTGCAGTCATTTATACAATAAAAAAACATATATTCAAAATTATATACATCTATTCATATGAAGTTAGATATGTGCATATGCTTATATCTATAGGATTCACTCCTAAACTAATTAACCGATCATTATAAATTTTGGAACACATCTGCTGGCATAAGGTTTGGTAACGTGGACTATATTTAGCTTAATTTAGTTTCATGAAAAGGGGGCAAAGAAGAGATGGAAGCCATTTATGAAAATTCAGATACTTCTAATTTTGTGAAATTTTATTAATAGGTATTAGACAACAATTAATAAATATCCCCCAAATTTCAGTTTCTTTGGGGTATCTTAAAGGGTTTTAGAGGACATAATATGGACACAGTCTCTCCCATTTGAAAATTTTGATATTTCATATTTGCATTAAATTTGATCCATAGTCATTAGACACTAATTAAGCAAGATTCCCTGAATTTCTTCTTAAGACCCCTTAAGCTTAAGCCTTAAATTTGAGACATTTTCAAGAATCAAAATCATGTTATGAATTTTGATCAAAATTGGAATACGGATTCAAGGCAAAAAATTAAGTGATGCAAAACTGTTCTGTTCAGGGAATCTAGTTTACCCGTCCTGTGACGGGTATTCCGCTACTATACAAAAACACACATATGCATACATACATACATTACATACATTATATACATTATATACATTACATACATACATTATATACATTACATACATACATACATTATATACATTACATACATACATACATTATATACATTACATACATTATATACATTATATACATTACATACATTATATACATTACATACATTACATACATTACATACATTACATACATTACATACATACATTATATACATTATATACATTACATACATTATATACATTACATACATTATATACATTACATACATACATTATATACATTACATACATACATTATATACATTACATACATACATTATATACATTACATACATACATACATACATTATATACATACATTACATTACATACATACATACATTATATACATACATTACATTACATACATACATTACATTACATTACATTACATTACATACATACATACATTACATACATACATACATTACATACATACATAACATACATTACATACATACATACATAACATACATTACATACATGACAAAGTTTGTTTGGCTATTATAGAAATCGATATGTTAACAGAAGATTCAAATTTATTTTAATAAGGGTTAAATTTTCCAAAGAATGTCAGGACACCATCAAATTTTTCATTTGGGGTCACTGGGGTTCAATTATTGATTCCAATTAATTACCGGGGATGTAATTGAAAACAAAGTCTTATACTAAAATCAAACAATTTCTCTGAAGTAAATCCAATGGTGGTAGCAATTCTGTATTAGAGTTTTTTTACGATAATATTATGGGGAGTTGCATTTGCGCAGGACATCCATAATTTATTTATCTTCCTCCCACAAGGTAAGATGTGACACAAGGTCAGGAAAATGGGATTTGAAAAGCCAGCGCCCAAGAAGGTGAGCACTCTGGCCTACAAAAATGCCTGGGACGCCCCATCGGGATTCCCCGGTAGGGGCGCCTCAGGCAGTAAGCTATAAACTTACTCCTCCCCAAAGAGGGAAGGCAAAGCCTGGGAGGGTGGACCTCCTAGAACTGCACAGGACAGACCCATAGACCGGCATAAATCAAGACCCGAAAGCCAAGACGACACTGGTCTATAGGGTGTAGTATCCATCGGAACAGATACTACACTTTGATCTTGGCCAAAAGGCCAAGAAACGGGACATCCATAAGCAGTAAAGACAGTTTTGCTTTATTTTAGAAATTAAAAAAAAGATAAAAATGCTAATATGAAGTTCACAGTTGAGAGAATGAGTACACACACACATGTGACAGAGTTTGAATTACCTACTGGAGAGTTTGAATTACCTGCTAGACACCATCCTCGAGTGTCTTCGGTCTCTTTGTACAAGGGTTTGTCAGAACAACCTGACATGAGGATACTTCAACCTACAAGTAAACCCTGACCAAATATTCAAAATAACATAGTATTTAAAGCCTAAATAAGATCCCCTCGACACAGCTATATATTGGCTCATACGAGGAATGGTGCACCTTCTCCAAGTAATGTTACCTCAAGTAATAGTACTTAGCTGGATACGCCGCCAGACTAGATGATTATTGTCCTGGAATCCGGTAAGACTAAGACCACAAGGAAAATATACTATAACATAGTTAACTGGTCAATTGAGGAGAGGAAAATTAATGTTCTTCATTTTTTAACTAACTCAAATTTGACAGGCAAAAGAAAAATTTAATGAAATATTTGAATATCTATGTATCTCATATAGAGATAAAGTGTTAGCTCCCGGAAGGGGCCCCCTTGATTTCTGAGAACTTTGAAGTTAAACATAAAATGTAATATAGATAGATAGAGCGAGCAAGTTTTTTGTTATTGTTTTTACTGGCGATAGAAGTATAGCTTTTTTCCGCTTCAATATATCTATTAATTAATTTTTACATACATATAAAAAAGAAATCCATGGACACGTCATCAGCATGACTAATCTGGGCAAAGATCGAACCTACTATATTACTGTTTGCAGTCTGGCGTTTTGCCACTAGACCATAAACACCTTGTCGAAATATGTACGATTTTTTTTTTTTTTTTTTTTTTTTTTTTTTTTTTTTTAAATCGCCATAATGTTACATAGTTTGTTTTTTTATTGTTTTTATTGGCGATAGAAGCATAGCTTTTTGCTTAGTATTTTCCACTTCCTAAGCGGTAAAGAAGATATTTCGAATAATATCGTAGGTTCGATCCTTGCCAGGTTAGCCATGCTGATGACGACTGATAGTCAGAAACACGAGTCCATGGATTCCTTTTATATGTACGTAAAACTTAATTATCTATATATTTATTTATATATATATATATATATATATTACATACATACATACACATTTCACAAGTACTGGTGATCATTATACACCCATTTACAGACAGACAGACAGACACGATGCCAATATGCAGACTGTTACAACATTAAATATAAGTAAAAAGCTCAAGTCAACAAAAGTTAAAAAAACTGAACATAAAAATGGAAAACGAATTCAGCCCAGACTAATCCAATAAAGTCGAGATTACATACAGCCACTTATCTGATTGTCTATTTCGGAAAGCATGTCAATCTTTTTCTTCTTTTTATCAAACTCCAGTTGGAGTTGCTTGCCAATAAACCTACCATTAAAAGCAGGCATTGCTCATAAAACATCAAGGCCTATAATTGCTAAAATGGCCTCTATCTTAGTATATGTCAGAATTTTATAGCAAATTGCAACAGACAAGCACAAACTTGAATTAACATTTTGTTTTATGAGTGGCCCCATAAATTCTTGACATACTAAAATACTAAAACCTAATGTTGAAAGAACAAGAGACTTTGTTGGTATGGTCACATTGAAAGAATCGATGAGAGTTCTTAGGTTAGTAGATGTAGAAGAGTTGAGGTAGCAGGGTCAGTCGGCGGGTGAAGGTCAAGGAAAACATGGGAGGAAGTGATAAGGATGGTTTTGAGAGAAAGAGATAAATGAAGATCTGGAGGGAGATAGGTTAGTTTTGGAAGTCAATTTCTAAAAGCCGTCCAACACAGGTTTTATAATAAGTCGATATTTTTTTTTGTTATTAAATTAAGAAATCAAATATACAAAGTCAAGTAAGTCTGTTTCTGAAATCTGTGGTTAATAGTTTTCTCTCCCACAAACCCAATGTTTGATTCTGGTTTGCCAGTTCTTATTTGCAGATCATTATCCATATTTATAACAAAAACAAAAATGTATTGTTATTTAATTTCTTTCAAAAAAGTATTTTATCCAAGTCTGAAGATTTTTAAAATGGATGCCGTCTTAAATAATGACCTAGAATGCATTTCTGTTTCTTCAAGAACAAGTCAGCTATTTTAATATTTTGTTATTAGTTGAAAATAAACTGTTTGTGACCCTTTAGAAAATTTAGAGGAATTTGAAAACATTTAAACTGTTGAATAAAAAATGATTTTAACTAGCTTTAAAATTCTTAGCAGATAACTTAATGCTATATATATATATATATATACAGGGTGGGCAAAAATAAGGGTCCTATTTTTAAAAATTCATAACTTTTTTATTTATTGATTTTTTTTTTTTTTTTTTTTTTTTTAGAATAAGTAAAGGACCCCTTCCGAAGCAAGCATGAGCCGTATTAGCCCTAAGGAACGTACCCTCATTTAGAAAACATTATTTTTGCTTAAAAAACTCAAAACAGTGTAAAAAACAATACTTTAGTTTTTGTAAGTTTTAAGTGTTTTTCGGCTAAAATTTGTTTTGTTTATTTCAAAAAATCTCGGAAGGGTCAGTCTACACACACATAAAGTTTGGTGAGTTTAACTTTTATTTTGTGGAAGTTATTCAAATTCAAGTTATTCAAATTTAAAGATAGGACCCTTATTTTGGCCCACCCTGTATATATATATATATATATATAGCATTAAGCAAATATTTACTTTAAAAAATTATTAATCTAGCCCTCTTTCACAAGGACTGGTGAACTCAGAGAATTTAATAATGAGCAGTTTTACTACGGCTTAAATGCGATATTTGTTGTTGTTGAATTCTGCTTTTTTCTGTTCACTGTATCGCCCGCCGATTTTAATTTCTCTTAATTTCCATGCTAATTGATGGCGACTGAGGGGAAAGATACCGGACTATGAGTCAGTGGCAACTTGGAAACCAGGTTCGAGCCCTCTGACCGACATAAATTAACATCTCTACACTGAAGATTGTGTAAGCATGAAACATCGATGCCTGTAGGTAATAATTAATATTTACTTTATATATATATATATATATATATATATATATATATATAATTAGTATTGGAGTTAATTGTGACTTGTTCCAGGGTTCGAATCGTGTCACTGGCTTGAATGGTTATCTCTACACTGATGATTCCACAAGGATAAAACGTATATGTAGATAATATTTAAATATTTATTATTAAAATAATGTGTATGTGTGTGTTACGTAAAAGACAAAAGGAAAAACAAATTAAATACAGGAAAAAATCGTTCGTTAGGTTGATCTGAATGAAACCGTTAAATCTTGTTTTTTATGATTTATTTCTGTATTTAATTTGTTATTCTTTTTGTCTTTTTCATACATTCTGTCTTCACAGCATTTCATTTTATAACATATGCATTTTATCTCCATCTTCCTATATATATATATATATATGTTTTTATCCACATATGTATACGTTTCATCCTTTCAGGAATCGTCAATGTAGAGATAATTATTCATACTGGTCGCAGGATTCGAAACCCCGGAACACGAGTCATGTTATAACCCAAATTCCGACGCCCTAACCAACTCGGCCACTATGAAGAATCTGATAAATCAGTGAGAGTTTAAACCTGTTAGAGGCAACCGACCGTCGTCAAGAGTGTTCAACTACTGAAAGAACATGCATTAAAGCTATGATGACGGCTGTGCTAATACCACTCACGACAGTGCCCAGCATAGATTTAAGGCGACATATATATATATATATATATATAATATTTATAAATAAATATTAAATTATTTATACCTACAGACGCTAGCGTTTCAAGCTTATTGCTCTCATCAGTGCAGGGAAGTAACAATTTCAGACGGTCGAGAGGCGCGAACCCGAAACATGTATGAATGTCCAGATTTATTTCAAACTTAGATTGTTCAATGCAAGGTATATTCTGTAATAAAATTATGTTTATTATTCTTACCTTAAGCCAAGGCTCTATATGTCTGAGCGAGAAGTCTTTGTCAAATGAGACAAGTATGTTTTCGACTGGCCAATAGAAGAAAGTATACTGTCAAGAGTATAATCTAACTTGTCCGGGACTGTTTCTTTGTTGTTGCTATGTATTTAGGTTGGTGACCATTTGGAAATACCAGGTGCTGCATGTAAAACAAGGAAATAACTGGTGTAAATATCTGCAATGCTGCATGCTTAGTGGGCTGCATAGTTGCAATGCATTCAGACGACAGGCCTGCAATTGAAGAAATATTTAGCTAAGTTAAGAGAGACCCCCCCCCCCAGAAATATGCTGCCGTCTTGGAAATAGTCTTCTTGGATAAGAGGTTTAATGCTGCGACTGAGCTTATCAAGTCTTGGAAAAATTAATATCTCTCCAGATACAGGGCATCCTGTGCAGTCATTTTTTTATGTCCATAGATAAGCAGCTTAGCCTTTTCAAATGGGCTGACAGTAGTCTACGCTAAATGATACCAGGCAGGGAAGTCAGTTGGGTTTCTGTGGGTCTCAGAGACAGATAGGCCTTTGAGCCTTAAGCTCATGGACTGTGTTTGATTGGAAGATATGTTTGTCTTGATTTACAGGCCTGTCGTTGAGCAGAAGAAACCAAGTATCATTGTAACTTCTCAAAATAAAACATCGTTACTTGTTTTAAAGTTGAGTTGTGGTTTTGTTTGGAAGAAGAATCCTTTTGTTGCTGTAGTGACAGAGACAACATGAGTGTCGGAATCAAACACCAAATTCAGAAGAGCACTAGTGAACACACAGACACGTTCACACTGATACCAATTTGAAAATACAAAAATAAAATGTGCTTGGCTGTTCGTTGTGATCTGTGCCGACCAGACTGGCTGGCAATAATGTATTGAATTCAGAATATTATTACTTATGGACAAAGATTTCTTAGGTTGAAGTCAGACCTTTTAAAATTTCAAGAGTCAAAGTAGAGTCAGAGCCAGACTACAGACTCCATAGCCGCATAAATACAGATGGATTCATTTTTAGTAAAGTGTCGTCTGATAAGATTTTTTGGGCATCTTTTACGAGACTCAGCAGAGTAAAAACGCTAAAAAAAACAAATATACAACAAATAAAAGTAACTGTCGTCGATAAAAGTTAATTTAAAACTGTCCTGTGATATTTGTTTGTATTTTTAAACCGTTCCAACTGCTATTTATTAGAAATCAATAGTTTTGTAACACGAACTTGCAAATACAAAATGGCGCTTGCTCGTAAGAGAGTGAGTAGAAGACGCCATCTTGTCTAGAAAAAAGTACTAGTTGAAAATGAACAAGAATTTTTTTTTTACATCTAATTAAAACCCATTTATAGTATGTAAAAATACAAACAAATATCATAGGTAAGTAGACAAATATCTCTTCTCGACGTAGGTTAAACTCACTTGTTGCATATTTATTTTTATAACCCCGTTCTCGTTAGTTTTTTGGACCCCGTTCGCGCCTCTGCTGAGCGTCGTAACATATACCCGATTTTTTTTTCAACGAATCATTATCGGTTGAGTATTGTTAGAATTTAAGCAAAAATTGCACATAACAGCAAAATTATACACGGAAGAAAATCCTCGCAATATTTGTAAAAGATTCAAAGAAAAAAAACAAATTGCTACACAAAGAACTCCTTTAAAGTCTTACATTACACGTAGTCATCTTTCTATTCAAAAGGTTGTTGAAGCGAGTTACAATTCCTGCTGACAACCTTTATTATGTAAACAAAAGGAATTGGTCCATCCTCTGAATATTTCATGAACATTTTAAGGATTTCATCTGGTGGCTGGCAGGGTAATCTGATGATGCTCAGGGTAAATCTTCATTTTATGCCCTCTAAGACTCAAGTATCAAGCCTAAAATACTATAAAATATTATGATAAAGGAAAATACTTTGTATTTTATATAACATGAAAATAAACGATGGAGTCGATTTTAATCTAGACTAATGGTCTAAACAATTACTAACCAAACCCTCATTTAATTAACCTCATCAGATTATCTAACATATAAAGTTAGCTTGCAGAATTTTCAAAGTCAGGCCCAAATAGCAATCTGTCTAACATCGATACTTGATTCAAACTAGCCTAATTTTTGGGGTTTCTTCTATTAACTATGTTATTGGCACACATATTTTATTTCTGATTTTACTACTTCCTATTATAAGCAAATCGCAGCACAATGACTCCCTTTAAAATCTTGCATTATGCATGGCCGCATTTCCATTTAAAAAATTTTTGGAGGCAATTTACATTTCCTGTGAACAACTTTTTATTTATCTCTCTCCCACGGTGGGAAGATGTGACACAAGGTCGGGAAAGTGGGATTTGAAAAGCCAGCACTCTAGAGGAAGAGCACTCTGGACAATAAAAAAATATCTTGTTAGTCCCATCGGTGTTCCCTGGTAGGGGCGCCTAAGGCGATTAGCAATAAACTAACCCCCGTCTCAAAGGATGAGAAGGCAAACCCTGAGAGAGTGGACCTTCTAGAACTGCACAGAACCATACCTCAGACCGACAGAAAACAAGCAACCTCAACAATGGCCTAGACTCTGCCAGTCTGATTTGGGAATAAAATAACCCTCCTCCCCCCACCCCCGGGGGTGGGGGGGGGGGCATCTTTGTTGCGGAAACAGAAGGAATTTGTTTATTCTTAGAATCTTTTACGAACGTTGCAAGGATTTCATCAACTGTATAATTTTGTTGATACGTTCCAAGACAAATGCTCACTTTGTATGTTCATCGTGTTTAGAGTAGTCTGCTTCCATCTTCCAAGGACCCCTCACACTGAGGTTGACTTAGCTGGAGAGAGATTGGAAAATGTTTCCAATTTGTTGAATTTATCCACTGCCATTATGCACTCATAATTAAAATAGGTATAAATGTACGAAGATGACAAACTCGTGTGATACATGGCACAGGTGTTGGTTGGTGAAATGCGATCATATGCAGTGTTCGCAATCAATGGACCCATCACTGATGCTCAGACCTGGGGCAACTCCTGAAGATTAATATTCACTTTTTATGTTCATTGTGTTTGAGTGTTCCGCTTCCATTTTCTTATGACCCTTAAATTGAGGTTGACTTAACTGGAGAGAGATTGGAGAAGGTTTCCAATTTTAAATATCTTCCTAAATAGTTCTGGAGGCTGTGAACAGGTGGTGACCTGCAAGATTAAAGCAGCATGAGTGATAAATAAAGACCTGGCCAGAGATAGGTTAGTTTGGAAGTCAATTTCTAAAAACCGTCCAATACATGCCAGCATATAAAATAGATATGATGAACGGTGTTCACCTCGACGACAGACGTGTTGTGTCAGAAGCACATAAAAAATAAGATCCCAGAACAGTTGTATACTGTTTGTATATGATGTGTTCTTCCGCATGGACATGCATTCTAATTCCATAGCCCTTTGTCATATATAGATTGGTTAGAATTGCACCAAATTTAGCATGTGTGCACTTGGAATGTCGGGTGTGTCATAAGGGAGTAAAATTAAACTATTACTCATAAACACTTATATGTTCCAATACTATTGATAAGAATTGCACCAAATCACTCATAACATGTTAAATATATCATAGGGTGGTCAAATTTATATGATAGGTGATCGACTGAGCTTCAATCTATGGTAAAACATTCACAACAAAAACTCGTCTAGTTACAACCACTGTCAATAAATTCCCTTTCTCCCTCTGTATACCTAAAACTAAGCAAAACTTCCATGAGCACAGTATCACAGGGCTGCTTCCCGGCTGACTACAACATTACTGTTTTTGAGTCCAATGTAAACAGATTCTTGTTGACCCGTCCTTTCTGACCAGTTACAACCATCGTTACTAGTTCCCTCGGTGTTTCACCGTCTACTTGTCAAACTCAATAACCTTTATCTTCGAGTGGCCTGTGAGCCTTGCTAACCGGTGACTAGTTTGTATAAAAAAATATTCTGCTACTATTACTACTAATAATAATCATGAGATGTGTTCATGAGGTGTGGGTATCTGTCTTACAATGAAGTGTTGATATGATGAGAAATGGTGGGGTCGAGGGGAATAAGGCGAGGAGTTTATTGAACACAACGTGTTTTTTAATCTGAAGCCTGCAAAGAAATTGAAAATGGTTGGTGGATGAAGACTTGGGTTTGGTTTGTTTTGTTTTACGGCATATCAACCGTTTTGGGGTTATTTAATGACAAATCCGGTCATTTTGGTAAAAGATTTTATGCTTCAAGTTCTTTATATCTTCGAATATTTATTCATGGTGTTTGGTTGAGTAAGAGGAGGGAAGGGAATGAGAGGGGGGAGGGGAGGGAGGGAGAGGAGGGGAGGGAGGGAGAGGAGGGAAGGGAAGGAAGGAGAGGAGGAAAGGGAAGGGAGGGAGGGAGAGGAGGAAAAGGAAGGGAGGGAGGAAAAGAGAGGGGAGGGAGAGAAATTGTTTTTTGTTTTAGGTTTTGCAGAACATGATTGAGTTTTGCAAAAAGAAGAAAAAAAAACAATAAAACATCAGAAAGCCGATATCTTCAGACAGCCTAATCTGGTAGCACCAGAAAGACTTTGGACTGATTGATGAATGAAGATGCCAGCGATAGAAAATCGTGGAGACCGCGAATGAAGAAGTCTATCCCCGTCAAGGGAAAAAAAAAGGAGTTAAAAAACGAAAATGGAAGACATTCACTTACACTCAAATTCTAATGTTACTCTTTTTGATCAAATTTTTGTTCTCGACCTCTCCCAAATTGCATTTATCTTGGAAGGACAATACCCATTTTTCAAACTATCCCAGTTTTCTTTTTTAATCCCACTTACATCCCACTCATTTAGAGATTACCTACTTGTTTTCGCTTCTGAACAAACCGGAAAAAAAGTGGGCAGTCTATTATTTAAAAAGGTTTGGGAGGGTCTGACTAACTCGTTTTTTTGCTTTTCTTTCTCACGCTCCTCATTATACTCCAATGAATTTCTGTGTATATATAACCATATTTATGAAAAATAAAAATTTCAAACCAATTCCAGGATATCTTAAGTAGGACGACCCCTTAGAGTAAATGTGGTATTGTGGTGACTGAGATGATTCTTGTTAAGAGTAGGATAGACATTTTTATCACTTTAAACAAAGGATGACCAACGACCCCTCCCCCGCCCCACATTTTTGATGGGCATGTGCCTAATTTGTCTTAGATGTAATTTTTCAATATTTTCTACAAATAAATATTTCAAAGTGTAGTATCTGTTCTAGTCAATCTCACAAGGCTATCCTTCTATTCATTACCTCCTCTGTGAGAAGTGAGTGGGGACTATTTCGTGTATAACCCCCCCCCCCCCCAAAAAAAAATCATGACTAATTTTACACTTATCGAGAGTGCTCCTTTTATAGGAGCTGGATTCCCACAATAAGCAGGTAAGTAAACTCTTGATGAATGTTCATTTAAAGAACATCTTAGGTAACAATTTACCTTTTTAGATGCCTCTAAGCGTCTCTATAATATGCCGTGTCCCTATTTACTTACCTCTCCACCAAGGACAGAGTTAGACACAAGGTCGGTTGTTAATGTGGGGAGGATTCATCTCCCCAAAAAGGAGTGCACTGGATTGAAAAAAAAAAAAAAAATTGCCTCAGTCTAGAAAATCCACTCCTTCACCGACCGAGGACAGAAAAGATGAAGTGTAGTATCAGAACAGATACTACACCCTGATTTTAGCCAAAAGGCTAACCGTCAGTCTGTAACGCTTCAGTTTGAAACAGCATTTTCATCACAAAACTTGCAGAGTGAATGGACGTATCTTAATATGCCTTTCTATTATTAAAATCGGATTGTTGTGCCTAATGGACACCATCTAAATGAAGATGGGTGCATAAAATCTGAGCATTCCACAATGAAAATGCCATTTCAAACTTAAGCAAAGCCTCTCAGAGATAGGAGAATGCATCAGATCTATATATTAATAAAATTGTGTGACAACTTTGTGTGTTTGTGTTTCTCACCTCTACGTGACTTGCACATTTTTAAAATCAAAATGAAATAGCATAAAATAAAACTATTTTTTTTAAATCCTATTAAAACAATTTAATTACTAAATAAAATCCACCACAATGCATTTCGATTTCTTTGTAAACAAGTCAGCCATTTTAATCTTTAAAAAAAAAAAATTTTGAATTAGTTTGTGACACTTTGAAATATGAAAGGAATTTGCAAACCTTTAAACTGCCAAATAGAAAGTTATTTATAGTTTCTTTAAAATTGTTAGGAAATTTTCATGTACTAAAAGATTGAGTTTTGGTAGTTATTTACATCCAATAAGTTTATAAATAAAGATTAAAATAACATTACCTTAACAGAATAAGTTACAGTTTTATAGAAATTCGGATCAATTGATGACCAAACGATACTGTAATAAGTAAATTTAAATATAGAAATGCTCACACTTTATAAAGCATCATGCATGTAGAAAATTGAAACCAAACAATGATGCAATTTAAAATGAATAAAACTTTCGATATGTAAAAATATGGAGCAAGACTTTTTTTTTAAAGCCTTGTTTCGAAGAAGATGTTTTTAAATATCAAGTCTCAGCTTATATAAAAAAATAATAAAAATGATGTTATTGATTTTAAATTGCATCATTGTTTGGTTTCAATTTTCTATTATAAATTAAATTCAACTTTTAAAATCCTGTTTAAAAAAAAAAAAATTTTTTTTTAATTTAAAAAAAAAAAAAAAAAAAAAAAGGAAAAAATTTCGTACAAAAATACAGCATAGTTATAGAAAAAAAAAGTAAAATGAAAATGAATAAAGCATACATTTTGCGGTAGCAGTTGCGGGAGATATCATTTTCTAGTTTAGAAAACTTTTCAGAAATATTTCACACTAAAAATATGTAGATAAAAGAAATAAAATGTTTAATTATATTTACTCCCAACTCCGGTTTACATATATAAATCTAACACATAAAAATTATCTTGTGAGATTTTAAAAGTTGGACCTAAATAACATTTAAGTTGACATATGAAACATTGATTTTAACCAGCAAAATTTCATTATTTGTTGTTGCTGTACCATACTGGCACTATAATAACATACTTCACTACCGTTTATTTAAAATTCATGTAGTCGCCCGAACAACTGCTAATAAAGAAACATTTTTAAATTATAACTGAAAAATAAAAATTAGAAAAAGAGTTAACTCATTTTAATTGAAGAATATAAAAAGAAGTTGTCTACCTTACAACTAAAAATTTCTTTCTTTTTCTGTATAAGTTTAAAAAGTGTACAAACTAATAAAAAAAAATAAAATGATTTCACAGCATCCTGGACAACGCTGGGTAGGTACAGCTAGTAATATATTAGTTATGGGACGATTCCAACATTCCTCCCCCCTCCCGATTCCGATACAGTTACCGATGCTGTTCTGAACTCCCGATTCCGATACAGTTACCGATGCTGTTCTGAACTCCCGATTCCGATACAGTTACCGATGCTGTTCTGAACTCCCGATTCCGATACAGTTACCGATGCTGTTCTGAACTCCCGATTCCGATACAGTTACCGATGCTGTTCTGAACTCCCGATTCTGATACAGTTACCGATGCTGTTCTAAACTCCCGATTCCTATACAGTTACCGATGCTGTTCTAAACTCCCGATTCCGATACAGTTACCGATGCTGTTCTAAACTCCCGATTCCGATACAGTTACTGATTCTGATTCTGTTAAAATCTCTAAATATTTAGCTACAAAGTTGTGTTTTTTTTTTTCATTTTCGGATTACTGTAAAAACTCATGTAATATGTGTATATATTTTGCAAACATAAAAATACACTTGGGGGGGGGGGGCCTATAAATTTTAGTTTTACTGGTAGTTTAAAATTTATATATATTTTTCAATTTATCATTTGTACTAGCAATGGAAAATTGTGTTTTAAACAAAAACAAAAAAAACAAAAAAATTAAAAGAATGCTTTTTTTTGCATCAGAAAATAGGCACACATTTTCCCGATACCGATATCCCAAAAAATTTCGATTTTTACGATTCCCGATTCCGATTAACTGTCCCAACACTATAATATATATAAAGAAACAAATCACAAATCAACTGGCAAGACAAAAATAATTTCCATTTTCAGAAAATACAATTATCGGGTTCAAAAACGGTAGCAAAGCACAGATCTCCCCACTCCCGAGCCAGTACCCACTCTAGCCTCGATATTCCCAGGGGGTTGCCAGGAAAAGAAACGAATGGCTCTAAAAAGAGAAAAGAAACAAATATACCTTGCGGCGTGTTGCAATGTTGGCGTGACTTCTATAAACTGCAAGGAAAGCGAATCAAATTTACAACCTCGCAGCTCAATCTTTATAGGTTAAGATGTTACAAGTAACGAGTAGAAGATTATTGAAATCTACGATCAATACAGATTTCACATTGTATGGTTTATGGCATATCAACCGCTTTTGGCGGTTATTTAATGCTCAAACAATGACTATTGTTTGGATTGTTCGCTTTACGGAATACTAGCCGGGGATTCAACAAAGTTATTTTTGTTTTTAATTGTTATTTATCTGCACATTTTTTTTAAACTTAGAAAAAATAATTTTTTTTATATTAGAGATTTTTCCTCGATGTACGTGTTGTGTAATTTTATTTTGTAAGTTTTAGAAACCAAAATAATGCAGATATATATATATTTAAATAACTATTTATTTAAAATTTAACTTAGTTTCGACGATATAACGTCTTCTTCAAGACTAGAAACATTGTTTTTTGTTTTTCTTTCGTGGAATTGTGTCACTAGAAAAGTCTGTATGGTCTTTCAACAGTGATTTTTTTTATAAATGTTTTAATCAGGAGGATCGCGCATGCTCGCGTGAAATGAGAAAAGATTGTTCTTCGATGTAAGCGTCGTGTGATTTGAATTTGTAAAATTTTATTTTGAAAGGAAACAAGTTTTTTTTTATTCATTCTCCAATTAAAATATCAGTTATTCTCTTTGTTGCTTTTGATTTTTCGGTCATAAATGAAAAATGTTTCCATGGACAGGACTGTATAATTTCTTAAATAAACTGTAACTAAGTATGTTATTATAGTGGCAATAACATGGTACAAAAATAAAGCATCAAAATTCGCTCGTCAAAATCAAATTTTGATATGTTAACGTAAATGCTATTGTTGGAATCGCGGGGGGTCGTGTTCCCCGACTATTTGCGTGTTCGTTAAATCAAGCAATGTTGCATGCAAAGACAGAGTAATAATTAATAAACAAAATGAGGTAGTTCAAATAAGGTTTATTGAACGTGTGTGTACGTGGAATGATGAGGTGTGTGGTGTATGTATGTCGATAAGAAACAGTTCTTGAGATGCGTATGTAAAGAAAATGAGTCCGGTGTGGGAAAAGTCTTTGAAAGCCGTACACAAAGAAAATGAGTTGAGAACTCTTACCGGTGTTTGAAACACGTGTTGACGGAAGAAACATGTGTTGGTTGTTGTTTTGCCGAGGCCAGTTGAAGAGAAAAGAGCATGAGACGGAGCGCTGTGTCAGCGTCGTTCTGCCGAGGCAAATTGAAAAGACAAGAGAGTGATTTTCCTTTTACACTGGTTTTTATAATCCGAAAGGCAGATAACTCTGGTGTCGCTTTTCAGTGCCATCTGTCGGTGAAAAGGCGACACTTAACGGCCAACCGGTGTAGTTATGTTTGAAAAGGAGGAGGTAACTGCTACACTATTTAGGTTCAACTTTTAAAATCTCACAAGTTAACTTTATATGTTAGATCAACCGCTTTTGAGTTATTTAATGCCAAAGGAAACACTTACCTATTTTAAACAATTCATTAAACACAAACTGCGAGATTTTACTTACACTACCTTCTATGAAAATGTAATTGAAAAAAAAAAGAAGATATCTCCATTCACTGATAGCAAAAGTATACTTCAAAGTTTAGGAGCAAATCTATTATTATACTAAACTTTGTTTCGCTACAGGTTTTTCATATATACTTTAATAACATAAAATACAGTCTAAAATATACCTTATTCCTGGGATGTAGTCCGGTTGAAAAAAAATTTTTTTTCTTAATTGTTCTAATAAGCCATAACTTATTAACTGAGCAATCACCAATCTCTCTCTCTTAGCTATCTATGTATTTCTCTCGCCCTCCTTCATTATGCTAATTCAACCATTAATATTTCTTAATGTCTCTGTGAGCAGTTAGAGAAAGAGTGCCTATTTTCAGCGTCGTCATCTAATTAACCTATTTGTGTCTGTACACAACAAACATGTATATAAATTAGATGACGAAATAATGTATTTTTTCTATCTATATAATAATACTTCCATATAATAAAAACAATATAGAAATAAAGAGAATTATTTTTTAGTTATGAACAAAAAATGTCTAAACGATATGTCACAGTTTATTTATTTTCACATTAAATCAAAGTAGATTGTGACTAAACGGCTCACGGGTACCCAGGAAGGGGCTCTAATAATGAGACAAGTTTGAGAGAAGTACACCGATAACCAATATAGGTTTTTCATTAAAAGAACGGATGACAGTTCTTTGGTTAGTAGATGTAGAACAGTTGAGGTGGTAAGTTCAGGTCACAGGGGAAGGCCAAGAAAAACATGAGAGAAAGTGATAAGAATTAACTTTAGAGAAAGAGGGATAAATAAAGATCTGGCCAGAGATGGGTTATTTTAGAAGTCAATTTCTTAAAGCCGTTCAACACACGCCAGCATGTAAAACAGACGTTAAACCGAATATGATGATGATGATGATGATGATGATGATTGTACATTTTGTAGCAGATCAATCTGGGGGTTAATGTTGAAACAATCATCAGGGTCTTTTTGATTTTTTTTTTTTTTTTAATTTCACTCCTGGTAGAGGAACCCCTCCCTAGTTTCTTTCCACCTTATTTTATCCCTGGCTAGGCGTGGCCAAGTAGGACCTAGTTGACTATCGAGGTCGTCTCTCCACTGGGTTTTTGACCTTCCTCTGGGTCTTTTCTATTTACTCGGAGTCCATTATGTCGCTCTATATGGCCACCTGTTGTCTGTACATCTCGAAAGGTGACCTACACATTTTGTTAAGTAATTTTTTAATTTAATTATCATGTGGACCCGTGGATCAATGGATAAAGGTGTTGAGTGACAATCATTTCCAAATGAGTTTTCTGGAAGTTGAAGGTTCAATCCTCACTACAAGCGATAACTAAGAATAACATTTTTAAGATTACTTAACACTTCTAAACGGTCATGGCTGACGGAACAAGAACAATCTACCAGAGTTGCGGATTCAAAAAGGTATATAAGGTTCGAATGCTAGAACTCCAAAATATCTGACTCCGACTCCTTATTTTTCAATTCTTCCAATATTCAGACTGCTGATTCTTTGGAGATAGCTTTCTTTTTCTTTTTCGTCATCTCACTAAAAATGTTCTACTTCCGGTGATTTTTTTAAAAATCGTTTTAATGTCTGTTTTATCAAATCTTCTTTGTCTTTCCATTTGCCTTTCTCTCTTTTCAGGCTTGTTAATAACAGAATTACAGCCATAAAATGATTAAAGATTGTTTTTGATAAACAATCTTTTGCTGTTTTCATATTAAAACTAGCTGTATCTACAAGGTGTTGCCCCAAGAATTCAGTTCAGACGGTCAACAATAAAACAGAATATTTTATTTATTTGTGTGTGTGTGTACTCCCTGCCACCGACTTCTCTCAGCCCAGACCTTGGTCCTGCGCTCCCAGTAGTGGCTACTACTTCTTCTCATTAACCCATCATGTCAACCCAATATTTCTATATACTTGCATGACATTTTTCTTAAAATTATCATCCTGAGGAAGTCTTACAAATAAAGACCAAACGTTGATGAATACATAAAAAAAACATCTTTTGGTTTTTCTTTTTTCATTTCCCATTACGTCGGATTACCCTCATCCTTCCTTTCTCATATATATGTATGTCCACACAAAAATAAATAAAACGTATACGTACATAGATAAAAAATAAAAATAAAAAATATCTAATATATATATATATTAAATATTTGTTTTTTGTTTATTACCTATGTACGTATACGTTTCGTCCTTTTTAATCGGGACTCATTAGCATGGAGATATAACTATTCACTACTGGTCATGTGATTCGAAACCCCAGGCTACAAGTATTTTACAACTTAAATCCTGACACCTAGAACCATTCGGCCAAATAAACAGCTAAATAAACAGTGATAATTTTAACACTTATTTTGGCGGCTAATGTGTGTATATATATATATATATATATATATATATATATATATATATATTATTTTTAAATATTTTTACCTAAAGACATGTGTTTCATGCTTATGCAATCTTCAGTGTAGGAGATAATAATTACTACCGATCAAAGGATTCGAACCCAGTTACAAAGTCACCTTTGACTCTGCAGCCTGGTGTTACACCCCTCGGCCACCATCAATTACCATGGGAAAGAAGAGAATTAAACTTCTATATAATGTCTAGTCGGTGGACATACACAGTAAGCTTATAATAATGTTGTACGATGAGCCGGAACATTGCATTACACTAAGATTGACAGCTTATTAATTCTATTATAGGCCCGGTCCTTTTTTGAATGAGGGCTATAACAATATTTTATTTAAAATATTGTTATTTTTACCTACAGACGTGTTTCATGCTTACGCAATTATAATTATATATATATATACATACAGGATCAAATATCTACCAAAAGTGAACTTTTAGTAGATGGAACCTATAGTGAAAAGGTTAAGCTCAATATACGAGATAGAGCAATTGTAAAGATAGAAGAAATAAGAGTGATAAACATGTACGAATGTCCAAATTTATTTCAAATTCCGATTGTTCAATGCAAGGTGTCTTCTGTAATAAACTAGTGTTTATTATTCTTTCCTTAAGCCAAGGCTTTTCAAAGATCGAGATCTTATCAGAGGAGAAATACAGATAGATAAGTTGGCTGTAGAAAAGCCAAAGTTCAAATATTTTTAAATATTATTAAAAATGTAGTGAAAGAAAAGTCCAGTAAAAAATTATATATATACATATATTTCGGATTTAAACCTTGAATGAGATATCTTCTGTGTTACTTGGCCCTGGAAGTACATAAAAAATGGCCTGTTTCCCTCTTCTCAACCCCCTTTAAGTGCGTCTGGACTTACCTATATTTTGAGCATTTTCTCCAATCTGCTACCACGCAAAGAGTTTTTCTTCACATTCTACAATTCACCGGACTTTATTTCAACGGAAATTTACAACCCGGACAATTTGCATATCTTTTTCACGGAACTTTTCTTTTCATTCAATACGTTTTTTTTACAAAAATTATTTTAATAATTTTTAATAATAATTTTCATATTTTTCAAATATTTGAACTTTGGTTTTTTCGAAAGCCAACTTATCCATCTGTATTTTCTCCTCTGATGATAAGATTTCGATCTTTGAAAAGCCTTGGCTTAAGGAAAGAATAATAAACACTAGTTTATTACTGAATACACCTTGCATTGAACAATCGTCACATATTTATCACTTCTTTCTTCTATCTCTCTCTCTCTCATATATATATATATATATATATATATATATATATATATATATATATATATATATACTAGCTTCTTTTGCCAGCTCGCTATCACTTCATAAAGTTTGTTACCTGAAACATTAATTTAAAATGATAAACATTTCATTCATAACTTTGTTGTAAACAAGAAAGAAAATCTTTCATTTATTCATATAGATTTAGATTAACATTTTGGTAGTTTCGATATAAATTTATTTCGCTTTTAAATGTGACCGTAAAAAAGAAAAGAAAAAGGAATAGAGTTATCTTTTTATCTACAATTTAAAAATAGATCACAACTTGTTGAAAATCAAGTTCTTCCTTCTAAAGAAAAACATTTGAACACAAATGCTAAATATTTGTCCAAAACAAGATTGTGAAATAGAACTATTTGTTATATTTCTAATCAAAACAATCATTGAATTATTAAACAATAATAATAATAGTTAATTAATAAAATGTCCCTTTTCAAAACCGATATGCAAATTAGTTAATCTTGCGCCTGATATCGCATATGCATAAGCAGTATATAACAAGATGGTGCGTCTATTGTGTAAAGTTGAATCAACTTAAGTTTCGACTTTATCATTGGTGCGAAAAATGGGTCCAACTTTTGCTTTATTAATTTAGATAGATATCCACATACACGTTTTTTTTTGTTTTGTGGTTTGTTTCCTTTTTCAGCTGCAAAGATGATGCAGATTATGCAAAAGTATGTTCCTTGGAACCGAGAAATTCCTTGATGCTCAGATTACAATTTCAGCAAATTATTTGCACAAATTTCTGGAGAACTATGTTGCCAGAATATCACCACTTTATTCCATTCACCACCACTACATATTGTAAAGCAGGCTTCTTCTCACTCTTAATTGTAAAAACAAATTAGCAGCTTTATGTGATACTATGGACTGCCCCCCCCCTCTCAAGGGCAGAAGAAATAATTCACAAAAAAGAAAAGCTATCGGAAGTAAAAGTAAAAAGACAATGGGGTCTTTTGAATTATCAAGTCAATAAGAAGCCTCACAATTTCAACTTATTAGTCATTCTTGGACAAAGACCAGGCGTTTTAGTAGTGGCCGGGTCATTTTCCGCTTATTAGTGACTAAGACAAAAGATCAGACATGGGATTGCCGGTCGTGAGTTAAGATGTTTAAGAGTCAGAGTTGTTTGCGACAGTTTGAGTTTTACAACAGTTTACGGCAGTTGATGAGTTTTATGAGAGTTCACGTTATAAATTCCGATTAAATAGTTTTTTTTTTCATTCATTTAAAAAAATGTCTAGCGACAAACTTTTTTTATTGCTCCTTGGCCTTTTGGCTAGGATGAATGAGTTCTTTAATTTTACAACATAAGAATGTTTCAACTTCCAAACAATTTTCATAATGCAGTATAAGTTTGCTATTTCAGTATTTTCAGTATTATTTTCTCATGAATGTTACAAGAGATAATTACTATTGGGCACTTCTGCATTTCAACCGTCACTTGGACTTAATAATTGAAGAGTCAACAGGAAGTGCCCGACTGAACTTTTTTTCTCCCAAAATGGATCTGAATAACCTCAATCTGCGAAAATCAAATCAAAAATCAAACATCCCAAAGTTGTAAATTATATATATATATATATATATATATATATGAAAAAAACAAAACAATGTTGACTGTTTGTTGGATTTTCGTTTTAAATTATAAATTTTCGTTTTAAAAGATCACTGTTGACTATTTTGATAAAATTTTAATTCATACAATAAAAAAAAAATCACTGACTAAAATCACATTTTAATGATAAATTTTTTATTTTAAAAATCACTTGACTATTTGAAGAAAGTTTTAATTCATACAATAAAAAAAACAAAACACATTTTTATTATTTTTATAAATTTTTAAATTATTAAATAAAATATTTTCATATTCAATAACGATACATTGTTCGCTGTTATTATTTGCTGTTAATATTGTCATTTTCAATCTCTCTCGGCCTTTTGGTCGAGATCAAAGTGTAGTATCTGTTCCGATGGATACTGCACCCTATAGACTGGTATTGTCTTGGCCTTCAGGGCTTGATTTATGCCGGTCTATGGGATTGTCCTGTGCCGTTCTAGGAGGTCCACCCTCCCAAGCTTTGCCTCCCCTCTTTGGGGAGGAGTAAGTTAATTGCTTACTGCTTGAGGCGCCCCTACCGGGGAATGCCGACAGGGCTGCCCAGGCAATTTTTGATGGTCAGAGTGCTCACCTCTCGGGCGCTGGCTTTTCAACCCCCACTTTCCGACCCAAGCTTGGGTCACATCTTACTTGTGGGAGTAGGATAAAAACTGGCCTTGTGCCTAACTCCTGGAGAGGAGTAAATTACTCTAATTCGGTTACTTCCGGTTGGTTGTCTGCCCCTAGGTAAGATACCAAAATATTTTGCAAATCTATACAATATTTCTAAAGTTATAGACATTTATGCATTTGTTAGTGTTTCACTGTTTCTTACCTACTTAGAACTCTTTCAGTGTGCAAAATTTCAAACTTTTGCGATTTATATTATTGAAGTTATTAACAATATTATGATCTGCAATAAAGCGAGAAACACAGTTTATATATAATAAACCACTTTGGATTACATTTTAAAACAAATAAACAACTTTAGAACGTGGCACTAAATCTACATAGCTTGAATTCTTAATGAAATACTCATAGATAAGATTGGATTGTGATCCAATCTGTCCTAGTCCTACTATGGCGAGATGGTATGGGATGGAATTACTAGTAAGGCCTTTGAGAGAAACCTTAGTAAGATACAAGGACTGTAATATCAATTTAACCCATAACTAAAGTAAGTGACATTAAAGCTATAATTGAAGTCTAATAGTACCTGCCCAATGGAGGAATGATAAAAACGGCAAACCAGGAGAGTACCCGATTTAAAGTCAGCAGCAAACGGTGTTCGGTCAGATTTAGTTCCTGATATTATCCTGATGTTTTGGGTCGCTTACTCTTCTGGTTTGCCAAGTTTTGTACTAATTTTTATTTATTTATTTATTTATTAAGTTGTTAGGTGAAAGTACAGAATAGTTAACAACCCCCCCCCATGTTAAGAATGGCTTTCTAAATAATCTTCTGCAGCTTACAGACAGTGCTGAAATAATAACGTTATTATTTAGAAAGCCTTTCTTAATATGGGGAGGAGGAGCTTTGTTAACTATTTTGTACTTTCATCTAACAATTTAATAAGTAAATTAATAAATTTGAGAAACTGAAACTCTCGCCAGAAGTTATATTACGGATGAAGTTTAATATCAGGAAGTAAATCTGACCGAACACCGTTTGCTGCTGACTTTGAGTCAGGTACTTTCTGGTTTGCCATAAAAACTAATCTGGAGGAATACCAAGATTCAAAATTATTCGACTTGCACATTTTGACCCCAAAATGGACCCTATGCATTCATTTGGAACAGACCCACCTAAAAAATCTTAGTACTCAATATTAAATTAATAGAAAATGAATCTGTAATGAGATACACATAGATGGGATTGAGTGGTGATCCGGTTTGGTCCTAATTTTAACTTGGAGGTTGGGATAGAATTACTACTGGGGACATTGTTTTCTTTGGATCAATTATATGGGAACCTTATTAAATTTATAGTTCAGCTCTATGCAGCATTAATATAACTAATAAAATAATCAAAAATAATAATTAATGACAAAAATAATAGCTTCTCAAAATCCATGGAAGAAATTAAGGAAATATTCAATTGCTTCACTATAAGTTTAATTGAATACTTATTTTCTGCAAGTCCAGTGAAATAAATACAGGGTGTTTCAAAAGTCTTGGGAACATAACGATTTTTAATAACTCAAAAACTATTAGGAGTTGAAAAATGAAATTGGTACCGTTGGAAAGGTTAAAGTTTCAAGTTTTGTGGGGAATCTTCAAAGTTGCTCAATATGAGCACCATTCGTCACACGGCAGACATCTAGTCGATAGTCCATTTCCTGCCAAACGCGTTCCAGCATCTTGACGTCAATGGTTCCCACAACTGTCGTTACTCGAGCCTTTAGTTCGTCAATATCTCTTGGAAGGGGCGGCACATAGACTTGTTGCTTGACAAAGCCCCAAAGGAAAAAGTCACACGGGGTAAGATCTGGAGACCTAGGAGGCCAGGGCATGAGAACGTCATCACCTTGCCCAGATCTCCCAATCCATCTACCAGGCAGCCTTGTGTTAAGAAACTGCCTTACTCTAAGACTCCAGTGTGGTGGTGCACCATCTTGTTGAAAAATGAAGTCATCAGATATTAAACTATAGAGTCATTATTTACTTTGACCTCCTTCCCTTAATTGAAATATTTTCAACATAACACTATTAATATAAAATAAATATAAATAAAATACTTAGAAGAAATAAAAAGAATCTTAGGTCATAATCTTTACGCTTGTGGGGGGGGGGGGGGGGCAAGTACCAATCTACATACCAAATAAATTGAATGAAAAATGAACCAATTTAAAATTAAGGAAGAGGGTTCGTTATTCTGCCGGCTTATGTTTTTTTAACCTGTTATCGTCTTGTGAAAGAAAGGGTAATGAAATAAATAAGGACAAATATTTAATAACAATTTATTTTCATCGTCATAATCAGTTGTTATTCTGTCGGTTATTTTAATTTTTTTAATATAAAAGAAATATCTGCTTTTAATACAAAAAACATTCAAAGTAAAAATTAATTAAATGAACGAAAATATTACAGACAATTAGATTCTTTAGTCGGATTTAGAAGTAATCTGCGTCGGATAAAAATGTTTTAGTTATTTAAGAAAAAAAAACTAGTTTTCATTCATTGATATAAAAAATAAATAACTCTTGTTAAGAAATCTGATTATTAAAAAAATTACAGATAAGTCCCTAAAGAAATTAAATCAGATAATTTTTTAATTTCAGTTTTATAAACAGTCTAAACAGTAATTTTAAAACTGATTTTTCATTATTCGTTTTTATAAAGTTTTAAATTATAAAAAAAAAATCACTGACTATTCATCTTATAAAATGTTACATTATTAAATAATTATTTATCCAATTTAAAAAAATATTTCTTTTTTATTGGAAAAATGTTGAAATAAAAATTAAACAAAAACATAAATATTAAAGATTTGTTTATTTTTTCAGTTTCATTATCTTCGTTTAATTATTTTTTTATTGGAAAAATGGTGAAATTAAACTTTAAAATGTTGACTCGTGAAATCTTCGCTTTAACTGTAACAGTAGGGTTAACTAAACATGAGCCGACAAAATAACGACTCCCTCGTTATTCTGCCGGGACCGGCAAAATAACGAGGGGGTCGTTATTCTGCCGGTCCCGGCTGAATAGCCTATTCGTAAAAACAATGGGAACTTGCTGTATACTCTGATTTCAGAGATAAGGAAATGGATGAATTTAATTAATTTGGGAAAAGTAAATGAAAATAGCTTACATATCACAATTTAAAAAAAAAATAATCGTTACTCAAAGATTAAAAAAAATTTTTTTTTAATAATCTAAGGTAGATAACTACATATAATATAGTAAGAGTTACTTCCTCTCTCAACCATTAAGAACGCATCCTTAAATTAAAACGAGATATGCTTCAGCAAATTTTGAAAATGAGGTTCTGACTTTGTAAACCATAAAGATGGCTTGTCGAAGCCCACATGTAGAAATACTCATTTTATCTTGTGATCTTAAGAACTATTTGAATATATTATTTAAACCTCTGATAAATCTTAGTTAACTGTAAAATGCAGAGTCACATCTGCTGGTATAGTTTTCAAAACATGTTAAAACAAATGTTTATTACAATTTGAGATTGTCGCAATTATGAGTTATTTATCTCTGCTCGAGAAATACTTTTTGGGAATTAAAATTTGGAAAATCTATTGTGCTAAGACGTATGAGAATTTACCTTGGTTAAAATTTGCTTATACAATCAAACTGATTATATATATATATATATATATATATATATATATGATAAAAATGGAAAATAGTATTCCAAACGTAATGTGAATGAAAGACGGAGAAACTAAATTATCAGTAAAGTCATCAACGTTTCGTCTTCATCAAGAAAAGACTTCTTCAGGATGGTTTAAGAGAATAAAAAAAGTTATAAACAAAAGTACATTACTTTGAAATAGTCTATATGTATAGAATGTAAAAAATATTTATGTTCATCTTCTGGGCGAAACATGGCTGACTAAAATAAAAACATAACACTATCAATATAAAATAAATATAAATTCGTATTACACATTTTTATTTTAGTCTTTTCTTGATGAAGACGAAACGTTGAATACTTTACTGATAATTTAGTTTCTCCTTCTTTCATTCACACACATTATATATATATACATACATACATGCCTACCCTACATGGTACGGCATTAATCCTGGGCAGGTTGAACTTGCTTTCTCCTTTGGAGGAAGTTCCATGGGAATATCAAATTCCTCAGTCGCATGTATAACCCAGTTAGGTTTTTGCAGGGAGGTGTCGATGTCGTCCTACATACAGCACCTGGTATTCCCAAATGGTCACCCAGGCTCAACGTTGCTTAACTTTGGTGATCTAACGAAAACCGTGTTTCAATGTGATTATGCCGATGTACATACATATGCAAATAGACATACATAAACACGCACATATACAACTATACATATATAAATACACAGTCTTTTTTTAATTTTTTTAACAGAATAATCCTCAAACCTTAATGATAATTAAAAATAGTTATAAAGACTGTACATATAATATTAAGCTCCAAAATGGTGGTTTAAGGAGCATTTAATCAAGTTACCTTTTTCCTTTTTTTCATGTTTCATTTTATTAGTTTTCACTTTACGACTTTTGGAAGCAGTGAATGCGACTGCTGTTCAGCTTTTATTGTCTAGGTTTTGCAAGTAGGCAGCATCGATCGGAAATTAATAGAAAGAAAAATAAGATCAAATAAAGAACGTAATTCTTTAAATATTAAAAGTGTATGTGCCTTATACAGACATGTGTGTGTGTGTGTGTGTGTGTTAATAATATATATGTATATTTACTCGAGGGCACTCTGATGTAAGAAACAGACAATTTCTACCTCAGCTAATACACAAGATTTTTCGTTGAACAGAACTGAATCCTCTACGGAAACCAATTAGCGTAATTAATTACATACAGTAAACTTCTAACGAAGTTATTCTGGCAGAGAACGGTTAAATTGTCGCTTTCCTAATTTGGTAAGATGCTGAAACAAAGCATATAGAAGAAAGCACACAAAGCTGAGATAAAAGGATAAATGTATCCAACAAATATAGGAAATGTCTTGCAAAACTGTATTTTGCGGCTTGAAACAAGTCCAACTATGAAAATATGTCCTTTTAACGTCCGTTTAGACGGCTCTCTTGAACGCATCAGATACAAATGAAGTGAAAATCCTTCGATGGAGACACGTTGGCGATCACATTCAAAAGGGAACAGCATTTCTAGACGTCTTCTCCCGTCAACACAGCTTACAAAAAGAGGATGGAGAAAGGATTTTTGTACTCAACCCGCCAAAATTAGATGTCTATTGATTGGTCAAGAATTGCCTTGATCAATCAAATTGGAACATTTGAGAACTCAAGGGACTAAGTCATCGTAATGATGAACAAAGGGAGAATTATTCAGAAGAAAAGGAATGATAACGCTTTTTTATACTACATTATAACAATTAGCAAGATGGCCGAAATAGCTAAGGCAGACTTTCACGTGGTAACTGAAGGTCAATGCATTGGTTGGATAAAGCCACACTGATAAGTTTTCAAAAGACTCAATACATGTCTGTGGATGCTTATATATATATATATATATATATATATGTGATATTCTCGCTTCACACATATGAGTGAGGGAAATTTAGAAGCAAGTAAGATTTCATTATATATATATATATATATATATATATAAAATGAAATAAAAAATGGCCTTATTTTCCTTTTTACAATCCGGTAAAATAATCTGCCTTGTTATTAACCTTATATAAATTATTTTCATATATATATATATATATCCAGGTTAAGTATGTATTCACAGGATAAAAATCCAGAGAGTTTCAACCGGGTTTATATAATAGTGCTCAATAGTAAATAGAACTATTTATATTAATATTTTTATTTATACAGACGCGACACTGACATGACTGTTTCGAGCTGTAGTTATTAAAAACTAAGATCTTCTCAGGCAAAAAGTCCGTCTTTATCTTACAGGGGGAGGGGAAGGAGGGAAATTGTTTTTTGTTTGGGATTTTCCAGAACATGATTGAGAAAAACAAAACAATAAAAGATCAATGTTTGGTGCATTTTGGGCCGGGAAGACGATATCTCCAGACAGCCTGATCTGGTAGCACCAGAAATATTATAAATACTACTAATATAAGGAAATGAATGTCAAGTGCAAGTGACACTTATTACAGTTGACAAAATACAAAAAACGCAAACATAACATTATACATAACATTAAGAAATAGTTCTTACAGGTAGTGGCCGTTCTCTACCTTTTAGATAAGATATAGATATCTGAATAACAGACATCCTTCATTCTGCTGGACATTAAGTCTGAGATGTCCAACGTTATTAACACCACAAGTACTCTAACGCTTTTAGGGTCAACAAAGGGACATAACTTGCCGGTGTCATGTCATCAGGGTATTCAGAGATTCATTTCCCTGTTATCTCCCTTGTATTGAGATATAAGAGTTCTAGGGTTAAGTTTTTTTTTTTAGAGTGATCCAACTTGCTTAGTGTTGTAGCAATTGGCTGATAAAACAAAAGTGGCGGTTCGGACAAACGGACGTGTGTCCATGACTGAATTTATGTTATGAGCAAACTAACATTGGTAACAAAAATTGTCTTCTTTCATGTGATGAGAAATTAGTTCAGCAAATGTTGAAACACATTTAAAAGAAAAATGGCTTCTTTCACAAAACACCTAACTATTTTGCTGAATGAACATTCATATGCTGAATGGAAGCAAGATATAGGCATTTGGTCTATTTTAGTTATCTTCCTCCCACAAGGTAAGATGTGACACAAGGTCGGGAAAGTGGGATTTGAAAAGTTAGCGCCCGAGAAGGTGACCACTCTGGCCTACAAAAAATGCCTGCGCAGCCCCGTCGGCATTCCCCGGTAGGGGCGCCTCAGGCAGTAAGCAATAAATTTACTCCTCCGCAAAGAGGGGAGGCAAAGCCTGGGAGGGTGGACCTCCGAGAACTGCACAGGACAGACCCATAGACCGGCGTAAATCAAACCCCGACGGCCAAGACAATATTAGTCTATGGGGTGCAGTAGCCATCGGAACAGATACTACACTTTGATCTTGGCCAAAAGGCCGGAACTTCTGATTACTCTCTAACCCTTTTAGGGTCAACAAAGGGACATAACTTGCCCGTGTCCTGTCAGCGGTGTATTCAGAGATTCATTTCCATGCATGATAGTGTACTGACAAACGTGATGATTAGAATAATTTCCGGTTCATATCTTCAGCTATATATCCACTCCAAACATGCACTAGTTCAGTTAAACAGACAGAACAAAGGTCCCCTTCGTCATTTTGGTGTTTGTGACCGCATTCACCCTGGGTTGGTTTAGCAGGTTCCTTCCAATGAAGTCACACTGTCCCAAATGAAAGCCGACCAAGTACGATGATCCATTTATTCCACCGGCGAACACCGTAGATATGTGGACCAATAATCAGTTCTGCATCCTGCTTCACTATTCTGAGCCAGGTTTTATGTTGGCCACCACATCATTTCTTCCAGCCTCGAAGTGGAACCAGATTAATTCACCCTGTTGAGGCCAAAGAGCATGACCTAACCAGTAAAGATGACTTGCAAGAAGAGCTTGCTGAAGGGAGGAGATTCGGGACTGCAGCCTTGGAGACAAATTGCTGCCAGCGAACTTGAACAATACAATGCAGGCAGTAATGATGAAAAACCTCTAATCTGCATTCTGCCATTGCAAAAGTAAAATTTGTAAAAAAACATTCCAATTTTTTAAAAATTTTGTGATAAAAAAAATACCAAACGTTTTTCCTATTCAAAAACTTATTTTTTGATTGCTAAGATTGGATAATCCAATCAGAATTCAGGAAAAAAAAATCCATATAAAATGTCTTGATGGCGGCCATTTTGGAAACAACGACAGCCAAAGTTTGTTTTGTTTTTTTGACACGGCTAATGGTCTTTTTAATAAAATGTAGATCCAGAAGAAACTGTAAAAGTTGATACCTGTTCCATAAAAGGAACAATTGCTTTACTAATCTGTTCGATTCTTGTTCTACTCATTCTGAAAGTAGATCGTTTTTTTTTGTTTTTTTTTTCAGATTAAAAAATAAAAATTGTTAATATGGTGAAGATGAAGAGACACAAAGGTGAATATATAGTGTGGCCCAGCAAGCAGACTAGATTTTTATAGACAACTAGCTTTACCAACCCAACGTTGTGCAAGAATAATGAAAAGAATGATCGACTTATTTACGAAGAAATGGAAAGTAATTTTGGTAACTTGGAATATTTGAAAAAGTTTGTTTTAGTATGACGTTAATCGATTATTAGTAAAAAACAAATAAGATGTAATCAAAGGGAAATAACTCATGACAGTTATATACTACAAAAATACCATGCTAGATAACACAATCTGCCTATCCCTCTTTCGTCCATAGCTCACACAGCAACCTCAGTCTTGTTACTTTTGAGACAAACCTCATATCCCTTGAAAAACAGTTTAAAAAGAAACAAAAACAGATAAATGGCCAAATGAAAAGAATTTTTTTTAATAAAGCAATGATAATGATATTCAGTGCATTGCAGGTGTCTCCATTTTCAAACGATTTGGAACTACAGTTTCGATGACCCAGTTTTCTCCCCCCCCCCCCTCGGGCCATAACACGACATGTTCAATACCAGCACATTCTCAACTTTGAGATATCTCTATCAATGACTGAATCTTTAACCGTTGCAGTCCGTCCTTCTCCAATGCCGTCTAAGATGGTTCGAGTATGCAGCTCGCCGCCCACAGGAAGAGCTCATCCATGAGGTCCTTCTCCCTCCTCCTCCACTTGATTGCCACAAACATGCTGGTGGGCAGCTGATGACTTGAGCGGTGACACTCAGAGGTGACGTAGTAGCATGATCAGACCCACAAGTGGTTGGACTTCAACTATTGAATCTGGATTGACTTGCGATATCCTGTGGCCTAGGTCAAGATCAACGAAAGTGAGCTTTGATATTCAGAGATGTACTTGCTTGGAAGAAAGCCAGCTCAACCCGACGACCAGGGTGATAGGAATATATAGAGATACTTACTTATAACGACTATCTTGAAAAACAAGTCAATAGTAATTGGACCGTTTGCAAAACAGAACTTTAAATCAAGTTAATGAGTCCACTCGTAGCCAGCATCCCTAGGGATGAGACTATTGTATTCTTTCTCTGCATCAGCGAAATGGATGATTAGGTGGGGGAAGTTGACATATGGGGGGGGGGGGGGGTAAAATAAACAAATAAAAATCTGCTTTGTACCACAAATGAACACCAAAGCAGCGGCACAATGAAGAATTTTGGTTTTGGCGGCCAACACTGAAGAAATACAAAGGGAAAATGTTCGATTGGTTGAGAAAGTGGCAACGGCGGAGGTGGGGGGGAGGTCTGGTGGTATGAAAGAGTCAAAAACAATATTGATTCTTAAAGACGGAGCATTTAAAAGATAAACCATCATTCATTGGCAGATGGTTAGGAATGATTCGTTGGTGGGAGGGAGGGGGACAGTTCAAGTTCAGATGAAAATAAATACGCAAGTCAAAACACACAAAAGGTCAAGCCATGATTTATTACAAGAATGATAAGTCGTACAAGAAAAATGGAAAAAAAATTGTCATGAGATGATAAATGAAGGAACAAAAACATATATATGTATGTGTGTATATATATATATATATATATATATATATAATTATTAATGACAATATATGTATTACCATATACCATCAGTTCCTTTTACTTTGTAGTCTCCTTTGAAGATTCAGCTCAATGCTTGTCAATTATTGATAACAGAGCAAAATATAATTACGGACCGTAAAAAATATACCTCACGGAAATTTTATATTTTTTGGAAATGTGAAAACATAAAAATAAAATAAAACCATGGTTATTGGAATATATGAACTGACATATATATATATATATATATATATATATATATATATATAGCAAATATATGCTCCCTCTGGTCGCATATTTTTGCTAGCCTAGATATGGTGAACAAATATATACTACTACACTGACCCCAAAAGAGGAGGCAATGACTGGGAGGATAGTATCCTGATGACGCCCCTTTAAAGGAAGAGTTAATGCCTGGGAGGATGATATGACAACAGAAAAGATAGTACACTACCCCCCCCCTCCAAACAGAGAAGATAATAATTGAAGGATAATATGAGGAACGAACATATACTATAGTGCCCCCTCCAAAAATAGGTAATACCTGGGAGGATCGTCCATAAAAGGAGAGGTAATGCCTGTGAGTATAGTATCATGGCAACAAAACAGATACTTCACTACCTCCACCCTCACATAAAAAAGGAGAAGCTAGTCGCTAGGAAGATGATCTCATAGCAACAGAACAAAAACTACATTATTCTTTCTCCAAAGGAGGATGTAATACCTGGGAGCATTACTCTCGCTTCTTTAAAACAGGAGGAGGTAATTCCTGGGAGGACGATCTTATGACAAGATAACGGATACTACACTACCCACCCACATTAAAAGATAATACAATAACATTTGTTTTTTTTCCTTAATTTAAAAATGTCTAACCATAAAAACATTTATGATTTATTGGCCTTTTGGCTAATCTTTCGCATTTATTCATATATATATATATATATATAAAACTGCGTAAAAATATATATTAGTGCATATATTATTATATAGTCCAAACTATTCAAGGTAAAAGCTCGATTATTGTTAACATTTAACAGAGCATATATAAATTAACAATATTATGCTAAATTCCAGTGACCAAGTTTTTATTTAGTCTTTTTATAGATGTCATTTGTTTTTTTTGTGACACGTGCTCCTATATATAAGATAGATAGATAGATAGAGCTATAAGAGATTGATAGGGAAAGACCAAGGGACAGAGAGGGAAGAGAAACAGATAAAAAATGAGAATGGTGTTGAATGGTTTTACAGAAAAAAAAAAAAGAAAAAAAAATCTTTGTTGCATTATTGTATGAATTGACCAACTGACCGGATTGCTACAGTCTTGTGTTTCTGTTAAACCCCTTCAATTTTTTCACTTCGTGCAAACCTACCTCCACTTCTCAATAATAAAAAAGATTTTAATTACTTCTACATCGAATGAGGCTATTTCATGGATTACTGCTGTCTGCAAGACTACTAATTAAAAGTAATTAAAAAGAACACTACTAATTAAAAGTAATTAAAAAGAACACTAATTAAAAGTAATTAAAAAGAACACTACTAATTAAAAGTAATTAAAAAGAACACTACTAATTAAAAGTAATTAAAAAGAACACTACTAATTAAAAGTAATTAAAAAGAACACTAATTAAAAATAATTAAAAAGAACACTAATTAAAAATAATTAAAAAGAACACTAATTAAAAGTAATTAAAAAGAACACTAATTAAAAGTAATTAAAAAGAACACTACTAATTAAAAGTAATTAAAAAGAACACTAATTAAAAGTAATTAAAAAGAACACTAATTAAAAATAATTAAAAAGAACACTAATTAAAAGTAATTAAAAAGAACACTACTAATTAAAAGTAATTAAAAAGAACACTACTAATTAAAAGTAATTAAAAAGAACACTACTAATTAAAAGTAATTAAAAAGAACACTACTAATTAAAAGTAATTAAAAAGAACACTACTAATTAAAAGTAATTAAAAAGAACACTACTAATTAAAAGTAATTAAAAAGAACACTATTAATTAAAAGTAATTAAAAAAAAACACTAATTAAAAATAATTAAAAAGAACACTACTAATTAGAAGTAATTAAAAAGAACACTACTAATTAAAAGTAATTAAAAAGAACACTACTAATTAAAAGTAATTAAAAAGAACACTACTAATTAAAAGTAATTAAAAAGAACACTACTAATTAAAAGTAATTAAAAAGAACACTACTAATTAAAAGTAATTAAAAAGAACACTACTAATTAAAAGTAATTAAAAAGAACACTACTAATTAAAAGTAATTAAAAAGAACACTACTAATTAAAAGTAATTAAAAAGAACACTACTAATTAAAAGTTATTAAAAAGAACACTACTAATTAAAAGTAATTAAAAAGAACACTACTTAAAAATAATTAAAAAGAACACTACTAATTAAAAGTAATTAAAAAGAACACTAATTAAAAGTAATTAAAAAGAACACTACTAATTGAAAGTAAAAAGAACACTAATTAAAAGTAATTAAAAAGAACACTAATTAAAAGTAATTAAAAAGAACATTACTAATTAAAAGTAATTAAAAAGAACATTACTAATTAAAAGTAATTAAAAAGAACACTACTAATTAAAAGTAACTAAAAAGAACACTAATTAAAAATAATTAAAAAGAACACTAATTAAAAGTAATTAAAAAGAACACTAATTAAAAGTAATTAAAAAGAACACTACTAATTAAAAGTAATTAAAAAGAACACTACTAATTAAAAGTAATTAAAAAGAACACTACTAATTAAAATTAAAAAGAACACTACTAATTAAAAGTAATTAAAAAGAACACTACTAATTAAAAGTAATTAAAAAGAACACTAATTAAAAGTAATTAAAAAGAACACTAATTAAAAATAATTAAAAAGAACACTACTAATTAAAAGTAATTAAAAAGAACACTACTAATTAAAAGTAATTAAAAAGAACACTACTAATTAAAAGTAATTAAAAAGAACACTACTAATTAAAAATAATTAAAAAGAACACTAATTAAAAATAATTAAAAAGAACACTAATTAAAAAGAACACCACTAATTAAAAGTAATTAAAAAGAACACTACTAATTAAAAGTAATTAAAAAGAACACTAATTAAAAGTAATTAAAAAGAACACTAATTAAATGTAATTAAAAAGAACACTAATTAAAAGTAATTAAAAAGAACACTACTATTTAAAAATAATTAAAAAGAACACTACTAATTAAAAGTAATTAAAAAGAACACTACTAATTAAAAGTAATTAAAAAGAACACTACTAATTAAAAGTAATTAAAAAGAACACTACTAATTAAAAGTAATTAAAAAGAACACTACTAATTAAAAATAATTAAAAAGAACACTACCAATTAAAAGTAATTAAAAAGAACACTACTAATTAAAAGTGATTACCTTAATTAATCAGCTCCAAAAGAATCCAGTTATCAACAGTTTTTTTTTTTAACTGAAGTAGAATTTTTTTTAGATCAATACTGAAAAGTTTATCTTTGTTGTTTCAGTACTTTAAACTCTGAAAGGTAGACTACCCGCATTTGTTGACATTTGTTGAATAGAGCATTACTGGGTTTGCAGTGTGTCTCTTTTATGGTTCAAAAAGCCAAGAGGATCAAGTGCCACAAGGGTGCATATTGTCTGTGACTGTTTAGCATTCAAATAAATAACATTGTGTTTAGTGTCAAAAGATTACAAGTCTCTAGACATTTTAGTGAGTACACCGTCTTGATGCATACGACTCCCACTCAACGCTCTCTTTTTCTGATCCTTCCTTTTGTTACTTTGACCTCAGTCATGTCTCAAATCCATCCTTATCATTTCCTCTCATGTTTTCATTGGCCTTCCTGTCTGACAACTGATCCTGTGAGCTGAGCTGTTCTTTCTACATCTAATCCAAGCGCTCTCATCCCTTCTTTCAATGTGTCCAACAAAGTCTCCTGTTCTGCACACACCTGTCTATACTGTCCAGATTTTATCATACATTTGATAAATGAATGTCAAATTTTATGAAAAACTGAATATTTTCAACTGTCCTTTTATGACACTCCCAGACCTACATGCATCTATCATCCCCACGTAAACTGTGTTAATGTCATATGAGTTACGGCCCTTTGTTTTGAGAATTGCCACCAGGTTTGGTATCTATAAAAGGCTGGTGGCCATGTTGGATGGTAAGAGAAATAAAGGAATGTTGGAGCAGAAGGACGGTTATACTAAAAGGAACAAAGGATAGGATTGAGTAACAATATTTAACAGTGTATGGTGTAGATATTTTTTCCTTGTAGATAAAAAGCCAAAGTGGCATCGAATATTTTCATGTCCACTTGCTTTACAAATTGTTCCCATTTGCAAAATAAATGTTTGTTTGAAGCTGCATTTGAGCTATTTTGTTAAAAAAAATAAAAAATAAAAAATAAAAAAAATGGGGGGGGGGGGTAGAGAGTTCAATATGCAATGTGGGTTTGTCCTGAATTCGTCACTGGTTTGTTTTTAGTGATCACTACCCAACAAAAGTGTGAGAAGGAGGAAAGAAGAATAGGGGGAGATTGTTAATGTCATATGAGTTACGGCCCTTGGTTTTGAGAATTGCCACCAGGTTTGGTATCTATAAAAGGCTGGTGGCCATGTTGGATGGTAAGAGAAATAAAGGAATGTTGGAGCAGAAGAACGGTTATACTAAAAGGAACAAAGGATAGGATTGAGTTACAATATTTAACAAACTGTACATTTGAACCGCAAAGAGAATTTATTTTTTTGTTATAAATATTTAGTTTTCAACGTACATGTGTTTATGTTTTTATCGCCAAACAATTTGTTCAATTCACAAGTAAAAATTTGGTTATCGAATTATAGTGTTGGTAAAATGAAACGCTTTTTCTGCAGAATACGATTTATCATGTATTAACTGTCTCCAGCATATGTTATCATCCCATCTCTGTAGATTACCCATTTTTCTGCACTTTCCACCATCTTTTCTAGACAAAAACGCCAAATGCACATAAACTTTTAAAATACTGTTATTTCTAAATATGGTGTATTGCCTATTTAAACTTATGAGGAATCTGTTCCGTTTGTAGAATTGTGTTGAAAAGATGGTGTATTGCTTAAATTAGAGGTTCACCCCGCAAAAAAGAAAATATAAAGGAATAGAAAAAGGAAAGGAAAAGAAAAAAGGAAAAGAAAAAAAAGGAAAAGAAAAAAAAAGGAAACGGAAAAAAAGGAAAAGAAAAAAAAAGGAAAAGGAAAAAAGGAAAAAAAGGAAAAAAGGAAAAGAAAAAAAGGAAACGGAAAAAAAAGGAAACGGAAAAAAAAGGAAACGGAAAAAAAAGGAAAAGGAAAAAATAGGAAAAGGAAAAAATAGGAAAAGGAAAAAATAGGAAAAGGAAAAAATAGGAAAAGGAAAAAATAGGAAAAGGAAAAAATAGGAAAAGGAAAAAAAAGGAAAAGGAAAAAAAGGAAAAGGAAAAAAAAGGAAAAGGAAAAAAAAGGAAAAGGAAAAAGGAAAAGGAAAAAAAAAGGAAAAGGAAAGGAAAAGGAAAAAAAAGGAAAAGGAAAAAAAAGGAAAAGGAAAAAAAAGGAAAGGGAAAAAAAAAAGGAAAGGGAAAAAAAAAAAGAAAAGGAAAAAAAAAAAAAGGAAAAATAGGAAAAGGAAAAAAAGGAAAAGGAAAAAAAGGAAAAGGAAAAAAGGAAATAGAAAAGGAAAAAAAGGAAAAGGAAAAAAAAGGAAAAGGAAAAGGAAAAAAAGGAAAAGGAAAAAAAAAGAAAAGGAAAAGGAAAAAAAGGAAAAGAAAAAAAGGAAAAGAAAAAAAAGGAAAAGGAAAAAAAAGGAAAAGGAAAAAAAAGGAAAAAAAAAAAAAAAAAAAGAAAAAAAAAGAAAAAAAAGAAATATGAACAAGTTCATTGTGTCAGTCCAGGATCATTGTTCGATCCCGACACCGGTCACAATGTCAATATAGTCTTAGTGCTACAACAAAAGAGTCCTTCCAAATAAAACAACTCCAATTTAAAACAGAGGTTTATTTGGGGAGAGGGGTACAATGGTACTCGTTTTTGAACAGACTTGCAAATGAGAAATCTCGGCCGACCAAATCAAAATACAGGTTCATGGCTCCATCTTTCTCAGAGGCACACAGACCAAACTGCCCGTCAGACCTCAGAGAACAAAACTGTCAAACCCCTAGAGGGACAACTGACTGACCTCCCCATCTGCTGGAATATATGTACTTTCGACCGGAAATCCTAGATGTCCAATCTTTTTATTAGTCACTCTGAGCTGGTCACTGGAACTGACCACATCCGTCTCTCCTCTCAGCTCATCTCCATTGGACCAGCCAGAAACTGACCACAGGATAATGGCCAGCCAGTAATCACTTGAAACGGCCAATCTGCTACCAATCTATGAACATCAAAAACCTAATGCCTAGGGGGTCCGGTCATTATTTTTGGCAAAATCTCAAGTAGGTCATAACCACAGCAGGGAACTTCATATCTGAAAAACATTTTATCAAGTGGACAAATGGAATTCCGGGTGGCCCAAACTCCAGATCAGACATATTTCCAATTTTCTGTATGGTCTCTCTTCTCTTTGTTAAATATTACTCACTTGCAGCAAGTCTTCTATTCGCATCCATTGCAACTATGCAACCCACAAAACATGCCACCTAGTGCATGTTTATAGAAAAAAGAAAAGAAAAGAAAAAAAAGAAAAGAAAAGAAAAAAAAGAAAAGAAAAAATTAAGAAAAACAAAAAAGGGAAAAGAGAAAGAAAGAAAAAGGGAAAAGAAAAAGGGGGAAAAAAGAAAAAGAAAGAGAAAAAAGAAAGGAGAAAAAAGAGAAAAAAGAAAAAGAAAAAAAAAGAAAAAGGAGAAAGAAAAAGAAAGAAAAAGGAGAAAGAAAAAGGAGAAAAAAGAAAAAGGAGAAAAAGAAAAAGGAGAAAAAAAGAAAAAGGAGAAAAAAAGAAAAAGGAGAAAAAAAGAAAAAGGAGAAGAAAAAAAGAAAAAGAAAGAAAAAGGAAAAAGAAAAAAGAATTAAGAAATCTAATAAATAAGAAATAGTTCTCTTGACCCATGACAAATAAATTCACTTTTGCGAACCCTACATAGCCACGAAGTTTCTGTATATAAACATGACGGGTTATTGTCATAAAATCAGATTAAAAACTTGAGCGAAGACAACACAGTGCAAATTTACATAGAGTCTGAGAGAAGCAAAAGAGACGAGAAAGCTTTATTTGAAACAAGTTAAAACATCTAACACCGACCTCAGATCTCAACCAATCACAGCCTCTGATATCTCTTGATCTCCTTTATAGTAATGTAACACTTTTCCGAGAGTATTAGTGAAAATGTCTCAACAGGCCGTACAGAAATGGAACTTTACATGGTCGAGCAAACACAGTAATCATTGTACCACTTCCACACACAGCTAAGAGGGGACATTTATTACACATCTACTTTAACATTCATGCCTTTGCTTGTTTATTCAGAGAACAAGGAAATGTTAACACCATTTTCAATAAGTTTTGCCTTTGGTCTTTCATGTCGTGGCTTTTCAGAAGCTGGCGGGAACACCATTTCACACTCTAACAACAACACACAGAATGTTAAAAAGAAAAAAAAAAGGAAACTAAAAATATTTCAATTAACCGAAATAAATAATCAAAGTGAAAAAAAAAAAAAAAAAAAAAAAAAAAAATGGAGGTCTTTGTGGATTATCAGTCGTCACTTTTTATTGATTTATGAATCAAAGCCGAATTTAGGATTTCAACCTGATGCCGGCATTCTAAACTACCACTTTGGATTTAGGGTCGGTGTTTGGGTTAATGAAGGGTATGTTTTCGTCCTCATCATCGTCAAGTAAATTCAAGAGAATCATCAATATTTATTTATTTATTTATTGATTTTTTATTTTTTTTTACTTTAAATGAGAGGAAAGTAAAAAAAAAAAAAAAATTTTTTTTAAAAACATTAATATTTCCCTTCAAAGTCTTTTTCGTGAAAAGTTGGGAGAGGCGATAATTGGTGTAATGGATACTGGTATGATCTATGAAAGCATGTTTTTTTGAGAAAGGTATGAACATTCAATTCCCCTATTAAACCCCAGTTATGAGCAAGATAAGTTATCTTCAATAAATAAATTGTTTGCAATAGGTGTTTGTGTTGTGGCACTAAAACGGTTTGATATGCCGTACAGAATTTTTTTTTTTTTTTTTTTAATTTATTTATTTATTTATTTATTTTTTTTTTTAAATCAAAACTGGAGTCAGAAAGAAATACATTTAAAAAAAAAAAACACTAAGAGAGAGCGAGTCTTAGTCAAAGCCTCACCTGACGAAAGTAGACTCAAGTCAGCTTGACCTTTTTGGCTAGGAGCAAAGTGTAGTATCTGTTCTGATACTACACTTCACCTTTTACATCCTCAATCAGTTAAGAAATCGTTCTAGACTCGGTCAATTTTTATTTTTGTCTCAATCCAGAATGCCCCTTTTTTAGGGGAGCTGGATTTTCTCTATATTAAAAACCGACTGTGTCTAACTTTACCTTCGTGGGGATGCAAGTAAATAGGGGCCCAGCTTTCAAGTCCAAATTTCGAAGCAATCATCCATTCCCAAATTTTTGTTCGTGAGCTTTTTCAAAAATATTTCATCAGTTTACACTCAAATTATCTCAACTCAAATAATCGAACATCAAGATATTTTTAAAGTAGAGTTTCTAACGTAAATTTCCTTCTCTTACAAACAACCTCAGAAAAGATATGTGTCCCATTTAGTTTCCACCCTACACGAGCAGAGTTAGACACAAGGTCAGTTTTAAATGTAGAAAAGAATCCAGCTCCCAAAAGGGGACATCTGGGTTGAGACGAAAATAAAGATGCTTCAATCTAGAAGGATTTATCCTTCACTGAGGACAGAATAGATACAGATATTACACTTTGATCCTAGTTCCAAGGCAGAGTTTATTTACCTTCTCTCCCGGAAGTAAGACACGGTCAGATGGGGTTTTGAAAAGTCAGAGCACTAGGAGTAGTGCATTCTGGCCTACAAAAAATGCCTGAGCAGCCCCATTGGCATTCCCCGGTAGGAGCACCTCAGGCAATTAGCAATAAACTAACCACTTCTCAAAGAAAGAAGGTAAAGCCTGGGAGGATGGACCTCCTAGGATTAAACAGAATCATATCTCAGACCAGTAAGGTCGAGGAAAATAAAACGCTAAAGTTAATTAATGAATAACAAAAAGGTTTGATCTGAACAAAAAAAAAACAAAAAAAAATTTTTTTTAGAAATAGCTATGGATGAAATAGGGTAGACTAGACTCAAGCCTTGGTATGGCAACTAGTCTAGGAGAAGGAAAAGTCTGACAAGTTGTTCATTGGATTAAGGGGCCCATTAGTTCAGTAATACAACAAACAGCAATTTACCCCAAGCCAGCATGGAAAATGGAACAGTTGTGTTAGTGTGCAATATGCACAGGCAGAGAAAGTGATACTTAAGAGAGTGCAGACCTCCACCAAAGCCTTACATAACATACCGACTTAATGAGATCAACTGTTGTAGATTCCTTGGTAGTACTCTAAATTTGGAGTGAAGTTGGGAAAAAGGGGAAGGAAAGAGAAACAAAAGAAGTAGAGAAGGAAAGGCTGTGACTTAACATGCCCAGTAACTTGACTTATGAATATACTTCAGAGAGCTTCACCTACCTGAAAACAAAATTCCATCACATCACTGTAATTTGTATTGTAAAAATTTCTATAACAATTTCTAATGTACACACAATGTTTCAAGGGTTTGTAGAGGAGTAGCACCTTTTCGAGATGGCCCGATCCGTGGCATCCTCGACTTGTCTCCGTGCATCCCAGCATATGTGATGTGTAAAATACTGCCTTTCCATGGTGAATGACCGTCCGTGCTAGGAGTAAACATTGAACAAAAATCGATCTATTCTTTACAGGTAGTTGTACTTCCGGTGGTGACCATCAGCAAACGGATGCTTAGACACAAAACATCACAACTTCACGGAAGACCATTCTTGATAATGAGAAGGTGCACTGCTCCAGTGAGCAGAGAATCGTAAAAGTGTACAGGTTTTGGTGAGCCGTATACTTTTGAAATTGTTGATGCTGGGATACATGTCAATCCTATAGGCTCATTGGGAAGTTATCTCCATCAAGGTTTTTCCCAATGTCTTTGGTCTAACTTGAAATGCAACTGAGTTGCTTTAGAAGTCATTTCTTTATTTGAGGCAAGATTTTTATAAGCCGGATGCCCATCCTGATGCCTACTCAGTTAGGTGATGGGAACCAATGCTTTTATCGATACACCTACAAATGTTTAGGTGATTGTCTACCAAGGCTAAAGAATACTCATATGTCCTTTTGGGTTTCTTAAAAATTTATTTTTCCATTAAAAAAGTAAAATTTTTCACTGAGTGTAAAAAAAAAATGATAATGAAATCAACAATCGGCATGACTATTTTTTTTTAAAAAACCAGATTGAAATTGTTGATGTTGGGAGAGTCAGTATTTTTGGATAGTCTTTTATTTTAAAAAGTATTCCCATCAGAAATGTAGGAACAGAAGTTACTTACTATCAAGTGTTGCTTACCGTTCAGTGATTCTGAAACTATTACTATTCAGTAACTTCTAGTACTGAACAGCATCAATTAATTGTTCCCCTTTCTTTTCCCATTTACTTTTAAAAACCTGTTGCCTGTCAGCTTTCCCTAAACCTAAACATCCATGTTTTTTTCCTTCAAATTTTTAAACAGAACAAGACAAATGCTTTTTTATTATTCACTGGCTGTACCTATCTGCCGTTGCTAGGGATTCACTGAAATCATTTTAGATTTTAATTTTTATTTGTTTGCACACGTTTTTGTTGTTTTTTTTAGACTTAAAAAGTCGTTTTATTTTATTTCAAAACTCGATTTAACTTGACTTATTTGCATACTCCAGAGAGCTTCGCCACATGCTTGAAAACAAAAGTCCATCACATCATAGTCTTGGGCTAATCTTTCAGCTGTCAGAGACAGCATGCCAGTCTCAACCCTTATCTGGCCGGCTCATCTCTTTGGTGGTTGTATTCTTGATTTCCCTTGAATTAAATCTTCTTGATGCGATTTCTGGTGCTGGTGTATTTGATCAGTACCAAATACCTGCACTGTAAAGCTTGAGATCACACGACATTATCTTTTTCCAAAGAAAATGCAAACAACTCAGTTTCATAAATAAATTTATTACAAAACAATAAAAAGTTGTTTTTTTTCAACACACAATTTAACAAATATCTTTATTTAAATATAACTTTACTTATTTAAGTTTAATTTATTTGATACTTAATGCATCTCTCTCCATGTGACTGTACTGTTGTTAACACATGAATTCATCCAAATAGGATGGCAATGTTGATGCTGAGGCACCATAAATGGCTTTAAATCTTTTTTTGCAGATCGTCCACAAATTTATCTATTTATGAAACTTAGTTCTTGTTTGTATTTTCTTTGAAAAAAAGCACACAGGAATTTCAGATGAGGGTACATTTCTTCAACCGTCTAAAATAATATCACGTGATCTCGATCTCAAGTTTACAGGGCAAGAATTTGGTTTCGGGGATGGCACAGTGGCTTAGTTGGTATCGACGCAGACTGAGAACCTGGGTGTTCAAATCCAAGTCATTCCACTGAAAAACGCTTCCATCAAACCCACATGACACTTGTGTCTAATCTCCTGGAGGGGGGATAAAATAGAAATCACATTAACACTTGTCCACGGGTGGCCTCGGCCTTGATAAAGTGGTGGTTTCTGTTTTCAAAAAAAAAAAAAATTTGGTACTGCTCAAATACACCAGCACCTGATTTCTTTACATAGCCGGTTTTGATGAGTCGTATACTTGTCCAGCCCTGAAGATGCCTTAAGCAAGCACTTCTGTATAACCTGCTAATTCGCACACATGTGATGACGCCACAGAACAATTATTAACAACCTATTTTGTTTCTCGTCTTTCCGATAATACTAAAAGGCGACACAACATTTCCAGTTAAACAGACAAGACACAAAATTAGCGAAAATAATAACCACAATTAAATGTGCAATTTTAGTAATTACACTTGAATTGAATTACGTCGTTTTTTAATGGGGGTTTCAATTTTCCTCCTACATTGTTTTCCGGTATTTTATTGAAACTCAACTAAATACATGTAAAAATATAAACACAAATATACATACGAACAAACGAAAACAATAATTTAAAACAAAATGCAAACTACAATAAAACAAATAATGTAATAAAAGTTTACAAAACAGACAGATCTAAGTTTGAAGAGCACAACGTTAATTTCATCTTGTAGAATAATTAGCGAAAGGTGAATTACTTATGATGCACGTTGCAATAACACCTGCAGAAACATTTCATTGTCAAGTCTATTATTTCACGCACAGTTTTCAAATAACTTTTGAAGCAAATATGTTGATATCAGTGTGTAATAAGCCTCCGAGCAGAGTTCTTACATTTTTACTTGTATTTCAGACCTTGAAATGGAAGATAAAGCAGAGCACTACCGACATCTGATGGTTTTTTACTACAGAAAAGGAAGAAAAGTTACAGAAACCTGCATAAAGATATGCCATATGTATGGAGAAAATGTTGTTACATAACAGGTATGCCAGAAATGGTTTGCTTGATTCTAAAGAGGAAATTTTTCAGTGAGAGATGCTTCTCACTGGCTGGCCAAAAATAATCAACAGTGACCAAGTGAAAGCCGTAGTTGAACAAGATTGATTTGTCTGGTTGTCAAACGGCAGACATTCTCAAGATTTGCAAATCGAGTGTGGAAAATGAATTGCACAAACTCGGTTATGTTTCTAAACTTGATGTTTGGGTTCCTCCTTCCTAAAAAACGAATTAACTTTTTGGTCAACCTAATATATTAACTTAATTCATTGGCAGCTAAATATTCTTTAAATAAAACGATTTTTTAAAATTTTTTAACTTGAATTCACCCCAGACAAGGCACATTGCCACTGAGACGTAAGGGGCTACTGTGGATTATGGGCCAGAAATTATAGGTCTGATTGTTTTGTTTTACGGCATATCAACCATTTTCAGGTTATTTAATGTTGAATCCGGTCATTTTGGTGAAGGTTTTTATGCTTTAAGTTCTTTATATATTTAGGTACTTATTCATGGTGTTTGGTTGAGTGAAAGAAGGGGGGGGGGGAGAGGACAGGAGGGGGAGGGAGGAAATTGTTTTTTGTTTTGGATTTTGTAGAACATGATTGAGTTTTGAAAAAAAACAAACAATAAAACATCAATGTTTGGTGCATTTTGAGTCAGGAAGTCAATAAGTTCAGACAGTTTGATTTGGTAGTGCCAGTAGGTTCTATTTGACTCATAGATGGGGCTCTTACAGGCACTACCACTCTGGGCCAGAGTGGATCTGGGAACAATGGCAACTAAGGGGCAACTCCACATTCTCCACAGCTCCCAAATGGAGGCCTCACCACTGGATGTCTTTTAAGGTCATACCCAAGACCCAGAAATTATAGGAACCGGGGAGGCATCCTAAGAGAGGTGTTGTGCAACGAGACATTTGTTCACATTACACTTAAATTTCTGCATGTTGGTAGAGTGAGGGAAACAGGGAGCAGGGAGGGAGTTCCAAAAGTTGACAGCTCGAAGCCCTCTAGCATCTGGGGAATACCACAGTGAATGGATGGGATGTAACTGATTGTCGAGTTGATCGGGTGTATTCACGTTGAGTGGGCACCAGAGCAGCCAGTTCATCGGAGTACATTCCATTGAAGTACTTGTAAAACAAGCACAGGGATGTAACATTGCAGCGATGGGACAGGGGTTGGAGCTTGGTGGATAGTAAGGGACCTATTAGATTAGCGACTCTTTTTTGGACCCTGTCTAAGAGCAAGAGACTAGTGGATGGTGCACCAGCCCAGATATGACAACAATACTTCGTGCATGGGCGGATGATGGCTTTGTAGAGATATAGAATACTGGCAGGTATGAAAAGTTTTTTAGCACAAGAGAGGGAGCCCACTTTCCTTGCAGCTGCCTCAGCAATGTTTTCTATGTATTTGTTCCAATTCATGTTACCTGTGAATGTCAGACCAAAGAGTTTGAATGTTGGGCTCTCAGGTAGGATGTTATTAGCCATGGTAATCGGTGGTTGAAAGGGTTTCTTGTCATTGTTAAAGGAAAAGGAGCTTCGTGTTAGTGGCATTAAATGCTACCAACCATTTATGTCCCCATTCAACAACAGACTGATGCCATTTCTGACTAGTCTGGACATTTTTTTAGTGTTTCTTCTTGAAGATTGTTGTATGATTTTGTGTGGTTCACTTTTAGCAAATTCTTATTCGTCGTGACAAGACAAAGTAAACCAGTACGAGAAAGAAATTAGGGATTTTAAATTGTTTTCTCCAAGACAAGAACTGGTGCTACCAGATCAGGCTGTCATAAGATACCGGCTTCCTGACTTAAAATACACCAAACATTGATGTTATTGTTTGTTTCCCTTTGCACAACTCAATCATGTTCTGCAAAACAAAAACATTTTTCCTCTACAAAACAACCAAACACCACAAATAAATATTTGAAGATATATAGAACTTGAAGCATAACAACTTACCAAAATGACCTGATTCGGCATTAAAAAAGGGTTGATATGCCGTAAAACAAAACAACCAAACAAAGACAAGATTAGTTAGATAAACTTTTAATCCAAGAGAAATTAACCAAATTAATTTTGTGTTTTCTGTAGCAGACAAATACGAAAATATGGGCATATTTAAATCTCCCACGCATAACTGAACGGTGTGACGTCAGTCACGTGACGTTCTTTCTCACAAACACTGGAGGGTCAAAACACGTTCGTTCGACATCGTCCTTTTTTCACAAGTTCTTCATGTCTGACGATGTTAGATGAGTATTTTTACGCGTTTCTATCTGCACTCCCTATGTATCCTTTCTGTTAGACTCATATGTACATCTTTCGCACTTCTTAATTAGCAGAAACCTGTAACAAATTTAATTTTTTATACACATGTACAACATCTCTCTCACACAAAATAAATATTCTTATTAAGCCTGTTTCCTTGTTATTCGGCTTTCAGAAGATTTTTTCCCTTTTCAGTTTCTCTGTTCGCATTCACTAAAGTGGAAAGTGGCCGCCTGTCTCTCTACAGGTTGCGAACAGAAAGGTCACCAACACATCTCACAGCCTCTTCACTTACATGTGTACTTGGATTGATATCTCTCTCTAGATATATATATATATATATATATATATATATTCTTTGAATATATAAACATAGTAATCAGGAATTGAGAAAAATTGTTAATTCCCTGTAAATAAAATAATAATAATGCAACTATTACTGTCTTTTAACAACATTTCTTTAAATAAACATTCCCTGTTCATATACACAATTTTTTTTACATACACGTTTTAGTTAATGACATTCGTACAGACAAAATAGCTGATGATGGTGATGATGCCATCGCTACATTAATCAATATTTGTTTCCTCTTGTTAGATAGTGAAGGGGGTTGGAGGGAGGATGCCCTAACACGTGAGGGGGGGAGCTAAAAGCAGAAATCGGAAATGATGTCACTTCTGTTTCAAGTTGATTCCGTCTCGGCCCGCAACCAGCCAACGGATCAGACGTGAGAAACGGCCGGTTTTCTGCCAGTCGGCAGTGGGGCCGCAGGAGGTGGGGTGCAGTGTAGAACAAAAAAGCCTGAGCGATGCTATGGTAAATCTATCTCCAAGTAATTCATTTATTTTCTCTCTCTCTCGTACAAACTATCTCGAGTTTCTGTCATTGCCTTGTTTTAAATAAGACACTTTTAAAACCTAAGCCCGGTGGCCACATGTTACCAATCACCGGCAGGTGGACAGGAGCCAGCAGCAGTGAAACCCGGGTACACACAGTGCAAAGGTAAGTAGTATCTAACACTCTTGGGCTTTTCCTAGATATCTTAATCACACAAAAAATATGTTAAAATATTCCTCAGTCTTCGGATTGAGTTTTGAAAAAAAAAAAAAAAAAAAAAAAAACTTTAATTTTACAGGTTTTAATTCACTGTAATTTGAAAATAACTCATCACGTGACCCATCTCTTTACTTTTTATCACTTTCACTCTTTCTCACTATGTTATTTGAACTCCCCACCACCACTCTTATTTTATACAATATATACCGGTCTCTCTTTCCATTTATTAACAGTAGAAGGAAAGAATAAAAAGATTGAAACAGACCGTTATAAACAAAAGGGAATATCACTACAAGCAGTAATACTATTTAACCCATCGTTGAAGAGAAAGATATCTACATATATATATATATATATATATATAATATACATAACGAGCAGAAAGAGACTAAATTTTGGATTGTCTTTATTTTTTTATATTTAACTGGTTTTGCAAACTCACTTTTTTCCTAATTCAAACAATGTAACCAGAGCTCAATGTTTGACCCAATGTGTCACTTTCTTTTTTTCTAGTAAACATAAGATTTACTAAACTAATTACCTCTGCTAAGGGGGAGAAATATCAGTTTTCTTTTTAGCAATCTCTGAAACAATTTCACAAAAATTAATTATCTCCCTCTATTTCTTCATAAATAGTTAGATATCAATAAATTGAAAACACCTAATTGTAATTTAGATACATCCCCCCCGGACCAAAATGTCATGACTCAGAAAATGAGACTATATAAAATCATAGATAAATCAAAGAACTTAACTTTTTTTTTTTTCAACAGAAATCAATACTTGATAGAAAAAGAAAGAAAAAAAATTATAATTGACTTTTTGCGTATCTTCAAACCCTATCAGGCTGATCGATACCAACAATAACTCTTGACTATGACCCATTATTCAATTTTACGTTCTTCAGTCTCGATTATATTTTTAGACTATGAAAAAATTTAAAAAACTGTTTTTTAGAATATATATCCAAGAGATAAAGTTATCTTGGCAGATTTTTAAAGTTGGACTTAAATAACATTTAAGCTGATAAATCAAACTTTGATTCTTACTAGCCAATTTTTTCATTCGTTATTATTGTATCATGTTATTGGCAATATAATGACATACTTTTTGTCAAAACTTCCTATACTTACACCTTAATTATTTGATCAATTATGACCTAAATCTAAAAAAGTTGCTTACATCATTAATAAAAAATAAAATTCATCATTTATATTTTTCCCAACTACATAATTGCCTATTTCTTTCTTACAATTATTTGACTATCATGATAGTAGGTAACAAATTTTCGTTTATAACCACTATTTAAACTGATATTTTTCTGTAATGAAGAAAGTCTGGCTGTACCCTCTTCTTTTTTTCTATTTAACCTCTAAAATTTTTGACAATGGAATAATTACAATTTAATACGTAGGAGTATTAAATTTTCTTTTCTAAAAAAAAAAAAAAATTATAAACGATTACTCACTTTTTAAAATTTAGATTTAATTCGGATTTTCAGATGTCATGAATAAGATAACACTTTTTTTATACATAAAAAAAATAAATTCTATTTCTCTGTTGACCATATCCTATTTGCGCCTAAACCAAAAAGAAGCTAAGAAATAAGGTGAATACGGCATGTTTCATTTTTAGGTTAAATAGATTTGAAATTTATGTACTTGTCATGATGTTTAAAGATGGATAGTATCAATTTTTTTTTCTTTCTGATTTTGTGTGAATTTTGACAGTCAGTTGATATTACTATATTAAGTAATTTCTAAAATTCTTTACTTCACATCTGTTGACCAGGTTACCATAGAATGTAATATTGAAACTGGATTGTGTACAAAGAAGGGTGACAAAACTAATAAGTAAAGTAAAGGAGTACAGTTACAGGGAGAGATTGGACAAATTGGGATTGACTACTTTGCTGGAGAGAAGAATGAGAGATGATATGATTGAGACTTTTTTTAAGTAACATTTCAGTCATTTCTCTTTTAAAGTAACATTTCAGTCATTTCTTTTTTAAAGTAACATTTCAGTCATTTCTCTTTTAAAGTAACATTTCAGTCATTTCTTTTTTAAAGTAACATTTCAGTCATTTCTTTTTTAAAGTAACATTTCAGTCATTTCTTTTTTAAAGTAACATTTCAGTCATTTCTTTTTTAAAGTAACATTTCAGTCATTTCTTTTTTGAAGTAACATTTCAGTCATTTCTTTTTTAAAGTAACATTTCAGTCATTTCTTTTTTAAAGTAACATTTCGGTCATTTCTTTTTTAAAGTAACATTTCAGTCATTTCTTTTTTAAAGTAACATTTCAGTCATTTCTTTTTTAAAGTAACATTTCAGTCATTTCTTTTTTAAAGTAACATTTCAGTCATTTCTTTTTTAAAGTAACATTTCAGTCATTTCTTTTTTAAAGTAACATTTCAGTCATTTTTTTTTAAGTAACATTTCAGTCATTTCTTTTTTAAAGTAACATTTCAGTCATTTCTTTTTTAAAGTAACATTTCATTCATGTAAATATTTACTCATAAAAAAAATTAAGAGAAAAGGCAAAAGGGGAATAGGGCTGATTGAATGAAACAAAAATAAAAGTAGAGACTCCTGGGCAACACCGGGCAGGGACAGCTAGTTATTTCTAAAACTTCCACATATGAAATTGCCAACAGTTAGAGGGGAGAGGGGGTGAAGAACAACAAGTAGATAAAAAGATAAGGACTTTTGGGTACATTTTTAATTGACTACAGTGCCAGCTAGGTCTAAGTATATTTTATCCTATGTATGTATTCGTTGTGGAAAAGACAAATCTATGGTGTGCTGGCAAGAGACAACGATCAATGCAGTTGATTTGAAACGCGTTGCGGTAGACTGTAAATGGAAATCAAAGATCAGGATTCAGTGGCAATCTGTGATGAACGAGAAGAAAATCACCCAAAAACGAGTTGTTTTTTTTTGTAGTCTGTTGTGTGTGTATGTGAGATAGGGGATAAAAGTTATTAACATTTTTGCTACAAGCAGGGTTGTGAAGTTGGAGGGAGTCGGACTTGCAAGAGTGCCAGGAGTCGGACGCGCCCTCAAGAGTGCCAGGAGTCGGACGCGCCCTCAAGAGTACTAGAATCAACAAATTGACGAAGAATCAACAGATTGTTTAAATATGGGAAGACTTTAAAATAAGGAGTCGGAGTCAGAATTTTGGGAATCCTAGGAGTCTGACTGGGATCATATAGCATCTGACTCTTCAATTCTGGTTACAAGTGACGAAATTTGCTAATTTTCTCTCCTTCACTACGAAGCGACTAATGAGATAATCTGCCTTCTGAATAAAGAGCCTGTTTTTATGAGGGGCAAGACATTTTAACTTCTGGAGTGCATGTGCATTTCCTTTGTTTCACTTGGCAGATTGGATCTTTTTCTTAATATATTTGCAATTAATTCTGATTTTTCTTGCTAGACTGTTTACAACCACTTTACTCTGACTTATTTAACCTATTTTTGGCATGTGTATTGTTTGTGTGTTTATTTTTACTGGCGACATCACAATCAAAGTGAGGTTTCACCACTAGTGTTCCGATGATTTCACCCACTACTTACTACTTGACCAAGTATTGACCAAGTATTTAACTTGGTCAAGTAGTGGGTGAAATCACGCAGTGTAAAAAAAAACAACAAAAAAAAAACAAAGAAAAACAACAAAAGAAAAAGGTGCAACAATATAGTCAAGCATTTGAAATCTTTTCCAAGACAGTTAAGATACAAATCCTTGATAAGGTTTCAAGACTAAAAACAATAAATAAACTGTTCAGGTAGATTTGGGAAACTCGTGAAGTCACTGCAAGGTCTTCTAAAACTGCATATCTGAAACTAATACTAATCAGTAAATTCCCTCAACTCCGTTTCATCGCTATTCAAATGAGATGGCTATTCTTTATGTAAACAACATTTCAATATCAACTCTTAGCCAACATATAAAGTTATCTTGTCGGATTTTCAAAGTCAGACCCAAATAGCATTTAAGCTGACAAATCAAAGTTTGCTTCTGAATAGCCAATTTTCATTTGTTATTGGTGAACAGTGTTATTATAACGGACTTAGCTACAATTTATTTCAAAATTTACTTAGTCTGATCTAGACGACTGCTAATATGAAATATTTTTTAAATCACCTAAAATAAAAATCAGAAAGGGAGATAACTCATTTTAATTGACGAATATAATAGGAGTTGTCTACCTTAAGCATTAAAATGTGCAAACGAACTTATAAACTAAAATGACTTCACTGTATCCCGGGCAACGTCGGGTTGATACAGCTAGTAGATAATAAAACTACTTATTTCCACGGGAAGTCTCCAACTTAGCTGCAATCTTTGGTTCCCCTCTAGTAAAACTTTCACAGCAAAATATCGTCTTACTACCACCATTGCAAAGAAAAATTCATATTTTTCCTCTGTGTGTCTAACATCAAACAGAATTTCCAGGAACAGAGTTTCTTTCCAAAATCTTCCCATCTGTGGAACACGTTGCCACAAGATTGCTTCTCTAAGTGCTACAATATGTCCATCTTCAAATCTGTGTGTGTGTGTGTGTGTGTGTGTGTGGATACACTGAAACTAATGGATCGATCATTATGAAGTTTTGAAAATAGCTTCTAGGCGTAACGGTGGGTAATGTGGGCTATATTTAGTTTAACTTAGTGTTATACAAAAAAAAGCAAAGTGAGGAAAAACGTCCCCTCGAAAATAAATGTAATCATGAATTTGAAAACTACCGGTCAGATTTAAATTAGAATTTCTTTTAATATAGAAAAGTATGGAAAGCGTCCACATGAAACCACCACTATGCGATACTTCCTTGTCATTAGTCATTTGTGGAACTGTTAAACTAAAGCGTACAATGACTCCATATTAAAGCTTGGACTTGTGCCAGACTTTATCCATCGTACCTAACTAAATAAATATCCCCTTATAAAATCTTCTTTAAAGTAGTGTACTGCGAAAAAAAAAAAAAAAAAATCTTTAAAAAAATAAAATTAAAATTTTAATTGACCTGCCCACTACAGCAAAAAATAAAAAATAAATAACATACAGTGAAGACTCCATCAGCACCCCCATCCCCATCCCAAGGGGCACTCTGGATGGATGCAAAATTAACCATGATCAGAAACGTCAGCATTTCCCGGTAGGAGCGCCCAGCAATAGACCCCTCACCCGAATGTGGGCGTAATGCGACTGACCAAAACAAACACTATACGTTGATCCAGTCAAAAGTCCCGAAGGCTCCCTGTGCCAGTTAAATCATAAAAAGATGATGTCCCTATCCACTTGCCTTCCCACGAGGGCAGAGTTAGACACAAGGTCGGTTTTTAATGCGATCAAAATCCAATGCACCCCCCTAAAAATGAAGAAAGGGGGCACTACATCAGAACAAAAATAAAAATTGCTTCAGTCTAGAAGGACCCCCCTTTTCACCGACCAAAGTCAACAAAGATGAAGTACAGCATCAGAACAGATACCACACATTGATCCGAGCCAAAAGCTCAGATTCAGATTTTCCTGCCAAACAATACTTCTCCTATTTCAGAATGGCGATAGTTAAAAGGAGCTTTAAGGAGTTACCGTCCACGTGTATAATGCGCAAGAGATCATTCCCTAATAAAAGTTTATATTGCTGCCGCAAAACCGAATGTGGGATCGGTACAATTCGTGACCTTTATTAACCTAATCACTACCTCTAAGTTCAGTTGGGTTAATTAAGTGTATTTTGTTTGTTTTTTTCTAGGGGGGGGGGGGGGTTTCTTAAAAAAAGGGAAAAAAAGTAACTCTGTTGCGTTATATATTTTTCCACGTCAGTTTTCGCGGCGGCAATATAGACTTTTACACGCTCTCCCACATTGTTAAGCGAGCACAGACTTGTGCTTGCTGCGCTACTTTTTGCCCTTATGAAGAGGTAAAAAATGACCGAGCAATACCTTTTCTCCTATTAATCTGAGGTGGCGGCCCCTAAAAAAGGACCTAAAGTCTTTTTGTATGTCAGTCCAACAATGGTTTTGCTGTCGGGCTGAGGTATGGCTCTGTTCAGTCCTAGGAAGCCCCCCCCCCCCCGGCACTACCTTCGGAGAAGCTAATCGCCTGAGGTTCACCTACCGGGGAACACCAACGGGGCTGCTCGGGCTTTTTTTTTTTTTTTTTTTTGCAAGCCAGAGTGAGCTTATCCTAGTGCACTGGTATCTCAAAACCACACCTGACCTTGTTATCTAGCCTCCTGGGAAGGAGGTAAAGAATATGTTCAAGTTATTTAGTCTCTTGCTTGCAAATACAAAGGAGTGGTGCAACTTTAAAACTAGACTTTTGTCTTTATTTGTCCTCGTACGGGGGGGTGGGGGGGGGGGGCTTCATATAAACAACAAACAACCCAAATTTAGTCCGGTCGAAGTAATTGCAATACCATTAAAATCAAAATAAATAAAGGGCGGATGTATACGACGCTTCATCCTCTTAAAACGGAAAAAAAATATTCGCTAAAATTTTACCCTTTGCCCCCAAGCTGTCAACAGAAAAATAAAGAATTTTTTTTTGTTTTCGCTCGATTGCACATCAAAACACTAGAAATACCTTTTTTAAACTTTAGTGTGTACAACTTTATATAAATAAAACGTAAGATGATTATTCACTTCCAAATCAGAAAGCTTTATTGATCACCTAGTTCTTGACCACATAGCGTAGGACAGAACGAGTAACCATTTTTGTATTTCCAACATGGCCGCCACTTTGGAAACAGAAAAATGGTTACTCGTGCTGTCCTACACTATGTGGTCAAGAAGAACTGAGTGATCATTTTACATTCAATTGATATAGTTGTTATTTCAAGGGTGTTAACGTAATCCCACGAAAGAAAAAAAATCTTATTTTTATTTTTCCGATTATATCTTGTAAAGGGTAAAAATTAAAAGGTACCGATATCTAAAAAAAAATGAATCTATTTTATTAAACTAACTGAACACCTCTAAAAAGTGGCTGCAAGTTATTTTCAAAGTATTAATAATTGCACTTTTCAACATTAACTTCTAAGTTTGTTTGTTTTTTTTATTACAAAAAATAAATATAAATTCGGGGCGGCGGGGACATGTTATGTTAAACTAATTTTTAAAATTTTTTTTAATTTTATTTTTTATTTTTAATGAGTCGCCGCTTATCAAAGCCCAAAAGCCACTCGGGGATAAAGGTTAATGAGGTTGTCAGACGGTGTGACAACTCCTTGAAGATTTGAGACGATGGTTGAAACTGGGTAGAATTTGATTTAAGACAACGGCTTAAGAAACATTTGTTAACATTGAACTTCAAAACGATCATGTTGTAGTCTGCTGGGAATCAGTTCTTGGAAAAAACTTTGCTCATGGAAGTTCAGTTTAGTTTTAGGTACACAGAGGAAAATTATGTACAGCGGTTGTAGCTAGACGATCCCTGCTCCCAATCTCCTAGTGAACACCAACAGTGTTCAATTTTAAGATGAGTGTTCATTGAACAGTACTAATCTTAAAACTGAACTAGATTTAAAGGAATAAAATAAAAAAATTGGAGGGGGGGGGTCCGTCTAAATAAATATGTTCATTACTCTCCCACCCCAAAGTGTTTTTTAGTGATATCTGTGGATCCACCCTTTTGGCATATTCTATCATCAATAAAAGGGTGCTTATTTATATGGAGATACATGCGAAATATGGCAGTTCAAGATAAATTAACAGGAATACTTATGGATACACTTACTTATCAGTGAAAAATATTAGTGTACACCAGAAATATCAGAAAATTATCGAGTAGAATTTTAATTAAAAAAATAAAATTAATTTACTATTCGTAGTCCAGTCCACAACGACATTCGCGTCAAGGCAGCGCGTCGTAGATTATTTCCCTTCTAATATGAAGACGCCATGCTGTCTTGTCGTTTGGAGTTCGTCGACTCCGAATAATAAATTAATTTTAATTTTTATATTAAAAGTCTACCCGCTTATTTTCCATAATTTTTGGAACAGTATTCATTTTTCCTCAAAAGTAAGTACATCATAAAGGTTTCTCGTTATATTTTTTAAATTATTTTTTAACTTTTTTTTACATCGATATTCAATCTAGGTGTGACCATGGAGAAGCACCCACTTTTTAACTATTTTATTGTCCTTACCCCGGGGCAACACCGGGTAGCCATGCTAGCATATAATAAAGACATTTACTTTTAAGGAATTCTACAAATGTCGGTAAGAAGTATTTATAAACAACTTAATGCATAAAGAGATTATATTGACAAACAAAAATACTTGTGATATTTCAATTAAGTTTTTTTAGATAACAAGTATGAAATATTTGATAGCAAAATTTTTACGATTCTCCTAAAATTATTTATAACAAGAGACATAAAACAAATTCCTTTTAAATAAATAAATATATATAATCTATGAAGTCAGTGTTTGTTTTAAGTCTAATAACTTCTAGGAAAGAGAGAAAGATTTAGCTCAAACAACCACTTAATAATAGAGCTAAAACACGTGCACCAAGAAGTTAGTTTAAAAGGGGCGTTGATTTTTTACTATGGAATTCCATAGTTGTAACAATTAGCTTTTTTCTTCCTTTCTTTTTTATAGATATAATTAATCGGGAGTTTTCTGTATTTCTTTTATTATTATTTTTATATTGGGGGAAAAAAACGCAAATAATTTCTTTTTAAAAGGACAACTTAACAAGACAATGTATGACAAAATAATGCTAAAACAAATATTTCTTTTGAGAAAAAAAAAATTAGAAACGGAAACAATTTAAATTAAAAGTTTATCCTTAGCCCCCCCCCCCCCACGCTGTCAACGGGAAAATAAAAATAACATTATTTTTTGTGCGATTACACGTCAACACATTGGAGTTTTGTTTTTTTTAGAAACCCCAGCCTCATCTCTGGTATTTTTTTCGGTAAACCAAGACCCTTAATAAATAAATAAATAAATAAATAACTAAATAAATAAATGTGAAACTGACTTTTAGCGGTCCCTTGCATACTGATCACTTTAGCATAAAAAAATGTCAACCTTAAGTCCGAGTGATAATAGGAAAATAAATTTAAAATAAAATAATGAAATGGTGTAGAAACCGTTAAAGGTCAATTTCGCCAAAAAATAACATGCCGTGTAATGACCCAACACTAACCCTAAGTCCGGGTTGGCAATACAAAAAAAAAATGCTGATACTGGTAATTAATAAGCATCCAAAAGATTTTAGTACTTTGACGAAGTCAGTTCCGGAAATGGCCGAAGAAGTTTAACATTTGAAAGCCCGCCGCCTTCCCCTATTTTGTGTAGGAAGTTTTCAACTTTATTTTTTTGAGGGGCTAAAGAATGTTGGTGATTCTGCAGTTTACGAACCGTAATAGTTTTTTTAGATTATTGTTTACAAGTTAAATTCAATTTTACGGAACCTTTTGTTTATTTAACTGTTTGGTGAAAGTACAGAATAGTTAAGAATGGGTTTCTAAATAATAACGTTATTATTTCAGCACGGTCCGTAAACTGTAGAAGTATTTAAAAAATTATAACCCTAACATAACCCTTCCTTCGCATACTTAGTGTAGTCTGCCTTTTTGTTTTTCTTTTTTTTTTTTACATTTTTCGCCGCTTTCAAATCGTAAACTGATTCAGCCATTTCCAGGATTGATTCTGGATTCTCCGTCAAAGTACTTACTAAAATCCGGTACTGATATAGAATGGGACCCAATTCCCGCCAACTTTGCGTCGGCATCTTCCGGCGGCTTACGTAAACTGCCGAAAGATGGCGACGTAAAGTTGGCGGAAATTGAGTCCCATTCTATATCAGTACCCTAAAATCCTTTGGATGCCTATTTCTTACAAGCACCGAAATTGTATGGTAATAGAAGCAAAAATAAATCTAAAATATACCAGTAATTACAATAAAAATGGTTACTCGTTCCGTCCTACGCTATACGATAAAAAATCGGGTGGTTATTTTACATTATATTTATATAGTAAAGTGAACACCACTTCAAGTTAAAAATATTTAATTTTTTTAATCATTTTTCCAGCACCCCTTCCCCTCATGATAAGAATGGGATTCTAAATAATAACGTTATTATTTAGAACCCCATTCTTAACATGAATGGACTTTGTTAACTATTCTGTACCTTCACTCAAATTTTATAAAAAATATTTGCCAAATTATAACTTCCAAAATTATAGTTGAAATTTATAAAGCGTTAAAAAGTTTAATAAACTGAGTTTTGAGAAACAAAAGTTATAAAGTTCAGAGGTTACATCGGCCGAAACGTTGTGAATATAATAACCAAATAATGCAAAATTAAAAAAAAAAAAAACGTAAATTTAACAAATACATTTTTTCGGCAGTTATGGCACACCGTACTTTAGAAGAGAGAAGAGAAAAAAACTCACGTAATAATCATTTTCTTTTAACAGACAAAATTAAAAGAATCGCATTTTTCTTAACTTAAAACTGTCTTAGTTTTAGTAAATTTAAGATGAAAAAAGATATATTTAACAAAAGAAAACGCGCAGACGCAAATCCTCCTACCTTTTTGTTTTCTTTCAGGCCATTATGTACACCAAAATATCCAAGGTATTTTAAGAAACCCACAAAAGTAGACAAAATAACAAATAAGTAAGTATATAGAGAGATTTAAAGTGACTAGTCCGTCTTAAGAAGCGTCACTGAGAAAAACTCTAGACTTTATTCTGTTAATCCGTGTGTTCGTCTACTTTCATTCTCATTCTATTAATCGACTGCAGCGTTCGTATTTGTATTCTGTAATAACGCTTGTGTCTTCTTTCTTTCTTTCTTTCTTTCTCCCCCTTCTTATCTCTCTCTCTATATATATATATATCTCCCTCTCTATATCTCTCTCTCCACCCCTGCCAACCTTCTCGTAAAGAGCACTTTGTGTTCCACAATGAAGAAACGCATTGTGTAGTTTTTGTGCATTGTACCTTTATTTTTAAACTGTTATTAATATTATTACAAGGAATGCAATTTCGTTATTGTATTGTTTTTCTCTCTTCTTCTGGCGTATCCTGGATGCATTAAAATAGATTAGATTATTTATTTGCAAAGTTTATTTCATTTTATTTAAATAACTAGCAGGACAACCCGGCACTGCCCGGGAACATGAGTAACAAGGTAAAAAAAAAAAGATGTTGCACGCATTTTAAAAATGTTAACTCTTCTATTTTGTTACTGGTAAACGTCATTATTGGCGACATGAATTATTTTAAAAGAAAATACAGATGGGAAATTAGTTAAAAACAATTTTTTTTACCTACTCATCTGTGACCTATTTGCGTTAAAAATGATTTTAATAGAAGATATAAACATTTTAATTTACCGTAAATATTGGTTGTGGGTAAAGTAATAAGGGGCCCGGTACCTTACTTCCTAAAAAAAAAGCAGAATGTCTACCACTAATTACTTTACTCACAACTAATAATTACGGTAAATTAAAATGCTTATATCTTCTATTAAATATTAACTCTTTTTTTTTTTCATGCAAATAGGTCACAAATGAGTAGGAAAACTAAACTGATTAAGTAGGAAAATAAATTGATTTTGACTAATTTCCCAGCTGTATCTTATATAAATAAAGATTTTGTCCATCCGTCAGTTAAAATCTTTTAAAGGTAATAATAAATACATTGCGGAATTTGTCCCATTGCAATAATTAATCTTACCTGCTTTTAGAAATAGAAACTTAATTAATAATAGTAAATGTAAATTCCCAACAAATAAAGCGGATGCCATGAGTGGAAATCGAAATCGAAATCGAAACCTTGAGAACTGCAGTCTGACGTTCTACCAACTGACTTATTTGGACTCTATTATAAATAGAGCTTAAAACATTACCGTAACAAAATAATTATATCTTGGGCGTGACGTTATAGATTTATGATTTACGTCATGTTCCAAAGCATGAATTCAAATATAAGTGATAAAAAATAAATAAATGAGTAAACATTTCCAATAGTTTTTTTTACCTCGCCTAATAAACCGGTATTGTCCGGGCCTTCGGGTCTGGATTTACGCCGGTCTATCGGTTGTCCGTCCTGTGCAGTTCTAGGAGGTGCACCCTCCCAGGCTTTGCCTCCCCTCTTTGGGGATGAGTAAGTTTATTGCTTACTGCCTGAGGCGCCCCTACCGGGGAATGCCGACGGGGCTGCCCAGGCAATTTTTAAAAAGCCAGAGTGCTCAAATTCTCGAGCGCTGGTTCTTTCCCACTTTCCCGACCTTGTGTCACATCTTACCTTGTGGGAGGAAGATAAATAGAAGCATAGCATTGGAAATTATTTTAATAGTCCAAGACCATTTATTTTGCTTTAACTGCGTAGTTGCGTTTAAAAACAATTTGATATTTAATGTATACTAGAATTTGGGCACGTAGGTCCCATAATGCTAGTTTCCTTAAAATAATTTATGTCGCCAATAGTAACGTTTACCGGTAATAAAATAGAAGGGTTAAAAAAAAATGTTAAATGTGCAACATCTTTGTTTTAAGTCCCCCCCCCCTCTCTCTCTCTCTCTCTCTCTCTCTCTCTCTCTCTCTCTCTCTCTCTCTCTCTCTCTCTTTCTGTGTGTGTGTATGTGTTCAATAAATTAGAAAGAACGAAAAAGAAAGTTGCCTGATTGCTGTTTGATCTAATTTCAGTGTTGTTTTTGAAACAACTACCCTCTACACTAATTTGGTAACTGGTGACCGCAAGG
>OY744534.1:48991261-49021261 GCA_963556195.1 Sepiola atlantica | reverse complement strand
TTAACAATCAGTTCTAAGTAACAGTCTTTTGAAATGGTAGTTCTTGTTTGCATTGGAAAGATGAGCTGAAATGAAAACTTGATAAAAATGTACACAAGACAGAGATTAATAATATATGTATTGAAATCATAATGCAAGAAATGTCTTGCAAACAAAGTGTGTGTTGCGGCTTAATTAAAAGACCAACTCATCTGATACTGTCTGTTTGTATGATATTCGGTTCGAAATAGATAGACGTATAAACCGCATGCACTCGGCCTTCATACATCTCAATAGTCGCTTATGGAGTCGGCGTGATATCTGTATCATTACAAAGATACATATCCATCAGGCACTGATTCGGAGAATTCTGCTATACTGATGCAAGACCTGGTCTCTCCGAGCCGTGGATATTCGCCGAATAGGTGCTTTTGACTGCCGGTGTCTATGGAGTATCCTGTGACTCAACCTGCTAGACTGACTTCCCAACGCCGTCATCATTTCGCGTGTAACATTCAACCTATTTAAAGGGTTCTGAAACGAAACCGCCTGTGATGGTTCGTGCACGTTTGCCTTCAACATTAGCACCTTCGTCATAGTGGGCAGCTGAAGACTTGGTTAGACACAGTCAAGGCCGATCTCACTTCCCTCATTAGCCCTTAAGTCTACGGTGCATGTCGATGGAAGAAGGAGTGACTCAACTTATTTGTGGACCTGATGCTTAACCGTACGCAATGGGCAGGATTCATCCGTAACGGTGCAAATCAAAGAGCCGGCTCAACCTGAAAGGTGCAAGACGAAACAAGTACAAGTAAGTAAGTTTGTATCATAGCTTACTGTCCGTTTAAGTATGACTGCATTTGAAAGAAAGTTCCTTCTAATGTCTGGACGGATCGGCTTTGTAAATGTGTCCTGTTTGTACAAAGACAATTTCAAAAAGAGGGCGAGAGAGGTTTTTCAACTTTATCTTACCAAAATTAAGTGCCTGGTGATTTGTCAAAAAGAATCATCTTCCCCAATTAAATGGAGCCACTTTAGAAGATAGGGGAGGTGATTTATTAGCAGAAATAACAATTGGAATAAGGATTCTAGACATAAGGTTCGGTATCATTACATCTTTATTTTAATCTTCGTAAGGGAACATAAAAGCGGTGCAAAACTGTTCTGTTCGGGGAATTAATTTTGCCCGTCCCGAGACGGGTAATCTTTTAGTTTACTTATATACAGAGAGCGGGTGAGTGAATGGGGTGGTTTCTGTAACCCTCCCCTACCCTCAGAAATCTATATCGGTACCTGATATTATGGATTTCAATCTATCAGTGTCAAATTACTTTATATTCCTCAATGCTCATGAGATTCTTCTGAACTGATATTTATAATTATTCTTGGAAAGATTTGTGGGCATGTAAAATATCTGGCGAAATGCCAGAAGTGAAAGTCACCCAGTGAAGATCAAACTCCTTCCTGTATAAATGGCCTAATATTGGAGATACATATATCGATTACTATACTCAACTAGCAAAAATATGCCACTTCTGGTCGCATATATTTGCTAGTATATCACTACTCCCCCCCCCTACTCCAAACACACCAAAAGAAAGGAGATGATAATCTCTGGGAAGATGGTATCATGATCACAGAACAGATACTAAACTACTCCCTCCATCCCCAAACAAAAAGGGAGGAGGTAAGCCTTGGAGGAGGTTATCATGACAGACGAATATATACTATAGACTGCCCCATTACAAAGGAGAAGGAAATGCCTAGGAGGATAATATGATGACGAGTGAACAGATACTACACTATCACCCACAAAAAGAGGAGATAATGCCTGGGAGTATGATCTCATTTTTTTTTTTTTTTTACTAAAAGGTCACCACTTATCAAGGTCCAAAGGCCACTCGAGTATAAGGGTTAATGAGTGTCAGGTGGATGGTGAGACAACAACGTGAGGATTCGTAACGATGCTGGAAATTGGGCATAATTTAAATATTTAGAAGGACGGCTCAATAAGAATTTGTTTACTACATTAGACTTGAAAACAACTATGTTGTAGTCAGTTTGGAAGCAGCCCCGCAGTATTGTGTTCCACAGACGAGTAGTTCTAGGAAAGAAACTTTGCTCATGGAAGTTTCGTTTAGTTTTAGGCACACACACAGAGAAGGGAAATCATAACAGCAGAACAGATACTACACTACCCTACCCCTGAATTGAGCATTGAAAGATAGTACAATCATACAATTAATAGAAGTAATAGTATGAATTAATAGAAGTATAATAGTATAATTTGGGCTTCAGACAAACAGATACCAAATCTCCATTAGTAATAGATGTGAATTGATCAATGTTTGTTTCCCTAAAGTTTTTTTCCCTATATACTTTAATAACACAAAATACATGCTAAAATATACATTAGTTTTGGGACGTAGTTTGGCTTGAAAGAAAATTCTGTTTTAATTGTTCCAATTAGCCGTAATTTATAATTACTGAACAAGTCAACCATCTCGGTCTTAGCTATCTATGTATGTCTCTTAACCTTTCTCACTCTATGTTGATTTAACCACTCTTTAATATCTCTTAATGTCTTTCTGTGCGAATAACTCTCTTTGTTTTAAGTGTGACCATCTAATTTACATATGTGTGTCTGTACACACCACAAACACGTATGTAAATTCAGTGGAAAAATAATAAGTCTCTTTACTTCTATATAGGAATAATAAAGAATAATAATACTTCTATACTACTACTGTTGCTACTACTATTACAACTCCTGGTGCTACCAGATCAGGCTGTCTGAAGATATTGGCTTCCTGACCAAAAATGCATCAAACATTGATGTTATTGGTTTTTTTTCCTTTCTCTTTGCAAAACTCAATCATGTTCTGCAAAGCCAAAAACAAAAACAACAATTTTCCTTGAAGCATAAAAACTTTTACCAAAATGACTGAATTCGGCATTAAATAACCTGAAAAGGGTTGATATGTCATAAAATAAAGCAACCAAACTATTACAACAACAATAGCAATAACAACATCGATAATAATGATAATAATAATAATAATAATAATAATAATAATAATAATAATAATAATAATAATAATAATAATAATGATAATAATAATAGTATCAATAATAATAATAATAATAATAATAATCTATTACTAATCGAGATTTGGTATCTGTCTGTATTCGAAACTATACTATTACTTCTATTAATTATACTATTGTATCATGCAGTATCACTCTCGTATCCTTTCTCTCCATGCCACACATATCCTCAACTCTCACTGAACAGGTTTCACTTTCATACAGCATCACAGTGTAACACTCTGCTAGCATCTCTAGAATATAGCATCGTCCATGGTGGACAAAGATACAATCTTATGTATCAAGTAAAGTGAGATTTTCCCCAATTTCAGTGACCGATATAGCTTCATAAACAAAAGCTATACATAAAAATCTGCTTTGTATGCAATTTAGGCTAATTATTGGTACGTATTTTCAGAAGAAAAAAAATGTCCTTTTGTCCAGATTCATAGATTTTTATATTTTGTCCGATTAGCCATGTTCTCTATGATTACTAATCCTATCAGAGTAGTAGGGGTGATTACGCCCCCCCCCCCCACCACAACACTAAATCCCCCTCTATCGACCCATAACACTGCAAAAGAAATACGGTAGAAATCTAATTAGGGTCACTTTTTCGCATTACACTATCTGTCTGCTCACTTCATATTAATTACTGTGCCTATCAGCAATTACACCGCTAATTAAAAAGGAAATAAACTTCTTTTTTTTTGTTTTAATTTTATCATTATAAAAGACATTAAGTTTAATTGGAAAAAAAACTCCAAAAAAAGAATGTTTTTTATGAAAAGACATTGGAAATATTAAAATGACCGTCTCATAATGTTTTATTGCTCGATTGATTAATGGGGAGGCAAATAACAATTCATTAATAAAATGTCTTTTTTCAAAACAAATATGCAAGTATCAGGAAGTTTCACTGGATGTCCTTCTGGCTTGGAAGGCCACGTGCAGGCTCAAGGCGTTTCCACGAATAATCGCGCTGGAGAGGCGCTCGTAAAGCCAAGTCAATTGACGATGGTACTCGGTGTGGCGTGTCATTAACAAACCAAGACTATTGAAGAAGTTGCGTGTATCGGGGCCTATTGCCCCACTTGTCTCCATGGCGATCAGTTGAAACACAAAGTTACGTTTTTAGATTACAAAGAATTCACAAACATCAACAATCGTTTCTTTCAATTCAACTCAATTCAATATATTGATAAATATTCGCATGTAGGAGTGACTACGTCTCCCCCACCACTACAACACTAAATCCTCATCCTTCGACCCACAACACTGCAAAATAAATGCGGTAGAAATCTAATTAGGGTCACTTTTTCGTATTACACCGTCTGTCTGCTCACTTCATATTAATCACTGTGCCTATCAGCAATCACACCGCTAATTAAACACACTTTGCAAAGTTACGTTTTCAGATTACAAATAACACACAAACATCAACAATCGTTTCTTTCAATTAAACTCAATTCAATATATTGGCAAATATTAGCACAGGGTTAGAAGCATGTAAAAGCAAGTTATGAAAGAGGGGAGGTGGTTATGTACAGAGGTAATTATCCAAAGATCCATCCAGTGTAGCCTTGAACTGTTTGGACGTCTTAAGGCTGACCATGGCTTCCAGCAGCTTGTTTCACAGCTCAGCAACCCAAGTAGTATCTGTTCCGATGGATACTGCACGCCTGTCCTGTGCAGTTCTAGGAGGTCCACCCTCCCAGGTTTTGCCTCCCCTCTTTGGGGAGGAGTAAGTTTATTGCTTACTGTCTGAGGCGCCCCTACCGGGGAATGCCGACGGGGCTGCCCAGGTAATTTTTAAATGGCCAGAGTGCTCACCTCTCGAGCGCTGGCTTTTCAAACCCCACTTTCTCGACCCGATCTTGGGTCACATCTTACTTGTGGGAGTAAGATAAAACTGGCCTTGTGCCTAACTCCTGGGGAGGAGTAAATAAAACCCAAACTGAAAAAGAAGCCTTCCGACAATTCAGTTGAAATCGTCTCAGGTACAGCTTTTCGGAATTTCCACGAAGCTCTTTGTGCGGGGCTAGTGTATCTTCCTTTCTATGATGTTCTTAGAATATAGATAACATAAAAACCGTCCCCTACAATTCTGTTTTAAACCCATACTTAAACATTACATACTATTTTTCACTTTCGTTTGTAACAGATGAGTGCTTCAGTTTTAGTATAATTACTGCCTTGTTTTCTGTCAAACAAACTTGTAGAGGAATGCACTTTAATCAATTAAATTACAAAAGCTAACAGTACAAAAATATATACAACAAGCCGCGCGTGCGTGGTCCCCCTATGTATGTGACTCGATGTGGCGAGTGTAAAATGCAATAAATTTGGGCAATTTGGGCAATTTAGGGCATTTTTGACCCCCCTTTGACCCTCTGGGGGCGTGAACCAGAATTTTTCTGAGGTCAAGGATGCTCATTTTATATCCAGAACAATTGCCTCTACATTTTGGCCAAATTTCAGAAAACTTGAATGGATGGATCAAACGTTATGGGAGGAAAGAGTCATTTTTTGCCATTTTGGGGGCTTTTGACCCTCTGCTGGCGCGAACCAGATTGTTTCCAAGGTCAGCGATACTTATTTTCTATTAGGAACAATTGCCTTCACATTTTGGCCAAGTTTCAGAGAAATTGATTGGATGGATGAAAAGTTATGGGGCAAAAAATTTCATGTTTTTGCCATTTCGGGGCCTTTTGACCCCCTGGGTGGCTAACCAGATTTTTTTTCAAAAATCGGAGAATGTCACTTTCTAACCTGACCAAAGTTACAACTTCATGCAAAATTTCAGAGAAATTCAATGGATGGTTGCGGAGAAAAATCCGGACGGACATGCCTCAAAACATAAGTCCCCCGAGTTAGTAACTCTTACATATTCTTATATTCATGTTCAATGGTGGAGAAAAGCGGAAGAATGCATAGTCATCGTTACTTGCTTTTCATATGGGCATTCCTCACGAGATAATAGCAGCCATAACCACTCAGTTTACATAGTAACCGAATCTAGCATAGCCACCATGCCATACAAGAAAGTAGCTTATCAAAATGGTCAGTTTCCATAGCAGCTGGGTCGCTAGTGTTTAGCCAGACAATAATTTTTGTTTAAACAGTTATCTTCTTAAGCATAATACTTAGAAAAATTACTTTGTTTACAAATGCATTTACTCCTATAAAATAGCACCTTCCTTCCCGTGTTTGTGTATAGACACTATTATCTCACCCCCAAACAAACAATTAAAAACACAAAAACCTCATTGTAGCTACGTACATACGTTGATGTGAGAATGTTCATTCTTAGTTATGAAATAATACGAATGTGTAAATGTTCATTTTTATTCATACATTTCATTTTCAGTTATTTTTCATTTTAATTTAAATTTAAATTTAAATTTTACTTATTCAAATCTAGATCAGTTTTTTGTCCAGAATATTTGCTTACTCTTCTGATTTAATGCTGATCTTCTTAAAAATAATATCTAGAAAAATTAAATTATTTATAAATACATTTAATTCGATAATATAATATCTTCCTTCCAGTGTCTGTGTATAGACACTATCATTCCTCGAAATTTAAAAACACAATAAAATCCCTCGCTTATATGTACATACGCAGAGCACAACAAATAATACTTATTGATAGTTAAACATTCAATTAAATTACTTATATAGGGTTCAGGGGTGGGAGCGGGATTTTCTTGCTTGTTTTCAATTTTCCATGACAACGCCGGTGCATGGGTCCCGCTAGTGGATAATATAGAAGTAAAGAGACTTATTGTTTTGTCATGTAATTTGCATACGTATTTGTGGTGTGTACTGACTCATGTATGTAAATTAGATGGTGACGCTGAAAAAAGAAATCCACTCTTTCTCTAAATGCTCAGAAACACACTAGGAAATATTGGAAAGTGGTTGAATCAGCACAGAATGAGAAGAGGCGAGAGAAATACTAAGAGTGAATGGATTATATGTCCAGTCATGTTTGTTTATTTGTTTGTGTACAGCCTAACGTCTAGATCGTTATCAGACTTAGTAAAAAATATTGGTCATGGTTTAACTTAAGGTATGCATGACTTATGTTCTTGTTATGTAATGATACGAACTTTTAATTGTTCATTTTTATTTATACAATCAGTTTCTATTTAGTTTCATTTTAATTCAAATTTGATTTAGATTTTACTTATCAATCAAATCCAGAGCCGGTTTTTGCTTACTCTTCTAATTGAACGCTAATCTTCTTAAAAAAAAAAAACACTTAGAAAAATTATTTCATTTAAAAATACATTTAATCCTATAAAGCAGTACCTTCCTTCCAATGTATGTGTATAGATACTATTATTTAAAATCTCACCTCAACATTAAAAACACAAAAAACTCCTCGTCTCTATGTATGTACGTTACTGAGAGGATGGATGCTCTTTCTTAGTTATACAATAATACGAACATGTAAATGTTCGTTATTATTTAGAAATTTAATAATTAATACTATGAATAATGCTTATAGAAAGTTAAAGATTTGAGTAAAAATACTTGTTTGGGGTTCAGGAGTGGGAGCAGAAGTTTTTTTATTTTTTCCAAGACAATGTCAGTGCACGGTTTCTCCTAGTTATTAAAAGGTTCACAGTAAACAAACAAAAAAAAACCCCAACCCAGACACAAATAAAAGGATTATAACAATTTACACCGGTGCAGTAAGTTAAATATTATTTCATTAACTGATTTTACTTCATGTAGATGCAAGCCTGTCATGTTTTGATGTAAAAGCTCTCAACAGTGCATTATTAAAGTGAGCAATGGAAATGGAGAATGGCTGACATCTCGCTTCGATGTTAGTTCCGCCAGCTGGAAATTATTGATTACAACATGGCACCGTTTAATCAGTTCACTTGGATCATCTAATATATAAAAGGCAGTTGTCTGTATTTTTTTGTTTCATTTTACTTCAGTCGAAGTTCTCAGAAATCAAGGGGCCCCTTCTTGGGGCTAACAATGTATCTCTATATGAGATACATATATATTCGAATATTCCATTAAAGTTTTCCTTTACCTCGCAAACGTTGAAGTTACTAACATTAATTTTCCTCTCCCCAATTGACCAGTTAACTATTTTTTAGTATATCTTTCTTGTGGTCTTAGCGGATTCAAGGACAAGAATTCATCTAGTCTGGTGGAGTATACAGCTTAGTGCTGTGACTATAGACAACATCACTTGGAGAAGGTGCACCATTCCTCATATAACCCAGTATGGAGTAGTCATATCGATGGGATCTTATTTGGGCTTTGAATACTATGTTATTTTGAATATTTGGTCAGGGTTTACTTGTAGGGGGAAGTATCCTCATGTCTGGTTGTTCTGACAAACCCCTGTACAGGGAGACCTTAGACACTCGAGGACAGTGTCTAGTAGGCATTCAAGTTCCATGTATGTATGTATGTATGTATGTATGTATGTATGTATGTGTCTAGCTAAAACTCAAAATCTACAAAACAAACACCCGCAAAGTTGGTACTTTCTTGATCGGCGTTGCCCTGGGCGAATAATATCTAAAATAAAAATCTAGTCATTTTTTGGGAGGTCAACTGACATAGATTTCATTACGGGAACTTGGTTTTTCAGTAATTTTTTTAAGCCATTTTATTTACTAAAGGGAAGTAACTTTGATTTTTTTTATCAAGGAGTTAAATCCATTATGCCGACACATTCCTCGAGGAATTTATATAAAGGAGAGTTATCTGTGTGTATGCGTGTGTATGTCCAGCTAGAGAAGAATAAGCTGCATAGAGGAGAAAGAGGGAGGTAGAGAGAGGGAGTGGAAAACGAGGCACGGGGAAAGAGAGAGAGATAGAGAGACGGATAGAGAGAGGTAGAGAGAGGTAGAGAGATAGAAGTTTTAATAGAAATGTTACACTTTTGCCCCAGCAAATCTAATATATAAAATTAAGTCGGCCGCATTTTCCAAGTTAGACCTAAATAACAATGCATATCACAAATCGATATTTGATTCTGCCTAGCCATCTGTTATATTATTGTTGTACCATGTTCTTTTCAATAAAAATAATTCGCTTCAGTTTCTTTCAAAGAATACTGGGTCGCCCTTGTTTACACATACACTATTTTTTGTTTAAACGGTTATTTTTTTTAGAATAATATTTAGAAAAATTACTTTATTTACAAATACATTTAATCCTATAAAATAGTACCCGGAAGATTGGTGGAATAAAGACATTTTTTAATTATGACCTAAAAAGCAAAAATCAGATTATGTCATTAATAAAAAAAATTCTTGTTACTCTATCTATTTTAGCTACCAGATAAATAATTATATATTTTTGCACTAAATAATAGCCTATTAATTACTTACAATTATTTGATTAGCATAACAGTAGATAAAAATTTACTTTTAAAACAAATACTCAAACTGTTACAGATATGTCATTCGTAAATGGTGTTTTTATTTCTAAGCATAACTCAAATAATGTAAGGGAAATAATTCCTATTTTAACTTGAAGTAGTTATCTTCCTTACATGAGCATTTCTTTTTCATTCTCTATATTAATAACATCGTACATAACTTACACACTAGTATTAAAAAATAACTTGACATTACTGAATCCTGAGCAACACCGGATAGGTACAGTTCGTAACTCATATATGTGCAGGATTCAAGATGGAGGGCCATTAGAAAATGCTGAGAAGACGGCTAGAACAAAGGTGCTTGGATACCCTATATCAAGATCTTAAGATAGTCGGACTTCATCCTGACCAAGCCTTTGACCGTGTATGGTAGAGAGAGAAATCCAGTGCGGTTACTGCTATGTAGGATAGACGCAGAGGAAAATGATCATGTCTTGGTCATAACTCAGTTATTGTGATTTGTTTAATGGAAATCGCTCATGACAAGGCATGAAGTCACTTGATGATGTAAGGAGCTAGCAAAAACGAAAGATGATTATCGCAAAGACAGGAGATGCCTATTGGCCTTAGTCTTGAAAAAACCAAAGCTGTATGTAAGAGGAAAACAGTCAGCAGGAAGAGAATTCCACAAGCCTGGAGTTCTTGGAAAGAGGCTACTGGAATAGGAAGCTGTATTACAATGAGGCATCAAAACAGCGAATTGATGGAGACCACTAGACCAACGAGTCAAAAGAGCTAGAACAAAGAAAGCAGGGAATAAATCACACAATTCCGAAGAACACATGCCATAATAGTACTTATAGAAAATACTGTGAGAGAGAGGGTGCAGAGATCAACAAGGGGTAGGGCCAATCAAATTACAGATATCTCTCTGCACCTTATCAAAAACCCTCAAATGGAACAGAGATTCACCAGTCCAAATATGACAACAGTACTCCATGGTCTGATAGTAGATTTGTAGAGATAGAGAATAGCCTCAGATGTGAGAAAGTGTTTGTAGCGATAGAGAGAACCGACTTTACAAGAATCAGAAAGAGCAATGGATCTAATATATTTATTTTATGCATCTATGGATCTCTATAATAAGTACTGCCTGTTGATCTATCACGTTTAAGTTTGGTAAAGCATTTTCGTTGGTCAATCGCTATACAGGGTCGGGCAGCTAAATTGGTACTTTTTTTTATTTTTACAAAATTCATAATTTAAAGGATTAAAAATGGAAAGATATCATTTTAACATTTATTTATTTAATTATTACAGTCTATTGAACAAAATTATTCAATATGAGCAGCCTTTGCATCACTTATTTTGGAGATTCTTTGACGAACGCGTGAACAGCTCCTCTTTATTTTATTGGGATCGAGATTGCGAAATGCTCGTTGAATGGCTGTCTTCAATGAGTTTATATTTGGGTGTGGATTGACATTAGTCTGTCCCTCGACGACGCCGAATAGATAATAGTCGCAAACATTTAGATCTGGAGAGCTGCTGGGCCAAATATCCTTCGGAACAAACAAGGGAAGATTCTCCTTCATGAAATCTTGGACTTTCCTGTATCCATGCACTGGTGCCGAGTCTTGGATGAGCATGACTTTCGTAGGGTTGTAGTTTCTACGGATCCAAGGCAATAAAACATTATTAAGAATGTTTAAATACTCCGCTGTGTTGATTTTGAGACCCGCTTCGATGGAATCAGGAGGCATCACCTTTCCATCACTTGCCACGGCCGCAAAACCATCACAGAAGCAACATTTTTGCTCTGCATCACAGGATGAACTTCCGAAGAGTCACAGGCAATAATTCGAGTGTTCTAGCGATTTGAAACCTCATCCACGATGAACTTTTTCTCATCAATAAAAATGCGCACATGTCCTCCTTTGTGTTTCAGATGGTTGATAAGCTTGGGGCATCTTTCAACTCTGATGGCTTTTGAACGGGCAGTGAGGAGATTATGGCGTCTCCTAACGTAGGACTTCATCCCAAGGTCTTCGTTGATTGCTCTGCTGATAGTTCTGCGACTCACATTGCGCTTTTTTGCCAGTTTCGACATCGACTGACTTGGGTCTGCCTTTATCGACCTTTTTAGTCCCACCAGGAAAGTTTTTGTGCGCTTTCGATCACTACGAGTACTGTGCCGACTTCTCTCAACCTTACACTCGACATCGAAATTAGCCACAACCCGATAGACAGTCGTTTTTGCATAGCCAGTGCTCTTAACAATGTCCGAAGGAGAACTCCCGGCACGTCTCATTTCGCATATAGTTATTCTTCGTGCTAATTCCGCCATATTAAAACAAATTTGAGTAAATATAATTATGCTATCTTGCAATAAAGTGTTTAAGGATCCTTAGTAAAAAAAACCGTAATCATATGATCAAAAATAAAAAAGATATTAGCATTTTAAATTAGTTCCAATTTATCTGCCCGACCCTGTATTAATAACATCATACGTAACTTACACATTGAAATAGTATTTTTATCACGAAATGTACAGATCGAATGAGTACATCTGAAGAATATCTGTTCTTGTTTAAAAAACATAAAGAAATAAAAGCCAGCATTTCAAAAATAGAGTTAAACCGTTTGAGTGTTTTTTTCTGTTTAATATTCCATAAGAACAGATATGTAAATTTCCGCAAAATTCTGGTTTTCCAATTCTCTTGAAATTAAACTGTTGGGGCCAGAGTTATCCCCCTTGGAGTAAAAGAGGCTTAGATCTCAAATCTTGTGGTGAACACGAGATTTTCTTAGGGACTCGAGTTGTCTAGAATTAAAACGAAATTTTGTCCCCATAAGCTCTCTAGATGTGCTATGAAATGATACTGACTTTTAACGTCCACTATAAAAAAAAAACATGGGAAAATGTAAGTTTTTGCATTGTGTTTCACTTGTGCCTTTTTGTAAGGTTTAAAGAAATATTGTGTGCATACTTTTGTTGTCATCTGAACAAATGTATTCTGCATGTTTAACATGTCTCATTTACTGTCTTTCTAGTTTGTCATAGACAAACTATTAATAAATGAACTGTCCTTGTCCTTTGTAGTAGACACACTATTAATAAATGTATTGTCTTTTTTCATTTGTTGCATACAAACAATTAATGAATGTACTGTCTTTTTTTATTTGTTGCAGACAAACTATTAATAAATAAACTGTCTTTGCCCTTTTGCCATAGAGAAACTATTAATAAATCGACCGTCTTTGTCCTTTTATCATAGACATAATATTAATCGTAGACAAACTTTACATAAATGAAATGTCTTTTTTTGTTGCAGACAAACTATTAACAAATGAACTGTCTTTGTCCTTTTGTTGTAGATAAACTATTAATAAATGAAATATATTTGTTCTTTGTTGTATACAAACTATTAATGAATGTAGTCTTTTTTCATTTGTTGCAGACAAACTATTAATAAATGAACTGTCTTTGCCCTTTTGTCGTAGAGAAACTATTAATAAATGAACTGTCTTTGTCCTTTGTTGTAGACAAACTATTAATAAATGAACTGTCTTTGTCCTTTTGTCGTAGACAAATTATTAATAAACTAACTGTTTTTTCCTTTTTTCGTAGAAAAACTATTCATAAATTGACTGTTATTCGCTTTTTGTTGTAGACAAACTATTAATAAATGAAATGTTTTCGCCATATGTAGTGGAGAAATTATTAATAAATCAACCGTCTTTGTCCTTTGTCGTAGAGAAACTATTAATAAATGAACCGTCTTTCGCCTTTTGTTGTAGCAAACTATGAATAAATGAAATGTCTTTGTCCTATGTCATAGACACTCTATTAATAAATAAACTGTCATAGTCTTTTTATCATAGACAAACTATTAATAAATGGACTGTCCTTTTCTTTTATGCATAGACAAACTAATTATAAAGTAACTGTCTTAGTTCTTTGTCGTAGACAAACTATTAATAAATGAATTGCCTTTGTCCTTCGTCGTAAACTAACTATTAATAAATGAAGTTTCTTTGCCATTTTTCATAGACAAACTATTAATAAATGAAATGTTTTTGCTCTTTTTTTTCTTGTAGACAAACTATTAATAAATTAAATGTTTTTGTACTTTGTTGTAGACAAACTATAAATAAATGAACTGTTTTAGCCCTTTCTCATAGACAAACTATTAATTTCTCAATCGTCTTTTACTGTCTGATACTCATGTCATATGTGTTGCTCAAATTATAACGCTACACGTCTGTATTGATGATTGCCACTTACTTATAGAAGAAGGCCATCTCTACAAGATTGCAATGTCTGGTTGTGGGCACGCAGATGACTCAGCATGTTACACTTTTTTACACACATCGTCATTTCTTTATCAGCGTGGGTCTTGTAGAGATATATATGCATGTAGATGGCCATGTTGTGCGCTTGTACGACACGGAGAGCATGCTCCCCTTTCTCAAAACCTGGTTTAAGTGATAACCCGAAGCACGATAACTGAGAGACAATTTAGAGTGCAGGTTTTATATTAGAGTTTCCGTCTCCTACATGGATGATCTAACAAAATCTTCTTTTTTTTAAGTAAAAACAAGTCTCCAATCGAAAAACTGTACGAAAATGAATATTTATTTCCTCAGACTTGCAAATATATTTCAAAAGTTTAAGGCAAGCCTCTCCAACGTATAACAGACAACACTACATGGTGAATATTAGTGGACCGTGCGTGCAGAGAATAAATTTAGTTTCTCCTCGTGTGCATTGCTTTACTTGATTAAACAGAATATAAAATATTCTAATTTTTCCAAACTTAATACCGGAACAGAAACAGAAAATCGCTATTGTTATATAGTGAAGGGAGGCTCCGAGGGAGGGCGCCCTAAAAGGTAGGGGGAGCTGAAGCAGAAGTTGAAAACCATGTGACTTCCGCCCAGAAGAACGGTTCTGTCTCTTTAGCCTGCGACCAGTCAGTGAAACAGATGTGAGAAACAAGCGGCCATTTGCCAGCCTGGCAGGTGACCGGGGAGGTGGAGTGCAGTGTAGCCAAAAATGGCCTGACTAATATGCTAAGGGTATCTCTTCTTCCAAGTGATTCTTTCTAGATTTCTTTCTCTCTCTCTCTCTCTCTCGTACACATACAGTTGATTTGTTTCTTTATCATGTTAAATAAACTCTTTAAAACCAACCTGGTGTCCACAAGGTTTTCAATAAATAGCCGTATTCAATGGTGCGAGCATTGACGAAACCTGAGTTACAACCAAAGATGCACGGGTGTATGATGGTATGCACCCGTGACAGTAAGCAGTATCTAATGTTATTAAGCAAGATGGCATGAAGAGAGATTGTTGTTTTAGTGATTAATATGATCGGATAAACAACTGAAGAATATATATATATTCAATATTCTCATTCTATCAAGATAGGCAATGTGTGGTTAGAAAATTCAAACCGTAATCTATCCATAAGTGAAAATAAACAGGGTTTCAAAGACAATCCAACTCTCAACCACTCTGCACTTCTCCTTGCTATCTGAAAATCAACTGATACTCTTCAATACAAAAAGTACAGTTTTTATACTTATAACACCATCACCTATGCAAATTGGCTTCCAGCCAGAGCCATCTAGCTTTAGAAACTCTAAACAGGCAATCTGCAAAGGGGAGATAACTCAATTGACAACTTGACTGCTAATGCTATCTCTATTAACAGCTATTGTCACCAAGGCAAATTAAAGGAGCACAGTAGTATGAGAAATAAATGAGAGTAGACTCTGTCAATCATTCCTCTTTATTGTCACACTACGAGTGACGACATGATCCTTGATCTTCAAGAACAATAATTGGTTTCATAATCCGCCATCCAAGCCGGGCGTTTTCGTTCATGTTGCGACTTTCATACGGGTTCTTCTTGGAGACTTCAACAACCTCTTCATCTGATGCTAAGGAAACTCTCTGTATATCTAGTACATGGCATGGCACTCCGTTAATTGATACTTTGCTTTTAGATAGTACCTCAGGGAAGGCCTGTGGACGAGTGGTTATAGCACTTGTGTTTGGGCTGGACGACCCGGGTTCGATCCCACTCACGGCATGCGAATTTTCGGGTCTGAAAACTCCCTCTGTCCACCCAGCAGTAAATGGGTACCTGATTAAAACTCAGGGAAGGTTCAAGGCAGTGGAAGGAGAGGGATGGGCTCCGCCTTCCATATGCTGTGCCCTAGACACGGTGATTCTTAACAAATCACCGCTGCTACGGCCATGGGCAGTGTGCGATGTCGGCAACGACACTCGTGCGCGTCCAGGCTATGCGACCTTTACCTTTAATACCTCAGTTACTTTCCTCTCTCCCATCAGGTTGTATATCTAACATTGGGCGGTTTCACCCACACCTCCTTTTTCGCTTGCCCTTGTTCCACTCTCCCATTATGGCCAGTGGAAGTCGCCATTCATACGTGAAAACAGATCGATGTGGCACTGACGTTTCGTCTTGGTCAGCCTTCGGCGCCATGTTATACCAAAAGACTGCTTCTTGGGGCGAAATTTGTCTTCTTGCTGCCACAGCTTTTATAATTCGATGGTGTCTCTCTATAAAAATGACGTAACTCTAAATAAAATAAATCTTATACTTACTTCAATTGAATTGGAAAATTATATTTCAACTGTAAATATTTTTTTGAAAACCTTAAGATTTGAAATCCTGTTTGCAAAGCAAAAACAACACGGCATTCTAATGTAAAACAACTTTTTTTTTTCGTTTCTCCTCTTGATCAACATTTGCTTATAGGCCTCCTGTCATATTTGTCGCCTGTATCTCTTAGAGGCCTGTAGTATAAAGCGCCATGCTACCGACACAAGCTGCGGCCTAGGCATGGCAGGTTAAAATCCCATCAGGGTTGTTGAATCATCTACATGAACGTAGCGCTATCAGCGTCGCCTCACTGATATTACCCTGAGTCTGACTGATTATAATCTAATAGCGGTGTAGAGTTATGATGAACGAATGCTTTTTTCCTAGCAGATTATCCAGATAGCTACTCATTACGTAGACAGTCTTGTTGTGTATATAACACATAGGAGTAGTTTGCTCTCCTCGGCATGGATATCTTCATAATGGCTTTATAGGTCACTGATTCCATTTTCACCTCCTGTCGCTTTGATCTCCTTTATTTTTTAACCTTAGTGTAGGCTGCAGAACATTATATCACGTTTAAACAAATTCAAGCTTCTCTAACTGCAAAAGTGATCATATCAGTAATGCCATATTGAAGCTGTAAGTAGGGGTGGGACGTAATGGGTGAAAATTTCAGATTCATGTGAGTAGTATTTTTTTGTGTTCATTTATACATAAATACCACTAAACAATCAAACATTTTGAAAATTTTGCAAAATTCAGAAGGTGCAGGCCAAAAATAGCCGTTAGGGCTCCACGAGACTCAAAATCCGTCATTTTTCGGTGAAAAAGTGGTTTCATGCGACATTGCAGGTTCTGAAACATCCTCAAAAGCTATGAATGGATATAAATGATTAAATCTGATATAGTACTTTAATTTAGGACCATTTTCAGGCTGTGAAAGGGTTTTCATGAATGTAAAATAGCCAAAAACTATTGGCCTGCACCTTGTGAATTTTGCATAATTTTCAAAATGTTTGATTGTTTAGTGTTATTTATGTATAAATGAACACAAAAAAATACTACTCGCATGAATCTGAAAATTTCACCCATTACGTCCCACCCCTACTGTAAGCTGTTTTCCACTGTATGCGTAATAGTTATGATTTATAACAGCTGTCTTGTGGTGTGCTAATATCAATATCACATTTTTAATTTTTACCTATACGGTATAAGCACGTTGACAGACGATTCTTGTTAAATCACAGAAGTTAAGCGACTTTGAGTCTGGCCAGTATCAGATGGGTGATCATTTGGGAATACCAGGCTGTAAGTGTGTGCAAATTATTCCTATTTATGTTGGATAATGTCCCTATGGGAATGGACGTATCTGTTGGAAATCGTTGGTTTGACTTGCACGAGTTAACGCGGCTGCAGTCGACTGCAGAATAGGGCTTGTTCTCACAGTCAGAGGTAACAGACGTGACAAGCTTACCGTGTGACGAGACCCCAGATCAAGGGTCAGTCTGCACCTGCGAGAGGCTCTGTGACGTCACTCGTTCTCGTGAGAAGCGAGTTTTCGTCAGTCTGATTCGGAAGGCGAACCGAGCAGGACGTGCGATTCACGATGTAAAAATAAGGGAAATATTTCTCTTAAGGGAATACAAGCGAGAGAAATCCTTTACCCCCCACTTCTCTATGAATGGTTAAGAAAACATTGTTAACTAACTACGATAAAGTAGTGGTTTACTCTCTCCCTCTCTCTCGACGTAGTGAATGACCCCCAGTTGAAATAACAACGCTTGTAATAAAATGAATTAAATTTAAAAGAAGAGTTTGTCTTCTGAGTGCGTCATGAGGCTTTTGTTGCTGACACGGACGGTGTAGTTCACGGCAGGAAGGAAAGAACAAAGAATTCATCCGATAGACGACACGACCACCCTCTACAAGCGAGGGAGAAATCTAAGTTATGCAACATTTGCTTGTTTAATCCATGAAAGGAACATTTAGCGTTTGCACCACCCTTTTCTGACACTAATTAACGAGAGGAACTTTTAATGTTGTCACCGTCCTTTTCAAAACGACCAGCATGCTGGAAGGAATGTGATATTTTGTGTTCGGAACTAATAGCTGAGGCGGAAAGAGTTAACAATGCAGATTCTCTTAATTTAATCTAGACTAAAAGTATCATTATTATTAGGAGTGGGACGTAATGGGTGAAAATTTCAGATTCATGCGAGTAGTATTTTTTTGTGTTCATTTATACATAAATAACACTAAACAATCAAACATTTTGAAAATTTTGCAAAATTCAGAAGGTGCAGGCCACTAGTTTTTGGGTATTTTACATTCATGAAAACCGTTTCACAGCCTGAAAATGGTCACCCATTACGTCCCACCCCTATTATTATTAGTTTGTTTTGGAAATGCTTATGGAAGTTTATTTGTTCCTATTTGCTTGCCTCCCCACGAGGATAAAGTTAGACACCAAGTCGTTTTTTAATATGGGGAAAATCCAGCTCCGCCAAAATAAGGCACTCTCGATTGGAACAAAAATTAAAATTACTTCAGTCTTGAAGGACTTCTATCTTGCATTTATATTTTGCTGACCATGTGCGTTTCAGAGAAATATTCTTCATCAGTTCAGACTCATGGTTCTCAAATTTTGGGTTACTTGTGCTATTGTTATACAGGCACTGGGAGGACGACAAAACCTCCCTGCAAAAAAAATAAAATACAACCTTGAAGATTCCTTCAACAAGTGCTTCAGTATAACCTGCTAATCTACACATGTGTTGACACAACTGAAAACCCACTCCTCGGGTGGAATTGCTGTTCTCAATCATAAGGCGAAGCTTACTGAGGAGAGTATGCTTTAAAAAATTACCTTTCAAAGTGAAATAACTCAGATTAAAAATAAAAAAATACAAAAATAATTGAAAAATAAGCTGGTTTTTAATTTTTTTTTATTTTAGATTTTTTTTACTACATTGCAAACAGTGATACAATTGGATATCTTTTATTCTACCAGGACATAGAGTGACCCACAATGGGCATGAGATGAAGATGACTTGTTCACATTTTTTAACATTTGATTGTCTTAGTAAAAAAGTAAATAATAATACAGAAAATATCCGACTTAAGGACGTCTCAACTTAAGTATAACACATACTTACAAATGTCCTATAATAATGCATGTTTTTCTTAATATATAAAATGAAGCCAGTCGGATTTTTTTATGTTAAACCTAAATAGCAATGCATCTGAGAAATCAATATTTGATTCTGACTAGCCAGTCTTTTACGGATATATTTATTCTGTGTTTTGTACATTAAAAAAACAGAAATCCCATTCGTTTTCAACAATTACATATTCTATCCAGTCCGATATTCCTTTCAGTGGCATTAGATTTAGCGTTTTTTACAAATGTAAAATTTTAAATGGCTTCTAGAATAACTGGGTACGTATTTACTCATATTTTTTTCATTTTTCTTATATTATGACTACGTTATAAGAATTATGTTCAAACAATTATTATATATAAGCTTCCTTATTCACATTTTCATGACTATTCTCTCCTATAAATAGTAAAAACGTACACACTTACTGACCAAGCTATACTATATTATTTAAATTTAACTTTTAAATAATACACATTCACTAAAAAATTTATTTATTGAAAAAGAAATATGTTTCGAATGTCAACTTAAGAAAAAAGGGTGAAAAAGAAAAAACAAATTTACAACAAATAACTTTTGGAACTTTTTTAAGGGTTTGTTTTTTCAGATTTTGTATCATTTCCTAGAAGGCTTTCAAAAAAAAAAAAAACAGATTTAAGATGGCTTCGTTTCTTTACTTGATGTGAAGGTTTTCTGTCGTATGTTTAACAACTGAAAAATCGAAAATTAAACAAAAATACAACTAATTATCAATCGGTCGAATATTTATATTTTTAAGTAACTGAACCTCTTTTTAAGTTCTTCTTTATTTCTAAAATACTTTGTACTATTCCGAACCAAGTCCCGGCAAAATTGTCGGCCATCTTGAAAAGCACGCTGGTTGGGCTAAGTAAAAGTGATGCTAACAAATACATAGATAATAAATCTTACAATCAGTAAATACACGTGAAAATTATATAGATAAGTAGAAAAGTAAATATTCTTACGTTTGGTAACAGTTATTTGTGATCTATTTGTTTGTTTTTTTCACCCGATTTTTTCTTGTTAACTATACTGCACAATTGTCCAACCTAATATTGTAGTAAATGCCGGTTTGTTACAATCACTACAATTAAATATGATACAATTTAATAGTCGTTTTGCAGTAGTAAGCATCCATACATTAGTAAATTACTTTAAAACGACAAGCCGTTGAAGTGCAATGCTGCTTGAGTTCAGAGATTAATCTTAGTAAAAAAGGGATAAAATTTCCTTCTTCTTTGTTCAATCAATCGGAAAGGTCGGTCTTATTGTGTGTTAGTTTTGTAGTTCGGATTTAAAAAGAGAGCTAACAGGGGAGATAAGTTAATGTATTATCCTTCAGATGTGGGTAAAAGCTGATTTCTTTCTTTTTGTCTTTCATTAATATTTTTTCTTTAGTCCAGGGGAGGTAATTTTTATTTAACCAATTTCTCTTCTAGGGTGGAATTTAAAATAAGGTTGTAATTTTTACATTTTTTGTATAAGATTGGATTTGTTCCATATTTTTATAACATTATGCCGGCTACATTCTTGGCCTTTTGGCTAAGATCAAAGTGTAGTATCTGTTTCGATGGATACTGCACCCCATACTGATGTTGTCTTGTCCTTCGGGTCTTGATTTACGCCCGTCAATGGGTATGTCCTGTGCAGTTCTGGGAGGTCCACCTTCCCAGGCTTTGCCTCCCCTCTTTGGGGAGGAGTAAGTTTATTGCTTACTGCCTGAGGCGCCTCTACCCGGGAATGTCGATGGGGCTGCCCAGGCAATTTTTAAACCTCACTTTCCCGACCCGACCTTGGGTCACATCTTACTTGTGGGAGTAAGATAAAAACTGGCCTTGTGCCTAACTCCTGGAGAGGAGTACATTAATACATACAGGTAGTTAATATTAATTTCGCTAGATCTATATCTCTGTTTCTCCTCATCTTTTTCCCGATAACTAACCACAAGCGAATGGTTGGTTGATTTTTGGATACACTCTCCTCTTCACTTTCAAAACCAAATAGAAGTTTTCAAGTGTCGGTATTTGGTGTTCGTTCAAATCGCGTCTCACCTCACCACACAGCCCCCCCCCCATCAGTAACCGAGTTAACAAATCAGCAGTACATCGTGTATATATATATATATATATATATATATATATATATATATATATATATATATATATATATAATTAACTTGTTACAAATATCCAGAGGGTATAAATCCGAAGGAAGTTGAAACCGGGTTTATGAGAGTGCTCAATGAAAATTCAGAGCAAAATATATTTTTGTTGGTGATTTTATTATTCCATTATTGCTACAATATATATATTGTTTCATTAGCATTCATAATGAACGCCAATTCTTCAGGCGTCAACGTTGACGCCTGAAGAATTGGCGTTCATTATGAACGCTAATGAAACAATATATATTTTGTAGCAATAATGGAATAATAAAATCACCAACAAAAATATATATATATATATATATATATATATATATATATATATATATATAGAGAGAGAGAGAGAGAGAGAGAGAGAGATAGATAGATAGATAGATAGATAGATAATCCAGGTAAGGTAAAGATCCACAGGATAGGAATCCAAAGAATTTCAACCATGCTGTTAAAAAGTGCTCAATATCAAATAGAGCTTTTATATATATATGATTATTTTTATTTATACAGACATGTACAAAATCTGCGACACTGGCATGTCGATGTTATCGATCAACAGCTGTTAGAAACTGAGATCTCATCAGGCAGAGTTAAAATCCGATCCTAACCTCAGATCATATTTGGGAAGAAACTTACCTAACTTTATATAAATAGAGATGTGAATTAATCAACGTTTGTTCCATTAAGGCGTTTTCCTGTACACTTTAATAACACAAAGTACTACCGCTTGGTTATGAGATTGAGTTCTGTTTTAAAGAAAAAAACATTTGTTTAAATTGTTCTAATTAGCCGTAATTTGTAATTAACTGAACAAGCCACCCATCTCTCTCTTAGCTATATACCTATTTTTCTCGCCTCTACATTGATTCAACCACTTTTTAATATTTCTTAATGTCTTTGTGAGTATTTAGAGAAAGAGTGACCCTTTTTTTCAGCGTTGCCATGTAACATACGTGTGTCTGTACACATCACAAAGTTAGATGGCAAAATAATAATTCTCTTTACTTCTATATAAAAAAAAAAAATAATAATAATAATAATAATAATAATAATAATAATAATAATAATAATAATAATAATAGAAGTAAAGAGACTTATTATTTTTAGTTATGCAAAAAAGAATGTCTCACAGATATGTCACAGTTTATGACTTTTCAAATGAAATCGAAGTAGAATAAATGGGGGTGGTGGTTGTGACCCAATGGGTCACGAGTACATCTATTATATTTACAAAATTGAAAGATAAACTTACATACAGAACAAATATTAAATAAGCAAATTTCTCGACTTTTCACTTTGTCTCGTCTCCAAAAAGCGTTTTTTGGAGAGCCATTTTCATTAAAATTCTTGCTTGGTTTTATAAATTGAAAATTGTTGACTTTCTTTCAAAAACAGTTTTTATTGTTAATATTTATTTACATATATAGCATAAAATAGAGTGAAATTGAACACAATAAAAAAATTAAATTAAATTATAATATTTTGAATAGAGAATTTTTTTAAAATAGTTAAAAAAAGGGAAATTGCAAGGATAACATTTTTCTGTAAATTTCAAGTCTTTTCCACCACAAAAATAGAAATGAGATTCTACTTTTTCAGGCGATTACATGCAAGCAGTCTGGAAAATAGATATTGTTGGAGATCAATTTCCTATATAAATTTAACAGAGACTGATCACCCATCTCCTGACCAGCAAGTGTTAATGATCACCCACTTCCGGACTAGATAGCATAGGAGAGATGAGTTAACAATTTTTTGTTTTTACTATTTTAAAAAGCAGAATCTCATTTTTATCTTTTAGAGAAAAAAAACTTCGGTTAAAGATTCGAAATTTACTATTCTTTTCATTAACTTTTAATTTTTATTTTCTTTGTAAGAGAAATCTTGTGATAATTTTAAAAACGTTTTTTTTTTTAATAGAAAAAATGTATTCATATTTTCAACTAAGAACATCGCTTCATCCGAAGATGAAATATTTAAAATTTTATTTCAGGATACTTTTTTTTTAAACCAATGAAAACGAGTGTATCAAATTATTAAAAGAAAGAAAAAAAATCATAAAAGATTTATAACTTTTTTTAACCAATGAAAATGATTGTATTACGTCATTAGAGGAAGAAAAAATAATTCATAAAAGTTTTTATAAATTCTTTTCTAAAAAATATTTTTTGTAGATATTCTTTTCATAAAATTCTTCTGATTTAAAGTTTGGGTTAATTTTAATTTTTTAATTTTTTAAATTGATAAATATATTTAAAAATTCAATGAAATGACTACATTTTTAAGACATTTTCCAGATCACATTTTAAGTGTAAGTTATAACACAGAATTAGAGAGAGAAAAATAAACTGTCAAGAAAGAAGTAAGTTATTTTTTTTTTAAATATTTATAAAATAAAAATTAAATATTATAAAGCATTTCATAAAATTAGATGTAAGATTTATAAAAAAAGATATTTTGACATTCCTCTCAGGTAAAATCAGATACAGCAGTCATTAAAAGAGTAATAATAAGAAAAAGTGTTTGATTTTAATATATATATATATATATATATATATATATATATATATATATATATATAATCACAGTTTGATTATATAATCAAATTTCAACAAAGGTAAACTCCCATACGTTTTAGCTCAATAGATTTTCCGAATTTTAATTCTAAAAATACAAATAAAGTAAATATTAGTTATTAAAAATAACAAGCAATTTGAACGCCATACAATGCATTTTAGTTTTATTAACTTTTTTTTTTTTTTAATTGAATTAAAAAAAAAAAAAAAAGTTAATAAAACTAAAATGCATTGTATGGCGTTCAAATTGCTTGTTATTTTTAATAACTAATATTTCCATATAAACAATGCTTTCTAACCGAGGACAACAACCATATTATACAAATAAAGTATTTTGATTCGTCCAATTAAGTGTTTTCATAGCAGATATAAATTATTCATAATTGCAACGATCTCAAACTGTTTCAAACATTTATTTGGTCCTTACAATTGTTTCATGTCTTGAAAAAACAAAACTGTACAAACAGATGTGACTCTGGATTTTACAGTAACCTAAGATTGATCAGAGATTTAAATAAAACATTCAATAGTTTTTATGCATGTATATATATATATATATATATATATATATATATATATATATATATATATATGTGTGTGTGTGTGTGTGTGTGTGTGTGTGTGTGTGTGTGTGTGTGTGAGAGAGAGAGCAGATTCCTAGTACCACAAAATATGGTAGGATAAATTTCAGAGAAAACATTATTTATTTTTATTCAAAATGAAAAGGATTAAAAAGGAATTGTTAAAATTTTCCTTAAGATCTTATTGTCTTACCCTTTAAGAGGAAACGTCAGAAAGATAAATGCAAAGTTAAGAAAATCGGATGAAAAATGAGTGGAAAAAAATATTTTCAGTTGTAGAAATCAGTTGAGAGAAAGAAAGGGGGAGGGAATCTCTCAACATTATGGTGGATTTGGATTGTGGAAGATTGCCAACTGATGTTTCAGAACCTTCAGATCAAGTAGTATTAATAACTAACGCCTTAAATAAATAATGTTTTCTCTGATATATATATATATATATATATATATATATATATATATATTTTTCAGAAATATATATATATATATATATATTTCAGAAATATATATGGTTTTCCTTTTTCATTTTCCCATCACGTCGGATTACCTTCATCCTTCTCTTCCCATATATATATATATATATATATATATATTTCAGAAATATATATGTTATATATATATATATATATATATATATATATATATATATATATATATATATATATATTTCAGAAATATATATATATATATATATATATATATATATATATATATATATATATATATATATATTTCAGAAATATATATATATATATATATATATATATATATATATTTCAGAGAAAACATTATTTATTTAAGGCGTTATATAATGTACAGAGTTTTTTAAAAGTAAAATTGACCAGAGTACTCAATTACCGAAGTAAGAATCTATCATATTTATTTGAATAGTTACAGACAAAGGTTGAGAATCCAACCCGAGGTTTCATAGTCATACTGTTTCCAGATTCCAAAGAATCATAGAAGATACGTACAGCTAATCTTCAGCATTGTAGGCTGAAAATTGGAAGGTTACAGACAGGGGTTACCAGACTATAATAAATGTTAGAAGCCAAACTTTTCAGGAAAAAAGACCCCAAAAAGCCAAATTGAACACTGATTTAATAATTCCTATCAAATCAATATAAAATAAAATAATCAGAAAAAAGCCAAAATTTAAAACAATTTTTTGAAAAATACCAAATACAATTTTTGAAGGCCAAACTGCTTCAAAAAAGGCCAAATTCGCAAAATTTGACCTTAAAAAGGCGAAACTGGCAACCTTGGTTACAGATTTGGTGAACTTCCGGATCACATCCTAGGTGAAAAAAAACTTGCTCTAAGCAACTAATCTTAGACATTCAACAATGAACACAAGAATTAACAAACCTCCACTAATAGATTTGCTTCCAATCTAGACAAAACAAAACGAAAATACTTGATTAACTGTAACATAGTTTAGTCCCGGGGTAAGGTTTTTGCACCTAGTCATTCCCGAGCAACGCCGGTTGTGGCTTTTGTGTTATTTTTACAATAAAGCGCCACATATTTTCAATTGCTAGAAAGCATACATGTTTATTGTAAGTTTAATGCTTATGCAGAAGTCGACTGAGATGAAAAAAGAAAATTAAGAAATTTTTTTATGATGTACCTACCCGTGATGGAAAGCATATATCGAAAAAAAAAATCACGTAAATTGATCAAGCAGGTTTATTTATTTTTTTGCAAAAGAAAATCATTTTTAAGCGATTATTGGGAATTTGTAGGGGTTACGACTATGTACAAGGCTGAGTTTAAACTCTATTTTTGAAGAGTTGGATTTCCCTTAGTTTTCAAACACGGTGACGATAGATAAACGCTCGTCTTTTAGCAATAAAATGTGATTTTCTTTTGTTAAAAATAAACTACTGGATCAATTTACGTAATTTTTCTTTTGTACGATATATGCTTTTCATCACGGTTAATGAAAATTTTCCATTGATATAGAAAAGTGATTTTCAGAAACACACTCCTAACCGCTTACACCGTTAAAAGCTTTATCGTTATCTATATATTAATACGATAGCGTGTGTGTTCGTGTGTCACGCTTCCGGCAAAAGATCTGTGCATGCGTGCCGCACCTAAATTTTGAAAAACATTCAACTAGCCTGCGTTTAGACATATTTACATGTATTTCCCTCTGGCGCAATGATTAGCGAGGTAGTATTTTTTACTTCGGCCCGACATGTTTATAGTTCGATCCCAACCAACTTCTAAGATTTTTATTCTACATTTCGAGGGGAAGGGGAAGAAATAATACATTTTTTTTATCACCTGGTTAAAAACTACTTTTTTGTGTTGCTTAAAACTTAAAACTATTTTTTTGTTTTTATGTTGGCGTTTTTAATGGCATTGTCTATTAAATTACGTTGACTGCTTAAAAAGTAGGGTATCGGCCAGTATTATTTTGTTATTGTTTTTTTTTGTTGAACGGATAGCATATCAACCTTTTTTAGTAGATATGCGCAGTGTCCATCGTACACGAGTTACTATTTTAAACAATTATTTCACTCTTATCCAGAAGGGGGGTAGTGGCTCATAATAAAGCAAGCGTAACTTACTAACAAATTGAGGGTGCTTTGTTACATTAGGACCCGTATTGAAAACATCATTTCGTGTAATTTACACGGGTACCGCTAGTTGTTATTATTAGGACAGCTATAAGCAATGCATATAACATTAGTTTTCTTTCTTTGGGGGTTATGGTACTACGGTTTCGGTGCCCCCCCCCCCGCTAAATGGTAAAGTTTATAAAAAATAAATAATGTGTCCACGTTACTCACCCTGTTCCCTAGAATACATATTCCATAATTCATAATGATAAGTTCAATAGTTTAGGATTTTACCAATTACATACATGCTATTGATGCTCACTCATTCGCACCGATCCTTTAAAAAATGTATTACTTAATATAACTCAAAATTTGATGGTAGAGCAATTCTTTTCTCGATTAAATATTTTCTATCTAACTTATTTAAAAAAAATTTTTTTTCAGGGAGGCTGCGAGTTTGTGTGGGCGTCCCCCTCCCCTAAATGTTATAATTTATAAAAAAAAAAAAAAGATAATGTGCTCATGTTATTCACTGTGTTGCTGAGGATATATATTCCAAAATTCATAATGATCGGTTCATTAGTTTAGGAGTTTATTCTGTACAACGAAATATATTACCTAACTTATATATATATATATATATATATATATATATATATATATATATATATATATGCACCCTCTAAATGTACTCATGTTACTCACCGTGTTGCCTAGAATATCTTTTCCAAAATTCATAATGATCCGTTCATTAGTTTGGGAGATTATTCTGTACATAGAAATATATATATCTATCTATATATAAATACATATACATACCTAACTTTATATATAGAGAGAGATTTGGTTGGTTCGTTTTTTCCAGAAGTTTTGTTACCTTGGGAGGAGCTGGTGCTAGTGTGATTGCAAGAGTAAAGACAGGATGGAGTAAGTTCAGGGAAGTTTTGTCATTACTAACTAGCAGAGCATTACTAACAAGCAGAGCAAGGGAAGAGTATATCAGGCATGCGTGTACAGTGTGATGATGTATGGAAGTGAAACCTGACCAGTGAGGGGTAAGGGCATACGTATGTAAATATAGATTTGTTTTCATATCAAGTAAGTATAGATTTTTTTTAAAGATTTTAAAAATTTTTATTCATTTTAACAAATTGCTAACTTTTTTTCTTTAATTTGTCTAAAAGATTATGTAACGGGTAAAATGCGACGGAATGTATTAAAATAAATAAATAAAGTGGACAAACTGCAAAATATAAAAAAGAAAAATTACATCAAAAACACATCAGCTAAATAATATTATGTTCCTTCTTACTAACAAAAAATAAATATGTAGAAAACAATTTTGAGCGTAATGGATCCCAGGCAGTACAGTTAGTAAAATGTGAGTCAAAATTGACAGATTAAATATTCATTTATCAATAATTATTGAAATGATGGGAGGTGGTCGTGGTGAAGTGGATACCGACGTGGATTTAAAACCTGGACTGTCAAGTTCGAATCCTGTCGGTTCCATAGCGTCGTTTTTATCACGGATGTTGGCAACCTTCACCTGGTCCCTTCTGTGAGTACCTGATTCTAGAATGAATCGGAGAAACCAATGTGTCTTTTAGAAAAGCAATTCTTCTTGAAAAGAAAATCATTAAATTTACAATATTTTTTTTCTTTGTCGACAGTAACTTTTGAAATGCTCAAATGATGTTGTCATATCATGTTGTTTATCTAACATATAAAGTTAATCTTGACGGATTTTCAAAGTCTGACCCAAATAGCATTTAAGCTGACAAATCAAACTCTGTTTCTGACTAGCCAATTTTCATCTGCTATTGTTGCACCGTGTTATTGGCAATATAATACCATACTCAGCCACAATTTATTTTTAAAATTACTGAGTCTGGCCCACACGACTGCGACTATGAAACATTTTTTTTAAAGTATCACCTAACATTTTTTTAAAGTCAGCAAGGGGAGATAAATCTTTTTAAATTGTTGGACCACTTGCGTTTGGAATTCCCTCCCAACTCCCTGTTTCTTCAACTGTACCAACATGCAGAAATTTAAATGTAATGTGAACAAACATCTTGTTGCCCCCTATAAATATGTCCCTTATCACAGTAGTTTCTCAGTGGCAATATGTCTTGTTTGGAGTAAAAAAAAAAAAAAATGATTTCTGTCTCGCAACGACTGTTGATCTTCTTTACAATTTGAGTGGCAATAAGCTTCGCCAAGGTTTCAATAGTTTCCACACCCTTTCGGTGAGGGTCTGGTTGGTGCTCTACCTCCTCGGTCTTTCCGCCATCCTTGACCCTTCATTATTATTATTATTTAGTCGCTAGGAGTTCTCACATAGGAGGTCAACATCAGTGATTGTTATCTGATAATAACCAGTGGTATTCCCTGGAGCCTGAGTGATAACAAGTCTCCTCAGATTTCCATTGCAAATGATTTTGCATTATCGCAAAAGCCACTTACCATTGATTTCTCGCTGGCAACAACTGTCTGGGATTTGGGTGGCAATAAGCCTCTCCAAGGTCTCAGTACTCCCCGCACTCTTCCAGTGGAGGTCTGGTTAGTGCTGTTGCTCCTAGGTCTCTCCATCCTCCTTGACCCTTCACAACTATTTTATGCGGTATCAGCAGAGGCTGATGCCATTTTTTTTTGGGGGGGGGGAGCAATTTATAAGATTTCTTGCAGTTTCAGTTCCCTTGGTGTTCTGCCATCATCATCATTATTGTTGTTGTTGTTGTTGTTGTTATTATTATTATTATTATTATTATTATTATTATTATTATTATTATTATTATTATTATTACCACTACTACTACTATTGAAAAGATATCACCAAATTTTTATAAGCCAGCATGTA
>OY744534.1:48976261-48988761 GCA_963556195.1 Sepiola atlantica | reverse complement strand
CACCAAACGTATAAAAATTTAATTTTTATCGACCAGTATGCTTTTAAAGTTTAAAGACTGATTGTAAGATTTAGTATCGTTGAATTTGAGTATCGCTAAATTGAGTTATCGAAACACAACAACAAAAAAATAGATGGCGTCGATTAACTAACAACAAAGAGATAACACAGCCATTTTGTTTCTCGTGTGTCGAAAGAAAGAATTCTAATTTTGAAATAAAAAAACAAACTTTTTAAAATTTCAGAACGTTAAAAATATACAGGTCGGTACAAAAATAAAATTTTAATGAGTTTGGTAAAAGTTATTTGTTGTGTATTTTGATTATTTTTTGTTTTTTAGGTCTCGGCTGTTAACCTTGCTGCAACATTACCAGCTTTACATTTTGAAAAAATAAATTTAGAAAAATGTAATTACATTTTAACAAATGATTTAATTATCTTTTTTTTTTAATTTTTACAATATATGTTTATACAATAAAAATAATTAAATAAATACATAATTTTAATTTAAACTTTACTTTCATTTTTTGTAAGTTCAGCCGAGGAAGTGTTTATTTCAAAAGACCAATGTTAAAATAAAATTTGTACCTTGTTGTGTGTCTTATTAGCACATCTACAAGTACAAAGGCGGTCGTCTATTTAATTATTTCGAGATCCAAGTTCGAACCCCAGTGTCAGCAGTGACACTATTTATTCATACATGACAGAATGAATGGGGAACTTTGTGTCCTCTTGCTCCGAACCCTGAACCCGATGTTATTGTATTGTTCCTATTTCCATGATGGCAGCGTTAGACAGAAGGGCAGTTTTTAATGTAGGGGAAAATCTAGCTCCCCAAAAAGAGGCACCCTTGATTGGAACAAAAAATAAAATTTCCTCCGTCTAGAAGGATTTCTCCTTCACTGACCGAGAACAGAACAGATACTAGACTTTGCTCCTAATCAAAATTGTTGTTATCAAAATTTATTCCTAACTCAACAAAGCCATCTCAACCGCCACCTCTGTAAAATGAGGCGAGTGTAAACAAGAAAGTGAACCCTACTCAAAAAAATAAAAACAGTAGATTGGGGGCGGGGGTAATAAATTAGCAGATAATAGCTGAGGGAATTCTACTAGTTTCATAAAAATGATCTTTTTTCTTTTAAATCTATTCAGCGATCGTGTAAAGTTGAAGATGTACCGGACTGTTTTGAGCCCTGCCACTTCTGTTTGAAATTACACTACTCGACCACATCTGAAATGAGGATATCCGAAAGCGCTACGAAATCGCACCTATTGAGGGCAAGATGAGGGAATGGAGGCTCAGATGATTTGAACATGAGCTGAGGGCCAACAACGACACCGTTGCGAAACGTGCCTTTGCATTAAAAGTCGGCAGAAAGCGACTGATAGGAAGACCGATGATGGTTATTTACCTCCTCTCCAGGAGGTTAGGCACAAGGCCAGTTTTATCTTACTCCCACAAGGTAAGATGTGACCCAAGGTCGGGTCGGGAAAGTGGGACTTGAAAAGCCAGCGCCTGAGAAGGTGAGCACTCTGGCCATTAAAAATTGCCTGGGCAGCCCCGTCGGCATTCCCCGGTAGGATCGCCTCAGGCAGTAAGCAATAAACTTACTTCTCCCCAAAGAGGGGAGGCAAAGCCTGGGAGGGTGGACCTCCTAGAACTGCACAGGACAAACCCACAGACCGGCGGAATCAAGCTCCGAAGGACAAGACGACACCGGTCTATAGGGTGCAGTATCCATCGGAACAGATACTACACTTTCTTCCTAGCTAAAACGCCAGGTAAGGCCGATGATGAGATGGGCAGACACCCTGCACAAAGCCCTCTGTGAAATCGGCCTACACTCGGACCAAGCCTGTGATCGTATCAAGGGGAGACAAAAATCCTTTATATGGGAAACCCGCCGGAGCTCGGGATTGATGCATAAGAAGAAGAAGAAGAAGAAGAAGAAGAAGAAGAAGAAGAAGAAGAAGAAGATATTTACTAATATAATGTTGAAGACTGCAAAAATACATTTATAAACAATACTCTTGTTTGTATTATTTTGATTAGTGGAAACCCGTGGAAATTCCGTGGCGTTTTCTACATAAATCTGTATCATTTACTGTTAAAAATAATATTCCTTTTGAAGTAACAATAACTATCTATTTATTTGAAGTAATAAATGTCTGTCAGGGAGTGGCCGTCGTAAAGGGTCAACCCTATTAAAAATGACTGTTTCTTCTTTCATATAATTGTAATTGTCAGCTAAATATGCTTTAAATAAATAAAACGAATGCGTTTCTTCTTTCTTTATTTATTTAAAATTGTAGCAATTTAATTATTTTTAAAACAATAAATATTCTCTATCTTCTAACCGTAAGAATAATAATCAGCTAAATATTCTTCAACTCAATAAAACGAATGTCATTTTTTCAAATGTATTCATTTAAAATTGTACCGTTTTAGTCGACATAATTTGATTTTGGAACAATTCATTTTAAAATGGGTAAAGTCGGAATTTTTAAACTTAGCTACATCAGATTAATCCCTAAATACCATCGGACGATCTCATTTTTTTAATGTGTGTGAAAGGTAATAACGTACATACAAACATTAGTGTATTATTATATAGTTTATTTGGACCACTCTCATTTATTTGAACTATTCAGTTGTTATATTCATAACGATCCGGCACATGTAACTATAACAACTAATCTTAGCATAGCCTGTTAAGACCAACTCATATACTATTATTTATAAAAACGACAACAGTCGTCACACAAAAGGAAAACAAATCCTTTTTATAAACAAACAACGACATTTATTTATTTTAGTTATCTACACAATTGGGCGTAGGTTAAAGAAAGTTGGACAGTGTCCGAGTGAGGATCGTAATAAAGTTAAAAAGTTCTTTGTGTGCCGAAAGTCTACGAGTAGTTTGAGAAAGGGGCGTCTTTACTCATTGCTTCTAGGAATCTCTCTGATTACCATTCGTGATTCATAAAAGGGCTGAAGTAGTCCTTCAGTGGACAGATGAAATTGATATGCCCTAGAAGCTGATTTGTTAACATGTGGCCAAATCACCTCACAGGGGCTGTTTTCCAAGAGAGAAAATAAATGTCATTATTTATGACTGCCACATAATCTCTGATCTTCATCAGGTTCATCTTTTCGAACTTGGGAACCTCTATATTCATAAAAAGTATGTAATGAATTCAAAAGTGCTCACTATTATTAGTAGAGCAATAATAATAATAATAATAATAATAATAATAATAATAATAATAATAATAATAATAATAACAATAATAATAGTAATCTATTATATAAAGGGTAGTTGTATGTGTGTATATCCAGCTAAAATTCTAAAACTAGAAAACAAGCACCCACAAAGTTGGTATTTTCATGAAAAAGAATTTCAAAAACTACCTGGCGAATATACCCGGTGAACCAAGTGTAAGAGAGATACAAACAATTGTGCTTAAAAAGATTGATTAGAATCTTAAAAGGATTTCTCGGTTGGAGTCTCTGAAATAGCGGGTGAATGTCTGGTATCTGGTAAGATGGCCAATCCCTAGCAAAAACAGAAAGATAAGGAAAAAAAAGTTTCACAGTTTTATCCGATCATCAGAAGTGAAGCATGGTGTGTAGTTTGGTGACAAGATAAGACCTGAAGAGATGTAAGTTATCTACCCATGTTTATATATTTTTATTTATTTTATTTAGACTAGTTGCTCAACCAAGGGGCTTGAAAGCCTAGTCTATCCTACTATTTAATTTAATCCATAGCTGAAGGGTGAAGGGTGAAGGGTGGTATAGGTGGATTCATACCTTTCCCAGGGGTATTAGTAAAAGTGATGCAGTAGCCTCGACAGAAATCAAACCCGGCATTCCGAGCCCACAGTCTGCGCCTGTAACCACTACATCACGCCACTTCCATATTAATATTATAAAATCGACTCCAAAATCTAGTAGGGAATGATCTATTCTCTTCCTTACAGCCCCAAGAGAAGAAACGTTGCTAGTCTCTCTCTACTCTATTGTTATTTTCGGTTGAAGATGTTCGACTGAGCTCCAATGTCTGGTCCCTCCTTGTAAGACATTCACAGCAAGAACTCGTGTTTGCTGAAGCAATGAAAAGAAATATTTCCTTTTTGTCCTCCGTGTGCCTAGCTTCAGGCAGAACTTCCGCGAACAGAGCTTCTTCGCAAGGGCTTCCCGTTTGTGAAACACGTCATCACGGGACTGCTTCCCTGCAGACTACAACATGGTCGTCTTCAAATCCAATGTCAGCAAATTGTTGCAATGAACTGTCCCCGCATGTAATTTGAGCTTGTCCCATCCCATCAATCTTTTCCAATACTCGCATATGATTCTTCATCTCTCGACTGACACTCATCCCATCTCATTAACTTTTATCCTCCAGTGGCTTTTGGCCTTGTTAAGTCGTGATCCATTATTAAAACTACAAAAATGTATTAGGTATGTTTGTAAATCAGTCTGACAGTGGCTTTGTTGCTGTCGGGCTGAAGTATGATCCTGTTCAGTCCTAGCATGTCCACCCTCCCAGGCTTTACCTTCTCACCCTTTGAGAAGGGGTTAGTTTATTGCTAATCGCCTGAGATGCCTCTACTGGGGAATGCCGACGAGGCTTCTCAGGTATTTTTTTGTAGGCCAGAATGCGCTTATCTAGTGTGCTCGCATCTTAAATGCACACCTGACCTTGTGTCTAACCTCCCCTAGAGAGGAGGTAAATAATATAATTCACAGGCTTTTTCCAAACGGAAGGACAAATAATTAGAATTGTTTTTTTCTTTGCATAAATTAGGAAAAAATAAATGAGTTTGTTTTATTTTTGTGCTAAAGTTTCAGCGACCAAGAGAAATTAAGAATAAAACCTGACCAAAAAATCTTTTTTTGTGTGTTTTTCGGTGAGATTTGACGTGGTAAGTACCATGCTTAATGCCAGATGCAGACTAAATTAATTCTGGCACAAGGATATCATTTCTGGAGCATCCGGGGAAGTTTGACCATCAAAATACAAAATTAATGAGTATGTAAAAAGCAATAAGCTAACTGGCGAACCACTGCTACACCGTGGGGAGTACTTTGGAAATCGGGCGCAGATGTGGAGATGCGTGTAGATGAGGGGGGGGGGGGAACATTCTAGATATACAGGGAAACAAATCGTGTGAATTTTTAGATAGATAAAGTTTGAGTCTTAGGCCTCTATTCAGTTTCAAGAGACAATGGATACCCCTGTAAGGGTGCCTGTGCAGGGAGTCTATAGTGAAGCAAGGAGTGCTCAATCTCCAACCACAACTCTCCTGAACCAGTATTGCTTGTGTCTAGTGGCAAGGAGAAGCCCAGGACGACTGGAAACAATGCCGAGATAAGCAGAGTCTCTCCAATCTATAACACCTGGTATTCCCAATTGGTCACCCATTTAGTATTGAACAGGGTCAGCGTTGCTTAACTTCAGTCATCTAACAGAAACAGGTATGTTAACATGATTATGCCGTACACATTGACTAAGCTTTCAGAAAATATCAAGGAGAAAAAATACAAAGTATGGTACAAGATTATATTTTGAGCAACAAATGATAATATTAATGCTTACATAGTGTCACCTAAAATGACCAAAAATTTGTTGCATCCCTTCTGTCTGCCATTTTTTAATGTTTTTCCACATGGTAGCAGTCATGTATTAGTTTTAAATACTACACAACACAATTTCATGGTTCAACTCTTTTATTGTTTCTCTGACCAGAGAAAAACATTTTGTGAGCTTTGGTATTAACTGCCATTTAGATGTACCCAACCATTCTCCAGACCGTGGTGTGCTGTGCTGTTCAAGCACTCCAAGACGCCTACTTTGTCTAGCAGTGGTAACAGTCAAGCATCAATGTGAAATAAAAAGTTAGAATGCAAAACGCGATAAATCCAGTTCTTCAAATTAAGAAATTAAACCTTACACAAATATTTTAATTTTTAATTTTGACCGTAAAAGCTTATTCCAGATAAAAGTGGGAATATTAGGCAAATATCACATTACTTTAACAAAATATTTTGGAGTGTGTTAGGGTGGTGAAATACAATATTTTTCGTAGTGGTAATTTAACCATTTTCAAAATTATGTTTATCGCGTTTTGCATTCAAACTCTTCAAAATACTACACAACACAATTTCATGGTTCAACTCTTTTAGTGTTTCTTAGGTCAAAGAAATCATTTTGTGAATATTATTGTGGTATTAACTGCCATTTAGCTGTACCCCAAACACTCTCTGAACTGGGGTGTGTTGTGCCATACTTCCAACAATCACCAAAACAAATTTGATCATTTACAACCAAGCTAAAGCATCCGCATGGATCCATTGATTCCAGTTTTGCTCAGAGATGAACCATTGACAACTACTGCATGGATAGGCAAACACAAACATGTTTGTTTTAGATAGATAGATAGATAGATAGATAGATAGATAGATAGATAGATAGATAGGAATGATATATATAGAGAGAGAGGCAGAGAAAAAAGGTGGGGGGGGGGAACGTTACATATATAGAGAGATATAGAAACGGAACATAGAGTGGGAAAAAGAGAGGGTGATAGATAGATAGATAGATAGATAGATAGATATGAAGGGTACATAAATAGAGGCAGAGAAAGAAGGTAGGGCAAACGGTACATAGATAGATAGAGAGGAACGGTACATAGATCGAGTGGGAGTGATAGATAGATAGATAGATAGATAGATAGATAGATAGATAGATAGATAGATAGATATAGAGAGAGAGGCAGAGAAAAAAGGTGGGGGAAACGTTACATATAGAGAGAGATATAGAAACGGAACATAGAGTGGGAAAAAGAGAGGGTGATAGATAGATAGATAGATAGATAGATAGATAGATACTGATCCATTGAATCAAAGCAAATCTGCATGTAGGTCAAGGATTCCACTAGTGTTGAGCTGAATAAAATACCGAATTAGTAGTTGAATATGAATTATGTCTTCTAGTGCGTTCCATACTTCACATTAATATTGTAATAATTTAATTAAAATCTAATTAGAATATACACCTTTATTTTCACAAATGGTGAGGCATATATTTTTGGAAAATCTTTTTTAAATGGGAGCCTTGGCCAAAAAAGGTTGAGAACCACTGTTCTAAGTTACTCCATTAGTGAGGTCCCTATTCTAATGAAAAGATAGAAATGAAAGAGTGGAAATTTACCGACTTTTCCATAAAGGCAAGGTGTGACACAAGGTGGTTTTAGTGTGGGGGAACCCAACACTATGTTTTTGGTGCAAGGACTGTGTACCTTGTTGTAGTATGGAGTTATCCTGCTCTTTCTTTGTAGTGTGAGAGACCCGGCAGTTTGCTTTTTGGTGTAGCAACCGAATACATTATTTTAGTATGGGGTATCCTGCTTCCTAATCACGTTGACACACTGGTTCCCGTTAGATCACCAAAGTTAAGCGACGTTGAGCCTGGTCAGTACTAAATGGGTGACCATTTGGGAATACCAGGTGCTGTATGTGCTTTCCGTTTATCTCGGCATTGTTTTCTAGTCATCTTGCACTTCTCCTTGCCTCTGGAATCAAGCAGTGCCGACTCAAGATGTGTATGGTTGGAGATTGCGCAACCCTTGCTTCACACTTAGACGTGCAGCCACCCTTACAGAGGGTATCTATTATCTCTCAAGACTGAATGGAGACCTTGAGTGATGATCCTGCTCCTTATTTGTAGTGTGGAGTATCCAGCACTTTGTTATTTTAGAATAGGGTACCCAGCAGTTTGCTTTTAGTGTGAGAGACCCAACACTTTGTTTTAGTGTGAGAGACCCAACACTTTGTTTTAGTGTGAGAGACCCAACACTTTGTTTTAGTGTGAGAGACCCAACACTTTGTTTTAGTGTGAGAGACCCAACACTTTGTTTTAGTGTGAGAGACCCAACACTTTGTTTTAGTGTGAGAGACCCAACACTTTGTTTTAGTGTGAGAGACCCAACACTTTGTTTTAGTGTGAGAGACCCAACACTTTGTTTTAGTGTGAGAGACCCAACACTTTGTTTTAGTGTGAGAGACCCAACACTTTGTTTTAGTGTGAGAGACCCAACACTTTGTTTTAGTGTGAGAGACCCAACACTTTGTTTTAGTGTGAGAGACCCAACACTTTGTTTTAGTGTGAGAGACCCAACACTTTGTTTTAGTGTGAGAGACCCAACACTTTGTTTTAGTGTGAGAGACCCAACACTTTGTTTTAGTGTGAGAGACCCAACACTTTGTTTTAGTGTGAGAGACCCAACACTTTGTTTTAGTGTGAGAGACCCAACACTTTGTTTTAGTGTGAGAGACCCAACACTTTGTTTTAGTGTGAGAGACCCAACACTTTGTTTTAGTGTGAGAGACCCAACACTTTGTTTTAGTGTGAGAGACCCAACACTTTGTTTTAGTGTGAGAGACCCAACACTTTGCTTTTAGTGTGAGAGACCCAACACTTTGCTTTTAGTGTGAGAGACCCAACACTTTGTTTTAGTGTGAGAGACCCAACACTTTGTTTTAGTGTGAGAGACCCAACACTTTGTTTTAGTGTGAGAGACCCAACACTTTGTTTTAGTGTGAGAGACCCAACACTTTGTTTTAGTGTGAGAGACCCAACACTTTGTTTTAGTGTGAGAGACCCAACACTTTGCTTTTAGTGTGAGAGACCCAACACTTTGCTTTTAGTGTGAGAGACCCAACACTTTGTTTTAGTGTGAGAGACCCAACACTTTCTTTTAGTGTGAGAGACCCAACACTTTGTTTTAGTGTGAGAGACCCAACACTTTGTTTTAGTGTGAGAGACCCAACACTTTGTTTTAGTGTAAGGACCGAATACCTTGTTTTACTATAGGGGTATCCTGCTCCCTTTTTGTAGTGTGAGGTATCTAGCACTTTGTTTTCTTAAATTTTAGAGCGAGGGACCCAGCAGTGTGTTTCTAGAATGGAAGACTCAGCGCTTTATTTTTTGGTGTAGGTTCTCTTATCATCTTCTGACTCTTAGGTCCATTTATATAACTTACCCCTGCTCGCATGGTACTCACCCAAGAATGGGGACTACAAGAAACCCGAGGCCAATAATGTTCTCAAGTTAGAGTCTTAACATCTTTACAGAAACTCTCTTGATTTTGGGCCCATTGGCTTCAGTCAGAAAAAAAATGTAATGTGCACGAGTCAGCCGGGCACCGATTGTATCGTTGGAGTGAATGTGTCGATAAGCAAATTAAAAATAAATTATTTATTATTTGTGCGCTGTTGAGAATATACTTCGACCAGAAAAATAAAATGCTTACATAAAATACATACAAGCAAGTACATAAAGTAAAAAAGATGAAAAAAGAAAATCATCCATCATTAGTTGTACAGTATTTACTGTACAATATTTGGATAAACGGGGCAGGGATTCTGCCCCCTGCCACCTCATAAAAATGATTGGAGTCTCATGATTTTGAAGATTGTTGATAGTTGATCATTTTCGACAAATGGTACTATTGTCAGTTTTAAATAAACACTCGGCTCAATATCAATGCCATTTTAGATGATAAAACTACTAAGTTCAATATCATTGTTTTTTGGATAAACACTAAGCTCAATAGCATTATCATTTTAGATTTAAAAAAAAACTAAGCCCAATAGCATATCATAGATCGAGTTCAGGCCATGATTAATTTTGTTATCTGTTTCTTCTCTGTTCCAGTAAAAAGTGAGTGGGAAAGGTTTTACCCCTCATAGCCCCCCTCCCCTTATGGCATCTGTACATTTGAACAAGATAGTCTAACACCTTATGTTAAATTAAGGATTTGTGTTAAAAATTGATAAGATGTCCTAAGATGTTACAGGAATTAAGTCATGCGCTTAAAGTAAATGATTGACTCTCTCTCTCTCTCTCTCTCTGTGTCTATCTATCTCTGTCTGACTCTCTCTCTCTCTCTTGTTCACTTTCTTCTCGTCTGCCCCCCCCCCTTTAACTTGCAGCTCAAATAGACGATCGACCGGTTGATAGAATAAACTATTCCTTTTTAATGAAATCTTGGGTCATATTATTTATTTAAATAAATAATACAACATGAGATGGTTTTGATTTCAGCTACGAAATTGTCCACAGTCTGGCCAGATCACTGCAACACACACGCATGCACAGAAAACCGACCAGTAAACAAGGTATGATTCACGATGATATGAACTGTTAATTTTTAATGATTATATTATAAGCAAGTGGTTACTACGTATGTGACACTAGTCTGCATCATAGGATGCAAATAAAGTCGTAGATTTTACATCAGACAATCCTTCATCACACACACACATATATATAGCCACTGGGCGCATGAAAAAGAACTTAAAAACTATCTGGCGAATATACCAAGTGAACCAAGTGCAAGAGAGATCCAAATAATTTCACTTAAAAGAATGGTTATAATCCTAAAAAGATCTTGAGGTTGGAGTCGTTGAATGTTTGGCATCCAGTAGGATGCTCCATCCTCAGCTCAATCAAAAAGAAAAGAAAATTTAATCTCTCTCTCTCTCTCTCTCTCTCTCTCTATATATATATATATATATATATATATATATATATTGTTATTATTATTATTATTTCGAGTATACACATATAATATCATAAGGTGATAGAATATATTGTGTATAGATTTTCAGTATTTACTTCAACAGTGCTCAATACGTGAGTAGAGCTTAGTAGTAGCACTTAGCCGTACGATTTCCTGCAGGGATGAAAGGCGGACGTCTCTGTGTAGATTAATTGCCATAAATATATTTTCATACTTCACTATATATATATATATATATATATATAAAATTAATTTTTTATATACTGCTAAAACTCTGAGGATGTGGCTTGTTATTTTGCTTGTCAGCATGCACATTTGACCTGTACATGAATGTTTTAGATGGTGGGAGGAAGGGCGAATGACATAAATAAAAGGCGAACGATAAAAGAAGTGGTGAGAGGAATAGAATAATGTAAATACTTAAAAGAAAGAGAGAGGGAGGGGGAAGGGGAAAGCGAGAAAGTGGAGAAGGCAAGAGAATGAGAAAAGAAAGAGAGAGAGGGGGGGGGTCTATTATGACATTCTGAAATTCTTTGACTTACTAACTTTCTAACCATCACTTTCACCCTCTCCCACTGTATGTTATTTGAACCCCCACTCTTATTCTATACGTCATCTATTACTCTCGCTTCCGTCTCTTTCCTCTCTCTCCTTCTCTCTGTTTATTAACCGCCGAAGGTAATAAAGGAAGGAAAAATAAATCGAAATACCGCCACAGGCAGTAATACTATTTAGCTCGTAGTTGGAAAAGGAAAGAGAGAGATAGGAAGCTGAAGGGGGCAAATTTTGAATTTTGTCTTTTTATTTGTTATATATTTAACTGTGTTTACAAACTCACTTTTTCTTGATTCAACTAATTCAACCCGAGCTCTATGGGTGACCCTACTGATCACATTTTTTAAATATATATATATATATATATATATATATGTAGTGCGTCGGGGTATGTTGGAAGAAATCAATAAAGTGCTCGATCGTAAGAATGTGAGAGCTAAAATGCAAATTATTTATTTAAAAACTATATGTAACAGATTCCAGAGACATACCATGGTTTTATTGACATGTTGGATTCCATGTCTCGAACCGTCTTCAGTTCGTGAGTCGGCAAAGATTTTAGTTAGGTTGTAAGGGCTTTTTCTAAACGGTAATGGTCTACCTATGTCAATGAAACCATGGTACGTCTCTAGAATATGTAACCTATAGTTTTAAGTAAGTAATTTGTATATATATATATATATAATGTGAATTCATCAGCGTTTGTTTCTCTAAGGTTTTTCTTTTTTAATGACACAAAATACATGCTAAAATATACCTTAGTTCTGAGAGTGTATATTTGAAAAATTCTCTTTTAATTAGCCATAGTTTGTAATAAACTGAACAAGTAGGGGTGGGACGTAATGGTTGAAAATTTCAGATTCATGCGAGTAGTATTCTTTTGTGTTCATTTATACATAAATAACACTAAACAATCAAACATTTTGAAAATTTTGCAAAATTCAGAAGGTGCAGGCCAAAAATAGCCGTTATGGCTCCACAAGACTCAAAATCCATCATTTTTCGGTGAAAAAGTGGTTTCATGCGACATTGCAGGTCCTAAAACATCCTCAAAAGCTATGAATGGATATAGATGGTTAAATCTGATATAGTACTTTAATTTAGGACCATTTTCAGACTGTGAAAGGGTTTTCATGAATGTTAAATAGCCAAAAACTATTGGCCTGCACCTTGTGAATTTTACAAACTTTTCAAAATGTTTGATTGTTTAGTGTTATTTATGTATAAATGAACACAAAAAAATACTACTCGCATGAATCTGAAATTTTCACCCATTACGTCCCACCCCTAGAACAAGTCACCCATCTCTCTGTCTCTCTTAGCTATCCATGTACTTCTCTCGCTCCTCTCACT
>OY744534.1:48848761-48971261 GCA_963556195.1 Sepiola atlantica | reverse complement strand
AACAGTGATAAAACAAATACTGTTGGACATTCATGACTGAAACTTGGTGGACAAGTCAGACACAGACTGAAGTTTATTTGTGCCAAATACGGTTTGATTGCAGGAAGGATTGTGATATTTTTAAAAGATTTCATGGTTGGCATTTTGGGAGAGTCATCCTGTGCCATACAATTTTACATGACAATGATTGAATTGTTATATTACGCAAAATCTGTCCTACAATATAGTAAGGATTTATTTCAATTTGTAGTCTTGTACGAATATGTGGGGGGAGGCTAGATTGTTTCGTTCTTTTCTATTTTTTCAAGTCAACGTCTACGGTTAGGACATTCATTAACATTAAGAATACAAATTTTGTTTTTTCGTTTAAAAACATATTCCTAAAATCCCTTGAAAACAAACTTAATCAAAGGGAAATAACCGATACAAGAGAAAAATATTTAAGCATCTCTATTGGATATTTAAGTTGGTCTGTCAAGCTCGTTTTAAATAGCATTTCTGTTGGTCTGTCATGTTTAAGTTTTAAATAGCATTTCAGTTAGTCTTTCACACTTAAGTTTTAAATTGCATTTCTGTTGGTCTGTCATGTTTAAGTTTTAAATAGCATTTCTGTAGGTCTGTTACACTTAAGTTTGAAATAGCATTTCTGTTGGTCTGTCACGCTTAAGCTTGAAATAACATTTCTGTTGGTCTGTCACACTTAAGTTTGAAATAGCATTTCTGTTGGTCTGTCACTCTTAAGTTTGAAATAGCATTTCTGTTGGTCTGTCACGCTTAAGTTTGAAATAGCATTTCTGTTGGTCTGTCACGCTTAAGTTTTAAATAACATTTCTGTTGGTCTGTCACGCTTAAGTTTGAAATAGCATTTCTGTTGGTCTGTCACGCTTAAGCTTGAAATAGCATTTATGTTGGTCTGTCACGCTTAAGCTTGAAATAGCATTTCTGTTGGTCTGTCACACTTAAGTTTGAAATAGCATTTCTGTTGGTCTGTCACGCTTAAGTTTGAAATAACATTTCTGTTGGTCTGTCACACTTAAGCTTGAAATAGCATTTCTGTTGGTCTGTCACGCTTAAGCTTGAAATAGCATTTCTGTTGGTCTGTCACGCTTAAGCTTGAAATAGCATTTCTGTTGGTCTGTCACACTTAAGTTTGAAATAGCATTTCTGTTGGTCTGTCACGCTTAAGTTTGAAATAGCATTTCTGTTGGTCTGTCACACTTAAGCTTGAAATAGCATTTCTGTTGGTCTGTCACACTTAAGTTTGAAATAGCATTTATGTTGGTCTGTCACGCTTAAGCTTGAAATAACATTTCTGTTGGTCTGTCACGCTTAAGTCTGAAATAGCATTTCTGTTGGTCTGTCACGCTTAAGCTTGAAATAGCATTTCTGTTGGTCTGTCACGTTTAAGTTTTAAATAAGATTTTCATCCTTAAACGTGCAGATTGAATAGACGTATCTTACGACTGTCAATTTTTCTTTATATATTTTGTGTTTCAATGCATCGCTTATAATCATCCAACGCGCCAACGCTGGTGAATGTACCCGAGTTTGGCCACCCCTGCTTTTTCAACGAAACGTGAAGTAAAAAAGTTTGTCTAACAAATTGAATATTTTGTACAATTGAAAATTGAATTCTCTTCCAAGATACGATTGCGGCTTAGCACGTTCTTAGGAAAGCCGCCAGAGTTGATAAACGTGTATATTTATTTATAAAGCAAATTTAAGACAGTGATAAAAAGCAGGGTTAAATTATACCCTGTGCCCCCACGAGGAAAAAAAAATTAAATTCTATTTTTTTCCATACAATTAAACGTCAGCACCCCGGAAATAACTGGAAAATTTTTTTTTAAATGTTTAAGAGCGTGAGGGTTTACTTTACATAAAATGATCACCCAGTTCTTAACCACATCGCATATGACAGAACGAGTAACTATTTTTTTTTACCAAACTAGAAATAAAATTTGATTTTTTATGTGATTCATATGTCAATATGTGTTTGAGACTTTAGAGTGGTGGTTCATTTTACTACATAAATTTAACGCAAAATGATCACTCAGTTCTTGACCACATAGCATATGACAGAACGAGTAACCATTTTTTGTATTTCCAAAATAACAACTATTTTGGAAATACAAAATCATGGTTACTCTTTCTGTCCTACGCTATGCAATCAAGAATTGTGTGATCAATAACGCTTCCTGTCAAGAGTGGGTAATCATTTTACGTTAATAAATTTAAATAGTAAAGTAAACCTCCACACTAAAGTCTAAATTATGTATATTTAAAAAAAAAAATGTTCATGTATTTCCAAGGTGTTGATGTGTAATCACACGAAAAAAAAAAGTAGGCACCCAAACTGACTGTTGACAACGTGGGGGCAAAGGGTAAAATTCGACCAAAAAAGTCACCCACCAAATTCTGAAAGAAAATCAGACTATTTTCGTGTTTGAGTTTATAATATTAACATGATATACTTAGGGGGGGGGGGGAGTATTTTAGCCGGGTTCGGATCAATCACTCCACCCCCTTTCTCTTCCCTCTAAAATTTCTGTGAGCAAACTTTTCCAAATTATTTCTTCAAACATTCGATCGATTAGACACTATAGTTCATGGTTATATATATATATATATATATATATATATATATATATATATAATTTTTTTCAAATATTATGAAATAATTATTTTATATTAATTCCTAATGCGATAAAAGTATGCTCAATATTGGGGATAGAGCATTATTATAGAAGAGAAAATGAAAATAAACAAATGTAAAGTTACATACTTTACAAGTTTAATAATTTGAAGCAGTACAACAAAGAATATTATAAAATATAGAAAAGTCCTTTAAACATAGGTTTTTCAAAGTAACAAGTTCTCTCATCAGAGACTGTTTTCCTTCTGATGAGAAGACTTGTTTCTATGAAAAACTTAGGTTTAAAGGACTTTTCTATATTTCATAATATTCTTTGTTGTAACTTTACATGTGTTTATTTTTATTTTCTCATATATATATATATATATATAACAAATAATTTCATGTTTCTTGAGATAACAATTCTCGGTAACTACAGTAAATACGATTCTAATTCTATGTTATGCAGACAAATAATATTTCAAGTTTTATGAAAAATGAAACACATAGTTTATTTTATTTTAGACAAGAAACATCGGGTTATACAGGGTGGGCAAAAATAAGGGTCCTATTTTTAAAAATTCATAACTTTTTTATTTATTGATTTTTTTAAATTTTTTTTTTTTAGAATAAGTAAAGGACCCCTTCCGAAGCAAGCATGAGCCGTATTAGCCCTAAGGAACGTACCCTCATTTAGAAAACATTATTTTTGCTTAAAAAACTCAAAACAGTGTAAAAAACAATACTTTAGTTTTTGTAAGTTTTAAGAAGTGTTTTTCGGCTAAAATTTGTTTTGTTTATTTCAAAAAATCTCGGAAGGGTCAGTCTACACACACATAAAGTTTGGTGAGTTTAACTTTTATTTTGTGGAAGTTATTCAAATTCAAGTTATTCAAATTTAAAGATAGGACCCTTATTTTGGCCCACCCTGTATATTTCTGCTATTGTATGATATTCTAAATAGATTAATGTTAAGATAAAAACACTGTCAATAGCACAAGTCTTAATGACAAGACAAGGTTAAGTGATCATCTTCCATCCACCGGATCCCGGATTGGAAAACGGCCTTGAGATGGCCATCTGTGAATAACCAATAGGCAGCCCCGGACCAACTGGCTGTTCATTCTATAAGATGGCGTGGAACGCGTCCGAGTCAGACCAATCAACTTGGGTGAATGTTAGGCACCAAAACTGACCGACTCGTTATGTATTGATTTACTCCTCTCCAGAAGTTAGGCACAAGGACAGTTTTTATCTAACAAGTAAGATGTGACCCAAGGTCGGGTCGGGAAAGTGGGGTTTAAAAATTGCCTGGGCAGCCCCGTCGGCATTCCCCAGTAGGGGCGCCTCAGGCAGTAAGCAATAATCTTACTCCTCCCCAAAGAGGGGAGGCAAAGCCTGGGAGGGTTGACCTCCCAGAACTGCACAGGACAGACCCATAGACCGGCGTAAATCAAGACCCGAAGGCCAAGACAACACTAGTATGGGGTGCAGTATCCATCGAAACAGATACTACACTTTGATCTTAGCCAAATAATATTTTTTACCAAACATATTTATTAATTCTTTGTTAGGTTTAATACTTATCAGTTTGCACAACAAGAATACACATTTTCATTTATTTAGCTTTCAACACATTTTATCCTAAGGTACGAGTGAAAATGCCATTCTAAGTATTTTCAAATATAGTTGACTTACTTTCCTTCCCAAATTTCTAAAAATCATACATTTGTCAATAGGCCCCCAGTCGTGTCCCTCAGCTGTGCCATGAAGTGGCCTGTAATATAGGATGCCATAGTAGCTATTTAATTAAAACTTAATCTTTTAATTACATCTTGTTAACTACGAGATTATTGTTAAGTTTTCAAAATGGCTCTCTGTCAAGTTCTTATTCACAAGTTATGAAACTTGGAAAATCTTAAATAAAAAAAAGCAACTTGAAATATTATTTTTTTACATAATAACTAGTCTGCATGATGTAAATTAGAATCAAATTTACTGTAGTCATTGAGAATTATTACCTCAAGAAGCACCAAAACTTTGAATACCCCCCCCCCACCACCACCACACTAAAAGATAAGAAACTTATTTTTTTAAATGGTTTAATAACTTCCTTATGTTTGAAAGGTTTTTTTTTATGTCTAACATTAATTCACTGTAAAATGTATCCTTACTTACAGGCTTTAAAGATTTCTAACAGCATTTCATTGTAAAATTATTCGTTTTACTCCTAAATCAGGAGTAGCAGAAAGTCGGTTGATATGACGAAAGCATAAAACTCTGTACATATCTTTGCGACCGGTAATTAAGGGATTGTAGAACCTCATACAATAAGTAGCAGAAGTAAGCGAATATTTTGTAAAAAATTATCACTTCTCGATTGGATAAGAATCCTAATACAAACATCTTCTTTCAGACAATCAGAAGCGCAGAAAATATATGCCTCTGCAATATTTAAAAAAAAGAGGTGTTGCAATATTTTGTGTTTAGCGTTGGGGGTCAATCAAATTCATACTTAAAACAAAAATATCAATTCTTGACCAGATAAGAATCTTAATACAAATATCTTCTTTCAGCCAATCAGAAGCACAGAAAATATACGCCTCCACAATATTTAAAAAAAGAGACATTGCAATATTTTGTGCTTAGGGCTGGAAGCCGATCAAATTCATACTTAAGTCAAAAAGCCTCAGCTCCAAACTCAGTCTCTCAGTTTCTTTCAAACCTGCCACAATGGAGCATACAACGAAACTCTCCCCGGCCAGAGACATGAGAAACTACCACTAAACACAGTGACAGAAGCAGGCAATAATGTCTGCATTGCTCTTCTTGCATAGACTAAATCATTTGGGACGTTCTGCAGAACACTGAACTCTCAATTATCATACTACTAACCTAGACAGACGAGGCCATCAAAGAGAAAAATACATCTCACACAGAAAACTCTTTATTTTGGTTATTATTCCAAGCTGTTTTCTGTTGTCAAATAAAACTAAATATATTTTTGTATGGATTACTTTGTCATTCATCATCATCAGCACCATCATCATCATCATCATCATGTTTTGACATTTAAGGTGCTGCGAGTGCTCCAGACCCCGGGGTAGGCAACACCAGGCAATGTCTCTCCGTGTGGTCCGATCCAAAGAGCTGATATCAGTTATGCTGCTGGGAGGTGACAGTGGTTAAGTGGATATCGACACGGACTGAAGACCTGGGTGTTCCAAGTTCGAATTCAGTCGGTTCCACAGTACCACTTTCACTTAGGGATGTTGGCAACCTTCTTGTGGTCCTTCCTGTAAGTACCCGATGTCTTTCCAGAAAGATTTCTAACTAGAAAAACATTGGGGAAACTAATGCCAACACCAGAATCATCTGATTCACACGAAAGAAGAAGAAGCAAAGTTTAATTTGTCAGCTTAAATGCTATTTGGGTCTGACTTTGAAAATCCGATAAGATAACTTTGTATGCTAGATATAATCAGAATGCTTCAAGCAAATGACAAGATTGAAAATTCGCCTGATTGCAGTCAAATCACTTCTTACGCACTTAAGCCAGGTCTAGAGTTGATGAAATCTCATTAATCCCTATCCTCGAGTGGCCTTTGTGCCTTAATAAGCGGTGACTTACTAGTAAAAACAACAAGAAAAAGACAACTCATTTTACAAAGTAATTCCTGTTGAAAACGAGACACAACTCTAGCAAAAAACAATTCTTTTTCGATAAGCGTGAACTTTAGGGTAAAAATCTATAATCACGGCCTAAGGCAACGTTTCATTCTGGTTTTTTTTTTTACGAAGATTGGCGTGTGCGCATATTAAAAATGGAGATTGATAAGTTCAAAGAGTGCGTATCAACTAATGAATGATTATTGACTTTTCTTCTGGAGTTGAAAGGTTCTGCAGTCTGTGATCGTGGTTCTTTAATGAAATCATGCACTATAATAATAAATTACAAGAGTTAGATATTGTAGAAAGAAAATGTCTATAAAACGAGAATCTTTTTTTTTTCATAGTTAAAAAAAGAACCCTGGGTCCGGGTTGGCAAAAAAATTAAACTTTTTTTTTTCCAAATCTAGTTAAGCGAATCTCTTCAGAAAAAAATGTTTCTGAAGACGTTCGTTTATCTGAACGAAGCCAGTCAATCTCTCGTCTGCTTGTTTTTATTTTTTATGTGTTTGATTGGTTTTCCATTCTGTCTTTCGTGCATTCTCTCTCCACGACATTAAATTTTATGAGATATCGTGTACTTTATCCTCAGAACTAGTAATGTTTATATTTTTTTTTTATATTTAACTTATATATTTTTTGTATTGCCAACCTGCACTTAGGGTTAATGCAGGGCATATTTGCGTTTGTGTTTTGCTGAAAAAAAAAAAAAGAAAAGAAATCTAAAATATACTAGTTCTGGAGAATTTTTTTTTTCCACATTTCTTTTTAAGCAAAAAGAAGAAATGTCGGAAAAATGAAGAGAAGACGTGGTTGTGATTATTAAGGAAACGGTGCATGATTATAGATTTGTACCAAGTTTAGTATCTACATCAATATTAAACTGAAGAGATATTTTGAAATAATTCACTGTGAGAAATTTTAATTTTTCTTCTTTTTTTGCCTTCTTTTGCCCCCTCCCAAAATCTAGATTTTAGAGGGAGGGGGTTATGCCGCGGTTCATACCTTATCCTAATTACAAACACAAAAGAACCACAATACTCGACTTTTTTTTTATATAATTATAATTCAAACAAGAAAATACTTTCTTGTCAGCAGTTTGAAGACTTCAAAATTACCTTCGAATTTCGAAACATTACAAAATTAAATGCATGTCGGACATCTTTTATTTAATCTGTTAATAATAGATTAAAATGGCCGACTTGTTTAATATATCGTGACTCTTCAAATAGTGGAAAAAAGGTTTTTCTTTATGGTTTACTATTAAAGCTTCTTTTATAAATTTAATTTTTTTGTTTGTTTTTTGTTTTAGATTAATATTTTTGGGTTCTTTAAAACAATTTTTTTTCCTTTATTTTGCCAAAAATTAAAATACATTTTTTTTTGAATAACCGCAAAAAAAAAAAAAAATGGGGTAAGTAGTAAAAAACAAAACAATGTCTTCTTCTCTGCATGGTAAGTATGGAACTGATTGAAGCCTTTTAGGAGCCATCATTAAAATATGCAAAAAAAAAAAAGATGATTTTTTTACATCGTCACGAGGTTGTTTTTAAATTTCTGCTCAGGGTTTTCTCAACCAGGTTTGAATTTCCCTTCTAAGAGGGTGGTGGATGCTGGGGTCATTTTAGATTTTTAAATGGGAAAATAAATAAAAATCTTTAACAGATACAGGTACTTTCCTAAATAGGGTGTTTCCCGCGGGTTCTGATGTATTTTTTGTTTGTTTCAATTTTTAACATGTCTTTTAGGCATGTGAAAGCACAGAGGGGAAGTGAATAAACAATATATATATATATATATATATATATATATATATATATATATATATATATATAATTATTTAATTATAATTTTTTTTTTTATTATTATCCACATACACATACTTTTCATCCAAATGGAATTATCAGTGTGGAAGATAGTTGTTCAGCTGGTAGCACGATTCGAACCCCCAGACACGAGTCACTCTTAACTCAAATCCAAGCTCTCTCTCTCTCTCTCTCATATATATATATATATATATATATATATATATATAATATAAAATTATAATATAATTTGTCAGCTCCTTCAATTTCTCGTATTTGGACTGCTATTTATAACCTGGATTAATCTTCAGTCAACCCTCTGGATGCCTATCCTGATTATGTTTTTCAAATTGTATGACCTGGATGTATTGTATAGATTCAACAAAAAAGTATGTTTTTGGGTTGATATATTTGATGTTATGTATTTTTTATGTATTTGTGTATATATTTTTATATATTTTCAAAGCTTAATTTTATTACCAGTAGTGTTATAACTGCAGTAATGGTCCTCTGAAGAGAAGAATTATCTTTGAAAACTCATAAGCTAAGGACTTTAAGATACTTTGCTTGAACTTTGAATTCTAATAAAATTTGATTGACACCTTATTTTATTACTTCATTTTATATTATAATATTAATGCTCTATCCAGTATATTGAGCTTCAGTTTTTATCCGGATGTTTCACTAATTATAAGATATTAGTTGACGCTTATATATTTTGTTGGATTGCTTCATATATATATATATATATATATATATATATATATATATATATAAGTAAATTGAGATAAACAAACTTAGAACATTATTTATATCAGTTCCAAGAATGCAAACACAACGGATATTTGACGTACGATCGTTTCTAAAACGATTTGAAATATTTTATTTTGTATTATACGTTAAGAATCAAGAACATTAACAAATTTAACACATACCAGATAATAATTATTTCGACCATAACTGTTCACTTTCAGGTCTGTGAATGGAGATACGCTTTTACCATTCTTATTACAAGTAGTATAAAACCTCTTCAACAGATACTAGAGGAGAATGGTAAACTTGTATCGTCATTCCCACACCTGAAAGAAACCAGTTAACTTTATTCTTAAATATTTGCTCTGTACATTAAATACATTGAGCACTCACGTCGGGAATGTGACGTTTGATATGTATTCATAGCTCTATATAATTTAATATTAAACTGAATTTTAACCTATAATTAAAAACCTTCAACTCTCTCTCTCTCTCATATATATATATGAAGAGTTTGAATGCAAAAACGCGATAAACGCCATTTATAAAATCACGAAACTGTCTCAACAAAAAGTGTTGCATTTCAACACTCGACGACACCCCCAAACTATGTGTTACATAATATGATACCGGAATAAGTTTTTTATTGATTTCAATTAAAATCAGCTTTCATTCGAAGTCTAGATTTAATATATTCGTGTTTTATTGTTTACGGTATCAATTTAAACGAATTGGAGTTATTGCGTTTTGCGTTCGAACTCTTCATATATATATATATATATATATATATATATATATATATATATGTTTATCTACAGTGATTATATACGCCCCCCTCCCTATGGGTGGATCACTTTGGTGTAGGAAATGATGGTTTCCACTTAGCGTAAAGCAAAGATTCTTTTGTAAAAGGAATTGAATCCTTTCGATTATCAGTATTGTAAAAAATGTAAACAAATACATACTTTCATTTAACACGCTATAATTTCTTTCATTTCAAGCAGCGACACCAGTGGCTCAGGTGGCAGAGCACCTGATGTCAACCAATGGCATCTTCGTTTTGCATCTCGCTACAGCTAGCTACATGTATGAGTCTTGAAAAGACGAAACAGCTGTCTGTGGACGATTATATTTCATATAATATATATATATATATATATATATATATAGTCTCGGAAGTTCTTTTAACCTTCAAAACTGAAAAAAAAAAAAAAAAAATTTGTTGAAAGATTTTAGTCTAGTAAGTCTAGTAAGTCAATCAATCTACTGCAATCACTATTTTAGTTTACTTCCAAGAATATACTCTAATATAAATATATTTTTATATATGTTTTTATATATAAGGGATCGTCAGTTGTTTACCATGAAATATATATATATATATAGAGAGAGAGATAAATATATATATATATATAGAGAGAGAGATAAATATATATATATATAGAGAGAGAGAGATAAATATATATATATATATATATATATACATATATAATTATTTTATATAATATATATATATATGTATATATTTATATTTAAATTTAAAAATCTTAAATATAAATTTTTATAACACAAAGTTTTACAAAAGCTCGATAATGTAGGACTAGATCTGTAATAAAAAATATTTTTTAATATTATAAAAACCACATCCAATGTAGGGAATGAATTATCATAAACACAGCAAGAAATCAGTTCTAGAATAAAGAAAAAAAGGGTCAAAACCAACGCAATAATGGTTAGTCAAAACATTTATCTTATATTTGACTGTAGTTAAGCGAAAATCTATGTCGATGGTAAAAGATTAAAGGAATTATGCTGGATGGATCATGCACATGATACGAAGATACCACAATTTGTATATACGGGTGTAAACTACCCCATTGAACAATATGATCTGAAGAATAAATTAAAAACAAAAAATGTTATGGAAATAATATATCGTGAAACAAAATAGGAAAAATAAATGAATGCGGAATGCAATACAGTTTTTTCCTGTCTGGAGAGTTAGCCTCTTTTTTACGAGCACTGATGATATATTCTTCAAGGAAAATAAATGCTTTATACATTTCGAACATTATATATATATATGTTGGTGGAAGGCCAAAACAAGTGTATGCGAATAAAAACTAATTTTTGGTTAATTTGTGAGAATCTGTTCCTTACATTTGATGTGGTTGTTATAATATTAAAAAAATATTTTTTATAATATATATACATCTTACTGTTTCATAGAACATAATATAATATATTATGTATATATTGTTTCATTATTTACTTCCACAGTACTCAATACATAAGTAGAGCTATGTAGTAGTATAAAAATATATTTATGGCAAGTACGGTACATAGAACGTTTGTATTTCACACCCGAAGATACCTGACGAATTTCTTTTGGTGATGAAACACAAGCATTTCTGTGTAGTTTATTTGACACACACACATTATATATATATATATATATATATATTCAAAAAGAAGCTTTTAACAGTCATTTATATACACAAAAAGACATATATATATATATTCAACATTAATAACACAATGCAGGCCAAAACAAAAAATATATATGTTTGAGAGAAGCTCGACCATTGGCTAATGAAAACATTACCCCGTGAGGGAAAAATAACAACGAATCTGATTGGTTAGTTTGGTAGACTAAACTCTACTTAGATATATAAAAAAAATGCTAACTAAAATCTGTGCATTTAGCCTGATGATTCCCTGTGGAGATGAAATATGGACGCCTCTGTATAGCTTACTTGCCATAGATATATTTCCATACTACTATATATATATATATATGTATATGTATATATATATATATATATATACAGGCAGTTCTTGGTTTATGTTAGAGTTATAAGTCAATTTCCGATGTAAGTCGGACGTCCTTATTGTAAAGAAATCACTACATCGATTAGATATATACAGTATAAGTAATGGGTTAAAAAACCAACATTCCAGAGAAAACCAAAGTTCAAGAAAGAACCGAATTGGCAGAAAGAACCGAATTGGCAGAAAGAACCAAAGTTGCAAAGAGAACCAAGGGTTCCATGAGGAAACACATTCTACATAGAACAAAAGAGTTCCAGCAAGAACATTGAGTTCTAGAATTTAAAAAAAAGTTTCACAGAGGACCAAAGTTCCATAGAAAACCTAATTTCCAGAAATTACCAAAGTTCTAGAAAGTCAGAACATTCCAGAAACGGTGCTATCTAAGTGCCATTTTTTTTTTCAGCTTTGTATCGTCTTCCCTCCCCTTACTGAGGTTAATTCAATTTTGTACCCGATATTAACTCCTTCTTTCATTTCTTTTATTTGCTGTAACATAACTGAATTTCACCCTCCCACATAATTTATTTTAAACATTCTTTCTTCCAAATAAATTATTTTTGTAAGACATCCCAATAAATCATTTTTCGTCAATGAATTATTTTTGAAAACTTTCCAATAAATCATTTTTCAAAACATTCTTTCTTTAATAAATTATTTTTCAAAATAAGCTAATCCTAAACCTAATCCTTAGCTAACCCTAACTGGCAGTCACTCAGATTTAGGGTTAGTGGTAAAAAAAGGTGGGTTAATGCCCTAAAATGCTACAATGGCTTGGAAATTGGGGATCATTTAACATTAAAATTTATATGCGAAACTGATCCCCCACTCTAAATTCTAAAGTAATACAATAAAATAATCGCCTAAAAAGAGTATAATTTCATTTATTTGGGGGAGAGGGGTGAGTCAGCAGAGGGTGTTACTGTTTACTTGTCTCCCCACGAGGGCAGAGTTAGACACTAGGTCGGTTTTAATGTAGGGAAAATCCAGTTCACCAAAAAGGAGCACTCTGGATTGAAATAAATATAAAAATTTCTCCTTCACTGACCGAGGACAGAAAAGATGAAGTGTAGTATCAGAACATACTACACTTTGATCCTAGCCAAAATGCCAAAGAGGGTTTTATTTACTCCTCCCCAGGAGTTAGGCACAAGGCCAGTTTTATCTTACTCCCACAAGTAAGATGTGACCCAAGATCGGGTCAGGAAAGTGGGGTTTGAAAAGCCAGCGCCCGAGAAAGTGAGCACTCTGGCCATTAAAAATTGCCTGGGCTGCCCCGTCGGCATTCCTCGGTAGGGGCGCCTCGGGCAGTAAGCAATAAACTTACTCCTCCCCAAAGAGGGGAGGCAAAGCCTGGGAGGGTTGACCTCCTAGAACTCCACAGGACAGACCCATTGACCGGCGTAAATCAAGGCCCGACGGCCAAGACAATACCAGTATGGGGTGCAGTATCCATCGGAACAGATACTACACTTTGATCCTGAACAAAAGGCCGAGCCCTGGGGTTCTACAAATTTACCCCCCAAAACAAACATCTTGATCTTATTATTTTTAAGGTAAATAAAATACGGTAACACCGTCGTAAGGTAAATAAAATAAGGTAACACCGTAGTAATAGGCAATACAAAACCCAAATGAACCGAAACTGCTCCCGTCAAGAAAGTTCAAAGTACCCCAGAAACTACTATAATGTTCTTGCAAGATGGATTGACTCAATAAAAAAGACGAACATATTTATACTTCTACCTGACTAGAAAAACTGAAACAAAGCAAGATATTTCTTTCCGACCAGATTTCCAAATTTGATCGTGGAATATCTATTTCATGTCTTGTGTAGCCAAAGAAGAATGGCCTGAAGAAATTATCGCAGACAAGCGTTCAGTATTTTTGTGTGAATTTCTAAAAAGATGTTTATCGTGACTATTTACAATTCGACCGAACCAGTTTTTATACTGCGCTTGGTTTTGTAGCGTTTTGTTTCAGGAACCCTCCAGCATTCTACATGCATCTATTGTCAAATTGATACAGATGTATTCCTATTTAGGAAAAAAATAAATTTTTTGTCGAAGGAGTGAGGGGGGGGGGGGGGGGAAGCACAGTTTTAGAGGAAAGAAATAACACGCATAGAAATTTGAGAGCCTAACTTCTTTTTTTAATTTCTTTTTTTTTAGAGAAGTCGCTCCAGACAAGGCATGAAGCCACTTGATGTAAGGAGCTAAAAAGAATGGCAGATAATTAGCGCAAAGACAGGAGAAACCCTATAGTCTTAGTCTGAAAAATACCAGGGCTATAGGTAGGAGGAAAACAGTTAGCAGTAAGAGTTCCTCAAGCCTGTAGTTCTTGGAAAGAAGCTACTGGAATAGAAAGTGGTAGTATAACGATATATCAAAAGAGTGAATTGATGAAGACCACTAGACCAACGAGTAAAATGAGCTGGAACAAAAGAAGCAAGGAATAATTCAGACAATTATGAAGAACACATACCATAATAGTACTTATGGAAGAGACTGAGGCTAGCAAAATCACGTTTCTGATAAAGATGGTGCCGAGAAGAAGAAAGGGTGGGGGGGTCAACCAAATTCTAGATAGGCTTCTGAACCTGATCAAGAACCCTCAAATAGGACAGAGATTTACCAGCCCAAATATGACAACTGTACTCCACACAAGGTCTGATAGTAGATTTATAGAGATAGAAAATAGCCTCAGATGTGAGAAAGTGTTTGTGGCAATAGAGGGAACCGACTTTACGAGAAGCAGAAAGAGGAGCGGATCTTTTTTGCAGAAGACTTGGCGGAATCTTCTAAGTATTTATTTAACTTTGTATTGCCTGAAATTTTATGCCGAGGAGTTTAAACGTTGGACTATTGGGAAGGGTGCCATCAACTTTGAAAATTAGTGGTTTGTTACATCATCACATTATTTAATTGTATCTATGCTTGAAGTCATTTTCTGTAGAATCTATATACACCATCACATTATTTAATTGTATCTATGCTTGAAGTCATTTTCTGTAGAATCTATATACATCATCACATTATTTAATTGTATTTATGCTTGAAGTCATTTTCTGTAGAATCTATATACATCATCACATTATTTAATTGTATCTATGCTTGAAGTCATTTTCTGTAGAATCTATATACATCATCACATAATTTAATTGTATCTATGCTTGAAGTCATTTTCTGTAGAACCTATACACATCATCACATTATTTAATTGTATCTATGCTTGAAGTCATTTTCAGTAGAATCTATATACATCATCACATTATTTAATTGTATCTATGCTTGAAGTCATATTCTGTAGAACCTATATACATCATCACATTATTTAATTGTATCTATGCTTGAAGTCATTTTCTGTAGAATCTATATACATCATCACATTATTTAATTGTATCTATGCTTGAAGTCATTTTCTGTAGAATCTATATACATCATCACATTATTTAATTGTATCTATGCTTGAAGTCATTTTCTGTAGAATCTATATACATCATCACATTATTTAATTGTATCTATGCTTGAAGTCATTTTCTGTAGAATCTATATACATCATCACATTATTTAATTGTATCTATGCTTGAAGTCATTTTCTGTAGAATCTATATACATCATCACATTATTTAATTGTATCTATGCTTGAAGTCATTTTCTGTAGAACCTATACACATCATCACATTATTTAATTGTATCTATGCTTGAAGTCATTTTCTGTAGAACCTATATACATCATCACATTATTTAATTGTATCTATGCTTGAAGTCATTTTCTGTAGAATCTATATACATCATAACATTATTTATTTGTATCTATGCTTGAAGTCATTTTCTGTAGAATCTATATACATCATCACATTATTTAATTGTATCTATGCTTGAAGTCATTTTCTGTAGAATCTATATACATCATCACATTATTTAATTGTATCTATGCTTGAAGTCATTTTCTGTAGAATCTATATACATCATCACATTATTTAATTGTATCTATGCTTGAAGTCATTTTCTGTAGAACCTATACACATCATCACATTATTTAATTGTATCTATGCTTGAAGTCATTTTCTGTAGAATCTATATACATCATCACATTATTTAATTGTATCTATGCTTGAAGTCATTTTCTGTAGAATCTATATACATCATCACATTATTTAATTGTATCTATGCTTGAAGTCATTTTCTGTAGAACCTATACACATCATCACATTATTTAATTGTATCTATGCTTGAAGTCATTTTCTGTAGAATCTATATACATCATCACATTATTTAATTGTATCTATGCTTGAAGTCATTTTCTGTAGAATCTATATACATCATCACATTATTTAATTGTATCTATGCTTGAAGTCATTTTCTGTAGAATCTATACACATCATCACATTATTTAATTGTATCTATGCTTGAAGTCATTTTCTGTAGAATCTATATACATCATCACATTATTTAATTGTATCTATGCTTGAAGTCATTTTCTGTAGAATCTATATACATCATCACATTATTTAATTGTATCTATGCTTGAAGTCATTTTCTGTAGAATCTATATACACTATCACATAATTTAATTGTATCTATGCTTGAAGTCATTTTCTGTAGAATCTATATACATCATCACATTATTTAATTGTATCTATGCTTGAAGTCATTTTCTGTAGAATCTATATACATCATCACATTATTTATTTGTATCTATGCTTGAAGTCATTTTCTGTAGAATCTATATACATCATCACATTATTTAATTGTATCTATGCTTGAAGTCATTTTCTGTAGAATCTATATACATCATCACATTATTTAATTGTATCTATGCTTGAAGTCATTTTCTGTAGAATCTATATACATCATCACATTATTTAATTGTATCTATGCTTGAAGTCATTTTCTGTAGAATCTATATACATCATCACATTATTTAATTGTATCTATGCTTGAAGTCATTTTCTGTAGAACTTATACACATCATCACATTATTTAATTGTATCTATGCTTGAAGTCATTTTCTGTAGAATCTATATACATCATCACATTATTTAATTGTATCTATGCTTGAAGTCATTTTCTGTAGAACCTATACACATCATCACATTATTTAATTGTATCTATGCTTGAAGTCATTTTCTGTAGAATCTATATACATCATCACATTATTTAATTGTATCTATGCTTGAAGTCATTTTCTGTAGAATCTATATACATCATCACATTATTTAATTGTATCTATGCTTGAAGTCATTTTCTGTAGAATCTATATACATCATCACATTATTTAATTGTATCTATGCTTGAAGTCATTTTCTGTAGAATCTATATACATCATCACATTATGTAATTGTATCTATGCTTGAAGTCATTTTCTGTAGAATCTATATACATCATCACATTATTTAATTGTATCTATGCTTGAAGTCATTTTCAGTAGAATCTATATACATCATCACATTATTTAATTGTATCTATGCTTGAAGTCATTTTCTGTAGAATCTATATACATCATCACATTATTTAATTGTATCTATGCTTGAAGTCATTTTCTGTAGAATCTATATACATCATCACATTATTTAATTGTATCTATGCTTGAAGTCATTTTCTGTAGAACCTATACACATCATCACATTATTTAATTGTATCTATGCTTGAAGTCATTTTCTGTAGAACCTATATACATCATCACATTATTTAATTGTATCTATGCTTGAAGTCATTTTCTGTAGAATCTATATACATCATCACATTATTTAATTGTATCTATGCTTGAAGTCATTTTCTGTAGAACCTATACACATCATCACATTATTTAATTGTATCTATGCTTGAAGTCATTTTCTGTAGAATCTATATACATCATCACATTATTTAATTGTATCTATGCTTGAAGTCATTTTCTGTAGAATCTATACACATCATCACATTATTTAATTGTATCTATGCTTGAAGTCATTTTCTGTAGAATCTATATACATCATCACATTATTTAATTGTATCTATGCTTGAAGTCATTTTCTGTAGAATCTATATACATCATCACATTATTTAATTGTATCTATGCTTGAAGTCATTTTCTGTAGAATCTATATACATCATCACATTATTTAATTGTATCTATGCTTGAAGTCATTTTCTGTAGAATCTATATACATCATCACATTATTTAATTGTATCTATGCTTGAAGTCATTTTCTGTAGAATCTATATACACTATCACATAATTTAATTGTATCTATGCTTGAAGTCATTTTCTGTAGAATCTATATACATCATCACATTATTTAATTGTATCTATGCTTGAAGTCATTTTCTGTAGAATCTATATACATCATCACATTATTTATTTGTATCTATGCTTGAAGTCATTTTCTGTAGAATCTATATACATCATCACATTATTTAATTGTATCTATGCTTGAAGTCATTTTCTGTAGAATCTATATACATCATCACATTATTTAATTGTATCTATGCTTGAAGTCATTTTCTGTAGAATCTATATACATCATCACATTATTTAATTGTATCTATGCTTGAAGACATTTTCTGTAGAACTTATACACATCATCACATTATTTAATTGTATCTATGCTTGAAGTCATTTTCTGTAGAATCTATATACATCATCACATTATTTAATTGTATCTATGCTTGAAGTCATTTTCTGTAGAACCTATACACATCATCACATTATTTAATTGTATCTATGCTTGAAGTCATTTTCTGTAGAATCTATATACATCATCACATTATTTAATTGTATCTATGCTTGAAGTCATTTTCTGTAGAATCTATATACATCATCACATTATTTAATTGTATCTATGCTTGAAGTCATTTTCTGTAGAATCTATATACATCATCACATTATTTAATTGTATCTATGCTTGAAGTCATTTTCTGTAGAATCTATATACATCATCACATTATGTAATTGTATCTATGCTTGAAGTCATTTTCTGTAGAATCTATATACATCATCACATTATTTAATTGTATCTATGCTTGAAGTCATTTTCAGTAGAATCTATATACATCATCACATTATTTAATTGTATCTATGCTTGAAGTCATTTTCTGTAGAATCTATATACATCATCACATTATTTAATTGTATCTATGCTTGAAGTCATTTTCTGTAGAATCTATATACATCATCACATTATTTAATTGTATCTATGCTTGAAGTCATTTTCTGTAGAACCTATACACATCATCACATTATTTAATTGTATCTATGCTTGAAGTCATTTTCTGTAGAACCTATATACATCATCACATTATTTAATTGTATCTATGCTTGAAGTCATTTTCTGTAGAATCTATATACATCATAACATTATTTATTTGTATCTATGCTTGAAGTCATTTTCTGTAGAATCTATATACATCATCACATTATTTAATTGTATCTATGCTTGAAGTCATTTTCTGTAGAATCTATATACATCATCACATAATTTAATTGTATCTATGCTTGAAGTCATTTTCTGTAGAACCTATACACATCATCACATTATTTAATTGTATCTATGCTTGAAGTCATTTTCTGTAGAATCTATATACATCATCACATTATTTAATTGTATCTATGCTTGAAGTCATTTTCTGTAGAATCTATATACATCATCACATTATTTAATTGTATCTATGCTTGAAGTCATTTTCTGTAGAATCTATACACATCATCACATTATTTAATTGTATCTATGCTTGAAGTCATTTTCTGTAGAATCTATATACATCATCACATTATTTAATTGTATCTATGCTTGAAGTCATTTTCTGTAGAATCTATATACATCATCACATTATTTAATTGTATCTATGCTTGAAGTCATTTTCTGTAGAATCTATATACACTATCACATAATTTAATTGTATCTATGCTTGAAGTCATTTTCTGTAGAATCTATATACATCATCACATTATTTAATTGTATCTATGCTTGAAGTCATTTTCTGTAGAATCTATATACATCATCACATTATTTATTTGTATCTATGCTTGAAGTCATTTTCTGTAGAATCTATATACATCATCACATTATTTAATTGTATCTATGCTTGAAGTCATTTTCTGTAGAATCTATATACATCATCACATTATTTAATTGTATCTATGCTTGAAGTCATTTTCTGTAGAATCTATATACATCATCACATTATTTAATTGTATCTATGCTTGAAGTCATTTTCTGTAGAATCTATATACATCATCACATTATTTAATTGTATCTATGCTTGAAGTCATTTTCTGTAGAACCTATATACATCATCACATAATTTAATTGTATCTATGCTTGAAGTCATTTTCTGTAGAATCTATATACATCATCACATTATTTAATTGTATCTATGCTTGAAGTCATTTTCTGTAGAATCTATATACATCATCACATTATTTAATTGTATCTATGCTTGAAGTCATTTTCTGTAGAACTTATACACATCATCACATTATTTAATTGTATCTATGCTTGAAGTCATTTTCTGTAGAATCTATATACATCATCACATTATTTAATTGTATCTATGCTTGAAGTCATTTTCTGTAGAACCTATACACATCATCACATTATTTAATTGTATCTATGCTTGAAGTCATTTTCTGTAGAATCTATATACATCATCACATTATTTAATTGTATCTATGCTTGAAGTCATTTTCTGTAGAATCTATATACATCATCACATTATTTAATTGTATCTATGCTTGAAGTCATTTTCTGTAGAATCTATATACATCATCACATTATTTAATTGTATCTATGCTTGAAGTCATTTTCTGTAGAATCTATATACATCATCACATTATGTAATTGTATCTATGCTTGAAGTCATTTTCTGTAGAATCTATATACATCATCACATTATTTAATTGTATCTATGCTTGAAGTCATTTTCAGTAGAATCTATATACATCATCACATTATTTAATTGTATCTATGCTTGAAGTCATTTTCTGTAGAATCTATATACATCATCACATTATTTAATTGTATCTATGCTTGAAGTCATTTTCTGTAGAATCTATATACATCATCACGTAATTTAATTGTATCTATGCTTGAAGTCATTTTCTGTAGAACCTATACACATCATCACATTATTTAATTGTATCTATGCTTAGAGTCATTTTCTGTAGAATCTATATACATCATCACATTATTTAATTGTACCTATGCTTGAAGTCATTTTCTGTAGAATCTATATACATCATCACATTATTTAATTGTATCTATGCTTGAAGTCATTTTCTGTAGAACCTATATACATCATCACATTATTTAATTGTATCTATGCTTGAAGTCATTTTCTGTAGAACCTATACACATCATCACATTATTTAATTGTATCTATGCTTGAAGTCATTTTCAGTAGAATCTATATACATCATCACATTATTTAATTGTATCTATGCTTGAAGTCATTTTCTGTAGAACCTATATACATCATCACATTATTTAATTGTATCTATGCTTGAAGTCATTTTCTGTAGAATCTATATACATCATCACATTATTTAATTGTATCTATGCTTGAAATCATTTTCTGTAGAACCTATATACATCATCACATTATTTAATTGTATCTATGCTTGAAGTCATTTTCTGTAGAATCTATATACATCATCACATTATTTAATTGTATCTATGCTTGAAGTCATTTTCTGTAGAATCTATATACATCATCACATTATTTAATTGTATCTATGCTTGAAGTCATTTTCTGTAGAATCTATACACATCATCACATTATTTAATTGTATCTATGCTTGAAGTCATTTTCTGTAGAACCTATACACATCATCACATTATTTAATTGTATCTATGCTTGAAGTCATTTTCTGTAGAATCTATATACATCATCACATTATTTAATTGTATCTATGCTTGAAGTCATTTTCTGTAGAATCTATATACATCATCACATTATTTAATTGTATCTATGCTTGAAGTCATTTTCTGTAGAACCTATACACATCATCACATTATTTAATTGTATCTATGCTTGAAGTCATTTTCTGTAGAATCTATATACATCATCACATAATTTAATTGTATCTATGCTTGAAGTCATTTTCTGTAGAACCTATATACATCATCACATTATTTAATTGTATCTATGCTTGAAGTCATTTTCTGTAGAATCTATATACATCATCACATTATTTAATTGTATCTATGCTTGAAGTCATTTTCTGTAGAACCTATATACATCATCACATAATTTAATTGTATCTATGCTTGAAGTCATTTTCTGTAGAACCTATATACATCATCACATTATTTAATTGTATCTATGCTTGAAGTCATTTTCTGTAGAATCTATATACATCATCACATTATTTAATTGTATCTATGCTTGAAGTCATTTTCTGTAGAACCTATACACATCATCACATTATTTAATTGTATCTATGCTTGAAGTCATTTTCTGTAGAATCTATATACATCATCACATTATTTAATTGTATCTATGCTTGAAGTCATTTTCTGTAGAATCTATATACATCATCACATTATTTAATTGTATCTATGCTTGAAGTCATTTTCTGTAGAATCTATATACATCATCACATTATTTAATTGTATCTATGCTTGAAGTCATTTTCTGTAGAATCTATATACATCATCACATTATTTAATTGTATCTATGCTTGAAGTCATTTTCTGTAGAATCTATATACATCATCACGTAATTTAATTGTATCTATGCTTGAAGTCATTTTCTGTAAAACCTATACACATCATCACATTATTTAATTGTATCTATGCTTGAAGTCATTTTCTGTAGAATCTATATACATCATCACATTATTTAATTGTATCTATGCTTGAAGTCATTTTCTGTAGAACCTATATACATCATCACATAATTTAATTGTATCTATGCTTGAAGTCATTTTCTGTAGAACCTATATACATCATCACATTATTTAATTGTATCTATGCTTGAAGTCATTTTCTGTAGAATCTATATACATCATCACATTATTTAATTGTATCTATGCTTGAAGTCATTTTCTGTAGAATCTATATACATTAGAGTTGGGCGGTTTTGAAATTTTGGTTTCGGTATCGGTTTCGGTTTTTTTCCCTTAAAACCTCGGTTTACGGTTCGGTTTTTCGGTTTTGTTGAAAAAAAATTTTTTACTATGGAAGCTATTCATTCTGTTGTGTGATGATTAGTTATTATTCAACGTTTAGTTGAATTATGCCACTGTTTCGATAATTTTGTGACTGAATCATTCTCCATGATATGAATCATAAGTTTTAAGGTGTTGACTGTTGTAATCAAAGTTCTGATACCCTTTTAACAGTTAACTCGTTAAAACAGTGACCAAAGATTCATGAAAGATTTCTGAAGAATAAAACTGAGTTTGAATATACATTCTATCTAATTCTTTAACCCATCAGAAGCTAAAATATAACTCAGAAATGCAAGAAATTAAAAAACGAAAATTTATTTAAACAAACAAAATAATTTTACAAATAAAATTAAGCAAAAATGATGATGAAAATGAAATATTGTCAAAATTATTTGACAGATACAAATTTTAATTTTTTAATAGGTGAAAATGTTTGCAAGACGTTGTGTTTTGTCGCGTAAAATAAACACACCATATACTTCTCGAATTGCCGGTGTTGACTGTTGGGATGTCTGTCATTTTGTGTGCTCGAAGTTCTGTCAACTGGTGCGTGTTGGGGTTAATATTTGTTTTTAAGACAGGGTAATAAAACTTTATAGACATGCGTAAAAGACTAGTAGTACAACCGAAAACCGCGCCAAGGGAAAAGGAAGGATGGTTAAAAAAAAGTAGAGATTATTAATTCATCTAAAGTCATTTTTTAAGCTTTAAGGTAATTTTAGTCATAGAATTCATGACTTGGATTAAAGTTTAATAATTAAACTTTCGAATAAATTGTCAACTCTAAATAAATACCATATTAACAATTTAGTAAAATATAAATCGTTGCATAGTCTACTTTTTGAATAACCCATTTTTGGGAGAGAAAACGGTATAGTTGAGAGATAGTTCTCTAGAAATTACAATTTATGTATGAAGTGGCTTTTCAAAAGTAAACAATGAAATGCCTAATGTTTAAAATAATTTTTAAAATCCGAATAAAGTGACATTAGCATTAGCAACTACTTTTTTTCTTTTTAAATGTTTATACTTACTCACTACTTTTCGTTTATTTACTTTTACAAGTATTTTTTCAAAATTTCATTTTAATAACTTATTTTTTTAGATAACTCTGAAACAAACATAAATAATTATTTTACAATTTTGAGTTGAATCAAATAGATTTTCGACATCATACGGAACGCGTTTGATTTTTTCTTTTTCATTTGAAAATAGTTTATGCTAAAAATACGATGTCATGTTGTCTGTCGTATTTCTCTTTTTCATTTGAAAATTCAAAATGTTAATAAACAAATTGTAAACAAAGATTTCTTCCTACAAGTAGCAATACACATGAAAAAATTTAAATTGCTTAAAATATCTCAATAATGGCATACATAGGAAGAGCTTGATTATCTAAGAAAGAATCTTTTTAAATTTTTTAAATCTGACTAAAAATAAGGAAGTTATAACTATTTTTGTGCCTCGCACAATTGGATATTTTCCCCTCTTTAATACCATATGCGTTTCGTCACATTTTTTACACTAATTTTTCAGTAAAAATGTTATATCTTTGTTAAAACACAAGATTAAGCAATGAAATTTACCATATAAGTGTATTTTTGTACAAGGAATCAGAATATGCCACTGAAAATCTCCAGAAATTAATGGTTTCCAAGTAATCTGCACTAAGTGCACATAAATATGCTGCAATACCTTAAAAATACCATGAATCCATTAAAAGAAAGAAGTTAGAAAACTCAAAGTTGAATTGTAATACATTTTATGTACAAGAAACTAAAATCTAATACTAGGACTGTTTAAAAATGAATATATTGCAAGATTTCTGTAGCATTATTGTAGATTTACACCTTCTGCTAACTCACCCCCTTACCTCCCCAAAATATGAGATTCTACTTTTTTTATTTAGGCAATTACATGTTAACACCCTGAAAAACTTGGCAAAAAGAAAGAAACAAAAACAATTATTTTAGAATTTAAAGTGGGGATCAGTTTCACATAAAATAATCCCCCATTTCAAGGCCATTCTAGCGTTTTAGGACAGTTAATTATTTTTTCTATGGGAGATAAATCCTGTGCGTTTTTCTTGTTTTTTGTTTTTTTTCTGTTTTTTTAGACGATTATAAGGGTTTTTGTGGGAGGAGGGGGGCTTACCACTTGAACTTCAGGTTAGTGGTAGGGCTAGGGGCAATTAAGTGTGAACACCCAGAAAGAAAAAAAAACAATTCATTTAGAATTTCGAGTGGGGGATTAGTTTCACATATATTTAATGCAGAATAATTCACCATTTCCGGGCCATTCAAGCGTTTTAGGGCATTAATCAATTTTTTTCTATGGCAAATAAATCCTGTGCGTTTTTTTTTATGGGCGTCTGCTTTTTTTTTTTTTAGACGATTATGTGTGGTTTTAATGGGCTTTTTTGTAGGATTAGGGCTTCCTACTCGGACTTAGGGTTAGTGATAAGGTTAAGGAAGGGGTTTTGTTTTGGATGGAGGTTGCCATTCGGACTTAGTGTTAGAGTTAAGGGAGTTTTTTAGGAGTGGCTTGCCACTCATATTTAAGGTTAATGGTACGATACGTTCAAGATGGCATTTTTAGGAGGTGGGCTTGTTAGTCGTACCTAGAGTTAATGGTAGAGTAATTATTTATTTTATAAATTTCACTAAAAGGCAAGAATGCCCGGGAAATCGGAGATCATTTTACATTAAATTTATATGCGAAACTGATCCCCCACTCTAAATTCTAAACTATTTTTTGTTGTTTTGTTTTTTCTTTTTTCGCCAAGACTTTAAGACGTAATCGCCTAAAAAAGTAGAATCTTAATTTTTTTTTTTTTAAATTGGCGACTAGAAATTCATTACTACTAGAAGTTCGAAAGTTGAGTGAAAACCAGTATTTTTTAAAGTATTTTTTATAAAAGAACCAAATAGGATTAACTTTTTTTTAAAGTATTTTTATCTTTTTTTACAAGACGCTGCTGCTGATTGATTGTTATATCAGCAATACTAGTAGCCATTGTTGACTTTCGCTCAAAAAAAGGACAATATTTTTTAGGATAAGATAATTTAAAATTACTATTACCGAAAGACAAAACAACGTACAATTATAATTTTAATGCATAAAAAAAGATGAAAGATTAATTTATTTACTAGTTGGGTATGAAAAATGTAACAACATTTTCTATATTCATATTTTAAAATGTTTAAAATTCGTTCTAGAATGAAAATAAACAAAAATCGCCTCGTGTTTATAGCAGTAATTGCAGTAATATATTTGTTCAATCTGTCCTCTTACTAATATAACATTTTTTGGTAATATTCAATTTTATTCAAATCGGAAAATCTTTTCAACCGTGTTTCCTTGTATATGGTGGCTTACTGTAATAAAAACACAATACCGAACGGTTACGGTTTAAAAAAAAAAAACCGATTCGGTATACGGTATGGAGACGAAACCGAAAAACCGCGGTTTTTCGGTAAAACCGCCCATCTCTAATATACATCATCACATTATTTAATTGTATCTATGCTTGAAGTCATTTTCTGTAGAACCTATATACATCATCACATTATTTAATTGTATCTATGCTTGAAGTCATTTTCTGTAAAACCTATACACATCATCACATTATTTAATTGTATCTATGCTTGAAGTCATTTTCAGTAGAATCTATATACATCATCACATTATTTAATTGTATCTATGCTTGAAGTCATTTTCTGTAGAACCTATATACATCATCACATTATTTAATTGTATCTATGCTTGAAGTCATTTTCTGTAGAACCTATACACATCATCACATTATTTAATTGTATCTATGCTTGAAGTCATTTTCTGTAGAACCTATACACATCATCACATTATTTAATTGTATCTATGCTTGAAGTCATTTTCAGTAGAACCTATATACATCATCACATTATTTAATTGTATCTATGCTTGAAGTCATTTTCTGTAGAACCTATATAAATCATCACATTATTTAATTGTATCTATGCTTTAAGTCATTTTCTGTAGAACCTATACACATCATCACATTATTTAATTGTATCTATGCTTGAAGTCATTTTCTGTAGAACCTATATACATCATCACATTATTTAATTGTATCTATGCTTGAAGTCATTTTCTGTAGAACCTATACACATCATCACATTATTTAATTATATCTATGCTTGAAGTCATTTTCTGTAGAACCTATATACATCATCACATAATTTAATTGTATCTATGCTTGAAATCATTTTCTGTAGAACCTATACACATCATCACATTATTTAATTGTATCTATGCTTGAAGTCATTTTCTGTAGAACCTATATACATCATCACATAATTTAATTGTATCTATGCTTGAAATCATTTTCTGTAGAACCTATACACATCATCACATTATTTAATTGTATCTATGCTTGAAGTCATTTTCTGTAGAACCTATATAAATCATCACATTATTTAATTGTATCTATGCTTGAAGTCATTTTCTGTAGAACCTATACACATCATCACATTATTTAATTGTATCTATGCTTGAAGTCATTTTCTGTAGAACCTATACACATCATCACATTATTTAATTGTATCTATGCTTGAAGTCATTTTCTGTAGAACCTATATACATCATCACATAATTTAATTGTATCTATGCTTGAAATCATTTTCTGTAGAACCTATACACATCATCACATTATTTAATTGTATCTATGCTTGAAGTCATTTTCTGTAGAACCTATATACATCATCACATTATTTAATTGTATCTATGCTTGAAGTCATTTTCTGTAGAACCTATACACATCATCACATTATTTAATTGTATCTATGCTTGAAGTCATTTTCTGTAGAACCTATATACATCATCACATTATTTAATTGTATCTATGCTTGAAATCATTTTCTGTAGAACCTATACACATCATCACATTATTTAATTGTATCTATGCTTGAAGTCATTTTCTGTAGAACCTATATACATCATCACATTATTTAATTGTATCTATGCTTGAAGTCATTTTCTGTAGAACCTATATACATCATCACATTATTTAATTGTATCTATGCTTGAAGTCATTTTCTGTAGAATCTATATACATCATCACATTATTTAATTGTATCTATGCTTGAAGTCATTTTCTGTAGAACCTATATACATCATCACATTATTTAATTGTATCTATGCTTGAAGTCATTTTCTGTAGAACCTATACACATCATCACATTATTTAATTGTATCTATGCTTGAAGTCATTTTCTGTAGAACCTATATACATCATCACATTATTTAATTGTATCTATGCTTGAAGTCATTTTCTGTAGAATCTATATACATCATAACATTATTTAATTGTATCTATGCTTGAAGTCATTTTCTGTAGAATCTATATACATCATCACATTATTTAATTTTATCTATGCTTGAAGTCATTTTCTGTAGAACCTATATACATCATCACATTTTTAGGATTTTTGTCTTTTTTACTGAGAAACAACAAAATGAATACTCTATTTGTTACATTACCCTTCTTAAGACGGGTACTTTCTCTAGTACTAAAATATTGGTCAATAAATGTTTTCTATTATATATTTTTTAATTAATTTTAACCCCCAAATTAAAAAAAAAGTTTCTTAAAGACAGATGAACCCCAGTATAACTATTTCAATTAAGGACTATGAATACACCATATATTAATAAAATGCAAAAAATATGCATATATATGCAGCAAATACTATAAATTAACAAATATAAAAAACATTATTTGAAAATATAGCTTTTTCCCAAATAATAGGGTTTTTTGAAGAAACTAATTTGTACAAGCATATTTAATTTTTTTTAAATCCAGTATTAACAAAATAATGACAAATATCAGTTAACTTTCATAGAAATGTTAATTATCTTCAAGCAAACAATTTGAAAAACTCTCTTCAAAAGAATGGCCCAAATAATATCTTAAACAACCTAAAAGAAGCAAGAAGCATACCAAAATCTAAAAATCAAACAAAATCACTCACACATTATGAATAGTAAAATTCCAAACTCTAAAAACACCTTCACAAAAAAGAAACATTGTAAAAACTGTCTGATTCAGAAAAAAAAATGTTTGACCTGAGATGACCTTATAATGCTTTAAAGGTCGTTAAACACCACCAAACATGCAAGCTTAAAGACAGAACTTATCTTTGGCCAAGTTTTTATTGATCCCTCTTTCTCTCAAATCCATCCCCATGACTTCCTTGGCTTTCCCCTGTCAACTGACCCTGCTACTTCAACTGCTCTAATCCAAGAACTCTCATCCATTCTTTCAATAAATATTGTTTTGTTTTTTCGAATTTTTATTCTCATCACTCATTTCATTTTTTTTATTGCTCTATCTTGTATATTGAGCATTGGCTTTTCAAAATAGGATTAATTTAAAGATACCATTTTATCTTTATTATCTCTTCGTTTATATATGCTGATGTGTCTGTGTGTGGGTATATATAAACACATGTTCACTTGTGTATCTATCTATATATTCATTTATTTACATTCATTCATATTCGGGTACATTTGAATCATGTTTATGACCACTTGCCTCTCAGCTATTAGGGACAGCTCCTGTTTTTTTTTTCACCATTTCACTGGCCTTCTCCACCTCTTTTTCCCCCTATTCAACCACCACCCACCTCCCACCGTACACACACAATCCCCCATTACACTGACGAAGGCCGAAGGATTGCGGCCGAAAATTTTGTTCTCCTTTAAAGAAAAACTTTTTAATTTTTTTTATACATAAGGGACAATTGATATTCCTACACGTCAAAATATAGAAAATAAATAAAAGATATATTAAAATATATACTTTTCACATTGATTTTTTTATACATACATATATTATATATATATATATATTGTGCTTATTTATAAAGAGATACATGTGGGATATGGCAGTTCAAAATAAATTAACAGGAAAACTTATGGATATACATATCAGTGAAAAATATTAGTCTACACCAAAAATTACGGAAAATAAGCGAGTAGAATTTTAGTAAAAAATACAATTAATTTACTATTCGGAGTCAGCAGTACGCTGACTCCGAACGACAATACCGCATGGCGTTTCATGTTAGAAGAAGGGAGATAATCTTCTACGATGTGCTGGCTTGACGCGAATGTCATTCCGAGTTTGTGGACTACGGATAGCAAATCAATTTTTTTATTTTTTTTATTAAAATTCTACTCGCTTACTTTCCGTAATTTTTGGTGTACACTAATATTTTTCACTAATACGTAAGTATATCCATAAGTTTTCCTGTTAATTTATTTTTAACTGCCATATCCAACATGTATCTCTTTATAAATAAGCACCATATATATATATACATATATATATATATATATATATACATATATATATATAAGGAGAATATTTTGAAATATATTTTGAAAACTTGGACAACGCATTTAATTATGTTTTTTAAAATAAATTATTTATTTACTTTAAAAACTTGAGTACTTTCGGTGATATACACTCTTAGTACTTAAGTTTTTCAAGTAAATAAATAATTTATTTTAAAAAACATAATTAAATGCGTTGTCCAAGTTTTCAAAATATTCTCCTTATTATTGCCATTTCATCAACGCTTCCATGTGTGACTTTTCATACTATATATATATATATATATATATGTGGTCGTTATGGTCGTAAGTCAGTCAGTCGTACATTGAACACGGTTGTAAGTCGTCGATGACATGTCTATTTAAACTTTTAAATATTGGGTATCACATACTAAGACAATATTACAAACAATCAGGTGTGCATCATCATCTGACAAAACATTGGCCTTTATAATGACCTTGTATTAGGCTCGGTAAGACGAGAGGAAACGAAATAGATTACTGGCATGTTAAGTCACTGCCTTTCCTTCTCTTTCGTTTTGCTTCACTCTTCCCTTTACTTTCTTTCTTTTCTCTTCCTAAAGCAACGCTCACATACAAGTGGAAAGGGGAAATACATATAACAATTGCCTACAACTACGTCTGCGAGAATCGGGGACAAACAAGAAAGACATAAATGAGTTTTGGATCCTCTTGAGTGCAATAAAAGAAGTAAACTCGTTAACCAAAAAGAGTCCTCAGATAACACCCTGATGTTACGATTACAGGATGCTGGAGAAGACATAACAATGTTTCAGAATTTTTCAGATGAGGATTGATAATTTTTATTATTCAGACTACTGTTCTCATCTTGGGTGTTATTCGCACAACGTTTCGGCTGATATAACCTCCGACCCTCTTCGGGTGTGTCTCGTCGAATTCGGGAATCTGTACAGAATTTCAAACGGAACTCTTTATTTAATCCATAGGGTTAGGTAGCCCTCGTTCCATCAGCCATGACCGGATATAATTCTTAAGTAATTTGTAATTGTATTTTAGTAGTATCGCCTGTACCGAGGATCGAACCTTCAACCTCCAGAAGACTGTCACTTAGAACTGATTATTACTTAGCACTTATATCCGTAGCACCACGGGTCATTGCAGAACTAGCTACCCCCATAGAGTAAATAAAGGGTTCTGTTTGAAATTCCATACATATTCCTGAGTTTAATGAGACCCACCTGAAGAAGGTCGGAGGTCACATCGGCTGAAATGTTGTGAGAATAACATCCAAAATGAGAACAGTAGTCAGAATAATCCAAATAATACACGTCATATCAAGTTTCAAAGGTCTATAATGCAATTACTATCCCAGCAAGGTTAGTACGAATGCACACCTATACACTTTGGAACTCGCACAGTAATCAATGTTAAAAGAATATCATTCTATCAAATGAAAAGTTGTAAATGAATACTTTTGTTGTTTCGTTCCTTTCGAGTGCGTATCCATGTAGATAATATAAACGGTGAATTAGCAATCTATCGTGTTGCCGCTACAATCTGCAATGTCAGCACAAAAGTCATCAAACCCGCAGAAACCTGCTGTCATACTGAATAACACACAACATTTCCTGATTTAAAAGAACTTCTTGGCCTTTTTGGCTAAGATCAGAGTGTAGTATCTGTTCTGATGAATGCTACACTCTGTAGACTGGCTTTACCTTCTCTTTTAGAAGGGGTTATATTGCTAATCGCCTGAAGTGCCCTTACCGAGGAATGTCGACGGGGCTGCTCAGGTATTTTTGTAGGCCAGAGCGCGCTAATCCTAGTGTGATGGCTAACCACACTTGACCTTGTGTCTAGCCTCCTGGAGGTAAATAACTTGCCCTTTTTGGCTAGGAGCAAAGTGTAGTATCTGTTCTGACACTATACTTTATCTGTTCTTCTGTCCTCGGTCAGTGAAGAACAAATCCTTCTAGGCTGAGGCAATTTTTATTTTTGTCCTAATCCAGAGTGATTCTTTTTGAAGAGATGAATTTTCCCCAGATTAAAAACTTCCATTCTGTCTAACTCTCCCATTGTGGGGGAGTCAAGTAAATAGGGACACACTGGTTCTTATTAAAAGTTAAGCGACATTGAGCCTGGCCAGTATCAGATGGGTGGTCATTTGGGAATACTCGGTGCTGTATGTGAGAGGACGGCGAAACCTCCCTATAAAAAAAAAATACAGCCTTCAAAATGCCTTTATGAAGTACTTCAGTAGAACCTGCTAATCCACACGTGTATTGGCACAATGAAACAACCGTTCTCTTGGCGGAAGTTCTGTTCTCAATCATGTGGTGAAGCTCTCTGGAAAGAGTATCCTGACATGTGTTAGGAGGCTTTTAAAAATTGCCTCACCCCTTTCTCTCAAATCCTAACCCTTACCCACCCCCATGTTTTCATTGACCTTCCCCTGCCAACTGACTCTGCTACCTCAACTATTCTACGTTTGTCTACATCTACAACCCAAGCACTCTAATTAATTCTTTCATCATCATCATCATTGTCATATTCGGTTTAACGTACGTTTTACATGCTGGCATGTGGTGTTGGCTTTCTTTTAGAAATTGAATTCCAAACTGACCTATCCTGGCCAGGATTTATTTAACCCCCTTTCTCTCAAATCCACCCTTCTCTCTTCCTACCATGTTTTTCTTAGGCTTCCCCTGCCAACTGACCCTGTTAGCTCAACTATTCTTCATGTACAAATCCAAGCACTCTCATCTATTCTTTCAATGTGACTAAACCAACGAAGACTCCTGTTCTGCACGCATCTTCCTATACCGTGCAGATTTAATCTTCCTCTGAGGTCACCAGATCTAAGCCTGTCTTTAAGACCCACATTGCACATCGTATCATTTTCATATCATTTCTCTCCATGCAACCAATGTCCTGAACCCTCACTAGTCAGCTTTCACTTCCATACATCATCACGCTGCGTTCACAACCACATCTTACCAGATTGAATACATTTTTTAGTAATAAAATTTGTCTAAATGAAATGTGACACAATTAATTCTTCTCTATAAAAGATGTGAATAGTACAGTTGAAACGCAGTTTTTATAATTTATAATTAAACTTTCTTTCCGTAAATTTCCTAACAGTAGATATTCCAGTGAAAACATTGTGATCAAGAAGTTGATTCAGTGAGTTTAGATTTTGATTCAGTCAGTGAATGATGGAGAAAAATATAGATTTAAAAAAAAAAAACGAAAAAAAAAGAGTTTATTCGTAGTTTATCATTTTTAAGGACTCAGTTTACTTTGCTGAATAAATTCGAAATTTTTTGTTCAAGTATTTAGATTGATATTATCTATGAAGAAGATCAAATGATTAGGAGTTTTGTGTGTGTGTGTGTGGGGGGGCAAACGGACACCGTCAAAAGAAACTTTGACCTTTGAGCAAAGGTTTAAGTTTTATTTAACACATACTTTTTATTTTATATTTTTATTTTTTTAAATTTTTTTTTTTTACTGCTGAGTTGTTAGAAGAAGCAGCAGCAGTGAATGTTTTTTTTTTTTTTACTTTTATTCACTCCAAACAAGGCACACTTCCACTGAAATGTAAGGGACTACTGTGAATTTAAAAAAAAATCGAATGATCAACTGAAAATAGTACACTCAGAAGAAGTAATTGATCTAATGGTTATCTTGAACTTTTCAGCTTTAAGATAGCTGCCATTGAAACAACATTATCTTAATCAAATTAGTTTTTTCACAGTTTGTTTCAATTAATATTTTAATGACCAAACAACAGTGTAATAATTAGCTTATATTATTACGATATTGTTTGGTCATTAAATTATTAATTGAAGCAAATTCTTATAAAACTAATTCGGTTAAGTAATGTTGTTTCAATGGCAGCTATTTTAAAGCTGAAAAGTTCAAGATAACTAGTTTTAATTAACAGCATTTGCTAAAAATATTTGTTTCTGTTGTTTTCGGAAAATATGAACCAGTTTTAAATATTGATTCTTTAAATTTTAATAAAATAGTAAATGTAGTATTTATTTATTAACTAAAAAAACAAAAAGAAAAACTGTAAAAATGTTTCTAGTGAGTGTCGCCTCAAAACGGATTTTGTTTGAAAAGTAAAAAAAAAAAAAAAAAAGAGATTGAGAGTTACATCCCTTTATTTATAGTTTCCTGTTCGCCATTTCCCCACAGCGTTTTTTCTCTAGCTATTGTGACCACCCTATCTCGCACCGGGTATCCCAACTAGTAAAAAATAAATACATAATAAACTTTGGGGCATTTATAACGACAGCTAACAGAACGAAAAAGAGGTGGAAAAAAAAAAAAATGAAAACAAATAAATGGTACCAAAGGCAAAATAAGTTACTCTTCTACCTACCTGGATAAGTTTATTTGTGTGTTTGAACTTATTTTAAAGCGTTTTTAATTCGATTTAAAACTAGTGTCTCGACGTCACGTGATCAAGTATGGCAATTTTGCGTTTTCAATTTTAACATGGCGTCGAGACACTAGTTTTAAATCGAACTAAAAACGAATAGGCTATTTTGCCGTGACCGGCAGAATAACGACCCCCTCGTTATTTTGCCGGTCCCGGCACCAATAAAAACAGAAATAATTAAAACTTCTGACTATTTTTAAAAATTAAATAAATAGTTTATACGGCGATTTTCGCCACGGCGTTTTATTTCATCATAGACTAAGTAACTACGATGAATTTCTATGTCCATTTAAATGCATTTACGTATTGTTTTTATTATAAAAAAATACAAATGTTTTTAAGTACAAATAATTCGCTTTGAACCCCGTTTATGTCTACTTTTTAAAAAATATATCGGATTACCTCACAATGTTTGTTTGTAAAAACAATTCAACTTTGCATTAAAATTCGTCGTTACATGTAGCAATTGAAATTATTGACAATTACTACTGTTGTTATTTTATCGCAAGAAAAACATTCAATTTAATGGTTAATTTAGTGAAATGATGAGAAACAATCCTAATATTTATCTTAAAAATCAGTTTTAAAATTGGAAGAGGCTATATTGCCGGTCCCGGCAAAATAACGATTCCTGCGTTATTTTGCCGGTTCATGTATATTTAACTAAATTGTTAAACATACAGTGACGCCCGGCACAATAATTATTTACTAATGTAAAGGGATCGTTATTATGCCGGTTCATTATTTTTAAAAACCTAATTGTTATGGCCTTGCGAAAGAAAAGGTAATTAAATAAATAAGGGCAAATATTTAAAAACAATTTGTTTTCATCATCAGTTGTGTCGGTTAAAGAAATAAAAAAAAAATCGACCTGCCCTATTGTGTCGGTTAAAGAAATATCTGCTTACTTTTCATAATAGAATTAATGTTGATGAATTTTCCCAACATTACTAAGTCTGCTCTCGATTTAAGTAATTGAAATTTTCCTTAAGTTATATATAAGTTATATATAAAGAAAAAAAATAAGCAACAAATAAATGTTACCAAAGGCAACATAAATTATTATTCTACCTACCTGTATAAGTTTATTTGTTTATTTTATTATTTATTTTGATAAATGATTTTTTTAATAAAAATAAACAATCAAATAAACTTATACAGGTAGAAGAATAATTTATGTTGCCTTTGGTAACATTTACTTGTTAAAAATGTGCTTTACAAAGGAAAGATTTTAATGTAAAATTCTGATTTTCTTTATGAAGAAAAACTTCGATAATGTTAAAATATACAGAAAATCACTGGATTTAAACAGTTTCTATTTTAAAATGTTCTTTCAATGAAATCATAAAATAAGTCGTAATTTTGAAGAGTTCACTCCTAATCGAATCAACCGGAAGTAAAAATTAATTTTATCGTTATTTTAAAATATATTGTCGCTTAATAAAGTTTTAAATTATACAAAAAATCAATCAGGCAAAGATTAATTAAAAACAAACAAAAAAAATCAATCAGGCAAAGTTTTAAATTATAAATAAAATTTCGTTTGATAAAGTTGTAAATAATACAAAAAAATAATTTAAATAATAAAAAAAAAGTAATTTATAGTTAAATAAACACGAGCAGGCAAAATAACGTAAAACTCATTATTGTGCCGGGCGTCACTGTATGTTTAACAATTTAGTTAAATATACATGAACCGGCAAAATAACGCAGGAATCGTTATATTGCCGGGACCGGCAATATAGCCTATTCGTTTAAAATTGCTGTTTAGACTGTTTTTAAAACTGAAATTATATAAACGTACATACTGTTGAAAAAAAAACAAACATTTATCTAATTTAATTTCTTTAGGGACTTATCTTTAATTATTTTAATAATCAGATTTCTTTACAAGAGTTATTTATTTTTTATATCAATGAATGAAAACTATTGCTTTTTTCTTAAATAACTAAAACATTTTTTATCCGACGCAAATTACTTCTAAATCCGACTAAAGAATCTAATTGTCTAATATTTTCGTTCATTTAATTAATTTTTACTTTTAATTTTTTTTTGTATTAAAAGCAGATATTTCTTTTCTATTCAAAAGATTAAAATAACCAACAGAATAACAACTGATGATGACGATGAAAATAAATTGTTATTAAATATTTGTCCTTATTTATTTCATTACCCTTTCTTTCACAAGGCCATAACAGTTAGGTTAAAAAAAACATTAGCCGGCAAAATAACGAGGGGGTCGTTATTTTGCCGGCACCGGCAAAATAGCCCCTTCCAACTAAAAAACGCTTTACAATAAGTTAAAACACAAATAAACTTATCTAGGCAGGTAGAAGAGTAACTTATTTTGCCTTTGGTACCATTTATTTGTTTTTGTTTTTTTGACCCTTTTTCGTTCTGTTAGCTGTCGTTATAAATGCACAGACTTTGTCCTATACTTTCGATATAATGATTTTATGATAATCTTGGCGATTTAGTACTTTTACAGTTAAAACAGCAATTCATTTCGCGTTTTACAAATGGCGATGTTTTTCCGATCTCACAAATGAGTAAGTAAACCCAAATAAATTGTTTGAGACTAATTTCCCAGCTGTTTATTTAAAAATAATTTAAGGTAGATTCGAAATAAGTCGCAAACTGATTTTTTTAATTATTTATTAATATTAAAAAGAAAAAGTTAATAAAATTAACGACATAGGATTTTTAAATAAAAAAATGTTTTTGTCCAAAATTCATGTATTTTTTCTGTGCTTACAAATAATTTATTTATATAAATTTCGTAATACAAACGGATCCAGTATAGGATATTGTCGAAACAATTACGTCATTGGAGGTCTCGGTTGTTTTTTTGTTTCTGAGCGTCTTTTGGGACATCCATACTTACAAAAGCTAAACGTACAAATGCTCTGTTTTGAGGTCTCAGTTAAACTTCTGGACAAAAGGGAATTACGTGGAGGACTTCTGGCTTCCGGTGAAAAAAGCGTGTATGGATGCCTGAAAGTGATACAACAATTTTTTTTAATTCATATTTATTTCAGACTTTTCTTTCATCATATTCAAATAATTAACATAATACAGACTATTTGAAAAATAATTCATTTGTTTTTATTTGATTGTTTTCAAAACATTTAAAAAATGTTCATTCATTTTTTTTTTGTCTTCGTATTTGATTTAACGTCTAAAACGCATTGTTTTTAATGGGTTCTCGGCATGGTCGAGCGAGAAACAAATGCGACGATTATGGTGCCAGTCAACAAGAGAGATGCAGAAACTCGTTTACCCATAATTCGGCGCTATGTTCGCCCAGGTACACGCATCATAACAGATGGCTGGCGAGCCTATCATGCCCTACCGAATCATTTTGTGGTCAACCACAAATACAACTTTGTGGATCCGGACGACCCTACAATCCACACAAACCATGTGGAAGGAAGCTGGGCTGATTGCAAGTTAAAATTTAAAGTGATGAGCGGGACTAGCCCGGAAAACTTCGAGGGTCACCTCCAGGAATTTCTCTGGCGCCACCGAATGAAAACAAATTTCTTCGGCAATATACTGTATTGGATACGCTATTATTATGACGTTTAATAAAATATTTCCCAAAAAACATTATTTTCACTAAATATTTCCAAAAAAAACATTGAATAAAAAAAAAAATCACATTCCGTTGCTCAAAAACATTATTTCTTGAAAAAAAAAAAAAAAAAAATTCTATTTTGTTTATTTTTTTCAATGAAAATTTGTAAAAAGTTTTGAAAACAAATCAAATAAATTATTTTTCAAATAGTCTGTATTGTGTTAATTATTTGAATATGATGAAAGAAAAGTCTCAAATTAATATGAATAGATAATTAAAAAGTCTGAAATTAATATGAATAAAAAAAATTGTATCACTTTCAGGCATTCATACACGCTTTTTTCACCGGAAGCCAGAAGTCCTCCACGTAATTCCCTTCTGCCAACTTCTGAATTACCTAAATATCTAAGAAAGCGAATATCTGACTTTCAGAGGAGAGAGAAAAAATAAGAAAAAGAAATTGCAAAAAGTAAAAATAAATAAATAAAATAAACAGACAAAAAGAAAATGTTCACAAGATCGACAGAGTTATCTCCCTTACATCAGAATCCATATCCACCAGTCATAATTACAAAAAAAGCAAGATGTGTGTGTGTATACTTAAAGTCAGGAAAATTATTGTCCTCAATTCTTTTCTGGCGTCAGTAGATTGCATAGGGGGACAAGATTGTACAATATTCAATGGAAATTATTATGTATGTCATAGTTCTTTTGGTAATTTCTTCATGTATGGTTGCTTATTTGTGAAATGTTTTATTTTATTTTCCGGAATTACTAGAAAGTAATTTTTTTTATTGAATCTTTAAATAAACATTGGTTTTTATTTGGGTACTTCTGTACATGTACGTGAAATATGACAGTTATAAATAAAATAACAGGAAAACTTTAGGAGATGCTTACTTGTAGTGGAAAAATATTAACATACACTGAAATTTACAGAAAATAATCCATTAGAATTTTAATTAACAATGAAAATTATCCTAATTCGATTGGAAACTACCACATGACTTAGGTTTAGTGTTATAAAATCCCTCAAGTCTAGCAAATATATGCAATCGGAGGGAGCATATATTTGCTAGTTATTTAAAAAAGAATATTATTATTAACAGTAAATTATAAAAATTTATGTAAAAAGCACCATGGAATTTCTACATGTCCCGCTAGTATTTATTTTTATACTAAATTTGAAGTCATCAACGTTTGTTTACCGAAGGCATTTTTCGTATATACTCTAATCGCACAAAATACATGTTAAAATATACCTTAGTTTTTAGGATTGTGTTATAAAAAAAAATATGTTTTAAATGTTCTAATTAGCCGTGATTAATAATTAACTGAACAAGTCACCCATCCCTCAGGTATGTATCTATTTCTCTCGTCCGCCCTTACTCTATGTTGATTCAACCACTCTCTAATATCTTTTAATGTCTCTAAGCATTTAGAGAAAGAGTGACTCTCGTTTTTCAGTGTCACCGCCAAATTTGTATCTGTACACAGCACAAACACGTCTGCAAATTACATGGCAAAATAATAAATCTTTTCTTCTATATAAGAAGAATAAAATTGCTGATTGTCTGATATTGCTGTCTGACAGAGATTTAGATTTTACCCATTTTAAAATGAATTGTTCCAAAATCGAATATGATGTCATGAACAGTATTCTTACATTCGTTTTATTCATTTAAAAGATATTTGGCTGACAATTAATTTTTACAGTAGGAAGAGAAGAGAAAAAGGTAGGTAATAATTTATGGATGGTAATGGTTATGTGTATTCATACTTGGACAGAAACAGGTTACATATTTGTTTATATCAGGCGCATAAAAATACTTACTGTATATATATTATTAGAGTTTAGCATATGATACTATGGACTTCCCTCCCCCCACTGACATATGCATCCAGGACTGCCGAAAAATGATGAGGAAGTGAGATAATTAATAGCGATAGGGAGGCCAGTGAAACCATTAACTCCCCAGACAGGATGGCGCTCTGACAGTGGGTTGTTAGTTTCTGGGTGGCCAGATAGCGATAAGCTGGGAAGAAAAAAAATGGATGTAGCTAGTTCCAATGATGAGCTAAGAGTGACAGAGAAAGACCTGACATCTAGGATTTCCAGTCAAAAGTAAATATATTGAGGAGACGGAGCAACCGAGAGTCAGTCAGAGGGGAAAATGTTGAAGTGTGATAAGTGAATGGCGATAGGGAGGCTAACGAATCCATTTGACTCCCCAGACGTGATGGCACCCTGACAGTTGGTTGTTAGTTTCTGGGTGGTCAGTTGGGGGTGACTGAGAGAAAGACCTGTATTTAGGATTTCCAGTCAAGAGTGAATATATTTGGGGGACTGGCATTCGAGAAGGGTTTGGTTCGGGGAGATCGCCGAGACTCAACGACTCTGTGTTGGACAAAGAAAATTGTCACTGGGGCCGCCATGACCAGATAACAGTCAACAGACAGCGTTTGGGCTCCCGAGCCATGACGGTATCACACATACACTCCGAGCACAACTAAGTTATACCTACAACTTGTCTTGTGTTGTTTTTACAGTAGAGTGGTCAGAGACGGTCATCGGGCTACATGAATATTGTACCAGAAAGTATAAACGCGGAATTTCTCACACTAACGATTAAGTCAGTAAGAATAATATAGAAAAATAATACTTCTATATAATAATAATAATATAGAAAAATAATACTTCTATATAATAATAATAATATAGAAGTAATGACACTTATTCTTAGTTATGTCAGGAAAATGTCTTAAAAGGTATTTCAGTTTATGAATTTTGTAATGGAATCAAAGTAGAATAAATAGTGGTAGTGATGCAATGGATCATGGATATGTGTGTGTGTGTGTGTGTGTGTTCAATATGAACATCTAAAAGTAAGGACAGACTTTTCGCTTGAGGAGATCTTAGTTTTTAATAACTACAGATCGAAACATTGTTATGTCAGTGTCGCATACCAATGTATGGGAAATGAAAAAGGAAAAACCAAGAGATTTTTTTTTTTAATATATATTCATCAACGTTTCGTCTTTATTTGTAAGACTTCCTCAGGATGATAATTTTAAGAAAAATGTCATGCAAGTTCATCGAAATATTGGTCCAGTGCTGTCAGCAGTCACGACTACTACTTTTTCTACTCATCATGTCTACCCAATATTTCGATGTACTTGCATGACGTTTTTCTTAAAATTATCATCCTGAGGAAGTCTTACAAATAAAGACGAAACGTTGATGAATATATAAAAAAAAATCTCTTGGTTTTTCCTTTTTCATTTCCCATTACATCGGATTACTCTCATCCTTCCTTTCTCATATATATATATATATATATATGCGAAAGTTGGGCCCATTTCTTACACAAACGGTAAAGTCAAAAAAACATATTTCAAGTTAATTCAATTTTACACAAAAGACGCACCATCTTTTTTTATATACTGCTTATGTATATGCTATATCAGTCACAAAGTTAACTAATTTGCATATTGGTTTATAATAAAAAGACATTCTATTAATTAACTATTATTTGTTATTATTTTTTTAATTTAACGATTCTTCTGATTTTAATATAATAGTCCTTTTTTGCGATATTGTTTTATTTCCTGGACAAATATATAGCATTTGTGTTAAAAAAATGTTCCCGTCGTTAGAGGCATCGACTTGATTTTCAACAAGTTATAATCTATTTCGAAATGGTCACATTTAAAAAATAAATTGTGTATTGAAATTACAAAAATGTTAATGTTTATCTATTAATATGAATAAATGAGTGTTTACAATAAAGTTATGGATAAAATGTTTATTATTTTAAATTAACGTTTCAAGTAGCAAATTTTGCAAAGCGATGGCAAGCCGGCAAAGCCAGCTAGTTTGAAATGAAGCTAAAAATAAATATTTTACTTGTTCTTCTAACGAAAAAGAGATTTTAAAAGTTGGACCTAAATAGCATTTAAACTGGCATATCAAACTTTGATTCTGACTAGCCAATTTTCAATTGTTTAACCATGCTATTGGCACTATAATAACCTGCCTCATTAGTTTATTTAAAAACTGATGTAGTCCGCCACCGGACAACTGGTAGTGATAGGGAAATATTTTTCATCTATGATGAAAAAAAAATCGAAATCAGCAAGGGGAATATTTTTACTTGAAGAATATAAAAAAGAGTTGTCTCCCTTATAACTAACATTTTTATTTCTTTTTCTGTATAAGTTTAGAAAATGTGCAAATAAATAAAAATTAAAAGCTAAAATGACTTCATTGCATCCCGAGCATCGCCAGGTAGGATCAGCTAGTTTACGATAAAATGAAATGATCATCTAAAATCTTTACATTTCATTGTATTTGGATCTTTCTTTTACACAACTCAGGGATGCGAGCAGTCAATGGCAAAAATGCTGATATCGAGATGAATTTCCCAACCTGGGGGGCTATGCCCCCCCCCCCCCCGTGTATTTGGAGAGAGGGCAGGACAAAAAAAACAACTTTTTTCTTAAACAACTCCAACTAGTTTTAACTAAAAATAAATCAAAATTAAGAGAAAGACACCGAGTGTAGGGAAGGAGACAGGAAGTCATTCTTTAATGAAACAAAAGTCATCTAACTCCCCTAACCTCATCATGAATTAACATTTTCACTTTTCAGAGAAAACTGTCATAAGAAGTAAAATCATCTTTTTCTTATTTGCAAAAAAAAAAAGAAAAAAAAAAAGAAAAAGAAAAGTGGATTTCGACCAAAAAGCTTGGAACTTACATCCAAGAAATCCGCTTTTTCTGGATAAAAAAAAACCACTAAAAAGCGGAGAAGTCACACCTCCTGACTACCTTAGTATTGTCTTGTGATATTGTCTTCTGCGCATTTTGATAATATTGCCGTTGTCACATATTTCATTTTGTGATGTTGCCACCTCCTTAACAGGTGAGATTGTCTTCAGAATATTTGATTATATCAACATTGTCAATTGTTGAATTCTGTAATTACAAATGTTTATTATTTTAAGACTACTCCCTTCGGGCTAGGATCAAAGTGTAGTATCTGTTCTGTCCTCTGTCAGAGGGGGAGAAATCCTTCTAGACTGGAGCAATTTTTATTTTTGCCTCATCCAGAGTGCCCCTTTTTGGAAAGCTGGATATCCCCCATATAAAATACCGACACTGTGCCTAACTTTGTCCTCGTGGGGAGGCAAGTAAATAGGTATTCTTGTATTCTCTGATGACATTGTTTTCGACACATTTTTTAATATTGTTGTTGTTAAACATGGAATTTTGCAATATCTCGATATCTTTAACTTTTTTTCTTGTCTTATTGTCTGGTTATATTGTTTTCTGACCATTTGATAATATCGATATTGTCAATTATTGTATTTTGTATAGATCATTAAAATTATGATTAAAGAAAGCTGAAAGTGGTTCAACGAATAATATGAGCGCTCAACCTTTCTGCCCGTCCCCAATCACAATTAAACAATCACTAAAGATGAAACGTGAAAAAGTAATTGCTGATTGTCTCATGTCGCTGTCTGCCAAAAATTTAGATTTTACCCATTTTAAAATGAATTGTTCCAAAATCGAATATGATGTCATGAATATTCTGACATTCGTTTCAGTCATTTAAGGAATACTTAGCTGAAAATTATTTTTATGATAGGAAAAGAACAGTGTACTTAATTTTTTGGTGAATATTGGGAGAAAAGATTTATAAAAATATAACTATTTAAAATAATGCTAAAAATAAATATTTTACTTTTAATTCTTCTATCAAACATAAAATTATCTTGTGAGATTTTAGATGTTGGACCTAAATAATATTTAAGCTGACATATCAAACTTTGATTCTGACTAGCAAATTTTTTTTAGTTATCGTTGTACCATGTTATTTACACTATAATAATGTACTTTTTGCTACAGTCTATCTGGAAAATGATGTAGTCCCACCCGGACAACTGGTAATATGGAAACATTTTTCAGTTATGACTGAAAAATAAATAAAAAATCAGCAAGGGAAATAACTCATATTTTTAATTGAATAATATCGATATTGTCAGTTAATGTATTTTGAATTGTGATTAAAGGAAACCGAAAGTGGTTCAATGAATATTGTAACCCCCCCCCCCAAAAAAAAATCGTTTCGCTCGATCGATCACAATGGAACAACGCTTCATAATTTGGCATACAGTCTCAGATCCATTAGCTCAGATAGGAGAAACAACGCAAACATTTTTTCTCCTTTTTTAAAAATTAAATTTTTTAAATTTTATTTTACCTTTGTTCACCCCAAACAAGGCATATTACTATTGAAACTAAGATTTATAGGGGGTCAACCTGGGTGGGGAGTTGGGTAGAAAGATATTTGTCCACAGTACATTTAAATTTCTGTATATTGGTACAGTCGGGGAAACAGGAAACATGGGGCAGGGAGGGAATTCGAAAGGCAAGTGGTCTGAGGTAAGAAGCTATTAGAATAGACAATCTTCCGGTATCTAGGGAGCTCTACAGTGAAGGGGTGAAATTTTGCTACTAGTCGGGTGGGGGTAAAAGTGCAGTAAGTTCATCGGAGTACATTCCGTGGAAGTACTTGTAAAACAAGCACAGGGATGCAACACTGCAGCGATGCGACAGGGCCTGGAGCTTGGCAGACAGTGCAGGACATATTAGGTTAGAAATTCTTTATTGCATTCTGTCCGAGAAGGAGAGGCTAGTGGTTGGTGCACCAGCCCAGATGTGGCGAATGGTGGCTTTATAGAGATATACGATACTGGTAGGCGTGAGAAAGTTGGCAGGTTGGGAAACAAAAAAAACAACAATAAAAATAAAATATCACAAAAAATAAAAAAAATGAACAACAAACACAAGGAATAAAGAAAAAAAGTTGGGTTTGTCAATTATAACAAGGAAAAATATTTTATTTCATTTAAATGATCCGATGGAGCAAATAGAATTTGTTTGCTTCCTCTAAATTGGACTTGGTCATAATAAAGGGGTAAAAGAAAAGAAAAACCTTATTGGCTCGGAGGGGAAGGAGGAGGAGGAGGAGGAGGAGGAAAGAAAATTGTTTTGCAAAGGGGGGGAGGTGCACAGCTTTAGAGGAAAGACATAACACACTTAGAAATTTTATACACACATTATTTTCTTAATTTGGAAGTTGGGGGGGGGGGGATCTTAAATCTGAGTATCTTATTTTTTCATTATCGTAATTATTATTATTTCAATTCTCTGACTGTTATAAAAAAAGTGGCGGGTGAGGGGTGGGGAAATAAATAAAGTATTTTTTTTTTTTGCAGTTTTTTTCTTCTTCATAAAATTCTGGTTTATGAATTATGAAAGCAGCTTTTAAGTGTTTACCCACGTGGCGGAAATTTTTTCATTTAAAGAATCAGGTGAATCAAAATGGACCAGGAGGAGAGGGGAAAGGTCAAAACAATATGAATTTCAAACAATTTTTACACAGAAAGAAGGACTGAAAAAAAAAAAAAAGTACTGATTGATGGTCTGTTCATAATATATATATATATATATGTTATGTATTTAGCTGCTTTTATTTTTTGCTTGTTTATGCTATTGTTTGTGTGGGTAATATTACTAAATAAACAATTTAATTATCTACATGGCTGGATATAAAGAAAGAATAGCACAAAGCAAAAACTGAGACTAATACAGGATTCGAACCTGTGGGATCGATCATACACAGAAATATTAGAGAGTGGCAGTTAACATCTAAAAAGGATCCCAAACTTCCATAGATTGGGAAAAAAGATTTTAAAAAAGTATTAAGAGAGACTGCCTAACATAAGCTTTGTCTTGCGGCTGGATATAAACAAAAATTACCATGAAGCGAAAAACAAGACCCGTACAAGATACAAACCTGTGCCTCAGAAAAGCGACCACCTAACATGGGCTTCGTCTTGGACCACTTGATTAACGAACCATACGTATAGAAAAATCAGAAGTCAATTAGTCTAAGACGAAGCCCATGTTAGGCGGTCCCTTTTCTGAGGTACAGGTTAAAATCTTGTACAAGTCTCGTTTTTCGCTTTGTGGTATTCTTTGTTTATATCTTACCCCACGGAATAAATAATCGCTTGTTTAGTAATATTACCCACATAAACAATACCATCAACAAAAAAAGCAGCTTATTACATAACATGCTGTTGGAAATAAGTTTCCTATATATATATATATATATATATATTGTGTGTGTCTATTTAGGCAGCATTTTCTCATTTATGCAAACATTGTTAAAAATAACAGAATTCGTTTGTTTAATCATACCTCTTTATTTTTTCAATTTTTCTAATGTATTGAAATCAAAAAAATTAATAAATGTTCCATTGGTATCACAAACGTTTTCGATTCTTTGTCGAATCATTCTCAGGCATCAAAAGTAAATGAACAAAAAATCTGGAGAAAGCGGAGAATTTTTAAAAGACAGCTGAGAGACGCACACATAAAAGAACGTTTTCGCATCGTTCCAGGAAAGACGTTGACAATTAAACTTCAGCGACGCCAGCGTGACATCACAATAAAATTGCATTAGGTTAAGCATTTTAAAACCAGTATGTATCAAACCAGTGGCAACATTTTAAAATGCTTTACGTAATGCGATTTTATTCTGTGATGCCACTCTGGCGTCGCCGAAATTAAATTTATAATGTCTTTCCTGGAACACTGCGAAATATTCTTTTACGTGTGCATCTTTTACAAATTCTCTTATTTCTCCAGCTTTTTTGTTCATTTGCTTCCGACACCTGAAGATGATTCAACAAAGAATCGAAAACGTTCATGATACCTATGGAACATTTATCAATTTTTTAAATTTTAATACAAAAAAGACCATAGAATTTTTTTTTTAATCAAAAAATGTATACTTAAACAGACGAATTCTATTATTTTTAACAATGTTTGCATAAATATAACGTATTGGCTATGATAATGTATAGTAAGCAAGTAAAAAAACATACAAACATATCGAAAAAATAAGAAAAGGCAACAAAGATGATGGTGAGTTATCTGTAGAATTATTTGCTAGAGTTGTTTTGCAATAACTCAAAGAAATAATTCTAACCTCCGATGGAGGGATTTTTCTTACAAAATATCAGGACGAACATAATTAAATATAAAAAAAAATAAATAAAAAAATATAATATATATATTGCAGGTAACACACCTTTGTTTATGTCTATCCTTTTTCTTGATATGTTGTATGTTTTTATATTTTTCATTTACCATTTGTTATGCATTGTCATAGCCTTCTATAATAATGCTTTATTACTACACACACTGCTTCAAGCAAACTACACTGTTCTTTTATACAGAAAAACATGCACACTGTTAAGCTGTAGCCCTTTATCTCAGATTCGATCATAGAGGATACCGAGTTGCAGGCAATTTTTAGGCTTTATGCTAAACTGTCTCTCAAAGCGACTAAAATTGCTTACAAATTTTATGGGTGAAAAAAAAAAAGCTCTCACAAAAGCTTCATATCTGTCTCATTCTGTTTCTATTCCAATTCACTACAGCAGACGATAATCTGCTCCAGGAGTTGGACCTTTACCTTGTAATTAAAATATATCCTCAAAAGAGCCTCAATCCTCTCGGTATGTACAACATTTCATTAAAAAAATTTGGCGCTGTGTTTAAATTTGTTAACGACTTTCTTGGCCTCTTGGCTATATTTCACCCTTTCTGTCCTCGGTCAGTGAAGTAGAAACCCTTCTAGACTGAGACAATTAAAAATTCTGTTAAAATTCAAATTTTTGGAGAGCTGGATTTTCCCCACATTAAAAAGCCAACCTTGTGCCTTAACTTTGTCTGTTCTATACGACAGGCTACTTCATGTTTCAAATAAGAACCATGACTGGCGGCCTGTTGGCAAACGTTTGATTTTCAGAGATTTTTTTTCTAAGAGAATTAAGTCAACTATATTTGAAAATACATAGAATAACATTCTGACCCATAGCCAAGGACAAGAAAATGTGTTGAACGATAAATAAATAAAAATACATATTTTTGTTGTGAAAACTAATAAGTATTAAACAAAACAAAAAGTTTATTAATATGTCTGGTAAAAGGTATTATCCAAAAACATATTTTCATTTATTTATCTTTCAACGCATCTTATCCTCAGGTATGTCATTTCTCTGTATTTTCAAATATAGATGACTTAATTTCCTTAAAAGATTTCTGAAAATTAAACATTTGTCAATAGACCTGCACCATTAAATGGTCTGTAATATGGCATGAGCACCAGAAATTTAAGGATCTATTTTGAACAATTGTAAACAATTTCTTAAAATACACTAAAATTAATTAATATATAAATATAATTTTTTTTAGAATAATTTAGTCTATTATTGAAATGATTAAAAGCAGAAACAAGCTCAGCGATTTTTTTTTTTTTTTGTACGAAATATTGAATGTCTTTTAGCCTGATTAGGCTGCTCTAAATGTTGGATGTTTTATGTAAAGTCAACTTGTGAGTTCAGGAATAAACGGCTAATTTTCAGATGAGTAAATAACGGTAAGCGTGGATGTGTCCAGTTCATAAATGAAGAATAGACACAAGAAAAGGGAATATTTCAGTATGATTCGCAAAACAGCCGATCTAACCTATGACATTAACTCCCTTCTCGCCATCTTTACCAGGCGATAATTTGAAAACGTCTGGTGACAAAGTCAGTGACAATAAAGACGTACTTACGTAATTTGATGTGGTTACAGATACAGCAAAGAGAAACTTTATAAAGCCATGTTAGCATCTTCGTTACTGACAAATTGGGTATTTAACAAGTAATAACAATAATACGCTAAAGCAATTTTATGCTCGTACATACATTATCACCCTCCATCTTTTTTTAAAACATGGGATCACCAAATTGTCAGAGATGCAATGCAAAAAAGGTATTTAAAATTTTTTTTATCTGATGTTGCTTTCTTGGCCTTCAGTCTAGGACCAAAGTGAAGTATCTGTTCTATCCAAACATGGTACAATAATATCACAAGGTCAATGTTTGTGCCGGACGTCTATAGAATGGAAATATGTCACAAACTCTGATAAGGGTTTTGGAGATAGACCCTTCATAACCAAATATATTCTGAAACTATATTAACCAGAGTTCTTAGATAAGTAATTTTTCAGTTTGAACAAAGGTGGTCCAATAATATTGTGGGGGTCTGCATTTGTACCGGACGTCTAGCTTCATCCTTTATCATGATAATGCTAGACTTCCCACAGTACAGAAGGTCACTCTAAATAGACCAATAGTCAATATGCATTTATTAAATAGAGGATAATTGGAGATACACAGCTTGTAATAAAAACAATGGCAGAGATAATTTAAAATTACGAATATTGTTAGGAATGTGGTGCGAAATTCTGATCACTAATCACTGACTAGTACACATAATTTCAGATTGCCTGCATCTAAGCATTCCCAGACAAGTGGCTTTGCCATAGGGAACATTTATTGGAGAACGAGTCATGTGCTCAAGATTACAGTGACAAAATGTTTTCTGAACTGCACAAAACATTATCTAAAATCACCTAAAAATATTAGAAGTTGTAGTTATTAATACGCGATAATCGTCTTTGTGAAGGCAGTAAATATATTTCCACAACCTTGAGTTGATGGGAATTATATATATATATATATATATATATATATATATATATATGAGGATAAAATGCACGATATATCATAAAATGAAATGCCGTGAAAGACAACATGTGTGAAAAAAGACAAACAGAAAAACAAATTTAAATACAGGAAAAAATCATCAAGAAACGATAGATTTTACCGGTTTCGTTCGGATCAACGAACGTCTTCAGAAAAAGTGAAAATTTTAAATTTATATTAGTATATATAGTATAGTATTATAGCGCTTTCGATGCACTTGCGACGTGGGAGAGGGTATTCTGTCTGGAGGAGGGTGCAGTTTGTAAACACGTTTACCCACAATTTTGACTTTAAAAACTGCACCTTCCTAAAGACTGAATACTCTCTCCCGCGTCGCAAGTGCATCAAAAGCGCTGTAATCCTTCTCTCATCACCATCTAACATAAACTTCAGACTCGGATCTTATTCCTTAAGCAAACATCTGGCAAAAACCGCACTGAAACAATGCAATATATTGTGCCACTGCGATCTCAGTTAAAGTAACTTTTTCTTTTTTTAGTATGCTTCATCCATATTTTTCCATTTATTTTCCTTCTTTTTCTACCCTCTTCCTTTATCCCATTTTAACGTCTCTCCGCACGCGTTTTATTATTTTTAATTTTTTCAAATAGTAAAACACATGCCAATGACGTCTCCTTGTGCGTTCTATTTCCTATGTTTTTACTGTTATCGAATAAATTTAAAATCTTCACTTTATCTGAAGACGGTCATTGACCTGAACGAAACCGGTAAACTCCAACGTTTCTTGATTTTTTTCCTGTATTTAAATTTGTTCTTTTCAGTATTAAGTAGACTTCTGAAACTGCCGGTATATTATGGTCAATCAATAACTGTATAATACTGAAATAAATATATTATATTCTCTTATTTACTTAATTGGGCACTCTTTCTTTATTTCTTCACATTACACATCCACTATATATATAGAAATATATATGCTCTCCTATTTGTGGAGCACTCTGACGGAGGAAATGACGGTTTCCACTTAAGCATAAAGTAAGATTCTTATGTAAAAATAATTGAATCCTCTCTGGTATCAACATTGTAAATAAAGTAAACAAATGAATCCAAACATTCGTTTATAAGTGATGTATATATCTTCCATTTATCGGCAGGCGAGTTAGCTCAGAGAGTAGAGCGTCAGGATGTCATTATAGGTAGTGATTAATGTCCAGGGTTCGAGTCTCGGGGTTGGTGCGTCAGCTGTGTCTAGTTGCACTGATGAGTCTTGAAAAGACGAAACACGTGTCTGTGGATGACTATATTTTAAATATATATATATATATAGTTCATTTTATTGTAAGATATCTATGTATGCTTCAGGTATATATAAATATGTAGAATCGGTCTACGAGAAAATCAAAAACAATAAAATACAGAAATTTGTAACTCACGATTTTATTGACTGATCTTGGTCCGACTCATGGTTGGACATGGAGAAGCACGTATAACATAAAATGTGTTTATACAATTAAGACCAATCAACAAAATTAGTCACAAATTTCTGTATTCTATTGTTTTTGTATTTTTTTTGTAGACCGATTCTACATATATATAAGTATTTTAAAAAGTAAATTCTCTCACATTTAATATGGCTGTCATGGTGGCTGAATGGATGAAGATGTTGGATTGGAGTTAACTAATAGTGACTCGGGTCCAGGGTTCAAATCGTTAGACCGGTGGTACAGTTATATGAGCCACACTGATGATTGTTGGTGAACCTGAAACACACACACACAATGAAACGTTTTTGAAAGTTTAAATTTAACAAAAAATCGGTTTATAAAAATATACTTATGGCAAGTGACCTACACAGAAACATTTGTGGTTCATTCCCAAAGGAAATCATCTGGGTAAAAGCATTTAATCGGGTGATTTCTTTCGAGAATGAAACACAAATGTTTCTGTATAGTTCACTTGTCATAAATATATTTTCATACTACTATTAAGCTCTATTTATGTATTGAGGACTGTTGAAGCAAATGCTGAAACAATAAATATAGACATAATATATAATTTTATAAGTATATATATGAAATACATACGTATGTGTGTGTGTGTATATATATATATATATATATATATGTATATGTATATATATATATGTATATATATATATATATATATATGTATGTATGTATGTATGTGAGTGTGTGTGTGTATGTGTATATATATATATTCAATGATATTATAACAAAAAGATTTTTTATAAATATATTTTCACGGATATCTTATAGGATGGTACCCAGGAATATCAAAATTCCTAATACGATAATATCATAATTAATATAGGGTATGTAAGAGTAAACAAAACCAAATATCTTAGTTGAACATATTAAGAAAATATGCAAATAAATATGTTCAGTCTTGAATATATATATTTTTTTTTTCACGCTTATATACCTTATATATATATATATATATATATATATATATATATATATATATATATATATATCTACACACCACACACACACATTAATATCTTCTCTGTATAAATTAACTGTGTACTGAAACCAAACACGATTTATATGAATATTCAGCATTTTTGTCCGAAATAATAATTTGGGTTTGTCCATTGCAAAAAATAAATGATATGAGAAAAGACTGAATTTTGATCATTGAAATTTAAATAATCATTATATGTTCTGAAATTTGTAACCTAATTTTCATCAAGCTTGTAATTTTGAATAATTTGAGATGTTCTATTAAAGAATATATATCTAAATAATATATATTATCTAGATACACCTAGACATATATATATATATATATATATATATATATATATATCACTCTCCATTTCTTAATAGTATTTTTTCAAATGTTTGAATTTTGGCTTTTCCACTGCCAACTTATCTATCTGTATAATTCCTCTGATGATAAGATTTCGATCTTTGAAAAGCCTTGGCTTAAGGAAGAATAATAAACATAATTTTATTACAGAATATACCTTGCATTGAACAATCGAAGTTTGAAATAAATCTGGACATTCGTACATGTTTATCACTCTTCTTTCTTCTATCTATCTTTATATATATATATATATATATATATATATATATATATATATATATATATATATATATATATATATAAATATATGAAAAATCAACTTCTCAAAATCGGAACAGAGTCGAATCAAGACAGCAAATCGTGCACACACAAAGGGATTGATATCCTTTCAAATAGAGCTTTATAAACATAACCAATAATTAAAAGAGGCTTATACGTCTGTATACATCTTAATGCATTCAAATATATACGGACGTATGGGATAAGATTACGCTTCCGACATTCAGGTCTACCATGAAACTGCAGCAGGGTGTTGTGATAAGCCCCTTTTAATTATTTATTATTATTGTCATAAATTCTGTGGATAATACAATTAGATATGTACACACACATACACACACGCATGTGTGTATGGCTTGTGCGTGTGTATTATTAGCGAGCATGGAAATTCATGTCAAACAAGTGCTTAAAAAGAAAAGGCGGAGTTTTAGGGGAAGATAAAGAAGCTGAAATAATCATGGGGGGAGAGTTTAAAAAAAAAAAATTTTTTTTGGTTGATTTTTTTTTCTCGTTCTTTCTCTACAGAATTGGTGTCTCTTTTTGTGGGCTGGGGTCAGTCATCATCGCCGTTGTTGGCATCGTCTTTCCGTTCATCAAGAATCTTCTAATATGATCATGATGTGCACATATCCGCACACCCCTTTTTTTTCCGTCCGTGCATACTCTTCTCATTTCTTCTTTTTCTTTCCCCCCGTTGAGTTGGACCCCTTCGCGGGCATCGTGGTTCGTTGTTCTTCTAAACGACTTGACTGAACTTTTTGGATGAGGCTAAAGAAATCTTCGTCAGGGACGGTGGGCGCAGAACGCCCAATGTCTGTTGGTAAAGAACTACGCTGGTCTTCCAACCTGGTGCCCTGCAACATACATAGTAGAAGAAAAGCAATTAATAAAAGAGAGAGAGAGATGAATATGTGGGTAATTAATAAACATTTTGTATATAAGTGAGGCTTGTGTTTGTTTCTGTTGGATATCAGTTGACAAAACGACCTTGCTAACCGCATTCGAAATAACAGGAAATGCATTCAATTGCTAAAACGAAATAAACATGCCATCTACATAAAGCTGAAAGAAATACATTCACTACCTAAAAATAAATATGCAACTGGGTAAATGCTGAGATCGTATGCCGAAACAGAACGTGATAAAAAATTGTGTATAGGCGATAAAAATGGTTTCATGTTGTTTTTATATCATTACACAAGGAACCATTTAAAGTTAAAATCTATTTCGTAGTACGCATGTTAACTGAAGAAAAACACGTATGAAATGTGTAAATATAGAAGCCATTTTGTAAAAAAAAAAAAAAAAAAAAAAAAAAAAAAAAAAAAATCAACATTTACCCGCTTTGTAAGATGCCATTTTGTAAAAAAATCTCGATTATTCTAGCATATTTACATATTTCAAACGTGTTTTTCTTCAGATTACATGCATAATACAAAATAGATTTTTTTTAACTCAAAATGGTTTCCTGTGTAATTGTTGTGACCCTATTAGGGGCCGAAATAAAGACACGGAAACACAGGGTTACAGGAACAAAGATATATTATTGAAGAAAAAGAATAGGCACTTCTGTAGTATATATGAAGCAGCAGATTTTCTGTCCTTCTACTGAAAATAAAGGGAGGTAATTCAACCGGAAGTGATTTTTTTACAACATAAAAAAAAAAATGCAAGACTGATTTGTTTTTGGGTAACAATTAACAATTTCTTTTTTTTATTATATGAAGTAAAAAAAATTTAAATAAAAAACCCTAACCCTAAGAAATCAGGCGGTGTGCCTGTAAAAAATCTATTGTTTTTTGCGGCTGGTTCATTAAATTACCAATGTCTCGAAGATTAATCTCATTTAACTCCATTTTCTAAATACTAAATTCAACTTCCGGTGAATTCTGAATGAATGGTACTTGGAGAAAAAAAAACGGAACTCTTCAATTTCGATTTCTCAATCGGCAGCTGCTTCATATATACTACAGAAGTGCTAAAGAATATATATACAAGAAGTGGTATTCTGGACTGCCAGTATAGAACTGGGTGGAAGAAGTCAGTGAGTTGGAATGCTTCTCGCATTTTATTATGGATGGACGAGTTCATTTGTACTTCGTACAGGTACGGCACCATAACAGTAACGATATTTAAAAAAACAACAACATAAAATCATTTTTATCACCTCTACACAAATTTTTATTGCATTCTGTTTAGGCATTCAATCTCAACATTTACCCGCAACTGAGCACCTAATTGGAAGGAGGCGTGGCTACAGAAAGTTGCATGAATGACATGCCAGAAAAGGTGTGGCAGTATGAGGAAGATGCGTGGATGTCCAAAATGTTATTTAACCAATCCAATTCCTGATCTGGGTCAATGCGACTGGCTAGAGATCAACCGAGGTTTCGTCTCCCATCAATTTGTGTTTGCGCATCACAAACCTCTTCTACTCATTCGTTGCAACTCGAAAAATAAAGACATACAATTTTATTTTTACATACAGATGTTAGTCATCTTTCTTTTTAAATACAGTAGCAAGATGTTACACAAGTAAACCATGCCTTTTTTAGGTTCTACTGCTCCAGAAAGTACCTCACCCTCGACGCAATCCTCTACCTGTATAAGAGCCAGATACGTCCTAAGATGGAGTACTGCTGTCACATCTGGGGAGGTGCCGCTCGGAGCACTCTTTCCTGCCTTGACAAAGTACAAAATCGATTACACAATCTAGTAGGTGATGTTCTCTTCTCATCCTTACAGCCACATAGAAGAAATGTTGCTGGCTTCTCTACTGTATTGATATGTTCATGGCAGATGCTTAACTACGCTCCAATCCATGGTCTCCCCATAAAACATTCACAGCAAGAACTCATCTAGCTACAACCATTGCAAAGAACTTTCCTTTCTCTCTCTCCTTACCAAAAACCAAACAAAACTACCATGAACAAATTTATTTCCTAGAACATCCCACCCATGGAACAAGATAACACGAGTCTGCTTCCCAACCGACTACAACAGGGTAGTTTGTTTGTTTTACGGCATATCAACCCTTTTGGGTTATTTAATTCTGACTCTATTTATTTTGGTAGAATAATTTTATGCTTGAGGTTCATAATATTTTTAAACATTTAACAGATTCATACTTGTACATAGATCATTTGCAAATCAATTTCTTTTATATGTGTATATTTCGTGAGTAAACAATCTGCAATTGATTAATTTTTTCTTTTTTAAAATCTATAGGGTAGTTTGGTTTATTAGACTTATAGATATTAGATTTTTGGGTATAAACCCACCATCTTCAAAAAGGATATCATGATTTCCACTCTGATCTCATTAAATAATTCCTTCATAGTATCAACATTGTAGTATATGTATCACATGAGAGCAAAAGCAAGACATTCTAACAAAGTGTTTCACTGTGTATGGGACTTGACAAGTTGCACATCATGGTGCCTCCTTCTGCTCAAGCAGGAATGAATGGGTGGCTTTTGTGTGGCCAATACAGAGTGGAGAAATGATGACCTCCTCCCTTCGTGCCTTCTTGCAGCCCTGTCTCCATTCTCTTAGATCAGGTTGTATCGTCAACAATTTATTGAATGTGTTACTGCCCCATCTACAGTGCCATTTATTGTGGATATATGCATAAATATTTATCTTGACGTCTGTGTGCGAACATTTAAATTTGTCGTTGAGGGGTTCTTTTTGGGCAGTTTTGGCTGTTGTGTCAGCCTTATCATTTCCTCAAATTCCTATGTGACTTGGGATCGAACAAAATTTAATCTCTTTGGTGTTCAGCAATGATGTTATTCTACATAATAGTTTAATGTAAGGTTCTGCTAGGGGACAGCTACTATACAATGCGACACAATGGAGTGTGTAAATATCTCCACTGAACCATCTGTAAAAAATTGAAGATCCAGTGTAGCAGCAGGTCCTGGGAACATACACCAGAAAGAACTGTTGGAAATAAGTAATACACTATAACTATGCAATTTCTACAGCTACGTACCCAGAAAACAGAGCTGTTAAACCTGACATAGTGATATGGGACAAGAGGGAGAAAGTAGCAACACTAGTTGAAGCCGATGTCCCTAATGATACTAACTTGAATCGAGCTGAGCGGGAGAAGATAACTAAATACCAAGGTCTTATGTATGACATGAATAGAAACTGGAATTTTAGGAAGATTCCATCATTCCAGTAATCATAGGAGCAATGAAAAAAAAAAAAGAATTTCAAAAACCACTTTGCAAATATACCCGGTGAACCAAGCGCAAGAAAGATACAAACAATTGGTGCTTAAAGGGATAGTTAGAATCTTAAAAAGATCTCTCGGTTGGAGTCTCTGAAAAAGTGGGTGAATGTCTGGCATCTGGTAGGATGCCCCATCCCCAGCAAAAACAAAAAGATTGTGCAGCTGTAACTATTCAACCTCCATTTAAAAAGATCATTTTTAAACTTATTTAAGAATGTAAGGTACATAGACATTTTGCAAAAGAAATTTTGTTGCCTTGAACTTCCTTAATTTCTCAAGCTTTCGACTAACGTTAGTTATCTTCTGGGAAAATTGTAAACTTTTGAATATTGTTCAGTTGAACATATAATAGATGACATGTTGACGCTCATGAATATATAATAGATGGTATGTAGACTCTCGTCAATATATGATAAACGGCATGTGGATGCTTGTGATTATACAATAGATGGCACGTGGACGCTCATGATTATATGATAAATGACACGTAGACACTTGTGATTATAGGATATGCGGCACATGGAAACTCCATGAAGTTTTAACAGGGGGCCCAGAGGTTGGAACCTTATGTTAAGTGCTGGCTAAAGGGTAGTGTTATACATACATATTCTTATATATTATACGTATATTATTCTTTTTAGCTTCATAAACATATGGACGTATGCCAAGGCTGCCGCAAAGAAGGTTGGTTCCCTCTACCGTGCTAGTAAAGTCCTGACATTATCCTGTATCTCTACAAAGCCACAATCCGCCCATGCATGGAGTATTGTCGCCACATCTGGGCTGGTGCATCATCTACTACCCTCTCCCTCCTTGACAAGGTCCAAAAAAGAGTCTCAAACCTAATAGGTCCCTCACTGTCAACCAAGCTCCAGTCCCTGTCCCATCGCCGCAATGTAGCATCCTTATGCTTGTTTTACAAATACTTCAATGGATCATGCTCTGATGAATTGGCTACTCTAGTGCCCCCTCGACGTAAATTCACTAGACCAACTCGACAATCAACTAAATCCCATCCATTCACTGTGGAGGTCCCCAAATGCTGGAGAGCTTTCTACTCAAATAGCTTCTTTCCTCATGCTGCTGGCCTCTGGAACTCCCTCCCTGCCCCCTGTTTCCCCGTCAGTACTGACATGCAGAAATTTAAAATTAATGTAAACAGACATCTCGCTTCGCAGATCCCAGTTTAGGTTGACCCCCCCCCCCCCTCCCAACCTTCTCCCCATTTCTTTCTTCTCAGTAGCCTCTTATGTCTACAGTGGCAGCCTGCCTTGTTTGGGGGTGAACTACGTTAAAAAAAAAATTTAAAAAAAAAATGATGCATAATAAAATATGGTAATATAAATTTGCTTACCTGACATCTCATTAACATGTCAAAGAATTTATCATCAGGAACTGCTTCATCTTTCTTCTTCTCCAGATAGGGTCTGATTCCTGCCCCAGAATTAAGACCAGGGAATTGTGGGAGACTGGCACGTTGGTCATTCATTCGAGAGCTTTGTAAGCCAGCGATCATGTCAAGAAATTCATCACCTGGAGAAGTCGCTAAAAATAAAATTAAAAAAATGTGACGATGATGTATTTTTTATAAATCATCAAATTAATCATTAAATACAAGTTCATTTTTTTTAAATAAACAAAAAGCTTTCGTCTATGGAGAGGAAAAAGAAACAATTCAATGCATATTGATACAATTTTTGTTTAAAAATATAAGCAAATGGAAATGTTTTAACAAGTAAATTCCATCATCCACGGCTAATTCAATATGAATTCATGAAATTATAATGAAGCATTTGATGTTGATGATGCTTTGTGTTGGGGCAACGCAGTCCATAATACATAATATATTTTATTGCTTTTATGTTCTTGTTAATGTAAGTAGATTTTATTATTAAAACTGTATCATGAAGAAATAAACATTTTCTTCATCTTCTGTAAAAAACAAATTGTATATGTAACAAACATAACAAATTTTGTAAAAATTATAAAAATTGTTTCTCTGAACATTATTTGGTTCATAGAGTATTTGATTTTGTAAAATGTTGAATTTGCTTTCTTATTGTATTATGTCATTATATTTTCTGTAATCAATTCGTCAATATAAACAAATTGACTCTTGATTTTTGAAATCAAAAATATGTCTAATTCATGGTGAATGAAGTGATTATTTGTGAATTTAGTTCTTTTATATTTTTGTACTCTTTACATTTGATGGAAATAAATCAAATCTTGTAAGCTGCTTCCTAATAATATGCATAGTTGCTAATTAATTACTGGACATTACTAAGAAATTTCTTACTAAAACTTTTATCGGTAATTATTATTTAGTAATAATTTTGATCTTCACACGTCCACCAACAGTCATGTATCCCAGTCGCACATTTGCCAGGCCTGTATTATGGATCGCCTTGTTTTGGGGTTATTGAAAATGTACAATATGTTAAATCATTATTCTTAATTCATGTATATTATTCAGTTTACGAGAAAATATAATTTAAAAAATCTTTTCTATGTCTCTGTGAAAGATGGTAAAATAAAAAGCATTTCCAGTGACCAATTTAAAATTGCAAACGAAGACAAATAAAAATATTGGAAAAAAAGAAAAAGTGAAGAAACCTATGTGTTAACAAATAAATTTCCCCATCTGCAGCTCATTCAGTAATCATATTTTGGTAAATCATCATCTCAATTCTTGTATATTATTCAGTGTATGGTAAAATGTATTTTTTCAAAAAGCTTTCCCTGTGTCCTAATTACGATTGAAAAAGAATTAAAAGTAAAAGAAAATGAAAAAAAAAAAAAAACTTACTGAAATGACCGACTCGCTTGCTCTCTCTCCTACAAATGCACTTTTCACATTCCATCTCAGTTACCTTTTTTCTTTCTTCCATGACCTTCTCCAAGAACATCACCACTCTTATCTCTCTACTCTTTCCATGTGTATTTACCCACATTCTCTTCAGGAACTTCACTGCCCTCATTTTTCTTCTCACTCTCTACATGTGATTTTTGTATAAATGCACCCTATTTTGGGGGCAGCATTTCCGTTTATGAATAATATAAAATAAAGAGGCAAAATATCAACTCTTTTCATATGGCTTATTGTGAATTCTGTTCTTATATTTAGCCATTGTTTATCCCTTACTTCTCCTATTTTTCTACATTCTGTCAGATTCACATCCTTACAACCTGAAATCACGCACACATTATATATACACATATAAACACACACAAAGATGCAAGTATACCGGGCAGTTGTGCTGAGCACCCTCCTCTATGGTAGTGAGGCATGGACACTCTACTCTCATCAGGAGCGCAGACTGAACGCCTTCCACTTTTGTTGCCTCCGCAGACTCCTCGGCATCACCTGGCAGGATCGAGTCACCAACATCGACGTCCTGGCCAAGGCAGGATTGTCCAGCATGTATGCTTTGCTGCGAGCTAGACGCCTCCGCTGGTTGTGCCACGTGCTCCGCATGAACGACGGCCACATCCCCAAAGACATGCTATTTGGAGAGCTTGCCACTGGCACAAGGCGTACTGGACGCCCCGCACTCCACTACAAGGACGTCTGCAAGCGGGATCTTAAAGCTGGCGGACTCAACCCCTCTCAGCTCGAGACCACTGCCTTAAACCGCCAAGGTTGGCGAACCGTCATCCAGAACATCATCAGTGCAGCTGAGGAGAGGAGAAACACCTGATGGAGGGAGAAGCGACCACGCAGGGCGCAAAAGACAAGAGTCGCCCTATCACATGCTCACTGTTAAAAAAACAGAAAGATGAAAAAAAAAAAAAAAAAGACTACACAGCCTGTTGCAGCCCTGGGTACAATTCTGACCAAGACCATGACGCGCATCCCCCATGATTTCCCGAGATCGATGGAGCCAACAGCAAAACACACATTATATATACACATATAAACATATATGAACATGCATGAGTGCGTTCACTGCACTGGTCTAGATCGTCCTACTCGTTGTGTCGGTCCAAAGTTGCCGTTCGATTCAGTCAGTGCTACCACAAAGATCTCTCATCCCAAGTAGAATCACAACTCCAGTGTTAAAACAAGTAAACAGTTTATTTGTTGGAGGTTACAAATGATACTCGTGTTCCCGGGTTGAATAGCAAACTTGCAAAATGAGATTTTTGCTTGAGCAAATCGAAACACGAGTCCAATAAACACAATCCTTTGGCTAAGAGCCCCAAAGGTTCCCATTGCCTTGAAAGGAACCCGGGATAACAACCTTTGCGGACTGGCACCTCCTGTGTTATAAATACACGAGAAGGCAAGTCTGACTCAGTTGAAGCACTTTTCTTTATTTTTCTACAGATTGTCAGGTTCGCATCCTTTCAACCTAAAATCACATATTTACATACATACACACAAATATATAAATAAAAGATTTTAAACTTACAACCCTTACGGACTGGCACTTCTGCCGTTATGGATACATGAGAAGGAGAGTCCGACTCGGTTGAAGCACTTTTGCTCTTGGTGATTCGGAAGGAGCAGCGCTGGTCATCAATTCGTCGCCCTTGAGTCCGTGATAACAAATCAAAAAATCCATCATCATCTGGTCCACCATCAGAGACCTGAAACAGAATAGCCAGAAACATATTTCTAAAAATAATTTTAATTTGTTTTTTAAGCTTTATAAGATTTTTTTTTCGAAAAAAAAAAAGGGGGAATTATTGATGAAATAGCAATACTATTTTTGAATAAAAAAAAAGAAAAAAAAGATTGTAATTTCTCATCCAGCAGATGTGTATTTCAGCAAGTAATCATATTATTTAACTTTTATTGTTGTACAATGTTATTGGCAATAAAATACTTTGCTACAATTTGTTTAAAAAATTAAATAGTCCGGCCCAGATGACTGCTAATATGAGACATTTAAAAAAAAATTTTTTTTTACTCTTATCCACCCCAAACAAGGCACATCGCCACTGGGATGTAAGGGGCTACTATTATGGACCATGCCTACAGGACCACTACCACGCCTACAGGACCACTAAGTAGGTCGTTGAGCAGCGAGATGTCTGTTTGCATTACATTAAAATTTTTGCATGTTAGTACAGTCAAGGAAGCAGGAAACAAGGAGGGAATTCCAAAGTCTAGCAGTTTGAGGGAAGAAACTATTAAAATACAGGGTGGGCCAAAATAAGGGTCCTATCTTTAAATTTGAATAACTTGAATTTGAATAACTTCCACAAAATAAAAGTTAAACTCACCAAACTTTATGTGTGTGTAGACTGACCCTTCCGAGATTTTTTGAAATAAACAAAACAAATTTTAGCCGAAAAACACTTCTTAAAACTTACAAAAACTAAAGTATTGTTTTTTACACTGTTTTGAGTTTTTTAAGCAAAAATAATGTTTTCTAAATGAGGGTACGTTCCTTAGGGCTAATACGGCTCATGCTTGCTTCGGAAGGGGTCCTTTACTTATTCTAAAAAAAAAAAAATAAAAAAATCAATAAATAAAAAAGTTATGAATTTTTAAAAATAGGACCCTTATTTTGGCCCACCCTGTAGAAAGCTTTCCAGCATCTGGAGATCTCTACAGTGAAGGGGTGGAATTTTGCTGGTTGCCGGGTTAGTCAGAGGCATTTACGTTGAGGGGGCACAAGTGCTACAAGTTTATCGGAGCACATTCCATTAAAGTACTTGTAAAACAAGCACAGGGATGCCACATTGCGGCGATGGGACAGAGGTTGGAGCTTGGTTGACAGTGTGGGACCTATTAGATTTGGGACTCGTTTTTGGACCCGGTCTAATAGGGAGAGACTAGTAGTAGATGCACCAGCCAGGTGTGGCAACAATACTCTATGCATCGGCGAATGGTGGCTTTGTAGAGATATAGGATATTGGCAAATGTTTTTAAATATTTTTTATTTTTAAATAAATACCTAAAAATAAAAATCAGCACGGGTGATAAAACTAGTTTTAATTTGAAGAATATACAATGCGCAGTCAATTAAAAATTAAAATAACTTCACTGCATCCCGGGCAACACCAGGTAAGTACAACTAGTAAGAGATATTCCTGTCTATTTGATATCAGCATGTTATTATTTACTTCCTCTCCAGGGGAGGTCAGACACAAGGTCAGATGTGGTTTTGAGAAGCCAGCGCACTAGGATACACACACTCTGGCCTAGAAAAAAATGTCTGAGTAACTCCATCAGCATTCCCCGATAGAGACGTCTCAGGCGATTAGTAATAAACTAACACCTTCTCAGAGAGAAGATAAAGCCTGGGAAGGTGTATTTTCTAGGACTGAACAGAACCATACCTCCACCCGACAGCAGCAAAGCCACATAAACTTTAAACATTTAGCAGTTACGCTTGATTCTGAAATAGTATTTTCATCGTTAAAGGTGTAGATATATCGTCAGGCGTTTTAGTTAAGTTTATTTTTAGCTGATACTGCCCTTTGTGATTTGAAGTATTTCTCTACTTCAATTCACCCCAAACAAGACACACTGCCACTGAGACGTAAGGGGTTACTGTAAATTGGGGGCAAGATTTATGGGGGCATCCTAAGTGGGGAGTTGTGCAGTGAGATCCTTGTTCGCATTACATTTAAATTTCTACATGTTCGTACAGTCGGGGAAACGGAACAATAGAAGAATTACAAAGGCAGGCGGTTCAAGTAAAAAAGCTATTAGAGTAGAAAGCTTTCCGGCATTTGGGGACCTCTACAGTGAAGGGGTGTGATTTTGCTGTTAGTCGAGGGAATTTAGTTTGAGGGGGCACAAGTGCAGCAAGTTCACACATTCCGTTGAAGTACTTATAAAACAAGCATAGGGATGTGACATTGCAGCGATGGGACAAGGACTGGAGCTTTGTAGACAGCGTGGGACCTATTAGATTAGAGGCTCTCTTTTGGACACTGTCCAAGTGGGAGAGACTAATGGTTGGTGCACTAGCCCAGATGTGGCAAGAATACTCCATGCATGGGCGGATGGTGGCTTTGTAAAGATATAGGATACTGGAAAGTGTGAGAAGTTTTTTAGCTCAATATAGGGAGCCCTCCTTCTTTGCAGCAGATTTGGAAGTATCTTCTATATATTTATTCCAATTCATGTGTGCAGCAAGATGCTTGTTGACATTACATTTAAATTTCTGCAGGTTGATACAGTCGGGAAAACAGGGAGCAGAAAGGGAATTCCAAAAGCAAGCAGGTTTGAAGACGACAAAGTTGTAATCAGCAGTGCAGCAGTCTTGTGTTACTGTGTTCCATCCACAGAATAGAAGCCGTTGCAAGGAAGCTCTGCTCAATAAAATTCCGCCTTACGGTAGGCATATGAGGGGAGAATTTAAACGTAAACTCACCTTTTCTTGCGATAATGCATTGAGCAGATCGGCTGATTTTGGCCGTGCTACAGGTCGAGGTTCCAAAAGATGATTTCCATCACGGACTGATTCTGTGGCAACTGTCGCTGCCCTCTGGAATTTGGCTGTTTTCGGTTTAGCACCAATGGCAGAGGGTGGATGGTCAGATTCATTGTTTTCTGTCGGAGTCTAAAATAGACAAAAATTATTTAAATAAATATTAAATCCCATATATATATATATATATATATATATAACATTTATATAAACATTAGAACAGTCTACCCAAATTAACCTGTGTTTCTGTTCTAGTACACATCTTATTTTCCAGCCCCGTAGACGTGCGCTAACACAGAAATGCATGTCAATTTGTGTAGGCTGTTCTCATGTTTACATAAATTGTATTTATAAAGCTCCATTTTGTATTGAGCACTTTTCAAAAATATTGGTTTTAAGTTTATTTTATCAATATATTTGAACTTACAATATATACATATGTATATACATATGTATATGTAACCTAATCTCAAAACTAGATTACTTTTGTAAATAAGATATCACCGAGCGAGAATGCATATATATTTTTAAAAACTTTATTTATTCCTCAGCTTGGGGAGATGAAAAATAATTGGAAAGAAAGAGAGAGAAAACGAAAAGGTATATTTTGAAGGGCTCGACCCCCCCCCCCTCTCCCACTTGTTAAATCTTCACCACACCTAAAGGCATGGTGGTTGAGAAAAGGAATGCGTCATCTCATTATCTCTATGGAAGGTCATGGAAGTGCATGCGACCTGCCCCCAGTCTAAACTGATACACGGTTTAGTGCGATTCTTTTTGCCTCCAGAAAAAAAGAAAAAAAAAGAGGAACTTCTGGAGACACAATCTACCCCCAAGGCCGGGGTATAGGAGGCAAAATATCTCGCTCTTAAAAAACGAACTAAGCGAAAGACTGACAAAATTTTGAAAGAAGTGTTGTGCAAAATCCCTGCACATTGGAAACTGCCAAATCGTTTGGCATCAATATGGACACCGATATAAAGAGAACGCCCTGGACGTATCTTGCTAAATGCCAAAGGTATTTCGAAAAATAGTCGACTGACAAGATACACACGATAAGTTAAATCCAGGAAAACCATTTGGACCATCCCCACTGTGACCGACATCCCCAACTGAATGCCAATGACAACTGTTTACAGGTGTCGAAGATTTGAACGTTTTTTACGAACTTTGAAGGCAAACTCAGACTTTTCTTTCTCTGAGGTTGATTTTTTTCTACTGTACATCTATTTTCGCTCGGTCTAGTTACATATCTATTAAGACTGTTTTTTTTTAATCTTATTCCTCCCTATACTTTTTAGAAATAAACGTTACCATTTTTAACTCTTTAACTTGCGTTTGTCTTTTGTTCTTTCACAGAGTGTTCATTGTCTGTATATCCTCATTTTACAAGTGTCTTGAGAAAGAGTCCCATTCCCCATCTTGTTTAGTGTATACGCAATACATGAACTTGAAGACCTAAATCTTTTCTTTTTTTTTTCTTCTGTTGCATGACCATCTTATCGTTCCCAATGAGACGCGAGCATAACAATATATACACACAAAGTATTTTATTTTAAAAGCTATACACTACAGTGTCTGTTTTGGTGTACCGGGCTTTCATTTGTCTGGACATGTCGTTTCTGGGGTAGAAACTGTCTTATATTGTCAGACTGAATATTCAGCACCGTTTAGTAGTCAAAAAGTTTAAGAAAAATGGCGCTTGCTTTCGACTACTGAACAGTGCTGAAGATTCATCCGACAATCTAAGACAGTTTCTACCCCAGAAACGACATGTCCAGACTGATGAAACCCTGGTACACCAAACAGATACTGTAATGTATAGTTTTTAAATTAAATACTTTCTATTAATTCTTGTAGAACCTACAATCGAACAATTTATTTGTTGTTATTTTTTTACCAACTAATTTATGATATATGCTGTCATATACATTCTATATATGTATATATACAGTATAACAAACTTAAACATTCAGGATAATAAATTTATTATCTTATATATGTTGAGTTTGTTATCTTGTATCTATAAAAATTTAGTCTGTATTTTATGCATATTGAGCTTTCCATTCAGAATATACTATTAATATATACTAGCGGAACCCGTGTAAATTACACGAAATGATGTTTTCAATACGGGTCCTAATGTAACAAAGCACCCTCTATTTGTTAGTAAGTTACGCTTGCTTTATTATGAACCACCCCCTTCTAGATAAAAGTGAAATAATTGTTTGAAATAGTAACTCGTGTACGATGGACACTGCGCATATCTACTAAAAAAGGTTGATATGCCATCCGTTCAAAAAAAAAAGACAACAAAATAATACTGGCCGATACCCTACTTTTTAAGCAGTCAACATAATTAAATAGACAACGCCATTAAAAACGCCAACATAAAAACAAAAAATAGTTTTAAGTTTTAAGCAACACAAAAAAGTAGTTTTTAACCAGGTAATAAAAAAATGTATTATTTCTTCCCCTTCCCCCCGAAATGTAGAATAAAAATCTTAGAGGTTGGTTGGGATCGAACTATAAACCAGTCGGGCCGAAGTAAAAAATACCACCTTGCTAACCATTGCGCCAGAGGGATAAACATATGCATATACCTAAACGCAAGCTAGTTGAATGTTTTTCAAAATTTAGGTGCAGCACGCATGCGCAGAGCTTTTGCCGGAAGCGTGACACACGAACACACACGCTATCGTATTAATATATAGATTTATAGCTCAATATAAGTTGATATTATACGAAGATTTCTGTTAGGACTGAACCTGAAAAAAACTTCAACTTGATATTATACATATACTAGTAGGGCTACCCGGCGTTGCCCGGGGCAAAAGTGTAATATATTTCTATTAAACTTTCTACCCCCCCCCCCTCTTCCCTCTTTTTTCTCCGCCTACCCACAAAGTTGGTATTTCCTTGATCGACGTTGCGCAGGTTGAATAAAATTTAAAATTTAGAAAAAAATTATTCATTCTTTGCCACCAAACTGGCACAGATTTTGTCTCAGGGGAGGTCTATTTTCCAGCCATTTGATGTATTAACTAAAGGGAAATAATTCTGATATTTTCTCAACGAGTTAGTTCCCTTATGCCGACTCATTTCTTGAGTAATCTATAAAAGTGTATGTGTGTATCCAGAGAGAGGAATTGACCATGTTATTTTCAATAGACTTAACGCATTTCATTACAATTCATTGAAAACAAGAAAAACTTTATCTGATCCGGCAGTTTGGTAATATGTAGAAATTCTTAAATAATCACCTTGAAAGAAATATCAGCTACTACTTTTTATTTTTCATTCAACATTTACGTTTTTTCATTTTTTTTCTTTATAAACAAAAGCTTCGGTTCATTTGTAATTTAGATATCGATGGATTATTGGCCTATTCATTCTTTTTTCTTACTTACGTTTTCATTAAATCATAACGAGGTTTACTTTTAGCTTAGATACTGAACATAAAAAAAAATGTTTCGGAATTCTTTCAGATGAGGGTCGATAATTTGGATTATTAGGATTATTCGGAGAACTGTTCTTATCTTGGATGTTATTCTCACAACGTTTCGGCCGATGTAACTTCCGACCTTATTCGGTACGGGTGATACTAAGACTACAATTACGAATTACTTAAGACTTCTACCCGGTCATGGTTGACAGAACAAGAGCATGGATTAAAAAATAAAGGGTTCTGTTCGAAATTCTGCCCAGATTCTAGAGTTTGACATAAAGATCCCAGAGTTCAATAAGACGCACCTGAAGAAGATCGGAGGTTACATCGACTGAAACGTTGTGAGAATAACATGCAAGATGAGAACAGTAGTCTAAATAACACAAATAATACATAGCATAAAAAGTGTGTTTATAGAACATAGAAATATTTAGCAAAAAAATTTGAATGTAATGGATCCCGGGCAACGTCGGGTAGGTACAGATATTATGTATATAAAATGAACCGTTTGTAATTGATACCTTTATGCTCACTTTACTTTCAGGGGTCAGCTTCATCAGTTCCATATTCTCCATGCTGAAGCGTCGTGTTCTGGAAGGTTTCGGCCCTGCACAAAGACAAAAATATCGACAAAAGAAATCTTTAAAAATTGCTGCATGATTTTCGCAATTGATTTGTTTTGCTTTTTTTAAAACACTTTTCTGTCAAGGATCCATTTTTTTTTTTTTACTTTGTTTTTAAAGATGAACACATTTTTTTGCGTAGAAAAATAAATGTGAAAAGAGAAAATGTTTATTGTATATTTAAAAAGGTTTAAAAAGAATGAGAGAGGGGAAACAGAGAGAGAGAGAGAGAGAGAGAGAGAAAGAGAGCTACGGGGAGAAAATGGAGAGAGATAAGGGAAGAAAAAGGAGGGAAAAGGATGAAAGGATGGGTAGAAAAGGGAAGAAAAATAAGGGGAGATATGGGGAGAAAATGAAGAGAGAGATATGGGGAGAAAATGAAGAGAGAGATATGGGGAGAAAATGAAGAGAGAGATATGGGGAGAAAATGAAGAGAGAGATATGGGGAGAAAATGAAGAGAGAGATATGGGGAGAAAATGAAGAGAGAGATATGGGGAGAAAATGAAGAGAGAGATATGGGGAGAAAATGAAGAGAGAGATAAGGGGAGAAAATGAAGAGAGAGATAAGGGGAGAAAATGAAGAGAGAGATAAGGGGAGAAAATGAAGAGAGAGATAAGGGGAGAAAATGAAGAGAGAGATATGGGGAGAAAATGAAGAGAGAGATAAGGGGAGAAAATGAAGTGAGAGATAAGGAGAGAAAATAAAGAGAGAGATAAGGGGAGAAAATGAAGAGAGAGATAAGGGGAGAAAATGAAGAGAGAGATAAGGGGAGAAAATGAAGAGAGAGATAAGGGGAGAAAATGAAGAGAGAGATATGGGGAGAAAATGAAGAGAGAGATATGGGGAGAAAATGAAGAGAGAGATAAGGGGAGAAAATGAAGAGAGAGATAAGGGGAGAAAATGAAGAGAGAGATAAGGGGAGAAAATGAAGAGAGAGATAAGGGGAGAAAATGAAGAGAGAGATAAGGGGAGAAAAGGAGAGAGAGAGAGAGTGTGTGCATGTAGGGTCGATGGTTGGGATTTTAAAATTGGTGGGTAATATGGAAGTTAATTTCTTTTACACTGACATTCCTATCTATGCACACTCCTACATACATATATTTACAGGAGAGTTTGAATTACCTATTAGACACCCTCTTTGAGTGTCTTCAGTCTCTCTGTACAAGGGTTTGTCAGGACAACCTGACATGAGGATACTTTACCTTACAAGTAAACCTTGACCAAATATTCAAAATAACATAGTATTCCAAGCCCAAATAAGATCCCCTCGGCACATCTATACACTGGCTCATACTAGAAATAGTGCACCTTCTCCGAGTTATGTTGCTTCAAGTAGCAACACTTAGCTAGATACTTCACCAGACTAGATGAATTCTTTTCCTCCAATCCGGTAAGACCAAGAGACCACAAGAAAGGTTAACTGGTCAATTTGAGGAAAGGAAAATCAATGTTCTTCACTTTTTTACTAACTCAACGTTTAAGAGGTAAAAGAAGAACTTTAGTTAAACACTCGACTATCTATGTACTTTGTATAGAGATCAAATGTTAGCCCCAGGAAGGAACCCCTTGATTTCTGAGACTTTACACTGAAGTAAAATCTAAAATAAAAAATTACATATGTACAGCCAAATAAATGCTCATAGATAAACATGAAAGTATAACGCCATAATTATATACTCATAAATATACATACAGATACATATACATACTTATTTATCTGTCAAGCATGATTTTGATCTTAGAAAATGTCTAAAATTTAAGACTTAAGCTTAAGGGGTCTTCTTAAATAAAATAAAAATTCAGGGAATCTTGCTTAATCGGTGTCTAATGACTATGGATCAAATTCAATGCACATCTGAAATATTTGAATTTTCAAGTGGCATGTTGTGCACATATGTCTCCTAAAAACCCTATAAAATACTCCAACTAAACTGAAATTCGGTTAATATTTATTAATTAATGTCTAATACCTGTTAAAATTTCACAAAAATCAGAGTTATCTGAGTTTTCACAAAGAACGGCTTCCATCCCTTATTTCCATAAAACTCAAACCAAATATAGCCCACATTACCCACTCATACGCCTAGCAGCTTGTTCCAAAATTCATAATAATCGATTAATTAGTTTAGGAGTGAATCCTATACATAGAAATATATAAACATATACACATACCTAACTTTACATATATATATATATATATATATATATATATATATATATATATATAAGTTAGGTATGTGTGTATATTTATACATATATTTCTATGTACAGGACAATCTCTTAAACGAATGAATTTTGGAATATATATTCTCGGCAACACGATTATTTTTTTTTGTAAACTTTACTATTTAGAAGGTGTGGCAATTTAAATTCGCCCCCTTCCCGACCGCAAAAAAACATAAAATAAGTTAAATACATAAAATATAATAGACAAAAGAATTACTCTACATTAAATTTTGAGTTATATTAAGGAATACATTTTTAAAAAGATCAGTGCCACGTGAGCATCGATAATATATATGTGCTTGGTATAATCATAAACTCTTGAACTTATCATCATGAATTATGGAACATGTATTCTAGGCAACAGGGTGAGTAACGTAAGCACATTTAGGGAGTGCCACCGAAACCATCCAATACCCCTAAAGAAAGAACAAACAGTAAAATTTAAAACTAATGCTATATTCATTGATTATATCCGTCCTGGGACTGGTATTCTACTAGAATGCATGTATGTGCATTTATATATATATATATATATATATATATATATGTGTATTACAGAAGATCAGAACTTTGGTACCGTCCGTTTCAAATCCTAGGCCTTTGTATCGGACTCTCTTCAGCCTCTGCTTATGTCTGTTTACTCGGAAAGTTTTTTCAGGGAAACAGGCATAAACAAAGGCTGAAGAGAGTTCGATACAAACGCCTATTATACGTCCCCTTTGTTAGGATTTGAAACCGACGGTATCAATGGTGTTCTGATCTTCTGTAATACAAATATTAATAAATATTACGATCTTATTTTTGATTTTTCTTTTCTTAATAATCGAGCATTCTGCTGGGGTTCTCTCCCACAAACCTTACATAAAAATATATATTATATACTAGCAGAGTTACCCGGAGATGTCCGGGTGCAGAATCAAAAAGCAATGTTTGTATACTCAATTGGTTGGCAGATTAAGTTATCACTTTGATCACTGTTCTCACATCACTTGTTTTTATACTTTTAAAAACTCTTATCACCTAATATTTGCAGTAGTGGAGGTAGTGCACACATGAAAAAGTAGATTACAATCTCATAGTTCAATAATAAGATTAGTATAGCTTGTTCTATGTACAGGTGGGGGGGGATTTTTTATACATGACAATATATATATTTACATGACAATGGCGGACAGTGGCAGGCAGTGTCCACTAAAATGTAAAATCTAAAAAATGCTGACACATTTCCTGTTTTGAATTATGAGTTGGCGATTTCTTTATAGGGTTGCCAATGGTGGACACTGGCGGACAGTGGCTACTAAAATGTAAAATCTAAAAAATGCTGACTCATTTACTGTTTTGAATTATGAGTTGGCTAAGTAAAGCCTGGGTTAGTCGCCCTCCTCCTTCTTCCTAGAATTATCGTATTAGAATTATGAATTCCCCCCTCTACACTGCATTCTCCCTAGATGTCATTTCCGGTTGAATTTGAGGAAATGAATTGCAGTTTTTTTTCGGGAATGACTTGCAATTTGCTTTTAAAAAAGACTACATGATATAATTGTTTTCTATTTAAATTAATACATAATTAAATTAAAATTAAGCTGAAAATAGCTGTAATAATCGTACCCCCCCCCTCCACGAAATCTGCCCCATAGCCCCTTTAGGAGTCAATTTAGAGATTCGGGAATATACCCATTAACTTTCTCGGTAAATTTTACATTAGAATACACTTTCAGATTTTATCTAGATTCGCTAACTTTTTTTCTATAGGGCGCACACTAACACACATACATACAGACATTGAATTTTATATTTTATATACATACATATACATATATATATATATATGAAAAATGACAGCGAGAGAGAGAAAGGAGAGAGAGAGGATACATGATGTATAGATCTAAACACTGAGTTTTGTTTTCTTATTTCAAGTCCTTGATTTATTTCTTGCCATTTTGTCTGGACTGTCATTCTTGACCGGATCAACTAGCCAGTGAGTAATGAAAAAGCTTTTAGACCACTGGTCAGTCATAGTCGAGAAGGACAAGTCACATTAAAAGCTCCCAACATCCTGCTGATGATGATCAGTGGACATAATGGGAGGAGATTAAAGATGCATCCATCTAATCTCCCGCCATTTTTCTCGATAACCAAAACAAATAAAATGAAAACATCAACGAGACTTTGTCAAGAACGTCTCTGATGACTCTTCATACCTTTTGGCTCGGAGCAAAGTGTAGTATGTGTTCTGATACTACACTTCATCTTTTCTGTCCTCGGTCAATGTAGGAGTAATTCTGAGCCAATTTTTATTCCACTTCAGAGTGCCACTTTTTGGGGAGCTGGATTTTCCTCACATTAAAAACCGACCTTGTCTCAAATTATGCCCTCGAATAGTGGGGGAGGGGCAATTAAACAGGGACTTTCCATGCATACAAGTATCAGTTAGGCAAAATGTGTTCATCTGTAAACATGCAGAAGGTGACATGTTTAGTGAGGTGTATAGATGCGTGCTACAGATGGCAGGCCTGCAATGGGAAAACTATTTAGCTAAGAGAAGAGGGACCATCCAAGAAATGGGAAATATGTATGGATCGGGGTTTGACCATTCAAAATTTGATTTCTCTACTTGAAAAAGTTATTGCCTCTCTAAACGGGTGTTCATGCTGAGAGATGAAACTACTTAAAGCACTTGAAAAGAAGTAATGTCTGTCCAGATACCCCACCCCACCCCGGTCAGTAGGATTTTTATGTTCAGTAATAAAGCATATTAGCCTTTTCAAGTATATGGCCTAGGACAAAGGACACCAATATCTATATATATTCCAGCAGAAAGGCAGACGAGGTCAGCTGGGTTTGTGTATTTCTCAGAGATAAATTGATCCTTGAGCCCTAAGCTAATGGAATGTGGTCGGGTGGAAGATATGTTTGTCTTGATTTGCAGGCCTGTTGTTCAGTAGAAAGAAAACGAATATCAGTGTTACGTCTCTCAAAATAAAACATTGTTACTTGTTTTAAACTGGAGTTGTGATTTTGTTTGGAGAAAGTATCCTTCTATTGCAGTACTGACCAAAACAACACAATTGACACAGAAAGCGGTGTTCGAATGGAGACCGACCTCAGACCAGCATGAGTAGGGGAAAAAAAAACAGCCGTCAGTATACTTTCTATTTCCCAGTTGAAAACAGATCCAGCCCACTTTTATGTAGACCTCTAGACATGTTTCTCACTGTTTTGGGTCGTGCTGTAGCCATTTTAAGAGTACAGAATTTAATATTCCCTAGAAACTTCCTCCTTCAATGGAAGCCAGCTCAACCCCCACAAAGTGAATGCCACATCAGATACAAGTACCAAGAAGATTCTGCGATGATTTACCATGGATTTATTAATAACCATATTTGTCTAATGCCACATTTGCGAAATAGATTCAATACAATAAAATTGTACCAGTCATCTCAATAGATTCCATACAATAAAATTGTACCAGTCATCTCAATAGATTCAATACAATAAAATTGTACCAGTCATCTCAATAGATTCAATACAATAAAATTGTACCAGTCATCTCAATAGATTCCATACAATAAAATTGTACCAGTCATCTCAATAGATTCAATACAATAAAATTGTACCAGTCATCTCAATAGATTCAATACAATAAAATTGTACCAGTCATCTCAATAGATTCAATACAATAAAATTGTACCAGTCATCTCAATAGATTCAATACAATAAAATTGTACCAGTCATCTCAATAGATTCAATACAATAAAATTGTACCAGTCATCTCAATAGATTCCATACAATAAAATTGTACCAGTCATCTCAATAGATTCAATACAATAAAATTGTACCAGTCATCTCAATAGATTCAATACAATAAAATTGTACCAGTCATCTCAATAGATTCAATACAATAAAATTGTACCAGTCATCTCAATAGATTCAATACAATAAAATTGTACCAGTCATCTCAATAGATTCAATACAATAAAATTGTACCAGTCATCTCAATAGATTCCATACAATAAAATTGTACCAGTCATCTCAATAGATTCAATACAATAAAATTGTACCAGTCATCTCAATAGATTCCATACAATAAAATTGTACCAGTCATCTCAATAGATTCAATACAATAAAATTGTACCAGTCATCTCAATAGATTCAATACAATAAAATTGTACCAGTCATCTCAATAGATTCCATACAATAAAATTGTACCAGTCATCTCAATAGATTCAATACAATAAAATTGTACCAGTCATCTCAATAGATTCAATACAATAAAATTGTACCAGTCATCTCAATAGATTCAATACAATAAAATTGTACCAGTCATCTCAATAGATTCAATACAATAAAATTGTACCAGTCATCTCAATAGATTCAATACAATAAAATTGTACTAGTCATCTCTTGGTTGCGTCATACAGTGTGCACAGGGACAAACAAGATAATAATAAAAAAACAATATGCTTTAGTAGTAGACAAATACACACACATAGTGTTCAAGATAAATTTGACACTTTATTGGAAAGAAAAAAAAACTTCATATCTTGGCCAATAATTGATGTATTCTCAAAATTCAAAGTGCATCTCTTAGAAGATCTTTTGCCGAATACATATCATTCGAAGAAACCGCCTTGTTATTTTGATTATTAGTATTACTACTACTACAACAACAATTATTACTACTTCTACTACTATGTCCATTATTATTACTATCACCGTTACTTTGATTATTATTATTATTACTACTACTGCCATCATTAATACTACCACTATTATTTAAATTATTATTACTACTACTACTACTACTACTACAAGTGCCATTATTATTATTATCACCACAGTTATTTTGATTATTATTATTACTACTATTCAAAGAATTATCAAACCCATTTTTCTTCATGATTGTTCCATTCATCTGTTGCCCCCCCCCCCGCCCCGAAACACAAAGAAAACTCAATTGACAACAGTGTAGGACGGGGTAGGGGGTGAACAAGTGCAGAAAAGAAGCCCTGATTGGTTCTATTATTGAAAGCAGATGAAAACATTCTGGCCTTCGCCTTTTGTTGTTGTACTTTTAGGCTCAGTTTTTCTTCTTTGAAAATATCTATGAATGCCAGAGAGAGAATATTTTTTAGATGCATTCACACATTTCCCTAGAAGACTTGAACCCACTTCAGTTTCTTGGTCTTAAGATTGGAGTCAAATTTTCATTGCTAAATGCACAGATTGCATCTTATTTAGAATGCATCATGCGCAAGTTTGAAATAGCATTCATGTTGGTCTATGAGGCTTAATTTGGAAATAACATTTTTATCGCTAAACACAGCTGAAATGGACGCATCTGAAGAATATCCGTTCTTATTTTTCAGTGGCAAACGTGTTTCGGACTTTGACACATATTAACCGTTTTGGGGTTCGTTAACTTTTTACCTGACATTATTAGATCACATTCGAGTTAGAAGTGCATAAGAGAATTAAAGAAAAATGAGACGTTAAATAAATAAATACATATACTAGAAGAATACTCGTCACAGTACGGGTAAAATTAATTCCCATAACAGAACAGTTTTACACCACAACCTTATGTCTAGAATCCTTATTTCAATTTTCATCAAAATCCATTAGATGATTTTGATTGTAGAAAATGTCTAAAATTTAAGACTTAAGCTTAAAGGAGTCTTAAGAAATTGAAATTCAAGGAATCTTGATTAATTGGTATCAAATAACTATAGATCAAATTTAATGCAAATCTGAAATATTTGAATTTTCGAATGGGAGGTTGTTATTAATTTATCTCTAATAACTATTGTTAAAATTTGACAAAAATCGGAGGTATCTGAATTTTCACCAAGGACTTCCACCACTTTTTCATCTTTTTTGCATAAAACTAAATTAAACTAAATATAACTCACATTACGACCCCTTACACCTAACAGTTTTGTTTCAAAATTCATAATGATCGATTAATTAGTTTAGGAGTGAATCCTGTACACAGAAATATAAAAATATATGCATACCTAACATTGTGTATGTAGAGAGAGAGTGAGAGAGAGGAAACCAAATTCATAGAACTGAGTGTGGCATCATGTAACTAATGGAGTGTATTGTTATAAATCTAATTTTGGTTAAAAATACACAAAAACTAAATATGACTGCTTTACAAATGCTTCTTTTCACGAGTTTCCTTGGCCTCTCTACATTTTCCGCGTTTGTAATGTCGATTTAAAATAGTCCATTGTTCAGTCGAATAGCTTCAATATTAATTATTTGAAAAACTTTTTCTTTTTGTAGAAAAAAAAATCACATTGTTTAGCGTCAGACTGGTTTTCTAAGTTATGTTGATAGCACGATGACATTTTCGATTGCTGTAGCTCCGAGGCCTTCTTCAGATGTTTTTTGTACTCGATGAAATTGGTGCATTTGTTTTACCTTTACTGTAGCTGAATCTAGAAAGAGATCTCTCGGATTCAGTTAATTGATATAGTATTAACAGCTTAACAGTATAATTGGGCACACCTTAAAGCTTGCAGAGTTGTAGTTGAGACATACAGGTTTAGAATAATGTGTAAACAATAAAATAAAAATTATAAAATATAACTATCACATCATATATATATGAGTGTACACCCACTAATGATAAAAAATTACAAAAAATTATGCTTGACCAGTGTTTACACAAATATTCATATTCATATAAAATAACGTCTAAATCAGTGAAGTTTAAAAAAAATAAAAGATAAATAAGAAAGAAAACGTCTTAAAATGGAAAGTTAAAAAATGTATCAACTGGTATAGAAAGAAAGGGAGAAACGTCTCATTATGAAAATAAAGTGAAGGATTTAATTCTGAATTCATTTAAAACTTGCTATTTGTTTTCTGCCATCCCGTAAACACTTGAAATGGTTTCACCTGACAGTTTCTTTACTTGCTAACTTTTGTATGATGTGACGGATGTATAGTTATTTATATACATATAAATACACACTGGTCTTTATTATAGAATGGAGGATGGTTCATCTCGTAGACAACTCTGACACTTTCGGGTCATAGGTAATCTATATAAAACATCAAAAAGGACCCCCCCCCTCTTTCTGGTTCGATGGCTGACATCATCATTTTATGACATCATCTGCTGTGCACGGTTATTCTCCATCTCTTTGTTTTAATAGATGATGTCATCATTTCGTGACATCATCCACGGTGTACGGTTAATAACCTGATTTCTCTGAAGACGATATCATCTCTTGGTGACGTCACACACTGTGCACAGTTATCCCACCACTGTTTTAATGGATGATGTCATAAAATGATGACGTCATCCAGTGTGCATGGGGACAAGCAAACAGACAAACAAGCAAGCGATCACGGTTTATGTGTGGGTTGCATTTGTAATAACACTATGACATGTCTAATTTAAATTTCTCCTTTTGGGTGGTCTTTGGTTTTTGTTAATCATATTTATTTACCTATATTTGATCCGTTGTATTCTGTTACCTGAAATAAGAAGGGCCAACATCTGCAGGATGCTGACCGGGTCCCCCAAGTTGGTTATCAAAGGAACTCCTGCCATTCATGATTCTCAGATCTTTCTTCTGAGCCCCACGGCTTTTATACTTGTTTGGTGTCATTTTTTTTCATGATTTTGTTGATATATGTGGCAACACCAGGCCCAGGTTTATTTTATCTGTGATCCTGTCACAGGTGTAGTGTTTAGCTATCTTATATGTAGAAATACCAGTGAACTATCACACACATTCTATGTATTAGATGTTTATAATGAAGAATATTTGTTTCAATGGCCTCTACCTCAGAAAAGAAGCATTTTCGGACTTATGTTGATGGTAATTTTTTTATTTATTATTTAACATATAGAACATAATCCCGATTATGCCATCGATTTTTCAAACACCCTGTATATGCATATGTATACAAGAGTGTGACTGTGTGTGTGTATACATATTTACACTGGTGTACATGTGTGAGCCCTACTGTGTGCTTAAAATACGCAGATGCTAGTGTGGCTGCTCACATAGCAGTTCCGAAAGATTTGTGTGTGTCTTGTCTCATATGATTTTGACCTGACAATAGGTGGACCGGTATATTGTTTGTTCAACAATTTGTAGCTCTGCCTTGAAAAACCAATAGAATCGAACTCATAATTGTATAGTAATTTTATAAATAAATATAGCTCTTACACGTGTAATTGACCAGCCTCCCCACGAGGGCAACGTTAGACACAAAATCGATCTTTAATCTGAAGAAAATCCAGCTCCCTTTCAAAATGGGGCATTCTAAATTGGGACAAAAATTTAAATTGTCTCAGTCTAGAAGAATCTCTATTCACTAACCAGGGACAGAAGAAATGAAGTGTAGTATCAGAACAAACACTACACTTTGATCTTAGCCAAAGATCAAGGACCTGTAATTGAGTTCTTTACTTTCATTTCTTCATAACGGAATACCCATATAACAATAATACATAATTAAAAGGGGCTTTACTGCAGTTTTATGGTAGATCTGATTTTCATAAGTTTATTATTCAAGTGTATAAAAACAATGTTTCTGGAGATCGGATCTACTGTGAAGCTGCAGTAAAGAGTTAAGATAAGCCCCTTTTCATTATTTATTATTGTTATAAAGTTCTATCTGAAAAGACATTGAGCCCTTTGTATAAGATCTGCTATGTTGATTCGGCTCTGATATATACATATATCGAATTTTATTTCAAAGAACATTAGTTTGATTGTACATCAATACCCGGTTCATCAGTCGAAGTTGTGAAGAACAGGTACATTTGGTATCTTGTGGGATGAGTTTCTTGCGTTTCCGTGAAACCGAAGGTATTTATGGATGATCAAACTGATGTACAGTGTTTTTTTAAAAAATAAAACTATACACTCTTACATACATAATTGAGCACTCTGGCCATTTTCATGTATTAAAATCACAACATACTATCATATATATATATATATATATATATATATATATATATATATATATATATATATATATATAATTCATATAAACATTAGAACAGTCTACACAAATTAACCTGTGTTCCTGTACTAGCGCTCGACTACGGGGCTGAAAAACAACTAAATGTTAAATCGTCTGAAAACTGAAAAGAAATCAGGACCAGCAAAATTAACCTTTTCACAAGGTCACACCAACTGAAGTGGGGAGGGGGGGGGGGCAAACGTTTTAAGCATGTTATTTATTATTATCACTGACCAGCAGAAATCAAGTCTCCCCTTTCCCTTATACGCCTACACATTGGAGAATCATAGGTGCCAATCGCATATATGCATAAACAAAATCCATGTACGTGTGATAATACACACAAACCATTCTTACCTCCCCTACATAAAGGAAAGGTGGGGGACTTGATGTCTGCCGGTCAGTGATAGTAATAAATGACACGCTTAAAACGTTTCCCCCCTACAACACCCCAATTGTTGTGACTTTGTGAAAAGGTTAATTTTACTGGCCCAGATTATTATTTTGTCTGATTTCTTTTCGGACAATTTAACATTTAGTTGTTTTCCAGCCCCGTAGATGTGCGCTAGCAGAGAAACGCAGGTCAATTTGCATAGGCTGTTCTAATATTTATATAATTCTTTTTTATAAAGCTTTACTTTGTAGTGAACACTGTTGAAAAATATTGGATTTAAGTTTATTTTATCAATATATTTGAACTTAATACACACACACACACTAATATGAGAGGCCTGTGTACATGTTTGATATGTCCGCCAAAAGATGAAAAAAAAAAAAAATTTTTTTTCCCTTTTTTTTTAGCTGTGAGAATAAAAGGTATTGCTTCCTTTTCATACAACGAAAATCTATTTTCGCTCTTAACTTTCTCAATGGCCTTCGTTAAATAGTGAACATGAATTTTTTGTTTAACAATAATAATAATAATAATAATAATAAATTTATCTGGCTAGGCTCTCTCTCTCTCTCTCTGTGTGTGTAGGAAGTTCGTTTGTCCTTATTTGTAACAAACGCAGTGATGTGATTGGCTAATGTACATAGATGACTATTCATGGAAAAGTAGCGGCGTTTAGCATGAACTTTCTCTTACAAAAGGATGTATATGCCTTAATGAAAACAGTGACTATATTTCCATTTCTTGTTTGGCAGGATAATTGATTATGGACAATTTTGAACCTCCATATTTGTGGTGTTCTTGTTGGAATCCGTGCCGAAAGGATAAATAAGGAGATTTCAGACTTCCTTAGCGTCAGCAGGAGAATGGTAAAAAAGTTCAGAAAGGAATTGAAAGAGATAGGATTCGACTACGAGGCAACATCAAAGAGAGAAACGTATGAGCGATGATCTGATGCTATTAGAATGGCAGAGTTTGTCGCTGAAGGTGATGTCATGCCACCCTATTTGTTCCGTGAGTGACGCAGGATGAACCCTGACAGTTACATTCACATTGATCGAAGGACAGGCACAAGGCCAGGATCATCGAGTTAAATCGACAGAACAAATCAAGAAGACAAACTGAGCCAAACGAACATTGTCCGCTTCATTTGCTTCATTCTCACGGCAGGAAGATGTGGCACAAGGCTGGAAGGTGGGAGTAGAAAACCAGCACCCCAGCGGAAGAGCCAGCGTCCCCCCAGCGGAAGAACCAGGCTGGCTTCTAAAAAATAATCTGGGAAGCCCCGTTGACATTTCCCAGTAGGGGCATCCCAGGCAGTTAGCAATCAACTAACTCCTTCCCAGAGAGGAAAGGTAAGGCCTGGGAGAGTGGACCTCCTAAGACTACTCTAGACATATACCAAAGTCTGACAGATAAAGGCCACCGAATAGCCAATCTCTATTGAACTGATTGTCGAGAACGTATTCTCGATTGGTATTTAGGCGGTCCAATCATTAGACAACGAAACAAAAGAATTCTACTGCTTGATTATACCTTTTTTTATTTTTTCAATTTATGTCAAAATCAAAAAAATAATGTAGGTTTCATATGTATCATGAACTTTTTCGATTCGTTGTCGGATCATCTTAAAGTGACAAAAACAAATGAACAAAAAAGCTGGAGAAAAGAAGAGAATTTTAAAAAGCAGGTAAGAACGCGCATACAAAGTCAGTTGGACGTCAAAAGAATGAATCAGTGCAGTTCCAGGAGAGACATTAACAATTTAAATTTCAGGATGCCAAAATTAGTGTAACAGGATTAATTGTATTTGGTTAAGCATTTTAAAATGTTGTTACTGGTTTCATACGTAATGTTATTAGTTGTAGATTGCTGTGTTTTAATAAAGATAGCTTTGAATATTTTTTACTTTTTTAAATTGGTTTCAGAATGTATTATTTTCATGTTATTAACTAAAATTTGGCGTAAATTAGTTATGTTTTGGTAAATTGAGCTAGAGTTTACAAGGTGCATGGTGAGGCAGTGGGATAGGTTGGTAGTTGTAAAATCAATGTAGTTAAGAGCTTTATTATTATTAGTATTATTATTATTGTTGTTATTATGCAAGTTGCATTCTACTTCAGGGCATTTAAACTTATAAATAACATTGGTTCTTTTTAATATTTTATGGGTTCGGGAGGAGTTGTTTTTACTACAATAATTTTAGTTTTAAATTTCTTATAGTAAAAAAAAATAATGAGTCTAATTTTATTATTACTATCAATTGGGATATGTTTCTCTCTCTCTCTCTCTCTCTCTCTCTCTCTATATATATATATATATATATATCCCCCTTTCCCTGCATACACCCCCCACACACAAACATTCCAACTTACTCTTCCCCTTCAATCTTGACCGCAGCCATCTGGTCAAACACCTCCCTCCCCCTCTTCCTCCAATCTCTCTCTGCCACCCACTTTACCCCTGCTCATCCCCCACCTCTTTCTCTTACCGCCAGCCACAGTAGTCCTTGCTCCCTCCATCCTTCCCTTTTTTTTCCCACTCATTTTCTTCATTCATCTTTATTCTCTAACAAGTACGGACGTCCACCAAGACGTGGCCATTATTTTCATTTTATTTTATTTTTCCTCCCAACATGTCTACCCTACATGTATTTGTACTTGCATGACATCTTTTCTCTATATCATCATCCTGATGAAGTCTTATAAATAAAGACGAAACGTTGATGTACACATAAAAAACATCCAGTTTTTGGTTTTCCTTTTTCATTTTACCATCACGTCGGATTACCTTCATCCTTCTCTTCCCATATATATATATATATGCATTGTTTAGCTTACATCAACAAGTCGAGGTTTCATCTGTGCAACCTCCTCAGAGCCAAGCTATCATTGTAAGACAAACAGCTCAACAATATATATCAGCTCTACTAATAATTATTTTAATATCAGACACTATTGGATAGGATATATACCAAATTGATTACCAAGTAATAAGTCTAAACATACACACTCTCTCTCTCTCATATATATATATATATATATATATATATATATATATATATATATATTATGTACATATATGTATACACACACATTATATATATAATGGCGTCATTCCCCATCGGGCCGTGACTACAATCGTTTCAGCATGCCGACGATTTCACTGGGCACAGAGATTTACTAAAGATGTCTAAATCTGCCCTTTTGGATGAAACCGCGGTACATTTCTGAAATATGTAATATACAGTATTTAAATAAATTATATTAGCTCTCTTATATGATCGAGCACTTTATTTGATTTCTTTTCATATACAACCTGACACACTATATATTATATATATATACATATATATATACTAGACACACCCGTGACTCAGATCCATTAGGTCACGACTACCACTATTTATTCTACTTTGATTTCATTTAAAAAGTAATAAACTGTGACATATCTATATAGACATTTTTTTGCATAAGCAAAAAATAATAATTCTCTTTATTATTATTATTATATAGAAGTATTATTTTTCTTTATTTTGCGAATCCCACCGTAGCTCGGGATTAACGCATAAGGAAAAGAAGATTATTTTCCTTTATTATTCTTATATAGAAGAGACATAATTTTGCCATCCAATCTACATATGTGTCAATACACACCAAACATGTATTGAAATTTGATGGCAACAATGAAAAAAAAAAAAAAAAAGGAGTAGCTTTCTCTAACTGCTCACTGAGATATTAAGAAATACCAGAGGGTGGTTGAATCGACATAGATTGAGGGAAATATAGAGAGAGATGGGTGGCTTGTTCAGTTTATTATAAATTACACTTAATTAGATCTATTAACACAGAATTTTTTCAAACATAAATATAGATGAAGCAACTTCATCTATATTTATGTTTGAAAAACTCCTATATATATATATATATATGAGGATAAAATACACAATACTTATAGTCTAAAGAAGCTTTGAGTCATTTTAAACAAAAAAAAAAAAAAAGTAAAATGCAGTTTAAATTCCCAGCGAAACTAACTAAATCCAAGATATTGCAGACTTAACATTCGTTGGAAAATTCATAAATAAATAAATAAATAAATAAATAAATAAATAAAATAAAAAGGGGGGTTAAGTATCTAACAGTGAAACAAAAACAGGAGACCTTAAGCGTCTAATATTAATACGGGGATCATCAGCTGTTTACCATGTAACTGTTTCGGAGATTTAAAAACAGGACAGTTATAATATTCATGGCTCTCCAATGGTACTGATTAAACTACCATTTCCCCAATAATCAAGTGTCGAAATAATTCAGCTTAAAATTTCACTAATATATACATAAATAAATAATAATGAAATAATAATATTAATAATATATTACCCTTTAGACTACCGTGTGATATGCTAATTTGCATATCAAATAACATTAATTATAATAATAATAATATCTAAACACTACACCCAAGAACCATTCTGCGATATGGTAGCTAGCAATAAAATTATATAGGAATTAAAGTTGCATTTAAAAAAAAAAAATATATATATATATATATATATATATATATATATATATATATATATGAGGATAAAATACACAATACTTATATATATATGAGGATAAAAGACGCAATTTCTCATAAAATAAAATGTCGTGGAGACAGAATCTTTAAACAACAGAATAGAAAAAAAAACAATTAAACACAGGAAAAACAAAAACAAAAAAAAAACGAGAGATCGACCAGTTTCGTCCGAATCAACGAACGTCTTCAGAAAAGGTAAAGATTTGAAATTTATTAAAAAAAAAACCCAAAAGAAACGACAAAACATAGGAAAAAAGACGTGTAACTATTTGAAAATACACAGCACGTACGAAAAGACGTTAATTTGAAAAAGAAAAAGACAAAAGAAAAAGCAAAAACATGAATAATAGTAATAAAAATATATAGCAAGCAAAAAGGTTGTATTTTTATTTTTTAATATTATTTAAAATATTTAACTGGCTTTGCAAACTCACCAACATTTCTTTCTAGCAATAATAGATAGACAATCATGTACCAAATAATTTTTTTTTTTTTTTTTTAAATTTTGTTCACCGAAGTTAAGCGCTGTTGAGCCTGGTAAGTACCAGATGGGTGACCATTTGGGAATACCGGGCGCTGTATGTAGGAGGACATCGACACCTCTCTCCAAGAACTGCAAAAAACATCACAGTCATCTCCCTTGACCGGGATATACATGCGACTGGGGACCGCTTATTAATTTGATATTCCCTAGAAACTTCCTCCTTTGGAGGAAGCCGGTTCAACCTGCCTCAGGTGAATGCCGCTTCGTACCAACTGAAGTGTAAGGGGCTACTGTGATAGAGGCCAGATTTATAGGGGCCACCTGGGTGGGGAGTTGGGTAGCAAGATGTTTGTTCACATTACATTTAAATTTCTGCATGTAGGCATGGTCGGGGAAACAGAGAGCAGGGAGGAAATTCCAAAAGCTTAAGAAAGCAGCCTGAGAGAAAAGAACAAGCACTAACCTTCTTCTTGGTCTCCATCAGAATCTGCATCAGATAAACCATTTCTTTCAGGCTTTTTGCTGTTAATTTGAAAAAAAAAAAATTAATAGTTAGGTTTTGATTTTAGTTTGTACAGGTAGAAATAATACTACCTGTATCATACATTTTAATTACTAATTCAGGCAGATAATAAATAATCCACTTATGGGAACTTTTTTCTGTGAATGTGTGTGTGTGTGTGTGTGTGTGTCGGTTAGAATTTTTGTAAACGAATATCTTAACTTCATTTAGAAACGAAAAATATTGCATTAATACTAAATAATAAATTCCCAACAAATAAATGGGACTGTATGACCGGAAATCGAAACCAAAACCTGGAGATCTTTAGTTTGACGTTCTATTAACTGAGCTATTTGCACTTTCTTATCAATAGATCTTAAAACATTCCCTGAACAAAAATAATTATAGCTTTGGCGTGAGGTCATAGATTTATGATTTACCTCATGTTTCAAAACATGAATTCAAACAAGCGATAAAAAAATAAATAAATGAGTAAATACTATTAATAGCGTTGGAAATTATTTTAATAGGCCAAAACAATTTATCTAGCTTCAACCATGTATTGGATGTAGCTTTTTCACAATTATATAATTCTAGACAAATAAATAGGAACACCCTCTCGCAGATAGCGAGATAGAAGAGGATGACGCAGTAACCTAGTCTATACATATAAAAGATGAAAATTGTCTGTGGGTCTGTCTGTTCACACTTATTTCATCCAATCTAAACCTAAAACCGATTTTAATTATAAATCACTAGCAGGTAACCTGGTGCTGCCCGGAATGAAATGTCTACTCCTGCTATCGTTCTATAGCAAAATATTATTCTTCTGTAGTGTGTTGCATATGTCCAGTTAGTACCGCAATTTTAACTTAGAGTTTTAACAAAAATAAAAAATTCATCATCATATTCAGTTTAATGTCCGTTTTACATGCTGGCATGTGTTGGACGTTTTTTTCCCAAAATTGCTTTCCAAACTAACTTATCTTTAACTAGGTCTTTATTTGTTTGTTTTTTAAATTTTTTCTCTCAAGTCCATCCTTATCACTCTCTCCTATGTTTTTTTCCTTCCCCTGTCAACTGACCCTGCTACCTCAACTGCTCTACATCTACTAACCCAAGAACTCTTATCCATTCTTTCAATGTCACCAAACCAACAAAGTCTCATCTCCTGCACACTTTTCTCTATACTGTCCAGATCTACATTTTCCTTTGAGGTTATCAGATCGAAGCCCATATTTAAGACTCACATTACACATCCATTGTATCACTCTTATATCACTTCTCTCCATGCAACACATGTCCTCAATTGTCACTAGCCAGGTTTCCATTTCATATATCATCGCTCTGCATATACATGCCTGGTACACTCTTCTCTTGGTCAACTGTGGTAACGCTCTGTTAGTAATGGCATAAGTTTCCTGAACTTACTCCATCCACTCTTAACTTTTGCTATCACACAAGCACCAGCTCCTTCCTGTGCTCCAATGGTATCACTAAGGTAATAAAACTTCTGGACAACCTCACTAGCCAAATAAATTTTCTCCACATCTGAGTTTTCATCCATCTCCATTGTCTAGGAATTCTTGCACACAAACTGGTTATCATCTCTCAACATACCTGTAATTTCACTGCATTACTTGTATATCCAATGCTTACAAGTCTCACAAAAAAATGAGTTGCACCCGAATGCCTTTTCGCAAACTGAACGGGGAAAATTTCCGCTTTCTGTGTGATTTTCAACACTACAATCACTGATAATCACTTTGGCTTTAGTAACATTCATTCTCAGACTTTTACTTTTCATAGCTTTGATCCAAGTCTTTAACTTAACAAGTAGACCTTATATCATTTCTTAGGCAAGCACTAAATGATTAACAAAGTGTCTCTTCTGGACAAACTGTACGAAACTCTCAGGACAACGCTTCTAAGACACAAATGAAAAAGAACAGACTCAGTACAGATCTTTGATGTATTCCCACTTTAATATTTAAGCTGTCACTAAATGTGCTGTTAATTCTAACACAACTTTGAGCATTGCTGTACATTACTTGAACAACCTTTACCAGCCACTCATTTGCTCCTAATTCATGCAAAGCCCATCAAATAACATTCGTTAGCACTCTCTCAAAAGCTTTCTCCAAATCTACAAAAACAGAATATGGGTTCTTCTTACCAAGATACTTCTCTTGCATTTGTCTCAGAATAAATATAGCACTAGTGATACTTTGCTCAGGCATAAAACCAAACTGCATTTCATCTATGTTTATCTGACTTCTTAATTGCTGCTCAAATATTCTTTCAACCAATTTCAGGACCTGATCCATCAATTTTAAGCCTTTGTAATTACCTCTCTCTTAAGCTTACCCATTAGCTTTGCAACAGTTTACAATTGTACTAAGTTTCCAGTCTTTTGAGATAAAGTCTTCTTTTATGATCTGATTTGTCAAGTCTCAATGGCTGTTTCACTTGCAGCCTTCAATATTTCTGCAAGAATGCCAGAGAGATTTCCAGCCGTACTCTTCTTAATCTTACTTGCAGCTTCCTTACAATTTCTTTCTCAATTCTTATAGCTTGACCAGATACTGCTTCTGCAACTTCTAGAATCATCAGCATGAAGGAGAGTAGAACGTGAACCTTGGGTTTACTTTCGTCAGCCTCGTAACTCTCGCTTCCCTTATTTTGTCCTTTAATCCTCACATTCCATGAGCGATGTTTCTGACAAAGGGGGAAAAATTGCTGTTTTCTGGGTTGGAATCTATCCATCTAACGCTTATTGTTGGCTAGTTTTTGACCTTGAAGTAGTAATTTTTTTAGCTCCGTAAATCAAGTGGCTTCATGTCGTGTCAGGATCGATTTCCATTAAAAAAAAAAAAGCATCTCTTTTAGACAACCCATACAAAACTCCCAGAACAATGCTTCTAAAGACACAAATAAAAAACAACAACAGACTCAGGACAAATCCCTGATATATTATAACTTTAACATTAAAGCTGTCACTAAATGTGCTGTTAATTCTAACACAATTATGAGCATTTCTGTACATTACTTGAACAACCTTTACCAACCACGTGTTTTCCCCTAGCTTATATGCAAAACCCATCAGGCAATATCTCTTGGCACTGTCAAACACTTTTCCAGATCTACAAAAGCAAAATACAAGTTCTTCTTTTTATTAAGGTACTTCTCTTGCATTTGTCTCAGGATAAATATAGTGGTACTTTTCCCAGGCATAAAACCAAAATGCATTTACTTGATCCTTATCTGACTTCGTATTTGCAGCTCAATTATTCTCGTAATCACTTTCAAGACCTTTGGCTGTTGAACCTTGCATCATCCTTCACTGTTACATAGTCTTACACTTCTTGTAGCAAAAAGAAAAAATAAGGAACTTACTTCAGATCTTTAGTTGAAGATTTATTGTTGTCTACAATACCAAGAAGGCTACGTAAATCAGCCAGGTGCATCTGGGCAGAAATTTGCCCACTTTTGTCGCTAATCTGAAGAGAAAACAGAAAAGAAAAGCAAAAGAAATGAGTCTTTGATTCAATTCCTGACAAAGTTTGGAGAATATTATTATTCTTGTGGAAAAAAAAAAAAGTTATTTTAGAATTTAGAGTGGGGGATCAGTTTCACATAAATTTAATGTAAAATGATCCTCCATTTTCAGGTCATTCTAGCATTGTATGGCATTAACCATTGTTTTTGCTACTGAAGATAAATTCTGTGCGTTGTTTTTTTTTGGGCACCTTGTAAGGCAATTATGTCTGATTTTACAACCTTGCAAGTCAGACTTAGTGGTAAAAAAAAAATTAGTTGAGAATGAGCCGGAAATAGAGGATCATTTAATGTTAAATTTATAGAAAACTGATTCCCACTCAAAATTTAAAAATAATTGTCTTTTGTTTCCATCTTTCTGACAAATTTTTGAAAGTGTTCACATGTAATTGCCTAAAAAAAGTAGAATCTCATTTTTATCAGGGGAAGGAGGAATTTAGCTAAGGGTGAAAATCTGCAAATTTATGAAAGTTTGTTAAATTGAATTCTCTGAGTAAAAACATATATTTTTAAAAATAAAATGCCCCACCCCCATCCCTCCAGATGGCAGATAGGTTCTGCGAGTATATCATACAATTAAAATCTGTTCATTTTATAATTGTTGAATTTTCTGTTACTGTAAAATTTAAAAATGAGACACCATAACCTTTCAATGAATAAAAATATTAATAAGAGACATAAAATCTATAGATCGATATATAATGAATTGTTTAATTAAATAGATATGTTCAAATTGAAGTTTAAGTGGCTGAAACACGAATAAGTCCGACTATTGAGCAAATAAAAAATCTGCCAAAAATCAAAATACGGAAGAAATTATTTCTTTGTTCTTGAATTTGATAAAAAAACAAACAGATATTGATGAAAACAGAAAAAAGTACATTTCTACCAAAAAAACAAACGAAAAGAATAATCAAAAAGGAAAATCTTGTAACTTCCTTCAAACTTACTTCTTTGGAGATCTCCAGGTGTTTTTTGGCATACTGCAAAGCCTTTTCATGACTGCCAAGCGCTGTATAGGCGTTACCCAGGCTCCAGCAGGCACGGCCCTCTCCCACACGATCGGCCAACTCTTTTGCAATCTCCAAGTGCCGAAGGTGGTATTCAATCGCTCTTTCATGATCCCGTAACAATGTGTACGTGTTTCCGAGGCTGTAACACGCTTGGGCTTCCAGAACTTTATCAGAGAGTTGTTTGGCAATCTGTAAAGTTTTGCTAAAAAGATAAAAGAAAATTATTTAACAAAGAGAAAATAATTATTTTATATTCCTAATGTGATAAAAGTATGCTCAATATTGGGGATAGAGCATTATTATAGAAGAGAAAATGATCATAAAACAAATGTAAAGTTACATACTTTACAAGTTTATTATATTCAAATAGTACAACAAAGAATAATTTATAAAAAAGTCTTCTTTTTTTCTTTATTATTTACCAAACTCTAAACAGATCAGATCATACATAAAATATTGCCAAGGAAGACGTTTTGAGACATAAAGCATTTACATATATTGATCTTCAAATATATTGAATGTTGACTATTTTTACCTATTTCTCTGGAATCCAATATCCTTTATATTATAATATACTATTCCAATGGATGACATTTTAACACCTCATAATAAGATTTGATTTGATCATTTTTGTTCTTTAAGAAATCATAAACGATTGAAAAAACATTTCTAATTTTTTCAAATTAATAATGTTAACCAATGCTTAATAATTTGTTTATTTTCCTTCTGATGATAGGACTTATTTCTTTGAAAAAACATGGTTTAAAGGGCTTTTGTATAATCTATTCTTTGTTATACTATTTGAATATAATAAACTTCTAAAGTATGTAACTTTACATTTGTTTTATTATAATTTTTCTCAGCCGTAATATAAAGGAGAGATGTCTGTATGTCTGTTTGTATGTCTGCAAAAGGCTCCTAAGATACTTAACAACCCCCACCCCCTGTAAATTTGACATTTTCTGAATCGTCCAGCTTCCGATCGCATCATATCTCAGAATTAGAAAAAAATATTTACCCGTTGAGGGTCAACTGGGCTGGGTTTTGTAAGGGAGGTGGTACGTTTTCCACTAAAGTCAATGTTATTATGTAGTAATTTGGAAATAAATCAATGTACTTATGTAGTAATTTTGCTCATTCATTAATGCTCACATGACCTCATAGTGAGAGGTAGGCGGACTGCCGACTCACACTTCCAGACATGACGTCATGTGCAATCAAAGTTAAGCAACACCTATACTGACCAGTACTAAATGGGTGACGATTTGGAGAGGACCAGATGCTGTATAATCAAAGTAATTTGTAAAAAACTGCAAATCATTCCCTAAAATTTAACCGGAAATGACATCAGAGGGAGGAACAAGTGACAAGGGGGAGTCCAGGATGATTTTAACAATGCCGGATTAAGCAAAGAAAGACTGATGTAATTTCTGAGTTTTATTTACTCAATAGTGGGAGAGTGGATATCATCATCATCATCATCATCAGTTTAACGTCCGTTTTACATGCTGGCATGTATTGGACGGCTTTAGGAAATTGACTTCAAACTAACAAATCTCTGGGCAGGACTTTATCCCTCTTTCCCTCAGGTTCATTTTTATCACTTCCTCCCATGTTTTCCCTCTGCCTTTCCCTGTCAACAGAACCTGCTACCTCAACTGTTCTACATCTACTAACCCAAGCATTCTTATCCATTGTTTCAATGTCACCAAACCAAAAAAGTCTCATCTGTCATCCATTCTTTCAACGTGCCCTAACATTGAAGTCTATTCTTCTGCACACATCTTCCTATACTGTTCAGATTTAATCTTCCTCTGACCTCACCAGATCTAAGCCTGTCTTTAAGAATCACATTGCACATCCATCATATCATTTCTCTCCATGCAACGCATGTCCCCAACCCTCACTGGCCAGGTTTCACTACCATACATCATTACACTGTCAAATGTATGTATTTCATGCGAAAAAGAAATATTACAGAACAGTCAAATGATAAAAACATTTAAGGCTGTTAAAATATGAAAACATTTTTTTAAAATATTATTTATATTTTTTTCTTCAATCTAGAAATAAATATCATTGGTGATGTCAATGTAAAAAGCATCAACTTCCCATCCCAAAAAATCATTCACCAAAAATATTTTTTTCGTAAAAGTTCATGTAAATGGGGAGCTGAAAGTGGACTCCAGTTTTCATTTCAGCAATCTTGTAACTCTCGCTGCCCCATATTTTGTCCTTACATTCCATGAACGATTTTCTGACAAAGGGGGAAGAATTGCCGTTTTCTAGGACGGTTGTGGATATTTTCAACCATTTCATAGTATTTATCATCACTATCATTTATCATTCAACTATTACTCTATCAATCTCATTAACTTTTATCCTTGAGTGGTTTTTGGCCTTGATAAGTGGTGATGGCCTTGATAAGTGGTGATGCATTAGTAAAAAATAAAAATAAATAAAAGATAAAAAAAAAGAAAGATTATATTGAAGTTTTTAGCTCTATAATGGCTGCTCAATGTTTTCAATTAGTTTTGTCTCGCATTGCAACCGGTGTATTGGGCAAAATAATAAGCTGTATTATGTTGCCCTGTTCGATTTATGCAGATTTCTTTTTGTTAATTTTTACTTTGCAAATATTAATTGTAATTAACCATGCATTATATTTCCGAAGCAGTCGTTGTACCAGCCTTAGAACTTTGTTTTTTAAAATCTTTCTATAAGAGACTTAGCCATACAAATTTCTAATAATATTAGCACCATTAGATGATTGGCATGGCATAGCTTAATCACCAATCATCGTATTTGTGATAAATGCCAACCGCCAATGTAATTCCAAGCCAGAAACGGAACACATTACATTGATGGGTTTTGTTGAGCTTGCAGAAAATGTTGCCATGATATATTTCAATTTCATTTTTAATAAAGACTGTTTGAATTTATTATTTGTTAATTAATATTTGCAAAATAAAAAGAAAAAAGAAAAAGATTTTAATTCCATTTTTAATAAAGACTGTTTGATTTTAGTATTTGTTACTGCAAAAATCAGAAAACATTATTGGCAAAAACAAAAACAAAAAACAAAAAAAAACAAACAAATACACCGGTTGCTATGTTTGACAAAACTAATCTTAAACATTTGGCAGCCATTATAGAGCTAAAAAATTCAATATAACAACAAAAATACTTATGACAATGAATTGGACATCTGAACACAAAGATTGGTTTTATCAAAAAGAGAAAGAAAAACAAATAAACAGGCACATAAATTAATATATAAATAAAAAAATCATGACTTATAAAATCTTTAAAAAAAATAAAAATAAATTTTAAAAAAATTAAGAAATAATTAAAAAAATATTTAAAAAAATAAAAATAATAAAATCTTTTTTTTTTTTATTAAAATTAAAAAAAAAAAAAAAAACTCCCTGGAACTTTGAAACATATGCCCAGATATTTTGTAGACTGCTACTTTCTTGTGCCAAATCGTTGATCCACCAATAAACAAAATGGTATGATGCTGCAGAAGGTTGCAGAAAACCAATCCCCACTTACTGATAATGTTCGGATGCATTCTCAAACTCGCCAAGGAATATGTATGCGTTGCCCAAGTTTGTGTAGGCTCTCCGTTCGGCTGATCGGTCTCCAAATTCTTTAGCAATTGCTAATCTCTGAAAAGAAAAGAAAAAAAAAAATTATTGAAGTCTACACCAGACACAAAATATATAGTAGATGTTATATATGTACTAGGCGACCCGTGACCCGTTGGGTCATAACCACTACCATTATTTGTTCTACTTTGATTTCACTTGAAAATTCATAAACTGTGATATATAAGTGAAGGAGAGTTTGAATTACATACTAGACACTATCCTCAGGTGTCTTCGGTCCGTCTGTACAAGGGTTTGTCAGGACAACCTGACATGAGGATACCTCACCCTACAAGTAAACCCTGACCAAATATTCAAAATAACATGGTATTCGAAGCCGAAATAAGATCCCCTTGATATGGCGATACACTGGCTAATACGAGGAATGGTGCACCTTCTCCTAATGATGTTACCTAAAGTAACAGCACTTAGCTGGATATACCACCAGACTGGATGAATTCTTGTCCTGGAATCCGGTAAAACCAAGAGACCACAATAAAGATATACTATAACATAGTTAACTGGTCAATTTGGGAGAGGAAAATTAATGTTCTTCACTAACTCATCTTTTGAGAGGTAGATGAGAATCTTGAATCAACACTCGAATATCTATGTATCTCATATAGAAATTAAGTGTTAGCCCCATAACTAAAACCAATAAGTCTCTTCACTTCTATAGTATCCCAATGGATAATATAGAATTTTGACTTTCGATTTTGCTATCTAATTTATATATGTGTTTATGGTGTGTACAAACATACTACGTAAATTAGCCAGAGAGAGAGAGAGAGAGAGAGAGAGAGAGAGAGACTATTTACTGACAGAGACATTACAAAGTATTAGAGAATGTTTTCTTTTTACTAATGGGTCGCCTCTTATCAAGGCCCGGGGGGGGGGCACTTGATAATAAGGGTTAAATAGATTGTCAGACGATGATTGCCATCACGAGAGGATTGTAAACAATGGGTTGGATGGGCAGAAGGTTACTTATGAGGAATTGATTATCCAAGATGACGGCTCAACAAGTATTTGTTTACATTAGACTTGAAGACGACCATGCTGTAGTTGGTTGGGAAACAGACTGGTGTAATCTTGTTCCACAGATAAGATGCTGTAGGAAAGAAACTTTGTTCATGGAAGTTTCGTTTGGTTTTTGGTGAAGTGAGAAAGAAAAAGGGAAGTTCTTTTGCTATGGTTGTAGCTAGACGATTTCTTGCTGTGAATGTTTTATGGGGAGGGTGGAGGGGACCAGATATTGGAGCTCAGTCAAGCACTTACCATGAACATAACGATACGGTAGAGAGAGGATAGCAACATCTCTTCGGTGCGAAAGAGGCTTTAACCCCAAGTAACTATATTTTTTACTAATTGAAGTACCTGTCTACATAGGATATCTCACATGTTCCTGAACTTTAAAGCTCGATGTTAGGGGCAGGTCTTTAAAATTCCCAAAATAAACAACTTCCAGATCATTTTAATGACCATAATGCAAATAGTTCATTGTTTCAAGGGAAACATGATGATGTAAAATGTTTGTCTATTTTTTTTATGCTTGATAGAACAGATATTCTAGTACACTAGTGGTATCTACCCGGTGTTGTCCAAAAGTTTTTCTACTTTCATTTTTCTCTCTTTTTTTTTGCCGTTTTTTGTTGTTACCAAATTATCATTTTTTTAAATAGGATTTTCAAATTGAAATTTAATTATTACAGTATCATTTGGTAATTTCAATTATTAATTAAACCAATTTTTTATAAAAACTATGACTAATTTTCAACTAATATTATTTGATGTCTATAAAATTATCGGATGTAAATAGCTTAAAAAACTTTCAATCTTTTAATACATGAGGATTTACTAAAGAATTCTACGGCCAGAAATTACTTTATATTCGAGAGTTTAAATGTTTCCAAATTCCTTTCAAATTTCAAAAAGATTAAAATTGCTGACTTGTTTACAAAGAATCCGAAATGCATTCTGGTGGATTTAATTTTGTAATTGATCTTTTTTTAAATAGGGATTTAAAAAAAAAAGTTTGTTTTAATACTTTACGTTATTGCATTTTTCATTGCAATAACTAATCAGTAGTAAATTAATAAAATAATGTGTAAGTCCCATAGAGACGAGAAACATACATACACAGACACACCAGAAGTGGTAATATAATTTTATTAACTCATTAGCGCTCATGGTCCTTTTTTTAGGACCAGAAGGCTAATTTACCATATTTCAGCAACATATGTATTTTTCAGGGATAACTATAAGATAGTCATAAAGATTGACATGTCTTTCAAATATTACACCTACTGTCTGCTATATATTAGCAACACTGATGTCTCAGTTTTCAGTATACTGTGAAAAACTAGAGTGGAAGGATGCAAATCAGTTTCATCTATTATTCAATCAAATATTTCTTGGTAAGTAGTCCTTATAACTAACCCACATTTATATCTAAATGAATAAATGCAAAAGTTTTTTTTCTATTTATCCAAACTATATTTATATCAAAACACCTGAGGCTTATTTACTTCAATTATACATTAAAATATTTTCAAATATCCTACATATACCGATCGGAACACTTCCCGAAAACCATTTATCCAAATGCTTCATTTCCATAATAATTTTATCAACAGTTTTTAATAAATTAATATTCTGTTCGATTCATTTCTAATTTTGATCTCCTATTTTCTTATATAGACAAAAAAAAAAATTTCATTAATATTAGTAGTAGTAGTAATATCAATTAATGCGACTTAATGAAACAAGTTTAACATTCAAAATGATTATTTTTAAATTGAATGATAACTTCCGGTTACGTTTACACACACCAACAACGTAGATTACCGTGGAAATATTTCTTTAAAAAATAAACTCCGCATTGAACGCAATGACTAACAAAATTTTCCTTGTAATTAAATATATACTTTATTTTTTAAACTAAAATTGTTGTTAATAAAGATAACCATTACATTTGCGATAAAAAAGAACCCCTCCCTCCTCTCATCTTTTTAAATTACAAAAAAAAAAAAGAAAAAAAAAGATTAATATTTTAAAAAAATTTCATTTTGGTGTCTTCAATAATACAGGCAAAAAACACAGTAACCAATTTAAATTATTCAGGAATATATAATTGTTTTATTTGACCAATTGACGTTCAGTTTTTTTGTTTATTCCTTTCATTATATAACCAGTTTTTAATGGGGAATTCATTTTTATGCTTATACAAAATCAACTCCCTTGACTTTGAATATCGAAAAGACTATATAAAATAACCTTTCTGTTGTTATTTTTTCCTAATTAATAAAATGTAACTATGTTTATACACAGTAAATTTCCTCAACATTGGAATAGATCAAATAACACTATGACAATCATCTTTTTGTTGTTTTTCACAAAATTACCAAAATGTGAAATGAAAATTGTTTTATTGTTTTTCTGTAAAGAAGGCTACAGTTTGATTAATTGCTGGCCGGAAGGGAGCAGATAGTTTTCTGCTAGTCTTCTATTATATAAAGGGCAGTTGTCTGTGTGTTCAGCTAAACGTAAAAATCTACAAAACAAACACCCACAAAGTTGGTACATTCTTGATCGGCATTACCTTGGATGAATAATATCTAAAATTAAAAAATTCATTCCTTGGGGATCAACTGGGCCAGGTTTTGTCAGGGGAAGGGTCGATTTTCAGCCATTTTCAATGTTACCTATTATATAAAGGAGAGGTGAATGACTTACATTATTATTTTCAATAGAGAGGAATGGGCTGAGTAGAAGTAAAAAAGAGGTGGGGGAGAGAGATGTGGAAAAACGGGGAAAGAGAGACAGTTGAGAGAGGTAAAGAGATACAAGTTTTAAAATAAAGATGTTACACACACTTTTTAACCTCTTCTATTAGTTTTTTTTATGGCCCCAGGCAATGCCGGGTAGTCCTGCTAGTATAGTATACATGAATGCTCTAACTGTTGTCATAATTGTCAGGTGAATCTCTGTCTCATTTGAGGGTTCTTGATAAGGTGCAGTAACGTATCTGTAATTTGATTGGCCACACCCTTTCTCTCACAGACGTGATGTTGCTAGTCTCAATCTTTTCTATAAATACTATTATGGCATGTGTTCTTCAGAATTGTCTGATCTATTCCCGGCTTCTTTTGTTCCAGCTCTTTTGACTAGTGGGTCTACTGGTCTCAATGAATTCGCTGTTTTAATACGTCATTGTAATACAGCTTCCTATTCCAGTAGCTTCTTTCCAGGAACCACAGGCTTGTGGAAATCTCTTCCTGCTGACTGTTTTCCTCCTACTTATACCCATGGTCTTTTCAAGACTAAGACCAATAGGTATCTTCTGTCTTTGCGATAATCATCTTTCGTTCTTGTTAGCTCCTTACATAAAGTGTCTTCATGACTTGGCTGGATCGATTTCCATAAAAAAACTTAAAAACTATCCTATAAAGTCAAGTAAATATTTGAAAATACATATTTAGTTTTAACTAATATTATATTTACAAAGACTTTTGGTAATAAATTAAAGAAACAAAAAATGGTATTAATGGGTTACTATAGAGACTAGCAGGGCCAGGGTACTTTTTACATCAATTTGTATAATTTTCTGTTAAAATTAATTAATAATAATATTCCTTTTGAAATAATAAATGTTTGTCATTAATAAGACTTCTTCCATAAAAATAATTGTCATTGTCAGCTAAATATTATGTAAATAAATAAAACGAATTTATTCATTTATTTCAAATTGTACCAATTCTTTTTAAAACCATAAATATTCTGTCTTCTTACCATAAAAATAATTACCAGCTAAATATTCTTCAAAGTAATAAAATGAATATCACATTTTGAAATGCATTTATTTAAAATTGTATTGTTTTAGTCGACGGGACGATATCATTCAGTTTTGGAATTTCATTCTAAAAGTGGTAAAGTCGGAACTGTTTACCTTGGCGACATCAGATTAATCACCAATAATCATCTTTCTTGATCAAACGATCACATTTTTTAAGGTGTGTGAAAAGTGATAACGTACGAACACAAAGTGCCTTAGTTTATTATTATATAGATAATAAGGACCTTTTTTTTAATTTTAGGTTGGCAAAATAAAGGAGATAAATTATCTGAACAACTTATTTCTCGATTTTTTTTTTAACAACTGATTTTTACAGATTTTTTTCATATTAAGAAACAATGAAATATTTATTTATTTATTCATGAATTCCCCAAAATATTAAATTCCAATAGCCAATGAAAAAAAACAAAAAAACTAGTAAATAAAATGTTTTCTTCATTTCCATTTTAAAAGAAACAAAAAAAAATCTTTGTTGTTTTTGTAAATAAAAATTAAATTGAACCTTGCTTGACTATTTTACAATCTGAGTTGCTAACTATTTGCCCCTCTCCAAACAAAGGGGGATAACATTTTATTTATTCTTCAAGGTCGTATCAGAAAACGGAAAATGTCGGCTTATGATCAATTTTCTCCTCTGCTGACAGCATGTAAAAGCCAAGAGAGTTGAGAAAAGGGATACGAGTTACTAAATACTTCAGACATTTTTTTTTTTTCATCATTCTCCATAGCCGTCGTCGTTATGTCAACGCAAAGTCAGTTTAGCAATCAAAGATGAATTCATTTCGGTTTTTGCTGTGATTCTTGTCTGACCCTTCAAAGAGTGCATCAACTCAGACGCTACAATCGTGAAGGAGACGGCGCGTTTCCACAAACAGCGAAGAGCAAGAATTAATTATGACAGCAAAGAGATTCAAGAACGAACGATTCAAAGTAAATACGGAAGAGTATACAGGATTATCAGATTTTCAGTACAGTTTAGAATCCATGGCATGATTTCAAAGACACACACATATATATATATATATATATATATATATATATATAACTTCTTTGTAATATAGCAGGAAAAATCCCAGCAGAGTGCTCGATTAATTAAGAATTGAAGTTAAAAAATTAGAAATTAAGAGCGTAATATTTATTTATTTTGGTGCATAAAAATTAGTACAACATTCGTACCGTCGGTTTTAAACACGGAAGGACTTAGCCATCCGGCTCTCTTCAGCTTCTGTTGTCATCTCGAAGTAAAACAGATGACAACAGAAGCTGAAAAGAGCCGGATGGCTAAGTCCTTCCGGATATGAAACCGACGGTACGAATGTTGTACTAATTTTTATGCACCAAAATATATATATATATTTATATATATATATATATATTATTTAAAAACTATACATTACAGTGTCTGTTGAGTGTACCCAGGTTTCATCGATCTGGGCATGCCGGATCTAAGGTAGAAACGAGTTAGTAGGAACAGATTGACTCTTTAAAAGTTGGGTATGGCTGACCACATATGGAAGGCAAAGGAAAACCATCTACTCTTATGGGATGAAGTAAAAATTATAGACAGAAGAACGGTGAAGAGTAAGACAACTCCAAGAAGCTGCGCATATGTTGGACGACAATGACCTTCTAAGCAGACCTAGTAAAGAATTTAATACAATATGGGAACCATTAATTATAAATAATAAATTAGAATACCATTAAAAAAAATATATATAAAATAGCTATTGCTCAAGAGAAGACATTTTTTTTTAATTTTTAAATTGTAAAGAAACTTTATGGACATTCTGTATATATATTTTATATAAATTCTTTTAAATTCACAGAAAAGTTTGGGTAATAGCTCAATAGTCTATACATTTCTAGAGCTCAAAATATAATATAATCTCTATATAAAACTCAATGTGTGTGCGTGTATTTCTGTGTTTCCTATAGAAAGAAAGGTTAGAGAATCTACATCAAATCTAAAAGTGTATTCTTATGTAAAATTAACTGGGGAAGATAATGGAAGTGGTTCCAAATCTTTAAGTGCACCCCTAGGGAGGCTATGGAGCAGATTTCACCGATGGGGGTAGAGTTTTGTCAGCCATAATTTGGAAATAAAACACTGTAATTTCCATGTATTCCTTCTGGAAATGACTCAGTATTTTCTTTCAAAATTATTTAACGTTTCTAAAGCTTCTCTTCGGACTAGAGAGGAGGGGGGGGGTAAAGTTGGAAAGGGTGGTTTTAGTAGTGCTTTAGAAGCATCCATAATTTTATTTGAGTGGTTTCAGTAGATTACAGTATTACATTTAGTAAGTGGTATACAGTAATGCAAAAGTGCTCAGCATCTCAGATAGAGGTGGTGTGTTTAAACGCAGCATTGCACAGGAGAAAGAACTTCTCTATCTTTTGTTAACTCCGTGTTTCCCAGGAGCCATAACAGTAATAATACAGTATTATATTTGGTAAGAGGTATAAGTTAATCCAAAGTGCTCAATATCCTAGATAGAGCAGGTGTGTTTACTCGGCGTTGGCAAAAAATCATCAATGTACTAGATAGAGCAATCCTACATAGAACGGATGTTTTTAAATTCCACGTTGCCCGGGAGAAAGATGTTCATTGTATTTTGTTATACTATTGTATACCAGAAAAAGTAATCTGCGTTGTTCGGGAGTCGGTGCTCAATATCCCAAATAGAGCAGATGTGTGCAATAATACAGTAGTACATTTCCTATGTGGTATATGCTTGGAGAAGGGGAAGACCAGAAAGTCAGCGGTGCCTGGGAATACACTAAAATAAATATAGATTTCATTATATTCTTAAGGAGGAAAGGGGAGATAAGAAACTCGGCGTTGCCCGAACATAAATAAAAACAAATATAGATTTCATTATATTTTTGAGGAAGGGGGTGGGGAAGAAGCTCGGTGTTGTCCGGGAGCAATAACTTTAAAACTGAAAGCTCAGGCGAATGACTTACATTATTATTATTTTCAATACATTAAAACAAGAGATAGGAATGGGCTGGGTAGAGGTGAAAGAGGTGTGAGGAAGAGGGATGTGGAAAAACGGGGAAGAGAGAAAGAGAGAAAGATAGAGAGAGAAATTAAGAGAGGTAGAGAGAATGGAGTTTTAATATAAAGATGTTGCACACACTTCTTAACCTCTTCTACTTTGTTCTTTTTTTCTCCCCCAGACAACGCTGGGTAGCCCTGCTAGTAATTTAATAGATGATCCGAATTTGTTTCAAAAACATTTTTCTTTTTAACAAATTTTGAACATTTACTATATATATATATATATATATATATATATGCACCTGATGTATTTACTCTCGGTGGGCATCTGACTTCCACTGTAAGAGAAAGTTTCTAGGAAATATCAAATTTATATGCAGTCCCCAGTTGCATGTACAGCCCGGTCAACGGAGATGACATACAGCATCTAGTATTCCCAAATGGTTACCCATTTGGTGCTGACCAGGTTCAAAGTTGCTTAACCTTGGTGATCTAACAAGAACCGATGTATCAACGTGATTATGCCGTATACTAGCTGTATTTACCCAACGTTTGTTGGGATTCGATGAAGTCATTTTAGTTTTTAATTATTATTTGTTTGAACAGAAGGTAGACAACTATTATATTCTTGAATATAAAATATGAGTAATCCCTCTTGCTGATTTTTATATTGAAGTGATTATTTAAAAATATTTCATAGTAGCAGTCGTCCTGTCCGGACTAAGAAATTTTTAAAATAAATTGTAGCAAAGTATGTTATTATATTGCCAGGAGTAAAGTTTGATTTGTCAACTGAAGTGCTATTTGTGACTTTGAAAATCTGACAAGATAACTTTATATGTTATATATATATATATTATATATATATATATAAAGAGGTGTACTAAAAGCGAACTTTTAGGAGAGGTAATTCCTTTCCATTCTTCTTCATATATATATATATATATATATATTTTGGTACAGAAAAATTAGTGCAACATTCATACCGTCGGTTTCAAGCACAGAAGGACTTAGCCATCCGGCTCTCTTCAGCTTCTGTTGTCATCTGTTTCGGAAATGTGAAGGGGACTTTTTGAGATTTTTTTTATGCGACAAATTCGTATGGGATCGGTTCCAGTACGATCGGCTTATTCTTCGTGATGAAGGGGACTTCACATTTCCGAAACAGATGACAACAGAAGCTGAAGAGAGCCGGATGGCTAAGTCCTTCTGTGCTTGAAACCGACGGTATGAATGTTGCACTAATTTTTCTGTACCAAAATAAATAAATATTACACTCTTAATTTTTAACTTTAATTCTTAATTAATAGAGCACTCTGATGGGATTTTTCCTGCTATATTACAAAGTAAATACTTTTATTTAATTGTTATCCACATACACATGTGTTTCATCCTTTTTCGAGAATCATCAGTGTGAAGCATAACTGTTCTGCCGGTCGCACGATTCAGACCAAAGTCATCTTTAACTTTCCAGTCTGAACCTCTACCACGCTGCCAACCAAATACTCATGGGGAAAGGAGAGAATTAAACTATTTATGTCTCTACAAGCAGACATATTTTAGTAGACTGTCATAACAGTGTTCAACGATCTAGAGGGACGAAACTTTGCATTACACATTTAATTGATAGCTTATTAATTTTCTTAAAGTGCCCATTCTGTGTTAAAGGGCGCTATAAACAATATTATGATAAATATTTTTAATTCTCATCCACATACACGTGTGTTTCATCCTTTTTCGGGAGTGAATTCCGAAACCGCTGATGTTTTTTTTTCTGAAATTTATCATCATGACAACCGAAGCTAGTCATTTTGCAACACATATCTTCTCAGATGCGTATGATTTATGTTGACGGCACCGTATATCTTACAATTTCTTTTTTTGTTTTTTTTACTTTTGTTTCCTACCCCCCCCCCCCTCTAGTCCGCCACCGGAATGTAATTAGTCATCGCAAAGCTAATTACGTGTAAAGCAATCCTCTTAGAGCCGCCAGGAATCAGTTGATATCAATGATTAAGATGGGAGAAAAAAAAGAAAAGAACCGACATTCAAGCGTTAAGAACGTAAAATATTATGAAAAGAAAAATGGCAGTACTTTTCGCTGCTATGATTTTTTTTTTAAAACAAAGTTACAATTTTTTTTTACTAAAAAGAATTATCGTATTTCATTTAGATTTTCTTTGTTATATATACTAGCAGAATACCCGTACTGGAACGGGTATAAGCTATATATATATATATATATATATATATATATATATATATATATATATATATATATATATATATATAAAGAAGGAAAGATAAAGATTAAAAAATTGCATAAAATTACATAAAATTGATACAAATTTTATTACATCGGAAGTTCAGATGCAAGGAGTTACACTAATCCTTAAACCATGGCTCTTGCATCTGAACTTTCGATGTAATAAAATTTGTATCAATTTTATGTAATTTTTTATCTTCATCTTTCCTTCTTTAAATTGATTGCTCTACTCAACGTATTGAGCTTTACTTTATCACGATAGATCACTTTAACGATACTTCACTTATCGTTAATTCTATTATATACATATATATATAGCATCAGTTTTTAATTTTAATTTTTTCTCTTTGAGGGGAGGGGGTAAATAGGGTGCGGTTTCGGGGACACACACTGCTAAATGGTAAAGTTTACAAACAAAAAATAACAATGTACCCACGTTACTCACCGTGTTGCCTAGAACATGTATCCCATAATAAGTTTATTAGTTTAAGAGTTTATTCTGAATATACATATTATTGATGTTCATGAGTGCACCAGTTCAGTTAAATTTTATTCCATAATATAATTCAAAATTTGATGCGGAGCAATTCTTTTCTCTATGAAATTTTTAGTATCTCACTTATTTTAAAAGTTTTTTGTATTTTGAGGGGGGGAGGGGTAGTTTGAAGGCACACACACTCAATGGTAACGTTTACAAAAAAATAATAATGTGTCCACATCACTCACTGTGTTGTCTAAAATATATAATCCATAATGATGGGTTCATTATTTTAAGAGTAGATCCTATACTTAGAAATATATGTATATATTTACAAGGATGTTGTAGTTTGCTTGAAGCGTAGTGTATAAAGAGGTGAAATATTTTTGAAAGCGGTTGCCAACACCGTTTGATAAGAGACAACAGTGAATAGATCAAAATGATAAACAACAATATTGAAGAATTCAATAATTTTCAGGTAAATATTTATTTACCAACGTAATGTATCGAATCAGGATGTTACGGTATGGTGTCATCTTAGTTTGTTTTTGTTGTTTTTTATTGTTTTTTTTTTTGTTTTTAACTTTCCAGGTATACTTTTTCAAAAAAAAAAAAAAAAATCCTCACTCGATCTGGAGAGTTTTTTTTTTACACCTGGAAGTCGGAAAGAATTATGGGATACATTTTGTAGCAGTCTCGCAGAAATTAGTATATTTATTATTTAATTATTATTTGTTGTAATTGTTTGTTGATATTTCTAACTTGTTTATTATTAAATATTCGTTATAGTATTTAGTGTAGTGTCAGAGTGATAAACAATCTATGTACTTAGCTAAGATTTGAGAAGTGTATTTGCTTATATATATATATATATTATACATATGTATAAAATAAATAAAAATATATATTAACGGAAAAAATACGTCCTATGAAGTTAAGGGCGAGTAATAATGCAATTTTCTGCATCTTAATCACTTAGGAAAGTGAGACAATCGAAATAATAGTAAGCAAAATAACAACGAATGCTACAATCACCAATACAAATAATTACATAAAAATACATATATATATATATATATATATATATATATATATATATATATATGAGACATGTATCAGACTTTTTTTTTCTCCCGTGCATAATAGAGATGATAGGGCGGTGCCACTCTACACAGTGAAGAGAGACATCTTCACGTGCATGTATGAATTTCATCACCGCCTTCCTGCACATTAGTCGCTGCCTGTTGGTCGCTGAGTGAGGTGCTACACATGTTCGTCGGATTACTGATTCTATCAAGATGACTGAACGTGTTGAGCAAAGGTACTGCATCAAATTTAGTCAAAAGCTTGGTGATTCTCAAAGCAAAAAATTCATAAGATTCGGCAAGTGTTTGGAGAAGATGCGATAGGTGTAATACAAATTAAGGAGTGATTCAACCGATTCAAAAATGGCCGCACATCAGCAGAGAGTGACCAGTGTTCTGGCAGGCCCCAAACTGCTCGGAGTGCAGCTGTTGTTGAGAGGGTGCGAAATTTGGTGATGAAAGATCGTCGTTCAACCGTGCGGGAGATCGCCCAACAGGTCGGAGTGAGTAAAGATTCAGCACACGCAATTTTGCGTGATGATTTGAACATGCACAGAGTGGCGGTGAAATTTGTGCCCAAGTTGTTTTCGCAGGAACAAAAGGACCTCCGTTTTCAAGTTGCACAGGACGTTCTGGAAACATCCAACACTGATCCTGGGTTTCTGAACACCGTGATAACTGGAGATGAGTCATGGGTTTACGGGTACAACCTAGAAGCAAAAAGACAATCGTCGCAATGGAAGCATCCCGAATCTCAAAGGCCAAAAAAAGCGCGACAGGTGCAAAGCAAAAGTTAAGGTGATGCTTACTGTCTTCTTTGATATTCGTGGAATTGTGCATCACGAATATGCACTGGAAGGACAAACGGTGACTAAGGAGTACTATCAAGATGTTCTCTGGCGTCTCCGTGACGCAGTTCGGTGCAAAAGACCAGACATGTGGACGGCGAAAACTGGCAAGTGCATCACAACAACGCCCCCGCACATTCATCCCAATTGATCCAACATTTCTTAGCCAAACATGGAATTCCAGTCGTTCGCCAACCTCCCTACTCTCCAGACATGGCTCCTTGCGACTTCTGGTTATTTAGAATATTGAAGACGCCACTGAAACGTAATCGTTTTGAGACTAGAGAAGAGATAATGCGGAACGCGATGTCAGAGATGAACACCATTCCAAAAGAAGACTTCCAGAGGTGTTTCCGGTAGTGGATGGATTGGTGGGCTAAGTGTGTGCAAGCACAAGGGGCCTACTATGAAGGTGATTAGGGTCCCAACCCTGTCAGGTATTTGAAATATTTTTTCTGGCTTAAGGTTGGATACTTTTTAGACAGGCTTCATATATATATATATATATATATATATATATATGCGACAGTCTGAGATTATCATCCCTACACTGCTGAGAGCGAAAGCTTGAAACGCTGGCGTATGTAGGTAAAAATAATTTAATATTATTTACTTAAAATTAATATTGTTATAAGCCCCTTTAATAAGATTAAAGTTGAGCCCTGTTCGGGGAAGTTAAAAATAGACTGACACGTAGCTATAAGGCATATTCCGACAACATTCGTAGAATCTCCAGTTACTCTTTCTTGATATGCCTCTCTTCGCATAAATAGAACTTAAATTCCCTTCTTGAATGTGGTAATATCTCATGGCCTAATGGTTATGACGCTTGCTTGCAGAGTCTAGGTTGATTTTGTGACAGGGGTTCGAACTGTGCGACCGTCTGAGATTATCATTCCTACACTGATGAGAGCGAAAGCTTGAAACACTAACATATGTAGAGAAAAATAATTTAATATTATTTACTTAAAGTTAATATTTGTATATCTATCTATATAATACTAAAACTCTATTGTCTTGTATGTTTGCAATCAGCTTTCAGCTTTCCGGTTTTCAACATCCGGTTGCGCATGCGTAAATAGCATCGTCTTCAATCTGTTATTCCAATTCCGTTATTCTCTATTATGATTAACGAACGCATGAAATTTTTCATTCTGGAAATTTTTATATCGCTTTTAATATAAACAATTTCATTTAATTTCATCAAATAGTTTTTTTGTTTTCTTCACAGCTAAAAACATTCAACGGGAGGACTTCGTAAAGTCTGTCGCAGTTTCAAAAAAACTCCTCCCTTTTAAAAAACAAAAACAAACAAACAAAAAAACAACACTCATTATTAATATCAGCCATACTAGCGGTCGGTGAACGAAACCACCTCCCACTTTCCCTCTCATAGATTTCACCACTCTTACTCCCTCTGTTTTCGTTACGTACGCGAGAAAGCCTGCTGTACCCTCTTCCTTTCTCAATAATAGAATTTAACTATAAGTATTATGGTACCTGTTCAGTGCATATTTACCTATAAGTATGGCCAACCACTTATAATTCAGTAACTGTAATTTAAAAAAAAACAATTATAATAAACAGAACGACTCATAGAAATCTATCTATATTCTTTTTTCATTTTAATATACTTTCATAGAAATGCTTCTGTTATGTAAAAAAAAACTATTTTCTTTATGCCACAAGTGTCACGCTCATACATGAATTCCATAGCTAATATAACAAACTGACCCAACGGGTCACGGGTGGTCTAGTATATATTAAAAATGGCGTAATAGTGTGATCTCACACGTGTGAGGTTTTGCTCTCTCTTTTTGTTTGTTTGTTTGTTTTCACTCTAAAATGAAACTACTGTATTGTGTAGGTGTTTTCAAGACACTTTAATCCAATAACTTTTTACTCTTTGTGAATTTTTTCTGATGATTTTGTAGTGTTGCAGAGACGATATTGACATAAAAATGTTGTTTGGCACAAGACAAATGAAACGGACCGTTAAAAATATATCTCACAAAAATTTTATATTTTTTGGAAATGTGAAAAAATAAAAATAATAAAATAAAACCATGGTTATTGGAATATAATATAAACCGACTTATATTTTGCTCTGTTATCAATAATTGACAAGCATTGAGCTGAATCTTCAAAGGAGACTACAAAGCAAAAAGAACTGATGGTATATGGTAATACATATATTGTCATTAATATATATATATATATACATGCACACACACATATATGTAAATGTATATGCATACACACATATATACTCTATACATGCATACATATATATTATATATAAAGGCTCACATAAAATCGGTTCAGGTACTACAATGTTAAATCATGCATGCCCGTAGACGTATGTCTGCATCTACATATCCCTATTTATATATACATACATGTAAATAAATATAAATATATATATATATATATATATATATATATATATATATATACACACACATTTATTTATAATTTATTTATTTAGCTCAATATTTTTTATAATGTGTGTTTATTTTATATTTAATTATTTGTGTCAAAGTGGGTAATTATCTATGTACTTAGACATTAGTTGAGAAGTGTATTCACTTTCCATATTTTCATATACACACATCTGCATGCAAAACACATACACATACATACATACATACATATTCACACATGTAAATGGGTCTAGGTGTTGCATATTGTTAAATCTTGCATAAATATTAGTTTTTGCCCATGGTTTAAAACGAAAACCAGGATACAAAAATAATTCATTTTTAGGGAGGAAGTTAAAAAACCTCTTTTAAAAGAAAGTTCTTCATATTCTATGAAAAGAGACCAACATGCATTCCCCACAAAAGAAACCCACACTTTCATAGTTACAAAAGCCCCAAATAACCTGTAATTATTACATCTTTCTTCTTCATATCGATTGCAATTAATATCCGGCAATACAGTTTCTTTTTGTACTTCTATATGCCACTCCTACCACCCCTTCCCCTCCCTCTCGTGAACTCTCCATCTCGCGCACATCGTAATTGGCTAAATCCTCTTACAGCTGTCAGGAGTTGATATCAATAATTAAGATGCAAGGAAACAAAAATGCAGATTATTCCTCTTTTAAGCGCGTAAATATATGATAAAAAAGATGCCAGTAGTTGCTATGATCCTGGCCGGGTTTACATGAAGAGAGACCCTAGGTTATTCCACTAGGAGGGTGCACCCTAATCTCCCACCATTGCGACTAGAGAAGATCAAAGAACATTTTAAACAAAGTTCAGTGTTATGCCCCCCCCCCCAGCTCCCTCACAAGAAATCAGGTTCCACCAAGCCTGCTGCTAAAAAGAGATAGTCTTGGAATATTCTGGACGACCTAACCTACACCAGAGAACATTTTTTACCCTTATAGTACGAGCTGGGGAATGTCATTGGGGTCATAACTTCAGTAAAGCCGAGAATAATAACATGTGTTAAAAAATATGCAAGTCACAAGTCCTCCTTTAAAGAGATAACTAGTTGGGTAATCTGGTGTTGCCCGGATGAAGATATGGTTTGGTTTGTTTTACGGCATATCAACCTCTTGCGGGTCATTTAATGCTGAAACATTAGTTTTTAATGTTTATGCATTTTAAAATCATCTTTTTTATATTTATGCATTTTAAAATCATTTTTTTGTATGTTTATGTATGTTAATGTAATTTTTTTAATGTTTATGTATTTTAATATCATTTTTTTTAATGTTCATGTATGTTCATGTATTTTAATATCCTGTTTTAAAATGTTTATGTATTTTAATGTCATTTTAAAATGTTTATGTATTTAAATATCATTTTAAAAGGTTTATGTATTTAAATATCATTTTAAAAGGTTTATGTATTTAAATATCATTTTAAAAGGTTTATGTATTTAAATATCATTTTAAAAGGTTTATGTATTTAAATATCATTTTAAAAGGTTTATGTATTTAAATATCATTTTAAAAGGTTTATGTATTTAAATATCATTTTAAAAGGTTTATGTATTTAAATATCATTTTAAAAGGTTTATGTATTTAAATATCATTTTAAAAGGTTTATGTATTTAAATATCATTTTAAAAGGTTTATGTATTTAAATGTCATTTTTAAAAATGTTTATGTATTTTAATGTCATTTAAAAAAATGTTTATGTATGTTAATGTAATTTTTTTAATGTTTATGTATTTTAATATAATTTTTTTTAATGTTTATGTATTTTAATATAATTTTTTAAAATGTTTATGTATTTTAATATCATTTTTTTTAATGTTTATGTATTTTAATATCATTTTTTTTATGTTCATGTATGTTCATGTATTTTAATATCATGTTTTAAAATGTTTATGTATTTAAATATCATTTTAAAAGGTTTATGTATTTAAATATCATTTTTAAAAATGTTTATGTATTTTAATGTCATTTTTAAAAATGTTTATGTATTTTAATGTCATTTTAAAAAATGTTTATGTATTTTAATGTCATTTTAAAAAATGTTTATGTATTTTAATGTCATTTTAAAAAATGTTTATGTATTTTAATGTCATTTAAAAAAATATTTATGTATTTTAAAATCATTTTTAAAATGTTTATATATCTTAAAATCATTTAAAAAATGTTTATGTATCTTAATATTTTTGCTGTTTGGTTTGATCCTTTTGTTTAATGGCCTATCAACCCTTTTCAGGCTATTTAATGCTGAATCCAGTCATTTTGGTGAAACTTCTTTATATGTTTCAGTATTTATTCATAGTGTTTGGTCGAGGGAAGGGAGGGAGAGGGGAGGGAAATTGTTTTTTGTTTGGGATTTTGCAGAGTATGATTGAGTTTTGCAAAGAAAAAAAACAATAAAACATCAATGTTTGGTGCATTTTGAGTCAAGAAGTCAATAACTTTACACAGCCTGATCTGGATGTGCCAGTAGGTTCTATTTAATCCATAGATGGGGCCTTTACAGGTACTACACCACTCCGGGCCAAGGTGGACCTGGAGCAATGACAACTAAGGGGGCAACTCCACATTCCCTACAGCTTCCAAGTGGAGGCCTCACCACTGGATGTATTTTAAGGTCATACCCAGGACCCCCGGATGAAGGTAGGGCTGATATATCACATGCAACAGTATAGTAATGACGGTGTTCTTTAATCTTCTGTGTGTAATGGTTGGCAACCAATATGGCGACAGGACTCGCTACGCTTACCTACAAAGAGCGACTTCAAAGACCAAATATGTTCTCACTTGAGCAGTGGAGGATGCGAAGGGGGTTGATTCTGACATACAACATAATCAACAGGAGTTTAAGTTTACCTTTTGAGGAGTTTTTACCCCAGACCCAAGTCGCAGTCGCCGCGAGTGCCCGCAAAAGATGCACCACTGTCACTTTCGACTCAATAGAAAAAAGACAGTCTGGTCTGTCCGTGTTCCTACTCCGTGGAAGAACCTACCAGAAGAGGTCGTGATGATGACTACCATATCCATGTTTAAAGCGACGTTAGACAAACCTTCAGACTGTATGTGGATGTAAATAGCTTCTATCTGTCTCTTTACATGGCTTGATGCACTTTGCTATTTTTTGCCAAATAAATTTGATTTTAATAAATATATTTTATTTGTTGATTTTACGTACATAGTATTAGTAAATTGAAATAATTTTATCTCGTTGTTGAAATGAATAAAATGTGCCAAAAACATCACAAAATTATTTAAATCTTATATAAATAGAGATTTTGTCTGTCAGTCACAATTTAATTTAAACATAATAAATACATTAAAGAATTTATCTCATTTCAAAATATCAAAGATCTTAACCGCTTTTAGAAATGAAGAATATTGCATTAATAGTAAATAATAAATTCCCAACAAATAAAGCAGATGCCATGACCAGAAATCGAAACTGAAACCTTGAGACTTTGTCTGAGGTTCTACCAACTGACCTATTTTGATTTTCTTATAGAGCGTAAAACATTACCGTAATAAAATAATTATAGCTTTGGTGTGACGTCATTGATTTGATTTATGTCATGTTTCAAAACATGAATTCAAACATAAGCGATAATAAACATAAATAAATGAATGGGTAAACATTATCAGTAGCGTTGGAAATTATTTTAATAGTCCAAAACAATTTATTTTGTTTTAACTGCATATTGTATGTAGTTCTTTCACGATTATATAATCCTCCCAGTCTAGCAAAAATATGCAACTGGAGGGAACATATATTTGCTAGTTAGTTAAATCAAATTTTCTGTTTATATAATTTTTATTATTATTTTTACAAATATTTTTGTTCGTTGAATTAATTTTCTAAAATATAAAGTTATTTTGTCGGATTTTCAAAGTTAGACCCAAATAGCAATCTATCTAACATATCGATACTTGATTCAAACTAGCCTATTTTTTTTCATTTTATCCTTCCACTATGTTACTGGCAAGGATATATGTTATTTTGTTTCAGTTTTTCTCAAAATACTTATTCCGGCCAAGAAAACTGTTAGATTGGAGACATTTTCCCTTACTCACCAAAACAGAGTAAAGGGAAGTTATGTACAATTATACAGAGTTCCCTCCCTTGAGTTCTTCAAATATTCTAAGTTTAGACCAGACTACATGGCTTCACCAGCTCGCAATCGCCTTGCAAAGTTCTCAATTTAAAATACTGAAAACAAAAACTTTTAAATATTTCATTGTTGTAAACACAAACAATTTTTTTTCACATTTATTCATTAACATTTTGTAATTTTTATACAAATTTATTTATATTTTAAATATAACTGTAAGAAAAAAAGGAAAGAACAAATCAATTTTCCTGGGCGGTGGAGCTGGATCATAATTTGTTGGGCATTTCTGAATTCTATTGACTTGCTAAACATTTATCCACGAAATAAAACAATATTCCTTAAACTATTTGTTATATTAAAGTCAAAAAAATCATTGAATTAAAAAAAGAATAACAAAGTATAGTTAATTAATAAAGTATCTTTTTGCACAGTAATATGCAAATTAGTTAACTTTGCTATTGAGATCACATATACATAAGCAGTATATAAAACAGATAGGGTGTTGCTTCTGTGTCAATTTGAATTAACTTGAAATAAAGTGTTTTGGCCTCACCGTTCGTGTGAGAAATAGTCTTAACTTTCGCATTTAGATTTAATATTTGACAAAATATGAGGGTACATGGAAATTATTACGTTGCATAAACAATATTGAGGCGAAATACTTGAAATAGACATTTGGTTATTTCTTCTATACATGAGAGACTACGCCACCGTAAGACCCGTCATACCAATCTAAACAGGAAATTAATCAGCAGAAACTAACCAGTCTGAGTATTTACAAGTAGAGATTGTACACGCCCATGACAAAGCCCTTTCCCAAGATAATTAACAGTATCAGTTAGAAAGTTGTCGGAAGTGATTTCTAACAAATCTATTACATAAATGCAAACGACCGACTTTGAATCAACTTTGCAGACTCACTTGCAAATGACTCACTTCCGACATTTTTGCATACTCATTTGTCCTTTTCAGGACAATCAAAAACTACAATAATTTGCGATTATCAACTGTCCCTTTCGAGACAATTTCCTTTTCTATTGAGCTATCCTCATTGATCGGATTGCAACATCAATGACTATAATGTAGAGAAACAGTCGACCAAACCATGTCAACGTTCCTTTGATAATGGTGACTAAACGAATCATTAACTCAATTATACTATAATGGTCAAATAAACTTGTTATTTATTATATACCAAAAATTCCTGTGTTTATCAATTTTCTTCATCCAATGATGTGTTTTTTAGTGTCTACAGGTTGCAATACTTGGTCCCTGCTACAGACCTACTTAACTTTATATCTTAGACTAGCAGGACCCGTGTCATGACATAGAAATGCTCAAGTTGACGTCTGAGGGCGCTGTAAAATCACCATGAGAGATGTCCCCTTCAGCCATCATCAAAGCAGATATTTAGAAGGAAAACCCTCATAATATCTACTGCGACTATTGCTCCCAATAATGTAGACTTGTCCTTCTTTTTGGGTTTGGGTGACAGTCGCTTAGAGAGCAAGATTGGTCCCCTGCGATTACACCGCAAACAACTACCTAGTATCTTACTACATGTTTCATTAGTTTGAGGTGCTTGATGGAAACATGATTCAAGTTTTATTTTATTAAAAACTAGCAGGTCTACTCGGCGTTGCCCGGGGACATGGACAACAAAATATAAGATGTCAAAAGTGTGTCTAACATATTTCTTTTTAAATTTCTCGCTCAAAATTTGGATTTAAAAAAAAAAACAAATGAAATATTTATTAAATCATTTTTTTTTTTTTAATTCAAATTTTCGGTTTTAAAAACCTTATTCATGGTACAGACAATATTTTCCTTTTTTTATATGTCCGATCTGTAGTATAGCGCACTGAAACGCATGTGTACGATAATGAGATTTAAATTTTACTACAGCTTAGAAGCGCCGTTGGAACGATAACTTTGAAATTTTAGAATCAGTTAACATGATGTGAGATTTTGTTAAACAAATGAAATATTTATTAAATCAATTTAACAAAATCTCGCGTCATGTTAACTGATTCTAAAATTTCAAAGTTATCGTTCCAACGGCGCTTCTAAGCTGTAGTAAAATTTTAATCTCATTATCGTACACATGCGTTTCAGTGCGCTATACTACAGATCGGACATATAAAAAAAGGAAAATATTGTCTGTACCATGAATAAGGTTTTTAAAACCGAAAATTTGAATTTAAAAAAAAATGATTTAATAAATATTTCATTTGTTTAACAAAATCTCGCGTCATGTTAACTGATTCTAAAAATTTCAAAGTTATATATATATATATATATATATATACTCCCCTCAAATATTCCCCCAGATGACAGAACAGATACTATACTTCGAATTATTTATTTACACAAAATATCAAAAGTTACATTCAGAACAAATTAGGCACAAGGCCATCAAAAGTGTGGGGAAAATGGGGGTCGTTGGTCATCCTAAGTCTAAAGTGATAAAAATGCCTATCCTACTCTTAACTAGAATCATATCAGTCACCACAATACCACATTTACTCTAGGGCCATCCTACTTAAGATATCCCCAAATTAATTGGAAGTGTTATTGTTCATAAATATACATATATACAAGGATTTCATTAGAATAAAACGAGGAGTGGGGGGGGGGAATTGGGTTAGTAATACCCTCTGAACCCTTTCTAAATAATAGACGGTCTACTGTTTTCTGGTTTGTTCAGAACCGAAAACAAGCAGGTCAATCTCTAAATAGGAATGGGATCTAAGTGGGAGAAAACAAACGGGGGATAGAGTTACAAAAGTGGGTAGTGTCCTTCCAAGATAAATGAAAATTGGGAGAGGCGGAGAACAAAAAAATTTAATATTTATGATACTACACTTTGATCCTAGCCCGAAGGTCAAGAAAGTTTGAGTTTCAGACCTAAATGTTGACCCACCATGACTAATTTTGTTAACATGTTGACTTCCCAATAATATTAAAAAATCCCCCCCCCCCCAAAAAAAAAAATTTGCCATATTCTGTCTGAGACAATGCTGAAAAAAAAAATATCAACTTTGTGGGTGTGTTTTGTGTAATTTCTGACTTTTAGCTGGACACGCTCACACACAACTATTCTTTTATTTTATTCATTTGATATTTCCGAGATGAGGTATTGTTGTTTATATTATTAACATGCTTCAGACGATTTTCCTCATCGTGGTCATTGCTATTTTACCAACGTTTCAGCCATTGTACCCTTTGGCCTTCTTCAGGTGCATTTTGGCAGATAAATTTCAAACTTAACCTTTTATTTAATTCACTGGAGTAGATTACTCTACTTTTACATTCTATGCATTTTAATTTGTGTCATATATGAATAAATAGTGTCACGCTGACACCAGAGTTCGAACTTGAATCTCTAAATAATAAAGTAGACGACCACTATTTCTATTTATGAAACTAGTTGTACCTACCTGGCGCTGCCTGGAAGTAAAAGAAAATACGACTGACTTGTTTACGAAGATTCTTGCAGAAATCAAGGAAAATAATTCACAACATCATTACTTGTTTTTAATCTTTCAGGATATTCAGTAAATAAGGGAAAAAATCTCCACTCTAAAAGTTTTCTTTTCCGGAATAAGTATTTTCTGAAAGACAATGACACAAAATAAAATATATTCGTGCCAATAATGTAGTAGAAGGAAGAAAAAAAAATATATATAGGCGAGTTCGAATCAAGTATCGATATGCCAGAAGGATTGGTCTTTGAAAATCCGACATCTGATCAGGTATTGCATGTGTGTATATAAATACAAATAAACATGATTTGCAAAATTAAAAAAAATTAATATCGATTAATTAATAATTTACTTAAATTAGTTAATTAAAAAAAAATGCAATGAATAAATTTAAGTATTATTTGCATTATTCGAATTATTGTTCACACATTGGATGTTATTCTCACAACGTTTTAGCCAATGTAACCTCTGACCTTCTACAGATGTGTCTTGCTGAACTCGGAAATCTGTACAGAATTTCCAACTGAACTCTTTATTAAATTCACCGAGAGGGGTGGGGTGGGGGTTAGACGGTTTTCATGTTGTCAGTTATGCCAGGGTAGAAGTCTTAAGTAATTTTTATTATAAGCTTAGTATCGCCTTTACTCAGGATTGAACCATCAATCTCAAGAAAACTGTCATTTAGAACTGATTATTACTTGGCGCTCTACCGTCACCAAAACTATTCACTATCAAGTAATTTGTTTTCCTTACATTCCTTCATGAGGTAGAAGTCATTCTAGAATAACCCTATATTAATAACCACATTACCCACCCTTACACCTATGTTCCAAAATTAATAATGATAGATTAATTAGTTTAGGAGTGAATCCTTTACATACAAATATATAAACATATGCATATAATCTATATGTACATATATATATATGGAGAGAAAGAGAGAGAGGGAGAGAGAGAGAGAGAGAGAGAGAGAGAGAATACAAATTTGACCCATTGAGCTTGGGTTAGATCATTTGAATCAGGAAAAAGTGAGTTTGCAAAGCCAGTTAAATATAAAAAAATAAAACAAACAACTAGTTTTATAAATAGAGACAGTGGTCGTCCATTTCGTTACCTAGAGATTCAAGTTCGAACTCTGGTATCAGTGTGTCTACCGAAAAGTCAGAAACCACACAAGACACGCCCACAAAGCTGGTCTATTCTTTTTCAGCATTGCCTCAGACTCTTAACCAACGCATTTATCCACTTGGTCATGTGCCTAGTAGGACAATTTAGGATGCTTTTTAAACTTTGTTTTAGAATTTATAAACCTAATTTCTAGTATAGTTTTTAAAAACTTGTAATAATCGGAATGACTTTAAAAACAATAATAGTTCCTTTTCCAGATTTTAACAAAACGCTAACAGTCTAGAGAATTTGGAATGTTCCAAAAAATCCAAAATTACGGCACTTTTGGCTCGGAATCTTTCAGTTGTCATTAATGAATTATTACTTTCAGCATCGGCAAGTTCATTGTGAATCGCTGCCAAAAATAAAAATCGTCCCAATCGTATTTACATAGATGTTCAGATTTTATTGCTTGATTCTCTATAGAGTGGGAGAGTTTTTTTTATTCTTTGTTTTATTCAGCATATATATATATATATATATATATATATATATATATTTACAGTGCATCATCCACACACATATACTATGTTCACACAAATGAATATATGCACAATACAACTTGTACTATATATATATATATATATATATATATATATATATAGTACACGTATTGTATTAGTTTCTGTAGATGTAAATCCGTTGAAACTCCAGTGTTTATAAAAAGTGCTCAATAACAAGTAACAAGTAGAGCTGTTGTTTAGTATAAATTTTTATGGAAAACTCTCCCATTTCCAAATTCATCTCACTTCCTTGTCTTCTTTGGTCTGAAGAGGTTGACTCTCTGTGATATATATATATATATACACACACACACACACATACTACACACATTTACAAGACATTCATACACTACTTTCTTTATGGAGATTAAATACATAAATAAATATATATGCACTACATTCATACATACAATACTTTGTGTGTGTATATGTATATGTATATATATGTATATAAAAACCCAAATAAATAACATTGACAAATAATGCAATACATTTAGTACTAGCAGGGATTGATTCAGTGGTAGAGCTTCAGGCTCAAGACTCTGGGGTCGTGATTTAGAATCTTGCTAGGTTCAGCCACACTGATGAGTCGTATAACGACGAAACACTTGTCCATTGATGATTATATTTTAAATATATATATATATATATATATATATATATATATATATATAAAATTACATAAACAATATTACAGCCTTACGTCAATCAACCAACGTTTCGATGCTACCACATCTCTTTATTGAGCACTTTAAAATATTGGTTTTATGTTCATTGTATTAACATATTTGAACTTGAGCAATTAATGTATATTTATATATATATATCTCACTTAACTTAGATCTCAGAAATCAAGGGGCTCCTTGCTCGGGATAATATGAGAGACATAAATACCCGAGTGTTCAACTAAAATTCTCCTTACCTCACAAGCATTGAGTCAGTAAAGCAGTGAAGAACATTAATTTTCCTCTCCCCAATTGACCAGTTAACTAGGTTATAGCATATTTTTCTTGTGGCCTCTTGGTCTTACCGGATGCCAAGACAAGATTCATCTAGTCTGGTGTAGTATACAGATTAGTGCTGTTACTTGAATCAACATCACTTGGAGAAGGTGTACCATTCCTTGTATAAGCCAGTTTGTATCCATACTTAGGGGGTCTTATTTGGGCATCAGAATGCTATGCTATTTTGATCATTTGGTCAGGGTTTACTTGTAGGATGAAGTATCCTCATGTCAGATTGTCCTGACCCCCCTCCCATACAGAGTGACCGAAGACACTTAAAGATAATGTCTAGTAGGCATTCACATTCTCTCCATACAAATATATATTATATATATATATATATATATAAATGAAAGAGGGATAAACATGTACGAATGACAAATCTATTTCATTCGTACATGTTTATCCCTCTTCTTTCATTTATCTTTATAATTGCTCTATCTCGTATATTGAGCTTAAACCATTTCACTATAGGTTCTATCTACTAAAAGTATACTTTTAGTTTCATATTTTATTTTATATATATATATATATATATATATATATATATTATATAAAAGCGAGAGAGAGAGAGAGGGGGGAGCAGTTCATAATGGAACAGACCCTCTCTTAGTGTGTTGACAGCTCCTCCACCCCACTTGCCTCTCTTATTGATTACTACAAGAAACAAGATTACCTAATCTCTACCCCCTCCCCTCCCAACCAACAGAGCAAAATCTGTTAATGTGATGGGAGCAATGACGGACATTCCACAGAAACATCTTCCGAGAAAGATTCTTCTTCTTCCACCCACTCGACCCAAACTTTGACCACACAACTCAACAGAATCCAACATCCATTATTTATGTGGTTCGCTCTTAAGGCCCGCACCTTCATTACTCAAGAAGGCCAGATGCAACTACCCTGTATGCACACAATTAGATTAATATATTAATAATAAATTATAAAACGTTCTTAGCATTAACACTTCACTGCAGTTTCACAGTATCACCGTACCTCAGAAGTGTCTCTTACTGTCATCAATCAAAAAAAATACCATTCTACATTACTTGTTTGTATATCTTTTCTATATCTTTATAAAATGAGGTATATATACAGGGTGGGCCAAAATAAGGGTCCTATCTTTAAATTTGAATAACTTCCACAAAATAAAAGTTAAACTCACCAAACTTTATGTGTGTGTAGACTGACCCTTCCGAGATTTTTTGAAATAAACAAAACAAATTTTAGCCGAAAAACACTTCTTAAAACTTACAAAAAGTATTGTTTTTTACACTGTTTTGAGTTTTTTAAGCAAAAATAATGTTTTCTAAATGAGGGTACGTTCCTTAGGGCTAATACGGCTCATGCTTGCTTCGGAAGGGGTCCTTTACTTATTCTAAAAAAAAAAAAAAAAAAAAAAAAATCAATAAATAAAAAAGTTATGAATTTTAAAAAATAGGACCCTTATTTTTGCCCACCCTGTATATATATATATATATATATATATATATATATATATATATATATATATATATATATATATATATATGTACAAGATTCACTTCTAAACTAATTAACCGATCATCATGAATTTTGTAACACAGCTGTTTGGCGTAAGGGGTCCAAAATGTGTGCTATATTTAATAATGTTGGGACGATTAATTAGAATCGGAAAAATGAGAACTTTTTGGGTTATTGGAATCTGTAAAATTTGAGCCTAATTTCCGATTTTAAAAACGATTCTTTTGATTTTTTTTTAAACTTAACTTTTTATTGCTGGTACTAATGATAAATATTTATTGTTTTTAAACTACCAGTAAAACTAAAATCTATAGATCCTAATAAAATCAAAATACGATGTAAATTTATTTTACTTGTATATAAAAAAATGAAACTTTGCATAAATTTGCTAGGTAACTTTTAGAAGAATTCAGTTGATTTACAAGGTTCAGAAAAAGTTTAAAAATTAAATAAAACATTTTTGTCGGGGGGGGGGGGGAAATACTGACAAACATCATTGATAATTAAAAGTAAAATATAAAAAAATGTTTTTTTAATTTGCTTTTAATTAAATTTATTTTATGCTGTTAGGCTTTTGTCCGTTTTTATTATATGATGGATTTTAGTCCGATGGGCTTTTGTCTGGTTCCTCAACACTGCCAAACCTTACAAGCGGTAGCTAAAAGATGTGAAAAAACAAACAAACAAACTTTGAACATTTTTAAAGGCTTTGTTTGAAAGTTAATTAGGTATAAATAAATTTTAAGATTTTCACGGCTCTGTGCGAAAACACACTTTTACAGCAATTCTTTGATTTTGAGTTTCCATGTCTAAAACAAAATTTCTAATGATATAAAATGAAATAGAAGGCAATAAAATCCAAGACTAATAATATAAATGATTTGTAGTTATTAATATTAAAACTGTTTGGCAGTTCAGCTGTTACATTTTCCTTCCACTCACAAGAACACAATTACACTCCAGACTAGTGAAAGACAGTGACAATTTGTCAATATAAAAATGTAGGCCTATATATATTTAAAAAAAATTTTTTTTTCAAGAAATCTAAAATGTGTTTTATGAATTAAAAATGAATTATTAATGTTTTTTTATTAATTTTTGTTTCATATCTAAACTTATATTTTAATGTAATGTGAAAGTTTGAATTGTTTTCCTTGTAGAAGTTAAGTAGATTATTTTACTATACACGAACTTATAAGTATTATTATTTTGTTATTGTAGATTAACACCCTCAGTTAAATCACACCTGCCTATAAACGAAAAAGAGATTCTCCTTTTTTAGGTGATTACGTGTGAACACCCCGGAAAACTTGGTGGGAAGAAAAAAAAACAGAAAAATCATTTATTTCAGAATTTAGAGTCGGGGATAAATTTCACATGTAAATTTAACATAAAATGAGCCCCCATTTCCTGGTCATTCTAGCATAGGGCAATAAACCGAACAGAATTTTTGCTATGGGAGATAAATTCTGTGCGTTTTTTTAGGGGGGGGGGGCTACTTTTTTAATCAATCACGTGTGTGTGATTTTATTACCTTACCAATTGGACTTAGGGTTAGTGGTAAAAAAATGTAATTAACAGCCTGAAAAATTTAGAATGGCCCGGAAATGAGGATAATTTTACGTTAAATTTATATACGAAACTGCCC
>OY744534.1:48841261-48846261 GCA_963556195.1 Sepiola atlantica | reverse complement strand
GGCTGTGCTAATAGTACTCACTACAGAGCCCAGCCTAAATTGGGGGCGACAAATAATTATAAATATTTGTTTTTATCTACATACGTATATGTTTCATCCTTTTGGGAATCGTCAGTGTAGAGATGATTATTTATATCGGTCGCCGGACTTGTGATAATGATATTTTATGACTTATGTTGTTACTCCAATAATGTTTTTTTGTTAAAATTCATGCCAGAGTAATTTACTCATCACATTTGGTTCCCATCTCAGTTCACGTATGTCAAGCTTCGATGGTGAACAAAATCCAACTCATTTAATTGTGTCCCTCGTGGTGCGTTTTATTCACCTCCTACTCATTTCCCCAACTCCTCCTCTGCTTTCTCATGGGCTTTCTGTTCTCTCTTAAGTGCTTCATCGGATAAACCCTATTTTAGTCACTCAAATAAACTGGAGTAAAATAATATGTTGTCTTTTTTAATTTAATTTTGTCAATCCGCACCTTCTTCCTCCCTATATTTATGCATGTCACAATAGTTTGTCTACAATCTTAAAACCCTAAACCCCTCAAATGAACTTTAAAGCTTGCTTTAGTGACTCATATAACTTAAGGTTAACAGTAATCAAAAAAAAAATTTTAACAAAAAAACATTATTGGAGTAACAACATAAGTCATAAAATATCATTATCACAAGTCTGGCGACCGATATAAATAATCATCTCTACACTGACGATTCCCAAAAGGATGAAACATATACGTATGTAGATAAAAACAAATATTTATAATTATTTGTCGCCCCCAATTTAGGCTGGGCTCTGTAGTGAGTACTATTAGCACAGCCGTTATCGTGGCTTTAAATGCATGCTCCTTCAGCAGTCGAACACTCTGGTGATGGCTGCCTTTAACAGGTTTAATCTCTCGCTGATTTACCGGGTCGTTGATAGTGGCCGCATGGGCTAAGATGTCGGAATTTGAGTTTGAAACATGACTCGTGTTCCGGGGTTCGAGTCCGGTGACTTGTATGAATAATCATCTCTACAATGACGATTCCTGAAAGGATGAAACGTATAAGTATGTAGATAAAAACAAATATTTATAATTATATATATATATATTTAAACAATTAAATGTAGCAGTGTATTTCAGGACGTTTCCTTTACTTAAAGTGATGATTATCAAACAATGGTGAGTCAGAATCAAGTATCGATTTGGTCAATGCATTGCTATTTAGGTCTGACTTTGAAAATCAAACAAGATAACTTCATGTGCTAGATAATGTGTGTGTATATATGTATATCTAGAGATAAATGGAAAAAGTGGACAGACCAAACAATACAATCAAATCGATTCATATGGTGAGATTTTATATCTTGTCTTATTAAAAGACTTCGTTATAAATGAGTGAAGAAATGTTATATTCAAATTAAAATCCATTCTTAGGACATAATTATGAAATCAGTCAGTTATTTAGAAAAAAAAAACATGTACACTAGTTAAATTCTTAGCATATTCAGGCAACTTGTTTCAGGAATTAATTGCTCTTGGTAAAGAAATCCCAGAACAACTTAATTTGGAGAAAGCTATTATTTTGCGCACACACAAAAAAAAAAATGGACCCCCCCCCCCCCCCCAATTTTTTTTTTTTCTTTCCACAAATAGCTTTCAACCAAGCCATAAAATGAAAAGAATTTAAAACAGGAAGCAAAAAGAAACTTGTTTTTTTGTTAAACGCACAGCATTTTCTGTGACATTTTATAGACAGAAAAAAAGAAGAAAAAAAAAAAACAGGAAACTGAAGATTTTTTTTGTTTTTTTAAAAAAGATTCCATTTACATGTAAATGGTTTCAAAAAGAAGGTTAAAGCCAAACCGACATCGTTAAGTTCTGAAGACAAAACTAATCAGGTGAGAAATGTGATTTACGGCATATCAACCCAACTTGGGTTCTCACGAGGGCAGAGTTAGACACAAGGTCGGTTTTTATGCGGCGAAAATCCAGCTCCCAAAAAAGGGGAACTCTGGATTGGACAAAAATTAAAATGGCCTCAGTGTAGAAGGGTTGTTCCTCAACTGACTGAGGACAGAAAAGATGAAGTGTAGTATCAGAACAGATACCAAACTTGGCTCCTAGCCAAAAGACCAAGGATGGGGAACCCTTTCGATTGCCTGTCATCTTTGCATTGACAGAAAACAGCGGTTCGTCTCCTGTTGACATGTTGTAAGTAGTTGGCTCAATGTGCAATGATGTCTCTATCTCTCTTACTTTCTCTTCTTTTGCATTGTTGTTAAGCCGTAGTCGTAGTGAAGATAAAACAGCAGAGGTTTCTCTGTCTTCCTCTTTCCTTCGGTCATGCAATAGTGTAATAGTTAAAAAGTGCTGTGGCATTGCAGGCCGGTAATAATCAAGACAAACAATGGTATAGCTAACAAAAGTGTATTAACATAAGTATGTTACAGAAGTACGAGTCATAATTCTGGGGCCATAACTGCCACCAAAATGAATAATCGTAACTATTTATTGTGTCTGGGTAAGTCCATTTATTCCTGAATAGGTAGATCAGCTTACACCATAACAAGAAGAAAAACAATTGTTGCTCTATCTTGTCATGCTCTTTTTGTTTATTTTTATTTTAACATTACAAAGTTTCCCATTACATAAGTTTCTCCTCGCTCGCTCCCCAGGGATGCAGACAGACATCGATCTTTGTAAAAAAAAAAATTTTTTTTTAAAAGTCGGACACCAGATCAGCTTATTTGCCAAACTAAAGAGGAAGATCTTTTTGTGTTCCTTGCCACGTCTCACTCCGAACTTCCTGTCCATGACGTCATATCTTGACAGTCCTAATTTTATTTATTTTTATACTTCTAATGGAATTCCCCACTTCTCTGCTTAATCTAACCTTATTTGGAAAAATACCGGTTTAAAAACTATTTTTTACACACCCGCATACAATCTTGCTACAATGTAAACCATTCATTGTACACAAGTTGCTATTTCACCCGTGGGAAATTGCTAGCTCATAACTCTTGCAAGAGTATTAATAAATGACTACAATGGATCCAATTGGATTTGAATCTGTAATAACTGATCTCATAGTCTGCGATAGTATCTATTAGGTCAATGATGCACCCCATGAACAGAGTTTTTTTCCCAAGAACTTCCCATCTGTGAAACACGATACTACAGGGCTGCTCCCCTGCTAACTACAACATCGTCGTCTTAAAGTTCAATGTCAATAAATACTTGTAGAGACATCTCCTTAAGTAATCAAACCCTGCCCATTTAACCCACCGTTTCCAATCCTCTTAAAATATTGTTCATCATCTAACTGATAATCTCATTAACCCTTTATCCTTGAATGGCTTTTGGTCTTGATAAATGGTGACTCAATAGTATTAAAAAAACTAATTAAGTGAGAAGAATAAGATACTCTTAAGAGACGTTCAGTCTGCATATTTAGTGATGAAAATGCTATTTCAAATTTACACGTGACAAGTGAACAGACAGACCGACATAGATAGCATTTTTACATAGGAGGCTAACATAGTAAGTTATCTTGTCGGATTTTCAAAGTTACACCCGAATAGCAATCCGTCTGACATATCGATACTTGATTCAGACTAGCCAATCCTTTTCGTTTTTTCCTTCTATGTTATTGGCACGAATATATTTTATTTTGCTTCATTAGATCATTTGTTTTCTAACATAGTAAGTTATCTTGTCGGATTTTCAAAGTTACACCTAAAGAGCAATCCGTCTGACATATCGATACTTGATTCAGACTAGCCAATCCTTTTCGTTTTTTCCTTCTATGTTATTGGCCCGAATATATTTTATTTTGCTTCATTATATCATTTGTTTTCTAACATAGTAAGTTATCTTGTCGGATTTTCAAAGTTACACCCAAATAGCAATCCGTCTGACATATCGATACTTGATTCAGACTAGCCAATCCTTTTCGTTTTTTTCTTCTATGTTATTGGCAAGAATATATTTTATTTTGCTTCATTAGATCATTTGTTTTCTAACACATTAAGTTATCTTGTCGCATTTTCAAAGCCAGATACAAATTTTAAGCTGAAAAATCAAACCTGTCTTCTAATTAGCCAATTTTCATTTGTTTTAGTTCGGCAAAATAATAACATACTTAGCTACATTTAAAAAAAATTAAATATTTAGTTCGGCTCAGATGACTGCAAATATGAATTGGTTTTAGATAATTACCTGAAAGTAAAAATTAGCAATGGGGGATAAATCATTTTAAATTAAAAAATATAACAGTTGTCTCCCTCAAGTTTAAGAATGTGCAAACAAATTCTCATCATCATCAACATATTCAGTTTCGCGTCCATTTTACACGCTAGCATGCGTTCAACGGCTTTAAGAAATATACTTCAAAACTAACCTATCTCTGGTCAGGTCTTCATTTATCCTTTTTTCTCTCAAGTCCATTTTTATCACTTCCTTCCATATTTATCTTGGCCTTTCCTTGTGAATTAAACCTGCTACCTCAACTGTTCTACATCTACTAACCCAAGAACTCTTATTCATTCTTTGAACATAGCCATACCATTGAAGTCTCCTGTTCTGCACACATCTCCCTATATTGTCCAGATTTAACTTTCCTGAGGTCATCAAAACTAAGCCTGTCTTTAACACTCACATTGCACACTCATCGTATCATTCTCATAGAATTTCTTTTCTCTTCATGCCACACATGTCCTAAACCCGTGTAAGCAAATAAAAATTAAAATCACTTCACTGCATCCCGGACAACGCTGGGTAGGTACAGCTAGTTTCAAACTAAAGCATGACAGACCAACGGACTGAACCTCTGATTTTATTTTAAACATAAGATGTGTCTATTCAATCTGCGACGAAGCGTGACAAACTGACAGAAACGTTTATAGACATTTGTGGCCGCAATCTAAAGAAAAAAAAAATGTTATAAGATGAGACATTTTTTACCTTGTTTTTATAATCGCGCTTAATTTGTATCCGACAATTGAATCTTCCTTTA
>OY744534.1:48833761-48838761 GCA_963556195.1 Sepiola atlantica | reverse complement strand
GATTTATTTTTATCTAATTAATGTTATTTTACTTAGATCCCCTCCCACCAAATTAATGCTGAGTAGTACATCCTTGGGTCTAACTCCAGAAATTGAATATAATAAAATGTAAAATAAACAGGACTAAAAAAAGATGTTGTATGGGCTGGGAGAAAAAAGACATACGCTTCCTCATTCAATCCCGAGCAACGCTGAGTTTCTTCTTTATATATATATATATATATATATATAGAATTATAAAAAGAAAAACTATACACACATTAAGGTTGTACACATAATAACTTATTTCGACCCCTTTAATTAGGTCTCCTCAGATGTATAGACAACCACGTTTTTTTGACGTGGTTGTCTATACATCTGAGGAGACCTAATTAAAGGGGTCGAAATAAGTTATTATGTGTACAACCTTAATGTGTGTATAGTTTTTCTTTTTATAATTCTGTTTTGCTCTGTTTAAATTACATTGAGCTCTGTTATTCAGATTCTCTACACAAAATTGAAATCTACACACTATATATATATATATATATATATATATATATACTATGTTGGATACTTAGACACCTTTTGGTGCATTGCCGATGAAGATGTTTCTTAAAATAGCCGTAGATTCTAATGTTAGGTAAACAAACATTGATTTCTTGCCAATAACCGATCTTCAATATGAAGACCTCAGATTTGAGATTTGAGATTTTCGTTCATTTTTGCCCCTCTCAAGCTAACGTCCACTTTACCGGTCACTCAAAGTGCACCTGTCATCGATATTTAAAAAGCAAAAAAGTTGAATCTTATTGAAACAATTCCACCGATTCTTGAAGGACAGAGCAGAATGAATGCAGAAACTGTCATCTTACATCATAAAGAAAAATTATCAGAACAGACAAAATGCCTTTTGGCTAGGAACAAAGCGTAGTATCTGTTCTGATACTACACTTCATCTTTTCTGCCATCGGTCAATAAAGGAGAAATCATATTAGACTGAGGCAATTTTAATTTTTGTCCCAATCCAGAAGGCCCGTTTTGATGGAGCTGGATTTTCCCCACGTTAAAAACAGACCTTGTGTCTAACTCTACCCTCATGGGGTGGCAAGTAAATAACAAAAAAAAAAAAAAAAAAAAAAACAAACAAAAAAAAAACAGACGAAATAAAATACCGTTGAATTCCAGATATAGAATGAAAGATTATTTTTTAGCTAACTTCCTACTTTTGAGGAGTTGGTAATGTTTGCAAAAGTTGGAAGTTAGGGTTTTTTAAAACTGATTCAGGAGTCAGTTTTTCAGCTGAACCCCCACCTCTGCAGGTATGTCTTTCTGTCTGTCTGTCTGTCTCTCTCTCTCTCTCTTTTATATTTAATCCTGATCAATATTTTATTTTTATGTAGTCATAAAGAAAGGAACGCAGAAAAGACTTTACTCATATAATCTAAACATTGTCACCCAAATCTTCAGGTACTAATTTAATAACCAACAATTTTTTCGTTATTCATTGTTTCGTTAGCTATTACTCTACCTTCTATTCTTGGCCTTTTGGCTAAGATCAAAGTGTAGTATCTGTTCCTCTGTTGGAAATAGCATTTTCGGCAGCGTGGCACACTCTGTTGGAAACAGCATTTTCGGCAGCGTGGCACACTCTGTTGGAAACAGCATTTTCGGCAGCGTGGCACACTCTGTTGGAAACAGCATTTTCGGCAGCGTGGCACACTCTGTTGGAAACAGCATTTTCGGCAGCGTGGCACACTCTGTTGGAAACAGCATTTTCGGCAGCGTGGCACACTCTGTTGGAAACAGCATTTTCGGCAGCGTGGCACACTCTGTTGGAAACAGCATTTTCGGCAGCGTGGCACACTCTGTTGGAAACAGCATTTTCGGCAGCGTGGCACACTCTGTTGGAAACAGCATTTTCGGCAGCGTGGCACACTCTGTTGGAAACAGCATTTTCGGCAGCGTGGCACATGAGTCGGAAACAGCATTTTCGGCAGCGTGGCACATGAGTCGGAAACAGCATTTTCGGCAGCGTGGCACATGAGTCGGAAACAGCATTTTCGGCAGCGTGGCACATGAGTCGGAAACAGCATTTTCGGCAGCGTGGCACATGAGTCGGAAACAGCATTTTCGGCAGCGTGGCACATGAGTCGGAAACAGCATTTTCGGCAGCGTGGCACATGAGTCGGAAACAGCATTTTCGGCAGCGTGGCACATGAGTCGGAAACAGCATTTTCGGCAGTGTGGCACATGAGTCGGAAACAGCATTTTCGGCAGCGTGGCACATGAGTCGGAAACAGCATTTTCGGCAGTGTGGCACATGAGTCGGAAACAGCATTTTCGGCAGCGTGGCACATGAGTCGGAAACAGCATTTTCGGCAGTGTGGCACATGAGTCGGAAACAGCATTTTCGGCAGCGTGGCACATGAGTCGGAAACAGCATTTTCGGCAGTGCTACGGTTACATTTGAAATACCAGCGTGAAATATAATATTTGCTTGTTCGTTACATTTAACTTTTCAAACAGAATTTTCGTTGTTCTGTCATGCTTAAGTTTGAAATAAGACTTTAGGCAGTTTCACGATTTGTTTAAAATACCATTTTTGTCAGTCTGTCATGCTTAAGTTTTTAATAGCATTTTCGTTAGTCTGCCAAACTTAAGTTTGAAATAGCATGTTCTTTATTGTTACGCTAGAGTTTTCAAATAGCATTTCAGTCGGTCTGTCACACTTAAGTTTAAAATATAATTTTCTTTGGTCTATCATGTTTTAATATCAAATAGCATTTAAGTTGGTCTGTCATGCTTAAGTTTGAAATAGCCTTTTGGTCAGTCTGTCAAGCTTAACTTTGAAATAGTATTTTCGTCAGTGTACCATGCTTAAGTTTGAAATATAATTTTTGTTGGTCTGTCATGCTTAAGTTTGAAATATAGTTTTTGTTGGTCTGTTACGCTTAAGTTTTAAATAGCATGTTTCATCGCTAAATGTGCCAAATGAATGGATGCATCTTAAGAATGGATTTCTTTTTGGGGAGGAGAGGGAGGAGGTGTGGGGGTGATTCAATGCTCCTTGACTCTTGAAATGAAGTCATTTCTGAAAATCGTTTCCGATGGGAGAGAAACAGAACTGCCAGATCTTGACATGACAAATCGAATATTCCTCGCATTGGCACCAAAGGACGTTTACCGTAATTCGGATTGGGTCGGCTTGACCCGTAACCAACAAAAGCTCAGCGAAGGAAAATGTTCCCAAAATTAAGTTATGATGGATCACAGATTAGCTACTGCAGAAATGCATCCATTATGAGGATGGACATCTAATTCTGCGCTCACCTCGACCGATGAAAGTGTCGAGGGAAAAAACAAAAAGCAAAAAAAAAAAAAACGTTCGTTTAAAAGGTATCTCGATGATGCAACGATGAATGAAACTCTGAGATGTGTTAAAAAAGTATCACGTTGAATTGAACAAACGTTTAAACTTATCCTCCATTCTATAATAAAAAGCAATTTGCAATATATATATATATATATATATATATATATATATATATATATATACACACAAGTAAAATTATACCCGCCATCTGGCGACTATTAATCTAGCTCTAAATATTTTTTTTTTTATATTAAATACTTTTTATTTAATTTTATTTTGTAATTTTAAAACTAATAGTTTGTATTTGGATTACCTCCCTTGAAATTTAATGAACATAATATTTTAAGAAAGGCTTTGGTAATTTATTCTTTTTTGATTAAGTCACTTTAATTAATTACTGTTAATATCGACAAAACTATTTCATATATATATATATATATAGGAAAATAAAATTACAAAGTAATAATACCAAACATTAATTTATTATAAACTGTTTAAAAAAAGTTATGCAAATTAGGCATACAAGCAGATGTGTGTGGGCTGTTGCTCTCTACTATATATATAGTATTTCAAAAGACTGATGTATTATTGATTTAAATAACAGTGAGCAGTTTTGATGGTAATATAGGTGTGAGAAATGGAAAATTCTTTCACATTTATTCATATATATATATATATATAATGTATTTTTATGTAATTATTTTTATTGGTGATTGTAGCGTTCGTTGTTATTTTGCTTACTATTATTTCGATTGTCTCACTTTCCTAAGTGATTAAGATTCAGAAAATTGCATTATTAGTCGCCCTTAACTTCATAGGACGTATTTTTTCCGTTAATATATATTTTTATTTATTTTATACGTACATAAAAGTAATCCATTGACACATGTTTTTGCATTAGCATTAGACAGAGATCGAACCTTCGATATTTATGTCTATAGTCCAGCGTTCTACCACTGGACCAAGACGCTCCGTCTAGAAATATGTACGATTTTTATCACCTAAATATTTAATGTATTTTTATGTAATTATTTTTATTGGTTATTGTAGCGTTCGTTGTTATTTTGCTTACTTATATATATATATATATATATATATATATATATTATACTAAGCTCCTTTAAGAAATTAAAGTTGAGCACTCTCGGGGATGTTAAAAATAGACTGTCAAAAAGCTCTAATGCAAAGTTCCGAATAAGTTTGTAGAACACTCTCGACTAGTCTTCTATCTGTGCCCGCTTCTAGGTACATATACATCTTAATTTCCCTTAATTACGTGACAGTTTCTGTTGGCCGAGTGGATATGGTGACTGCTTGCAGATTCTAGGCTGACTTTGAACCAGGTTCGCGCCTCCCGACCATCTGAAATTATTACTTTCCTGCACTGATGAGAGCAATAAGCTTGAAACGCTAGCGTTTGTAGGTATTAATAATTTAATATTTATTTATAAATATTATATATATATATATATATATATATATATATATATCCTCATTACACAAAAGTTAGCAGTAAAAAACTGCTGGACAAATCCATTCCAAGAATTTAGGGGAATTGAGAAAGCAAATCTATTTCCATTTTTTTCTTTCTGCTTTCTATACAAATTTATAAGTTTTTTTTTTCCTTGTCCATTTATTTTTAATT
>OY744534.1:48798761-48828761 GCA_963556195.1 Sepiola atlantica | reverse complement strand
TATATATATATATATATATATATATATATATATATATATTATATCTCAACTATGTTTTACACATAATTTTCTTCCTTTTTCAGTACCTCAAGAACTTCTAGCTTTTTGCTAAGTACATACATTCGATATTAATAAACTGTATCCAACAAGATCATGACGCGGTGGATGTACAAATTTAGGTCTCTGTAAATGGGCTACATTTGCATAAACATGACAATCTATCTTGACACGAGCAACGTTGGGTGAATAGCGCTAATAAATAAAATAAAATGTGATAGACTTACCTTTTCATGGTAACGGATAGCCTTTTGAAAATCCCCTAACAGGTAGTAGGTGTTTCCTAGGTTACCACAGGCTCGCCCCACTGATGCCACATCCCCCAATTCCTGTACAATCTCAAGGTTCAGTCTGGATGAGGAAAAAAAAAAAGAGAGAAACCAATCCAACATCAACAAGAAAACAATAAGAGAAGCACACTAAAATACCTACCAAATAAACTTGACAAAAAACATGGTAAAGTACTCCAGGGTGTAGGTATCCAAAGAACAAAACCTGCAAGAACAGGGTACGTCTAAAACGTAGTTTTAGCAGAAAAGAGCTTAGGTGCTCACGAAACGACACTCGAATGTGTTTTATGGCAAAAATGACGAATGCACAGCAGTGATATGGAGTAAACAATGATTCAAGAGAGGAAATATGGTTTGGGTGGGTGGGGGAAAATCACGGACGTTAAGGAGTGGGGGGGGGGGAGAAAGGGACAAGAAGGATGTCTACCAAGTGGTTACAATGTGACCAGTGGTTGACTTTATCAAAATGTCATCTGTTGTCATTGTGACTGGCCAATTGCTTAGTATTTCAAAATTGACACTTACATATTGTGTATGGTTATATATATATATATATATATATATATATATATATATATATATAGAGAGAGAGAGATAGAAGAAAAAAGAGTGATAAATATGCGACGATTGTCCAAATTTATTTCAAATTTCAATTTTTCAATGCAAGGTGTATTCAGTAATAAACTAGTGTTTATTATTCTTTCCTTAAGCCAAGGCTTTTCAATCGTCGCATATTTATCACTCTTTTTTCTTCTATCTCTACAATTGCTCTATCTCATATATTGAGCTAAACCTCTTCACAATAGGTTCCATCTACTAAAAGTTTTACTTTTGGTTTATATTTGATCCTACTATATATATATATAGTCATCCACATACAGCCTGTTTCGCTGTTTCACAGCTCATCAGTGCGGCTAGACCAGTTAGTGTCTCAAGCCGGGATCGAAACGCAACCGTCGAGCTGACAGTCGGCGATGTTAACCCCTACGCCATCATGCGACACTGACTGAATGTAAGTGATATCTCAATGAAACGAAATGTAAACATTGCAAATGACCGGAGCTCGAAATTAGTTTTACCTAATGAGCATTGCCTTAAAGCTAATGGCCCTTGACGATACCCTTACAAAAATAAGCTCTACCCAGAGGGAGCTTTTTTTTATAGTCATCCACATACAGCCTGTTTCGCTGTTTCACAGCTCATCAGTGCGGCTAGACCAGTTAGTGTCTCAAGCCGGGATCGAAACGCAACCGTCGAGCTGACAGTCGGCGATGTTAACCCCTACGCCATCATGCGACACTGACTGAATGTAAGTGATATCTCAATGAAACGAAATGTAAACATTGCAAATGACCGGAGCTCGAAATTAGTTTTACCTAATGAGCATTGCCTTAAAGCTAATGGCCCTTGACGATACCCTTACAAAAATAAGCTCTACCCAGAGGGAGCTTTTTTTTATAGTCATCCACATACAGCCTGTTTCGCTGTTTCACAGCTCATCAGTGCGGCTAGACCAGTTAGTGTCTCAAGCCGGGATCGAAACGCAACCGTCGAGCTGACAGTCGGCGATGTTAACCCCTACGCCATCATGCGACACTGACTGAATGTAAGTGATATCTCAATGAAACGAAATGTAAACATTGCAAATGACCGGAGCTCGAAATTAGTTTTACCTAATGAGCATTGCCTTAAAGCTAATGGCCCTTGACGATACCCTTACAAAAATAAGCTCTACCCAGAGGGAGCTTTTTTTTATAGTCATCCACATACAGCCTGTTTCGCTGTTTCACAGCTCATCAGTGCGGCTAGACCAGTTAGTGTCTCAAGCCGGGATCGAAACGCAACCGTCGAGCTGACAGTCGGCGATGTTAACCCCTACGCCATCATGCGACACTGACTGAATGTAAGTGATATCTCAATGAAACGAAATGTAAACATTGCAAATGACCGGAGCTCGAAATTAGTTTTACCTAATGAGCATTGCCTTAAAGCTAATGGCCCTTGACGATACCCTTACAAAAATAAGCTCTACCCAGAGGGAGCTTTTTTTTATAGTCATCCACATACAGCCTGTTTCGCTGTTTCACAGCTCATCAGTGCGGCTAGACCAGTTAGTGTCTCAAGCCGGGATCGAAACGCAACCGTCGAGCTGACAGTCGGCGATGTTAACCCCTACGCCATCATGCGACACTGACTGAATGTAAGTGATATCTCAATGAAACGAAATGTAAACATTGCAAATGACCGGAGCTCGAAATTAGTTTTACCTAATGAGCATTGCCTTAAAGCTAATGGCCCTTGACGATACCCTTACAAAAATAAGCTCTACCCAGAGGGAGCTTTTTTTTATAGTCATCCACATACAGCCTGTTTCGCTGTTTCACAGCTCATCAGTGCGGCTAAACTTTGGGATGTGTATATGTTTATATATTTTTATATACAGGATTCACTCCTTAACTAATTAACCGATCATTATGAATTTTGGAACACAGCTGCTAGGTGCAAGAGGTCCAAATGTGGGCTATATTTAGTTTTATGCAAAGGGGGCAAAGAGGAAATGGAAGCCCTTCGAGAAAATTCTGATACCTCAGATTTTTGTGAAATTTCAACAATGGGTATTAGACATCAATTGACAAAAATTAACCAACTTTTAGTTTCTTTGGAGTATTTTAAAGGGTTTTTAGGGGTCATAACTTGGGCACAGCCTCCCATTTGAAAATTCCGATGGATACTGCACAAGACTGGTCCTGTGCAGTTCTAGGAGGTCAACCCCCCCCAGGCTTTGCCTCTCCTCTTTGGGGAGGAGTAAGTTTATTGCTTACTGTCTGAGGCGCCCCTACCGGGGAATGCCGACGGGGTTGCCCAGGCAATTTTTAAATGGCCAGAGTGCTCACCTCGAGCGCTGGCTTATCTAATCCCACTTTCCCGACCTTGTGTCACATCTTACCTTGTGGGAGGTAGATAAATAACTTGATCTTTAGTCATTAAACACCAATTAAGCCAGATTCCTTGAATTTCAATTTCTTATTACGACCCCTTAAACTTAAGCCTTCATTTTTAGACATTTTCTAGAATCAACATTTTGTAATAGATTTTGATCAAAGTAAAATAAAGATTCTAGACATAAGGTTTAGTATCATGATATCTTTATTTTAATCTTTGTAAGGGGACATAAAATGGTGCAAAACTGTTCTGTTCGGCGAATTAATTTTTCCATATTCTGGGACGGGTAGTCTGCTAGTATATACATTTAGGTCAAACACAGGTCAGAGATATGATGGACACATACGAGTCACATGTAAACATTTCCTGATCTCATTGCCTATACTCTTCCCTCCTGCTATCACACACACACACACACACACACACACACCTCAATACACTGAAGAAGGCCGAAAATTCTGTTCTTTTAAAAACAACTTTTTTTTAAAAAGACATTTTGTATTCCTATACGTCAACAAATACGAAATAAATAAAATATAAACAGTTATATATTTTTAACATTAATTTTTAATACATACATATATATAATTATTTTTATTTATACAGACATGTACAAAAAGCCGCTACACTGACATGTCGATGTTATCGATGATTAGTTATTAGAAACTAAGATCACATCAGGCAGAAAAGTCTGATCTTTCACTTAGATGTTCATATTGAAAAAGAAGGAAACATTTAAAAAAAAATCTAAATTCAAATTTAAAATAATTGAAAAAAGAACGTTTGTACGTTTTAGTTGAGTTAAAAAAAAAAGGTTAATCTATTTATAGCACTGGTCTCATATTTTTCAAGGTGCCGAATTGTAAGTTTAGAGGGAGGAGTTACTAGGCCGGATATTACAGTTTGTACGAAGTGTGTGTGGGGGGGTGTAGGTCAACAAACAGAAAGAGAGAAAGAAGCATAATTTTTAATATTGAGGTCTGTTTGTTTTTTGGGGGAAGAGGGGGGGGCGAGAAGGTATGTCTGGTAATGGAAGCTGTTTGAGTTAATTTTTCTCTTTTTTTCTAATTAAGTCTAAATAGAAATAAATTTAGTTAACATAATTAAAATCAAATTTGGTAATGATTACGAGTAAATGGTATTAATACTACTACTAATAAAAAATAATATTAATTATTATAATAATACTAATATCAATACAACTAATAACATTCCCAACCCTCAATAATAAGAATAACAATAATTATTATTATAATAACAATAATAATAAAATTGAACTTGGTAATAAAAATGATAATAACTAGAAGTTTTTTGTATAACAAAATCAATGAATAATACTAATAATGGCTTTGTTTTTGTTCTGTCCTCGGAGATCCACCTTCCCAGGCTTTACCTTCTCTCTGAGAAGGGGTTAGTTTATTGCTAATCCCATGAGGTGCTCTTACTGGGGAATTCCGACAGGATTGCTCAGGTATTTTTGTAGGCCAGAGTACACTTCATCTAGTGCATTGGCTTTCCAAAACCTGACCTAACCTTGTGTCTAACCTGTTGCAGATAAGGTAAATAAACATTATCTGTCAGATCCGTTTTCTTACTTTCGACTGGTACCATGTAAACCAATACTACATGCTCCAGGGTCAGAATGTCGGCAACTAAACTGGCACCGCCATCAGATGGGCCGTGGCTTGTCTGTTGAGGTGAGTGTATAAACACGCAGCAACACTAAAAACAAGGGTGTATGAGCACTGTTGTGACAATATTAAGCGGATGCGACAATATTAAGCGGCCCTGCGAAGGGCAGGGCCTAGAATACAGCGCTAGTGTGAATTAGCCACGAGCTTATTCAAAGTCAAGCATCATCTTAGGTTTCTAATATAAACAAACTGAGAACAATGTAGGAAAACATAGTCCGAACGCTCCAGTAAATGAACTCCCCATCTCAATTTCAATCGATTCGAAATCATATTTTGTTTTTAATTGTTTTCGTATTAACCTTTCTGCCCTCGAATGTCAATTGCAATTTAGGTCATATCGTTTTTTCGGTCAGAGTGAAATATACATTTCTTTTTTAAAATTATTATCATTCTTCGCTTATGGCACCTTGCCCCCTTATTGTTGTTCTCGTGGCATGATCTTATTAGATGCTGACAAGAATTCGCCCCCCCCCTCCCCGTAAAGGTCGGCGCATTCTCAATAAAAGAGTAGAGAGTTGAGATAACAGAGTTAGTAGAGGGAATCACAGAAGTGAGCAGTCCGTCAGTGAAAAAGTTGGGCGAGGATTGGCCAGTCGGTCACGTGTGTGTCCTCGCCCAACTTAGGATAGCATTCCGCTGTCGGGGGAATAAATAGCTCCGAATTACCAAGTCCGTCGATCCAACCCAAACCAAGCACAGTCTAACCAACCTGCCTTGGAACCCAACAAGTGTAATTTCTTCTCTTTGATTGTTTTTTTTGTTAATAATTATTCTTCCAAGAAAACCAGCAAACCAATTCGTTGCAGCTTATCATTCCTTTCTTCAACTGTTTATGTGAAATGACCCTCTCTTCACTGCCAGACAAGGTTGCTAGTCCACCCTAGTTGATTGCTCACTGATCTAAACAAACGCAACGTGTGAGTTTGCAGTCACTGGACCGGACGTTTCAACATCGGCAACCTTCATCAGAACGGCAACTTTTCTCGAACAGTGCCAGGTGACCAACCGAACCCGGAACGGCCGAACTGGTGACGTCACGGCTGGAGGAGTGGTGCGCATGTTCATACTGTGGGAGTCACCGGCAATCCATACTGACGCAGAGTAGAAAGCGGAGCTTGAATTTATTTTCGTCAACTTCATAATTCTTGCTATCCCCCTATTTTCTCATTTAGTTCTCACATTCCATGAGCGATGTTTCTGACAGGGGGGGGGGGGAGGAGATATTGTTGTTTAAGTGGGTGGTATACATAGATTTTCAATCCTCTTATAGTATTCATCATCATTCAACTGTCAATTTATACATATAACTATCCCTTATCCTCAGCCGTTTTTAGCTTTGATATGTGGTAACCCATTAGTAAATGTTGAGTGTAATAAACCCTTTTGGATTTTAACTCAGTTTGACGATCCTGTAGTCTGCATAGGTAAGCATTATTCCTCTGGAAACCTCTATGTCCTTGTGTGTGTGCATGTGAAAGAATGCATATGGATATCTCAAAGGCGTTGGCTGTACGTGTGTGTTTTGGAAATGCTAATGATGTTAAGTGAATGCTTATAGCTGTTCCGCATGATAAGTCACCGTACGCCAGAGCGACCAGGTATGTCCCAAGAGAAGGCAGCATTTTAGGCATCAAGGATTGCTTTAATTCATTCCATTCATTATTTTCAATCATCTCATAGTATTCATCATTCAATTGTCAATCTATGCATCTTATTAACTCTTATCCTTGAGTGATTTTAGGTCTTGATAAGTAGTGACTCATTAGTAAAAATAAAATAAAAATTACTACAATTGTGGAACAAACTATTCTGACAACATAGACTTGATAAACATCTAATGAACAAAAAGACGTCTAAAAAAATTTGGTGGTTTACATGGTTTTTGTCAACAAGTAATGACGGTGTATAGCTGGATAGTGGGCACATTCTCACACAAATGTATCCAGCCATCCATATCTATTACTAATGAAGATTTGGTACCTGTCTATCTTAAGCCAAAACTATACTATTACTTCTATTAATGGTGTACATTTGGTACCTGTCTGAAGCTGAAACTATACTTTCATCTTTAAGAGTAATGTCTTCAGAAAGTAATGCATTCTAGGAATATAAATAATTATCCTACCTATAGAATTACATTTGACAACTTTATTCATCATTAAATAACCCACAGATGGTTGATATGCCGTAAAACAAACCAAACCATCTGAAATGAAAGAATACGGAAAAATTATCAAATTTATCCTGTACACACACACACAGAGATCATGAATGATGATACTTGAAGTTGAATGAGTCCATGAATAAAACATGCTGTTCGAATACCAAAGAGAGCCTGTATTCATACGTGTTCATTCGTTTGAACACAATTGCGTCTTCTTAGTAAGTGTCTGCTAGATCCGTAGGAATTAGCTGTGTAAAGTGCCTTGTAATCTACGCATATGGATTGCCTTTGGGGGGGGGGAAGGGGGGATAGAAAGATCTTCTCGCGTACTTTGTAATTTATATATACACGCTTGCTTACAAATAAAATATAAATATACTAGCTGAAACACCTACCTATGCTGGGTTTCTCCGATCTTCCTTTTGGCTAAGATCAAAGTGTAGTATCTGTTCCGATGGATACTGCACCCCATAGACTGGTATTGGCGGGTTTGAGAGCTGAAAACTAGCGACTACTGGAAAGCACCGGAATATTAGAAAAGAATGACCGGCATTAGAATGATTCGCGTCGGATTAAAAACTTCGAAAATCTTAGATGCAGCTAAGTGCGGCTCGAATACTTTCAAAGCTCCGAGATGAGAGTTGGAGAATTTCGAATGGAGATGTGGAAGTAGTGGCTAGCAGGAAGGATCATAGCAGGCATTCTGACTGTAACTGTACAACAAAATTTGTTGAGAAGTTGCATAAAAAAAGGTGCGGCAAGATTCAGGCAAAGTAATGCAGACGTTGGTGAGGGAGATGGGCGTCGGAGTTGAGACTATGAAGAAAGTACTGAACGAGGGTCTTCGCAAAGGGTAACTATTCAATGCCATAGCCCAAGAGAACCGTCTAAGCAAGCCCAGAAACTCCTCATAAAGGTCAAACAGCTAATCAAGCCAGGGAGGCTCTGGTTCTCAGACGAGTTGCAGAATGCACAGAACAGCAACTGGCTAGCCTACAGTCCTCTCAAAGTCCCACACATCATCAAGACCAAGTTCCCTCAAACTGTGGTGGTGTTTGGGTGTATTTCCAGTGAATACCACGTCATGCCAACCCACATCTTCAAAAAAGGACACAGACTCCATTCAGACGGGTATATTGAGTTGCTGTCCACTGTTGTCAAATGCTGAGTGTAGAGAGTGACTGCAAGAAGTTTCGACATCTGCCCCCATCCCCAACTTTGGTAGTTTTGTTTTACGGCATATCAACCCTTTTTGGGTTATTTAATGCCGAATCTGGTCTTGTTTTCTTCTCTTTTTTGTTTCTTTCCCCTTTTAATATCTGTTTCTATTTAACCCATAGTTGGGACCCTAACAGGTACTACCACTCCGGGTCAGGGTGGACCTGGGAGCAATGGTAATTAAGAGGAGGCTCCACATTCCCCAAAGTTCGTAAGCCGGATCTCACCATCGGATGTAGTTTAACGTCATATCCAGGACCGGGAGTAGGGTAGGAAAAATAAAAATAAAAAAGGGGAGGGAGAAAGGGAGAGGGGCTGTTGTTTTTGTTTTTGGTTTTGTAGAACATAATTAAGTTTTACAAAAAAAAAAACAAAAAAAAACCGTCAATGTAGGTGAATTTCGTCTCAGGGAGCCACAGGGCAGCCTGATCTGGTATCACCAGGGGACTATTATGTGTGGGTACAGTTGAGAAAGATACCGACCGTACCACCTGCAACACTAAGGACGAGCTGATTGCCAGAATCAAATTGGTGTTCAGGTCTCACCTATGGGCCATAGTGTAAGCTCATGGTGACTTCTTTGAGTGAGCTGTATTTAGCAAAAGATCCTTTAAGAGATGCAGTTTTAATTTTGAGAATACATCAAGTATTGGCCAAGATATGACGTTTTTTTTCCTTACAAAAAGTGTCAAATTAGTACCAAGCACTCTGTATACGTACATTTATATATACACACATCTATATACATATGCATACACACATCTATATACACATCTCTCTAGGCATACATCTATATAAATAAATCTTTCTACATATACATACGTACACATACCTATATACATACGTACATACATATATACACCTATATACATACATATATACACCTATATACATACGTACACATACCTATATACATACATACACATACCTATATACATACGTACACATACCTATATGCATACGTACACATACCTATATACATACGTACACATACCTATATACATACGTACACATACCTATATACATACGTACACATACCTATATACATACGTACATACATATATATATATATATCCATACATACACCTATATACACATAAATATATAAATATATAAATTTATAGATACATATACATGTATGTATGTGTGCCTATCACTGTATAAAGTCATGCTTTGTATGTGATATGTTTGAGTTCTCTTCCACAACAGGAAGCAGGAGAAGAAATTGGAGGCCATCCACTTTAGAAGAAACCCAATGACATTTGCCAATACAAAAATGACAAAAGCAGTTTCAAATTGTTACCATAGTATCAGCTTAGGTACAAAAATAGAACAGTCGAATGGAAGTTATCACAAAATAACTTGGGGGGGGGGGTGGGGGGAGTGAGGCAGAGGGAAGCTAAAACAAAAAAAAAGAAAAAGAACGGGTATTCTTAGGATGTGACCATTTCATCTGAAAATATAGCAATGAAAATGTTATTTTAAACTTAAGCGTAACGGACCAACAGACAAAATGATATTTTAAACTTAAGCATAATCGACCAACAGACAGAATGCTATTTTAAACTTAAGCATAATGGACCAACAGGCAAAATGTTATTTTAAACTTAAGCGTAACGGACCAACAGACAAAATGTTATTTTAAACTTAAGCGTAACGGACCAACAGACAAAATGATATTTTAAACTTAAGCATAATGGACCAACAGACAAAATGCTATTTTAAACTTAAGCATAATGGACCAACAGGCAAAATGTTATTTTAAACTTAAGCGTAACGGACCAACTGACAGAATGCTATTTTAAACTTAACGGACCAACAGACAAAATGCTATTTTAAACTTAAGCATAATGGACCAACAGACAGAATGCTATTTTAAACTTAAGCGTAACCGACCAACAGACAAAATGCTATTTTAAACTTAAGCATAATGGACCAACAGGCAAAATGCTATTTTAAACTTAAGCATAATGGACCAACAGACAAAATGCTATTTTAAACTTTAGCGTAACGGACCAACAGACAAAATGCTATTTTAAACTTAAGCGTAACGGACCAACAGACAAAATGCTATTTTAAAATTAAGTGTAACGAACCAAAAAGTGTGACAGACTAATGAAAATCGCATTATTTAAATAACTTTAAAACCCTTGAGTCAATCTAACCCAAATATTAGGTCTGTCCCCGAAGTACTAGGCTAGCATACTAGCCATTATCAAGAAATTATTAAATTTTCCTCAACTATAAATCGCATTAATTATTTAAATATATATATATTGAACTTTCAAATATTGCCAGAATATTGTGGTTGTGTTTGAAGAAGATATTGTTAAGGTTAGGCTTTCAGTCTTGATCATAAAGCTTGATTTCAAATCTATTTCTACATGTGCATTTAATGACAATACTCTTGTTGTTCACGAGAACATTCCTAAATTGTAATAAGGGTGTTTCATATAGAATTAGCTGTACCTAACCGATATGCAGCATTTCCTTAGACTTTATTTTCATTCTTATTTTCTTCTTTTTTTTTAAACTATCCTTTTTGTTTTTTTACCAAATAATTTTGACAGTTAAGTTTAATCATGACGGTTTTCGTTTGGTTATTAAATTATTAATGGAACTAAAAATATTACTAATTTTGTTAAGGTAATGTTTTAATCTCTATTTATGAAATTATTCGATGTAAATAGCTTCCAAAAACTTTTAATTATTTAATACATAAAGAGTTGCTAAGAATTTAAAAACTAGAAATGACTTTTTAGTTGACAGTTTAAATGCTTCCAATTTCTTTGACAAATTTCAAAAGGGGTCACAAAGTAATTCATTCTTTTTTTTTTTTTTTTAAACTATTGACTGAAGATTAAAATGGTTGACTTGTTTACAAAAAAATGTTGTTCAGAACAGAATAAATATTATATTTGCTAATAATTTTACTTTCACGATGACTTCTTTACGAAAAAAAAAAACGAAATGTAGTCTGGTTGTGGCTGTGTGATGGAAGGAGATGTTAAGAGTAGATTGAGGTTTGGTAGTTTTGTTTTACGGCATATCAACCCTTTTTGGGTTATTTAATGCCGAATCTGGTCATTATAGTAAAAGTTTTTATGCTTCAAGTTCTTTATATCTTCAAATGTTTAATCATCGTTTTTGGTTTGGTAGTTTTGTTTTACGGCATATCAACCCTTTTTGGGTTATTTAATGCCGAATCTGGTCATTATAGTAAAAGATTTATGCTTCAAGTTCTAAAAATAAAATAAAAAAGGGGAGGGAGAAAGGGAGAGGGGCTGTTGTTTTTGTTTTTGGTTTTGTAGAACATAATTAAGTTTTACAAAAAAAAAAAAAAAAAAAAAAAACGTCAATGTAGGTGAATTTCGTCTCAGGGAGCCACAGGGCAGCCTGATCTGGTATCACCAGAAGAGTAGATTGAGACCTGTCCCACCTCTCTACCGCTACCACAGCATGCACGGTGCTCACTCAAAAATGTTGAGCATCTTTATGCCCTGCACTGCATCTACTCAAACCCAAACAGGTTGCTAGAAAGTAAGTAGAGGTACCCTCAAAAAGGAAACAAAGAGACAATTGTTAAATAAAAGTTAATAAAAGAGAGAAAAACCTGGCGGTACATGAATTATGCAGGGCCAGCATCAGTACACTTTTGGATGATGTACTTGCTGGAAAATCACAAAGATAATGATGCAGGTATGAATAATTCATGGAATAATAAGGACACTGCTTTATCTTAGGACTTTAGGCAATGGGGAAAAGGATGTAGGGAGGAGACTAAATGAGCGGGTATGTAGAGGATGAGAGGAGATTCAGATGCTCTTCAAGGAAACAAGCAGCAAAGAAAGGATGAAAAAGAAACATCATACACACAAAGAATGGATGATGATAGTTAAATGAATCATAAGTTATGAAGAATTGTCAGGTGTTCAACAACAGGTTATATATATATATATATATATATATATATATCTTCCTTCTCGGGTTGAGCACTGTTGTTAAGTGATATCGCCTGCTGCTTCTTAGAGTAATGCAGAGCATTTTGTAAATAAACAAATAGAGTACGTTTATATAAAGACATTGTAGATATAATTTACCAGCGCCTGTCCAGTGGCTCACTGGTGAGAGCTGCCGACTACCAATAGATGGTTGAAGGTTCGATCCCTGGCTTGGGATAGGTGCTAGTCCAGCCACATTAAATGGCTGTGATATAGCGAAAGAGTCTATCTGTGGATGACTATGTATATGATAATTACGAAAATAATAACCCTACGTAATGGAAAATGAAAAAGGGAAAAACCGAAATTTGTTTATATATACGTTTTGTCTTTATTTTAAGACTTTCTCAAGATAGCCGATTTGGAAAAAAAAAACCCACAGAAGTCAATAGTTGAAAATATATGGTGCGTCCATAACATGAAAAGAATGTTTTCCTCGATATCAATAAAAAAAAAAATATTCATTCCACTTCATAAATGCACCAAATATATTGAATTCTAACGTCTATGTTTTGTTAAAAAAAAACAAACAAACAAAAAAAAAATTCTTTTCACGTCATAGACGCACCATGTATTTTCAAATATTGATTCTGTTTTTCTCCAAATCAGTCATTTTGAGAAAGTATTTAAATAATGACGAAACATTGATGAATACATAAACAATTTTCAGGCATTTTTTTTTGTTTACCAAAATAGTTTTTATTTGTTAAGTAGGAATTATAAAATTTTGTTTAAAAAAGAATCTTTTTTAAATGTAAAAACGAATAAAGAATATATATTTTTAATCATATTCTGAACGTGAAACAAAAAAAACAAACATCATTGACAAAACCATTTCATGGTAAATGCCTATTTACTTGAAAGAAGAATTATGAAATCTTCATAAATGAATCCCCCCCCCCCACAAACTCCCGTACTTTGGAACAGAAAACAGCTTACTGACATATTTTTTTTTCTCTCTCTATAAAGACCCTTTTCAAAATGGAAGTTGTTCAGCGCAGAATAAATATTAGTATATTTTCTAATAATTTTACTTTTAAGCTACAAATGGTCATCATCTGGTTTTGGTATTTAAGGTGCCGTGAGTGTTCCGTCACTTCAGGGTGTGCAACACCAGGCAACATCTGATACCTGCTCTCCATGCGTCCCAATCCAAAGGGTTGATATCAGTCATTCTGCATGCAGTCAAATCACTTCTTATGCACTCAAGCCAGGTCTTCTTTGGTCTACCACGCACCCTAGTGCCTGCGGTATCTAGGCATGTTATAGAGTTGATGCAAGAGATGGCACGCAGTACATGGATAAACCATCTGAGATGCCAGGCACGTAAGGCATCCAAAATCTCACCAATACCAAGTTTTTGATGAAGCAATGTTGAACGGATCCTTTCCTGCAGTTTGCTGCTGCACATCCATCTGATCATAGCACGGTCATTACGTTGAAGCCGTTGTAGATCAGAAGCGTTTGGAGTTGTGTTTCACTGCAATGCAAGATGGCAGAGTGCTGAAAAGACTTTGCCCCAACTCTTGAACAAAATGTGCCTTGATATAAGGATTGGCAGCAGCTTCCTAAATCTTCCCCCAAGTAAGGGTAGCAAAGTAACAAAAAAATAATATTTATTAAACATAAATAAAAAGGAGGAAGAAAAGAAAAAAAAAAAACTATAAGACAGTCTCGCCTGACAAAGTTGTTCTACAACGAAAGCTTAAAAAAAAAAAAAAAAAAATTAAATTGCACGATTGTTGATTTTCAAAATATTTCACTCTTTTTTTTATTTTTTTTACCTTTCTGTTTTTGCTGGAGATGGGGCATCCTACCGGATGCCAGACATTCACCGGCTATTTCAGACACTCCAGCCTAGAGATCGTTTTAAGATTCTAACCGTCCCTTTAAGTGCAGTTGTTTGTATTTCTCTTGCACTCGGTTCACCGGGTATACTCGCCAGATAACTCTTGACATTCTTCTTCATTAGTCCTGTTGCTCCTATAATCACTGGTATGATGGAGATTTTCCTAAGATTCCAGTTTCTTGTCGTACATAAGACCTTGGTATTTCGAATCTTTTCCCTTTCTGCTCTGTTCAATCCTGCATCATTAGGGACACTGACTTCAACTAGGGTTGCTACTTTCTCCCTTTTGTCCCATATTACGATGTCACGTTTAACAGCTCCGTTTTCTAGATATGTAGCTGTCGGGATTGCATAGTCATAGTGGATGGTGTATAAATTCACTTAAATACATTCTCATGTGTGCTTCAAAGATGTTGTCAATTTCCTTACTTAAAAATATCAATGTTTTTGTCACAGTTTTTAAGTCTATACCGTTTTATGCTGACTATTGCCACCATGTGTTTAGTCTAACAATCCAGATACAATACTGAGATATTTTAAAGAATAATAGATAGTAAATAAAATCGTACTGACTACTTGTTACATTTTAATGTGAAATGTAGTGAAAAAAAGTAACGAATAAAAACGGCAAAGCCCAACTTCTTCCATCTTTAACACACTTCGGAAAGGAAAACAGCTTACTGAAATCTTTCTATCTCTCTCTATGAAGAATTTTTTTTAATGATATTTCACCCCAAACAAGGCAGGACGTCATTGTAGATGTAAAGGGCTACTGAGAATTAGGGAGTAGGTTTAGGGTGTCATTTTAAGTTGGGAGCTGTGCAGCGAGATGTCTGTACACATTAGTTTTAAACCTCTGCATGTCGGTACTGTCTGGGAAACAGGGGGGAAGGGAGAAAATTCCAGAGGTCAGCAGCATGAGGAAAGAAGCTATTGGAGTAGAAGGCTCTCTCTCCAGCATCTGGGGACCTCCACATTGAATGGATGGGATTTAGCTGATTGTCGAGTTGGTCTAGTGAATTTACGTCGAGGGGGCACCAGAGTAGCCAGTTCATCGGAGCATAGTCCATTGAAGTATTTGTAAAACAAGCACAAGGGACAGGGGCAGCAATGGGACAGGGGCTGGAGCTTAGTTGACAGTGAGGGACCTATTAAGTTGGCGACTCTTTTTTGGACCTTGTCAAGGAGGGAGAGACTAGTAGATCATGCACCAGCCCAGATGTGGCAACAATACTCCATGCATAGGTGGATGGTGGCTTTGTAGAGATACAGGATAATGTCAGGTGTGAGGAGTTTACTAGCACGGTAGAGGGAAGCTGTTCAGCACAGAATAAATATGAGTATATTTGATGATAATTTTACTTTCAAGATGCAAATGGTGATGAAGAAAAATAATTAAAATATAATATTTATTAAAAATAAATAAAAAATATTTTTGTAACCGTCTGAACCGTTTTATGCTGACCAACGCTATAAGTCGCTTAGTCTAGCGATAGAATTATGAATTATACTAAGATCTCCTAAAAGAGGAATCGATAATAAATGAAATCTTCAGTTTTGTTATGATATTCTATTGTGAATTTTAGTACAAAACAGTAGAAAATCAAAAAACTATGAAACCACTTTCTCTCTATGAAGACTTTGTCAAACCGGAAATTGTCAAGCACCGAATAAATATTAGTAGATTTGTTCATAATTTTACTTTCATAAAGCAAATAAAAACGAAAACTACAAATATATTAAAATATTATATTTATTAAAAGTAAGTAAAAATAAAAATGTCAATTTCTTTGTAACCGTTTTGAAATCTGCACTGTTTTATGCATACTCAGGACCGGCGGGACAGTTATAAAAGTGTGGGGGGGGGGCTCTCCTAAAAAGTGGGAGAGGCCCTATTAAACACATGCATATATAACTTCATTATTGATGACCGTAAAGTGGGGGGGGGGGGCTTGAGCATAAGCATACATAGGCAAAGAAAAAAGATACTAGACGTGTAAAAAAGAGAGATACTAGATACATAAAGAAATAGAGAAGTACTAGATACGCAAAAGAATAGCGAGGTACTACACATGCAAAGAAATAGCGAGATACTAGAACCGCAAAGAAATAGTGAGGTACTAGACACGCAAAGAAAAAAGAGATACAACATAAGCAAAGAAAAAAGAGGTACTAGACACGCAAAGAAAAAAGAGGTACAACATAAGCAAAGAAAAAAGAGGTACAACATAAGCAAAGAAAAAAAAGGTACTAGACGTGTAAAAAAGAGATACTAGATACACAAAGAAATAGCGAAGTACTAGATACGCAAAGGAATAGCGAGGTACTAGACACGCAAAGGAATAGCGAGGTACTAGACATGCAAAGAAAAAGTGAGATACTACATGCAAGGAAGAATGGAAAGAAAAGCGGTACTAGATACGCAAAGAAAAAAGAGGTACTATATAGGTGTGAGAGAGAGAGAGAGAGAGAGAGAGAGAGAGAGAGAGAGACTAGATTCGTAAAAAAAGGTGAGAAATAGCTAGGTACTAGATATGCAAGAAAAGAGAAAGAGGGGAGAGAGAGAGAGAGAGAGAGGGTTACATAATCTGATAGAGTTAAGTAGAGTAAATTGCGGTCACTTAACTCTATTTTCTACTTTGTATTATTATTATTTATTGATAATTCCCACCCTTGTTTTTCATCTCTCCTTCACTTTGCCTAGAAACGTTTTTCAAACACTTCTACTTCGGCACATTCTTTGATCTTCTACAAAGTTTCTAGATCTCTCACAACTAAACTTACCCACACACCCCATACACCCCCCCCGAAGTAAAAAAGAAAAAAAAAAAATAACTCTCACTAATTATTTTCTCATTTCCATAGTTGATCTTTTCTTTTCTTTCTCGAAAATTCTTAAGCACCTCAAGCCACTCAAAACTCCAAACCAGAACATTCCTCATCACAAAACCTTTTTTGGTTTTTCTTCATTTTATTATCATAATCAGCTCATCCAGATTTGGTAATTCAGTGTATCAATGTATACACATAATAGAATTTAACACATTTTAAAAACAAAATAAAAAAATGAAGAGGTTAAAAAATACTAATCAATAATTTAAGAATAAGAAATTATCAAAAAGAAAATGGACGCAATACAGTAAAGAAAAAATTTCCATAAAGTACAGTTTCATACACGTGATGTGAGCCTTTGTGGATGTATCCGAAACATCAGGAGGTTTGATCAGATGTCCTGCTGGCTCGGCAGGCCGAGAGCAGGCTTGAAGCATTCCCTCAAATAATGGTGATGGAGTAGCGCTCGTAGAGCCAAGTCAACTCACGGTGCCTGGTATGACATGATATTGATAGATCTAGGCGGTTGAAGAAGTCCCGCGTGCTAGGACCACTAATCGCCGTATAAGATGTATACATAAATCAGCATTCGCAAAATTCCATTTCTTTCTAAGGTAACCAAAGTTTTGATTACTTTCCAGACAGATTTTTCAAAATGAATTCTAATGAAAATCTTTAAAAAAATTTGAACCAGAATCATCAGAGGAATAAGGAAGAATTCCTTATAATTGATTCTACCTGTTCAATTTTTAAACTTGTGTCCAGTTTACAATAAATCTACGATAGCGTAGTGACCCGCCTAAAAATAAAATACTTTTTTTTTATAATAGTGTTAAAAAAAAAAATCATAGTTGATAATCTATATATTAATACGATAGCGTGTGTGTTCGTGTGTCACGCTTACATCAAAAGCTCTGCACATGCGTGCCACACCTAGATTTGGAAAAGCATTCAAGTCACCTAATATTCGTAATATTTTTCAAATATTTCCTTTTGACGCAATGGTTAGCGATGTAGGTTTTTGACGTTGGCCTGACTGATTTATATAGTTCGATCCCAACCAACCTCTCAGATTTTTTTTTTCTACATCGAAGGGGATGGAGGAAGGTAGGGAGGGGACGACCGAGAAGACACATATTAATACAATAGCGTGTGTGTTATTTTGCGTGTCACACTTACATCAAAAGCAAGTACCTTCCGAACCTTGTTATGCTACTCATGAATTGGAACCAAATTTAATTTAATCTAAAGCATTTACAAAGTAATGTATAGGTTAGGAACAAGATAATTAGTATTGAAAACATCATTTCGTGTAATTTACACGGGTCCCTGCTAGTTAATATTAATCTAATTCGTCCCTCTCACACAGAAAAGTTCAAAACAGCCAACACACGACAGATGGATGAAAGTTGGTCACAAACAAGCAACGTTGTTTCTAAGTGGTCTAAAAAAACAAATCGTTTTCAATTTATGTTTTGCCTTGTAACATTCTTTTATTAATAAATTAAGCTTCGAAACGTGTGTAAATCAGCTTTACATAAACTTGATTTAAATGCTATTTCAAAACTCACTCTCTCTCTCTCTATATATATATAGTCTCGGAAGTTTCTCAACCATTAAAACTATATAAAAAAAAAAACTTAAAAAAAACAACAAAAAAACAAAAAAAAACAAAAAAACAAACAAACTTATAGTCTCAAGTCTTCCAGTGGAAAATCACTCATGTAAGTCAATTTATTTTTTACAGTTATTATATTAGTTAGTTTCTAACACTATTTTAAGGGATCATCAGTTGTTTACCATGAAAAACTGTTTCGGGAATTTAAATATATATATATCGCCCCTCTTACTATATTTTTATTCAACAACTCTCTAATATTTTTGAATGTCTCTGTGAGCATTTAGAGAAAGAGTGACTCTTTTTTTCAATGTCATCATTTAATTTACATACGTGTCTGCACACACTACAAACACGTATGTACATTAGATAGCAAAATAATAAGTTTCTTTACTTCTATATAATAAAAAAATCTTTTGGAAAATCCTCGAATGCAGAAACCAACCCACATAAACTTTGAATGCTATGTCATATGGAAGTTACGATAGAAATAAAACAAAAACATAGAAAGAACCTAACCACATGAACCCAATGAAACAAACTGCAAGAAATTTCGTAAAATTTCCATGAACAGTGCTCTTTCACAAGGGCTTCCCGCCTGTGGAGCACATTACCACAAGACTGCTTCTCTATAGATTACAACATGACCGTCTTCAAACCCAATGTCAACAGATTCTTGTAATAAACCATCAAACTTTGTTTCACTAATCAATCTCAATCCTCTTCATCTTTCAACTGACAATTATTCCATCTCCTTTTGGCGAGGAGCAAAGTGTAATATCTGTTCTGATACTACACTTCATCCTTTCTGTCCTCAGTTGGTAAAGGAAAAATCCTTCGAGAGTGAGGCAATTTAAATTTTTGTCTTTATCTAGAGTGCCCCCCTTTTGCGGGGATTTACCCCACATTAAAAACCGACCTTGTGTCTAACTCTGCCCTCGTAGGAAGGCAAGTAAAATAGGGACAATCATTCCATCTCGTTAACCCTTATTCCGAGTGGCTTTCTGGCTTGATAAGTAGTGACCCATTAGTAAAAACTTAAAAAAAAATAATTAAAAAAATGAATTAAAAAAATAAAAATAAAAATAAAATAAAAAATGAATAAATAAAAATAAACTCAATAAATAATACTAAATAAAAAAAATGAATTAAAAAAATAAAAATAAAAAATAAACTAAAAAAAATAAATAAAAATAAAATCAATAAATAATACTAAATAAAAAAAATGAATTTAAAAATATAAAATAAACTAAATAAAAAAATAAATAAAAATAAACTCAATAAATAATACTAATAAAACAAAAAAAATCACTATACTTTGTAAAAAAGTGATTCGTATTTATATCCAGATTCTCAGATCAAATATATGGCAAGATTCCAATTCAACTGAGAAATGGTCCTTCTTTTAAAGAATCGCACACCGGCCACCATTCCATCTGGGACAATTTTTAGGATAGGCTGATTGCAATGACCATTCTCTACATTCTATACAGAGAAGATAACATCAGTATTGAAAAGACACAGGAGAGGTTTCAAAATAGAGTCGTTTGTCATCATCTGGAAATGTTTTAGGCTATTATTCATTGCGCTTTTGTGAAAGAGAAAGTCAATGGCAAGAATAAGAGACGATGAGTCATCGCTTGTTTGACTGAAGAAAAGGCGACTTTGTTTTTTTGGACACAGTTGTTTTAGATTTTAAATCGTTTACATTTGATGTGTGAAGGTTTTTCTGAGACAACCCACTCTAAGAATAGTCTGAAAAGAAACTTCTTCCATATGAAATGTCATACATATCTGTAAAGGTGTGTGTATATGTGTATGTGTGCGTGTGTAAGTTGATTACCACTTGTTAACTTTTGTTTTTCTTCATTTGTTTGTGTGTGATTATGGAGGCCTGTGTTGTTTTTTTGACACACACACACACCTAAATGAATAAATGCAAAAGTTTTTTTTATATCTATCTTAACTATATTCTATATTAACCTCAAAACGACTTATGCTTATTTAATTCCATGATACAGCAAAAGATTTTGAAATACCGTATATATAGTAATATGCAAACACCCACAATCAGCTTTGGGTATTTCTAATTTGCATATTTATTTCCTAAACAGCTTCGAATAAATTACTATTCTGTAATATACATTTTTAATTTGAATTGTCATATTTTCTTATATTATACGTGCTAATTTCGCCGATAGTAAAATGGCTGATGTCGCTGTGATAATGAGAAAAGATACTACACTTTGATCTCAGCTAAAAGTTCAAGGAACCATAAAAAATAATTTTTTCATGACAAGGCATTTTTAGATGAATGAAAAAAGAAAAAAAAAAAAAAACTGATTGAATCTATTATTGTATTATCTTTTAATGAGGGTGGGTAATGTATTATGGGTTCTGGTGTCATAAGATCCTCCTTCCAGGAATTACCTCCTCCGTTTTCATGGTAGTGGTAGTAATCCTCCCAGGTATTAAATCCTCCTGGGGAGGGGGGGAATAATATATCTGTTCTGTTGTCAAGAGATCATACTCACAGGTCTTACCTTCTCTTTTTATGGGAGGGTCTTCCCAGGTATTACCTCTATTATTTTAGGGGGGTTAGGGGGTTGAAGTTAGTGTTACTAATGACGCTGTCTTAAACAGAGCTGAGAAGGAAAAGATAACTAAACATGAAGGTCTTATTTACGACATGAAAAAAAAATGGAAACTTAGGAAAATCTTCATTCCAGTAATCATAGGAGCTACCGGGCTCCCGAAAAAGAATTTAAAAACCTACCTGGCGAATATACCCGGTGAACCAAGTGCAAGAGAGATCCAAACAATTGCGCTTAAAGAGACGGTTAGAATCCTAAAAAAATCTCTCTGAAATCTGAAATAGCGGTAGGATGCCCGATCCCCAGCAAAAAGATATATCTTTATTTCAATTGACACGATACATTAGTTTGATCTTCCATCAATACCTCCAGTTTCACAGAAACACTGGAAACTCATCCCCCAAGACTAAAGATACCGAATGTAACCAATTCATTATCGTCTAACACACTATGATACTCTTTGTCCGATGAGAAAAAAACAGTATATGGTTCGACTAAAATTAGGAATCCATATATGTTTACATCCATGTAACATAGAGTAATGTAATATTAAAAACGTAAATGGAGTCTAAAGAAATGTAACAATGAAGCATATAATAAAGTAAACATTTTAACGAAATATTTAAAACTACATCGCTAAATTCTAATCTGAGCGAAACATTCGTTTCTTATTTATTATGTGCTTTATTAACATATCAGCTGCAGAGGCCTCCCATGTATTAATGTCAATTGAGTAAGCCTTCATATCTTGCTTGCAGACATCCTTGAAGCGAAGATAAGGATGACCCCTTTTTCTTGAGCCTGAAGCAAGCTCGCCGTAGAGAAGGTCTTTAGGGATGCACCCATTATCCATCCTGCACACATGGCCCAGCCAGCGAAGACGTCGCTCATGCAGTAGGGAGTAGATGGATGGAATGACATTAATACATGGGAAGCCTCTGCAGCTGACAGACCTGCCTGGAGGAAACAGATACGCCAGGTAATAATCATCAGTGAGAAGACCCTCCACAATGAAAACGCTGCGAAGAGAGCTAGGAGAAGAGCGAACCTACAGGCAGACCAACAGGCCGAGGTGACACATTGTGCAACAGCTTCGTATGTCAAGGCTGTAGTAGACCATGCAAATCAAGAATTGGTCTCTACAGTCACACAAAAAGATGCACACAAACAACATCCTAATACGGCGCTGATCCATAGTCGTTGCGACTGACGGATGCCAATACATATTAACATATATTTTTTGAGCATCCGTTTATGGTAATAGTACAAGTTACTGTACGTTACTTTAAGGTAAACATTGCTGTACGGATGATTTTGTCGTTGACTGTGAATAAAAAGGAACAAATTGACCAATCGGTTTATCAACCAAATTTTCAACTCTCAACTGTGAAAGGTTCATCAGAATAAATGGTAGGGGAGAGAAAGGGTAGAGAAAAGGTAGGGGATAGGGGAGAAAAAGGTTTCATGGGATGTTTCCCCACTTACTCATAATAATCTGCTGCCTTTTGGAGGGATTCTCTGACTTCAGGTGGAAACTCGCCAGGGTCCTGTTGTCCACTGCGGCCGGAATGTTTCCCCTTCGTATGATAGACATTGCCTAAATTATACAGCGCTCGTGCCTTGCCGACCTGGAAATAAAGACAGACATTAAAAAGACGCCTTTAAATAATTACAAAATTAAGCAATCATATATATGTGTGTGTGTGTGTGTGAAAACACAGAAAGGAAAAAGAATTAAACACAGGAAGAAATGAAAATCAAACAAGAGATTGACCAGTTTCGTTCAGATCAATGAACATTTTAAGAAAAAGTGAAGATTTAAAATTTATTGAAGACGTTCGTTGATCTGAACGAAACTGATTAATCTCTCCTTTGATTTTTCTTTCTTTCTGTGTTTAATTGTTTTTCCTTTCTGTCTTTTGACACATTCTGCCTCCATGACATTTCATGATATATCATGTATTTTATCCTATATATATGTTAGATTCTACAGAAAATTAATTCAAACATAGACACAATTACCATTATATATATTCAGAATTGAATTATATGATAACTCAACATCATTATCAAAATATATCTGGAAAATAAAAAGGAAGAAAAGACCACAAGAATAGAATGAAATAAAATATGGAATAAAATATCGTTCTCATACAGAGACACCTCAAAAAGATGTACCCTTTATCGCAATGAAAACACTGTCGATAATATTATTCAAGGAGAGACAAACTATAGAATTAGTGTTAAAATGTCAACATGAAAATAAACATGGTGAAAGTTTTGACAATCATTGATCAGACATAGGGATTTGATAAATAGATATTAAATTAACCAAATCTAGGTACACACCAACCAACCGCCCTAGACAGGTTGACCTCTTTTTTTAACTACCTTCCCTGCCTCCTATACAATTTCCCCTCTCTCTCTATATATATATATATATTGCTCTCTTCCCCCTCTCTGTATTGCCTTCCGTTATAAATCGTGCAACCTCCCCTCTCTAAAATTATATTAAATATGTTTCCAATCTCCTCCTCCTCAATTTACGTCTTAAATAACTCATTTCCCCCTCTCTAAATATGTATTGGATATGTTGTCACTCTCTCTATATATATATTGAATTGGTCAGCGTGAATTTCTCTTTTCTCATTTTCAAAATGTAATCACCTCACTTGGATGCTTGACAATGCTGGAAGGTTGAAATAAATTATTGCACCGGTGATTATGTGATTCTGTGTTACTTTATTTTATTTTATTCTTGCTCTGTTTATTACATTGAGCTCTCATACCCGGATTTCCTTCTGGAATTTATTTCACACACACACACACATATATATATATATATATTTGTGAGTTTTTATAAAAAATATATATTTAAGTATATACACCTTATAATATCTTCATATACTATATCTTATAATATAATTGAGGAATTGTTTCAGATTTTGGATGCCGTTTTTTATAGGGGGGGGGGGTCCTGGATTTTTGTCACCATTCTTCATATGAGTTCTTTTTATGTATTTCGGCATGCAGTTATTTTCTGTCAAGACTTCCTAAACTCTTCCAATCTCCCTTCCTTCTGTCTTTGTAATAATGTTTTCCTATTACCATTAAATGAATTATTGCGCTGATGATCAGCAAAGGTTATCTAAATACTATATATTTTACTTGACTTTGCTGTGAAACACACGTAAGATATAAAAAAGATATTAAATTAAAAAAAAAAAAAAATTGTTTGTGAGACGAAGAAGAAATACAGGTATTCACCGAAATATGAAAATAAAGAAATTGTAAGAATAAATGAAAATTATGGTTGTGGATTGATTTTTCGTATGGTCATTGTAATGCAATTATAAAATGTGTGTGTGTGTGTGTGTGTATATATATATATATATATATATAATTTTATTATTATTTCATGTATACATATATAATATTATAAGGTGATATAATATATTGTGTACAGATATTCAGTATTTACTTCAACAGTGCTCAATACGTGAGTAGAGCTTAGTAAAGTATGAAAATATATTTATGGTAATTAAGCTAAACAGAGGCGTCCGCACTTCATCCCTACAGAGAATCGTTAGGCAAGCTCCACAGAGGCGTCTACATTTAATCCTCGCAGGGAATCGTCAGGCTTAGCCTGACGATTCCCTGTAGAAATGAAACATGGATGACTGTGTAGCTTAACTGCCATAAATATATTTTCATACTTTATATATATATATATATATATATAAAGTTAGTTGAGATCAACAAAATACAGTCGTTTCCAAGACTTTTTGGAAGTATTTTATTTTTCATTATATTTTCGATTATTCCAAAACATCCTTCGTCAGTGCCTTTTATAACATCACATACAGAAGTGTGTCTCTCTCTCTCTCTCTCTCTCATATATATATTATTGGGAGCTCAAAGAAAATGGACACTCACCAATAATTTAATGGAAAATAGTAAGACAGGCCAGTACATGTAGAAACGTAGATTATGCCTGAATGAAAAATATGAAATCCTAAATTTTAAAGATCCCCGAAACCTATTAAATTCTAGAAGTGAAATAGCAAACAGCTGTTTATGCAGAAATAATTTTACTTTAGGATGATATATAAATATATAAAAAAAACACACACAAAAAAAAAAACCTGAACAAGTTAAAAATTAAAACCTAAAATAGAAATACAAGAAACCACGTGTTAAAATAAATTCGCCCGCTATATTGCCACAACAAAGGAAATAGGATATTGGAAAATCCATTGTTAACAAAAAATAGGATAGGTATAGGAGCGTTACCAACAAAGCCTTTGTTTGCGGGAAGCCCAACGATTGGCTGAGGGAACAACAAAGAATCTGATTGGTTAACTAGCAAGCCATGTATATAAAAACACCTGACAAAAATAAATCCGTGCATTTAGCCTGAAGATTCCCCCCGGGGATGAAACGCGGGAGCCTCTGTGTAGCTTAATTGCCATATATATTTTCATTGCTTACTATATATATATATATATATATATATATATATATATATATATATATATATATATATATATATCTGTCTGTCTGTCTGTGAAAATATGTTTTTGCATATACTTTCTATTCTTTATATATACCATCCTTTTCAAAGTGAAAGCTCGATGATTTTTAACATATAGCAACAGAGCATATATAAATAAACAACATTTTGCTACATTCCAGTGACCAAGATTTTATTCATCTTACCAATCATTTTTCCAAAACAAAAAACCTTTGTACAATTACGGATTTAATTTGTTCAACAGAAGAACAACCGATATTTGTATGTCAGTCCCGGATCCTTCATTCCATGGACTCATCAGAAAACCAGAAACTTCTCAATCAGAAAAAATACATAGCGATGCAAGAATCATAAAAGACAAACAACTCGTATCGAATTCATCTCCATCGAGAGAGATTCAGAAATCGCTACCTAGAAAGAGCAACCATCTTGTACAATGAAGAAAAGCTATGAAAAAATAGATCCAATATTGCCCAATAAAAACTATGTAATAAGAGTTAATAGTTAACTTTCTTGAAGGTTAATTACATTTTTTTAATAAAAATATCTTAATTTATGAATAATAATTATATAATTTGATATATATATATATATATATATATATATAATTGTAAGTGTATCAGTTGCTATATTTATTGGGGAGAGTGTTCTATATCTTTGATAGAGCTTCTGTACATCCAAGTTTGTAGACATGTGGTCAACAGCCCACCGTGACTAGTAGTTACCAGCTTGTGTTCTTCAGACAATATCATGGTCTGAAGAACATGAGGCGAGAAACTACTAGTCACTATAGGCTGTTAACTACATGTCTACAAATTTACATCTACATAAGCTCTATAACAGAAACTGAGCACTCTCAATAAATATAGCAATCTATACACTTATTTAATATAAGCGGATCATTATATATATATATACATATATATATATATATATTGTGTGTATTTAGGCAGCATATTTTCATTTAGGCAAACATTATTAAATAACACGGAGTGGTTTTGTTTGATGCGACCGACACATTAGATGGACAATTCGGAAAATTGAAAAAATAAAAAAAAGTCGCATCAAACAAAACCACTCCGTGTTATTTAATAATGTTTGCCTAAATATATATATATATATATATATATATATATATATACACACACACACTCACTAGCAGGGCTACCCAAGCATAAAAAAAAAATAGAAAAGGTTAAAAAGTGTAAAATATTTCGATTAAAACTTCTATCTCTCTACCCGTCTAGTAGTAACATAACACTTTAAACATAGTGGTGATATCGATCCCGTGCAATACAGCGTTTAAACACATCTGCTCTATTTAGGATATTGAGCACTTTGGATTAACTTATACCACTTAGCAAATGTAATACTGTATTATTATTTCATTGCTCCCGGGCATCATCGAGTTTTTTGTCGCTGTATCTTTCTTTCTTTCTTTCTTTCCCCTCCCCCATTTTCTCCTTCCCTCCCTCTCCCCACACCTTCTTCCTCCTCGGCCCAGCCCATTCCTTAATCTTGTATAATGTATTGAAAATAAGTGTAATACTATATTATAAAATACACCTGCTCTATGTAAGATATTAAGCACTTTTAGATTAGCACATACCACTTACCAAATCTAATATTGTATTATTATTTCATTGCTTCCGGGCATCATCGAGTTTTCTGTCAGACCTCACAATATTCTTGTACCATCTTTGGACAGAACAGATATTACACTTTTATTCTATCCTGAAGTGTATTTTAGTTTGAGTTTTATGTTCGACACAACAGTGACATCATATGAATTTTTTTTTAATTACTTATTTTGCATTGTATCTTCGGTAATCGGGCAATCCCATCTTTTAAAAAAGGATGGAGAGTGATAACGTATGTACGAACATGAAATTGCATTAGCATATAATTATTGGTCCCCCGATTTTATAAATCGGGGGACTTTTGTTTTGAGGCATGTCCGTCATCCGGATTTTTCTCCGCAACCATCCATTGAATTTCTCTGAAATTTTGCATGAAGTTGTAACTTTGGTCAGGTTAGAAAGTGACATTCTCCGATTTTTGAAAAAAAATCTGGTTAGCCCCCCAGGGGGTCAAAAGGCCCCGAAATGGCAAAAAAATGACATTTTTTGCTCCATAACTTTTCATCCATCCATTCAATTTCTCTGAAACTTGGCCAAAATGTGGAGGCAATTGTTCCGGATATAAAATGAGCATGCTTGACCTCAGAAAAATTCTGGTTCGCGCCCCCAGGGGGTCAAAAATGCCCCAAATTGCCAAAATTTATTGCATTTTACACTTGCCACATCGAGTCACATACAGAGGGGGACCACGCACGCACGCGCGGCTTATTATTATCATCATAACTTTTTGCCAAAGTTAGACAAGGACTTCAGCTCGTAAACAAATAAATAAAAACTCCAGACATTTTTAGACTAGGTATCTTTCCTTTTTTTAGAGCCCACGAGAAGGGTGTGTTTGTGGTGGTAGGGGGAGCTGTCGTCGGATTGGGAATTTAGAATCCCACATACTGATAACCAAATTTCTGAAAGATAAATTTGTTCTAAGTAACTCCGGCTGTTTAATATCAATCACCACAGTGAAAATATATGATGAGGAGAAACTTTTATCAGTTACAAACTAGATGGGCCCCATGGGAAGCTCCCTTTCTGGGGGTGCTTAAGGTGGAGGAACAGCAGGAGATGAAGATCTTACACCTGAATTATCTTCATGCACACCAAAAATGATAAGAAACTTTTTAAAGTGAGAGTTCTTAGGGTACATCTTTAATCAGAGGTTTTGTATTAGGTATCTTTAATTTAGGCTCCAATATTGTGTGTGTGTGTATATATATATATAGGACTTTCAATTACTTTGCTTGAACTTTGAATTGTAATAAAATTTGATTCGCACCTTCTTTCATTTTATCTAATGCTATATACAGGGTGAGCCAAAAGTAGGTGGACAGTAAAAAACATTTTTTTGTCGTAGCGTAAGAGGCAGACTTCAAAGCCGTGTAAATCATGAAGGAAAATGTTTTTTACTGTCCACCTACTTTTGGCTCACCCTGTATATATATTATATATATATGGGATGTTTACTATATGGAATAGTGGATAAGCATAGCAACAAACTAGTAAAAATAAGGACACAAAGGTATCACTAAAGCAGAAACAAGATATTTCGGTCAATTCAGACGACCATAATCATTTGGTATAGATAGGCCTAATTGAACAGAAAATGGAGCTTTTAATACAGAAAACTGAGAACGGTAGTTGTGGGTATGGTAAGGTGGAGAGAAGATGTAAGGTGAGGAAAGAGTAGGAGGCAAGTAGTAGTAGTAGTAGTGAGTAAAGTGTGTGACGGAAGAGTGGTAGGTTGAGTATGCAAAAAGAGTAGGAGGCGATGGAAGTGCTTGGGGGTAAAGGCATGTGGGTCACAGTTAAATTCATCCATTATCATTTTTTTTTTTTAAATTAAGCTTATCTTCACTAAATGATATTTACTAGTCGGTTGCCATGCTTATCCACTATTTGTTGAAATTTTCGTTTCATATTTTAAACTCCCTCACATATAATTTACTATAAATTTTTATTTATACAAACATTTTGACTACACATTTGCAGACATGTTTCAGCTCCAGCTGAAAATTGGCTGAGCTTCTTGAGGGCAAGTTCTTAGTGTGAAGGCGGAGATGAGAATAAAAAGGTTTTTCAGAAAGGTTACAAGCAGCATGGTCATATGACATAGGTTTTATGAAAAAAAATTTTTTTACCCATAAATTTAAAAAAAATTTTTTTTTTTATTATTGCTTATGTTTGAATTCATGTTTTCAAACACATAAATCCATGACGTCACCTCAAAGTTATAATTATTTTGTTATGGTACTGTTTTAAGCTCTATTCATAAGAAAGTCAAAATAGATTAGTTGGTAGAACTTCAGACTGAAGATCTGAAGGTTTTGTTTTCGATTTCCGATCATGGCATCAGCTTTATTTGTTGGTAGTTTATTATTTACTATTAATGCAATATTCTCCATTCCTAAAAGTAGTTAAGATCTCTGATATTTCGAAATGAGACAAATTCTGCAATGTATTTATTATGTTAAAAAAATTGTGATGGACGGACAAAATCTCTATTTATATAAGATGATTGTATCTTTTATATATCTTAAAAAAACTTTTATGTCCTTGCTATTTCGACTATCAT
>OY744534.1:48781261-48793761 GCA_963556195.1 Sepiola atlantica | reverse complement strand
CTCTCTCTCTCTCTCTAAAACTTAATGTATGTATGTAAACGAAGTTTATGTGTTTGAAGTTTGTGTTCTCTATAAAAATAAAGATTACAGAATCTACATATAATCTAAAAGTTTATTCTGATGTAAAATTTACTGAGGAAAACAATGGAAATGTTCCTGAATCTCTAAGTGCACCCCTAAGGAAGCTATGAGGACATAACTTCATTAAAACATCAAATATAACCTATTTTGATGAAATGTATATCATATGTATAAAATTATCCCTGGGAAGACAATAGAAGTGGTCCTGAATCTCTACGTTACGTTTTATGTGTCGAGTATTTACATGCCCCCACCTCTTAGTGACCCATAGAGAGAAAAAAAAACCCTTAAAACTTCAAATACGTATATCCGATTTTAATGAAGTTTAAATAAGACACTAATTCGGGGAGTTTTCCAACATTTCGGCTTCTTTCAACTATATTAGGGGGCGAAACGGGAGTAAGGGGCAGTAAAAACAAAGAAAGTAATACAGTGTCGTGAGCATAGTGAAAAAGTATATAGTAGTGATCCTCATTCAATCCCGAGCAACGTCGGGTCCTGTTAGTTATAATTACCATGGAAATTTAATTCTAAGTGTGCCACAAGATAAAATTGATGTAAGCGATTTATTGGAGACAAACTGCTATTTTAACCATAACTGGTGGGGAAATGGGGGTCCATGCCTTTTAGTTTATTTTATGACATATCAACCTTTTTGTGGGTTATTTCATGCCTGATAACAGAGTACATAATACATTCATACTACTACATTTTTTTGTTAATCATTGCTCTTCGCTTTTATAAGTAAGTGTCCCTATTTACTTACCTCTCCATGAGGGCAAAGTTAGGCACAAGGTCGTATTTTAGGTGGGGATATCCAGCACCACAAAAAAGGGTGCTCTGGATTGGACAAAAATCAATATTTCCCCAGTCAAGAAGGATTTCTCTTCCTCTGACTACAGAACAGATACTACACTTTGAATTATTTATTTTCTATAAGGTAAAAATATACCATGTAACAAATTAGGCACAAGGCCATCAAAAGTGTGGGGACCCGAGGGTCGTTGGTCATCCTTGGTATAATGTAACACATTTGACAATCTTACTCTTGGCTAGAATAATCTCAGTCACCACAATACCACATTTACTCTAGTGGCCATCCTACTTAAAAATATACCCCAAAGTGTTTTTTTTAGAAAATTTAAATTTTATTCTTCATAAATATAACTTTTTACCAATTAATTGGCCGTAGGGTGTGGGACAAAAAAACCCAACAACACTTTGATCTTAGCCCAAAGGCCAAGGATATGTAAAAAACAAAAAACTTTTTATATTGATGATAATATAGATGTAATAAATAAATAAATTTCGCATTTATTCTTTTGGATAATCATGTGAAAATTGTATTTTATAAGCGATAAAAAAAAAAGGTAGATTTTAACCTTTCATTTAATTTTGCAGACAACGTACAACTAAACGTATTGGGCAATGTAAGTGTTTGAGTTGATTTTGTATATCAAGTTTCCATCGGGCACCGCAAAGTAGGAGGAAAATGAAAAGGTCAACATTATTTTTGACACCAGTTATTCAATGTAAACATTTCCATAGTTGCACTTACGGAAATTGAATTCCAAATTTCAATCACGATTATATATTTATTTATCATTTTCATAAACCTAACTTTTTTTAAATAAATAGTTAATTTAGTAGAATTTTTAATCAAATTAGAATTACATTGGTCCAAATGTATTAACACATTATACAGTTTGCAGTAGTTTAATTATTTGGGCTACTATTCTCATCTTGGTGGAATACACACACACATTTATATATATATATATATATATATATATTTAAATTTTGAATTAAATTAAAGATAATTGAATTATCGTTTAATAATAATCTATCATGATAATATAAAGCTCAATATATTGAATAGAGCAATCAATTCTAGAGATGAAAGATGAGAATAAAAAATTGTAAAGATACAATATTTATTAGAACATCAAAAGTTCAGAGCAAGGAGCTTCATATCCTTAATCCATGGTTTTGCTCTGAACTTTTGATGTTCTAATAAATATTTTATCTTTACAATTTTTTTATTCTCATCTTTCATCTCTAGAATTTTTATATATATATATATATATATATATATATATATATATAGTGGCAGCTATTAATCTAGCTCTAAGTATTCATTTTAAATGTATAACTTACGTTACATATCTTTAATATAAATCTTATGTAATTTAAAAACTAATAGTTTTCATTTAAATTACCTCCTTTCAAAATTAATGAACAAAAAGATTTTGGTAACTTGTCCTTTTTCTTTTATTAAATCACTTTAATTAATCATTGTTAATATCAACAAAACTATTGCATATACATAAGAAATAGGACAATAAAATTAAAAATGAATAACACCAAACATGAATTTATTATAAACTGTTTAAAAAATAGTTCTGCGAATTAAGCATACAAATAACTGTTTTGGGTCTTTGCTCTCTAATATATATATATATATATATATATATATATATACAGTATTTTAAATGACTATGTTGCATTATAATATAGGTGTTATAAATGAACAAAACTTTCGTATTTATTCATTTAAATAAGTAGTAATACTCGACGTCTAAAAGAAGAGTAGGTTTAATGTTTCCAAAAATTCAAACTAGAATTGTCCGCTTGGTCCCGTGGCACAACGGATAAATGTTTTCTAAGTGACAGTCTTCTGGAGGTTAAAGGTTCAATCCTCACTACAGGCGATAATAACCAAGAATAAAACAAACAAAAAAATATACTCAACACTTCTACTTGGTTATGGCTGACCGAGCAAGAAGAATCTATCTCCATGGATGAAATAAAGAGTTCTATTCAAAGTTCCCGAGTTTGAAGTAATTTACTTGCCTCCCCAGAAGGTCAAAGTTAGACACAAGGTCGGGTTTTAATGTGAGGAAAATCCATCTCCTTCAGAATGGGCACTGTATTGGAAACAAAAATAAATATTACCTCAGTCTAAAACGATTTCTCCTTCACTGGCCGAGGACAGAGTAGACTAAGTGTAGCATAAGAACAGATACTACACTTTGTTCCTAGCTGGACCCTGAATTTGAAAAGATGCACCTGAAGAAGATCGAAAGTTACATCGGTCGAAACGTTGTGAAAATAACAACCAAGATGAGAACAGTAGTCCGAAGATACAAATAATCAATCCTCATCTCAAAATGTTCCAAAACAAAATACACAGTTGACGTTGCTGAAGTGTTTGTTTACTTCTAACTACATGTTAGTAATAAAATGTTGACTTTTTCAATTCTCTTCTAAAATGAGGGGCTTGCTCTATCCAAAATATTTACTCGTCTTAAAGAGTATGTCTAATAGAGGAGGTGGTGGTGATAGTCTCTTTTTCTAACAGTAATCTGAACTATATCAAGCTGTTTAAGGATTATTTAATGGATAGAATCTAACACTAATTGTTTGTACTTGATTTATTGGATACACACTGCTTCTTTTAACCATGGAAATTATGTGTGTAAGGGTTCATACCTTTGGTTTATGTTTTTACGGCATATCAACCCTTTGTGTAGGCTATTTCATACCGAATAGCTAGCTAAACATTTTGGGGTCAACCCTTCCATTTTATTAGTTTCCGTTATCTATATTAATACAATTGTGTGACCACTTCACGTGTGTCTGTCTGTATGTGTGTGTGTGTGTTTCTCGCAGAGGAAAGAAATAAAAATAATAAAAGGAACAAAAGAAAAAGAGGAAAGTACAAAGAAAAGAAAGAATAAAACGAAAAAAAAATAGAAAAAAGGAAAAATTAAAATAGAAAGATGAAAATAAATTAGAAAAAAAAGGAAAAGATAAAGAAAAGAAATAAAGCCAAAAGAAAAAAAATACAAACATACACACACACATATATATATATATATATATATATATATATATATATATATATATATATATTAAAATACCAATCACGGAAAAGTCTGAAGAACGGTCAATAAGAACAGAATTAGTTCAGAGAAGTGAAAAACAAAACTCACATACTTCTACGGACATGGCACCAGTTCTGTGTCTGTCATGACAATATCCCAAATCCAGATTTGAGAGAGAGAGAGAGAAAGAGAGCGAGAGAGAGAGAGAGCGAGCGAGAGAGAGAGAGAGAGCGAGATTCCCACTCATCTATACGCACGGTTCCTAATGGGATAGACCCACCCACGTGGACTATATATATATATATATATATATATATATATATATATATATATATATATATATATATATAAGAGAGAATGTGTGTGAATGTATGTGCGTACTTAAGTATTACCGCTGCTGTCATCCTACTAAAAGCAGAATTACCGAGTAACTAAATGGGATATAAAGTGTGCCATTTACTGCCATTAATGGTACATGTGAGTGAGTGAGTGAGTGTGTGTGTGCGTGCGTGCGTGTGTGCACGCGGATTCCGTCTTTTCCCAGTGGTGAGACAGAATCGTCCGTACATGTTGTTAAGGTAAAAAACTAAATAAATAAATAAAATACAGGGAAGAAGATTATACAGTGGGGAGGGTGGATTGGGCTACAAAGATGATCAGATAGGAACAGATTTGATATATGAATGAATTTGAAAGATATGGGTGATAAGAGAAGACACATTATATATATATATATATATATATATATATATATATATATATATATATATATATATATATATATAAAGTAAATTAAGATAGACAAAATTAGAACATTTATATCAGTTCCAAGAATTAAAACAACGATTATTTGGTGTACGATCGTTTCCAAGACAATTTTTAAAAAATTAATTTTGTATTACACTTTTGATGACTCCAAACAGTCTCTTCATCAGCACCCTTTTCCAATATCACATACAGAAGTTATTTAAGAAAAAGCCTCAAATTTCAGTATTATTTCAATAAAACCATATATCCAGTAAGTATAGGAGACATAACCTTCTATTAAGCAACCATCTATTACTCCATCAGTAAGTTCAAAGATTATATAGTAATGAAAATACATAACAGAAAATTAAATTTTAAAGTATTTAAAATACAGAATGAACCAGGACGAATATATATATATATATATATATATATATATATATATTCTGCGTTTCTTCTTTTTTTTTTAGAGTGCTCAATATCTTAGAACCAACATATATTAATGTATATATCTTAACATCTGTAATTATTGTGAGATTTTAAAAGTTGGACCGAAATAGCATTTAAGCTGACATATGAAACTTTGATTTTGACTAGCCAACTTTTTGTTGTTATTATTGCACCATGTTATTGGAACTATAATAACGTATTTCGCCACAGTTTATTAAAAGAAAATATGTAGTTCCGCATGGACAACTGGTAATATGAAAACATTTTTCAATTATGCAGAGGAGGAAAAAAAAAAATCAATATCAGCAAGGGGAATAACTAACATTTTAATTGAACCATATAAAAAAGAATTTCCCTTACAAGTGAAATTTTATTTCTTTTTTGTATGAATTTTAAAAGTATGCACATAAAAATTAAAATAACTTCACTGCATTTCGGACAATGTTGAGTAGATACAGTTAGTATTAGAAATACTTTACCATATCATATATATGTACACATTAATTTTGTTTGTTATTATTTTGGGTGATAGAGACAAGTGACCGAGTCATCTCCCTTACATTGTGTCATATACATGGGGAAGTCTATATATTATTTTATTTATAAAATAATCATTTTATAAATAAGATAATATATAATATTCACTAGAAAATAAATCAAACAACCTATTAGTTTCATATCTACTTTCTATGCTATGTCATAATTCTGTCCAGTAGTTTTTCTTCCTATAGATGTAGGCACAGACTCACAAACGTTTATCTTTATTATATAGATATATGTAACCATAATTAAATGCTGCCATACATATCTTGAACTGATAACGTAAGGGATAAGAAGTCTGCCTGTCGTCAAAACCGTCGGGTTTCGATCTCAGCTTGAAGTACTTGCTTATCAAGCCACACTGAAAAGCTGTGATACAGCGAAAATGTCTGCGAGTTAGTCTATATAACAGTACTAAGTACTAAATTTGGCTTATCTTAATACAATTCAGTACGCATTGTTATAAAGCTCTATCTGAACGGATATCGAGCACTTTATGTGTGCAAGGTATTCTGTCGCATTCGGTTCTGCTCTGATTTTGAGAAGTTGATTTTTATGTTTTTGTTAATAATAATATATATATATATATATATATATATATATGCTTTCTTATGGGTGGAGCACTCTGGTGGAGGAAATGATGATTTCCACTTAGCGTTAAGGCAATACTCTTTCATAAAAAGAATTAAGTACCTTTCTTTATCAGTATCATAAAAAGTATATAAATAAATGAATAGCTGCATTGAAATAGGATTTAATTTCTCCCACTAGCAATTTCATTAGCTCAGATTGTAGAGCACCGGATGTCAACCACTGGGATCCTGATTTCGAATTTCGCTGAGTCTAGCCACACTGATGAGTCGTAGAGACAACAAAACACGTATTTGTAGATCACTATATTTTATATATATGTGGATGACATATATATATATATATATATATATACACACATACATATGTACATGTAATTACAGAAGATTAAGACATCGGTACCGTCGGTTTCAAATCCAAACAAAGAGGATCTATAGTTGGCCTGCTATGCCAGACTCTCTTTAGCTTCTGTTTATGTCTGTCTCCTCGGAAAATTGCGGTTCACACGCTCTTACATTATATATATATATATATATATATATATATATATATATATGTGATTTTATGAAGGCTTACCAAAGCATTCCTTTCAGGACACCAATGATCACCATTAAAGATATTCAAATTCAAATTAATAAATAGTATTTGTAAGAAAAAATATCTTTAATGGTGATCATTGGTGTCCTGAAAGGAATGCTTTGGTAAGCCTTCATAAAATCACATATAAATGCTCTGTACTCTGTAATCGAGTATCATCGAGCTTGTTTTTTATTGGAACAACCCCGGTCTTCACTGAATGATCTATTTTATAAGTGAAAAATCTAAATCTATATATATATATATATATATATATATATGTGAGGTTAGTGAGAGAGAATGCCAGCAGAGTGCTCGATTAAGAAAATTAAAAAATAAGAGCGTAATACATATATTTATATATATATATATATATATATATTACAATAAATAAATATTCATTTTTCTCGGACACATGCATACAGATACACATGGAGTGTGTTAATATCTCCACTTGACCATCTGTAAAAAGTTGAATATCCAGTGTAACAGCAAGTTCTGGGAACATATACAAGAAAGAACTGTTGGAAATAAGTTATACACCATCCACTATGACTATTCAATCACTACAGCTATATACCTAGAAAACAAGGGTTATTAAACCTGACATAGTGATACGAGACAAGAGGAAGAAAGTAGCAACCCTAGTTGAAGTCAGTGTCTCTAATGATGCTGGCTTAAACCGAGCTGAGCGGGAGATAACGAGATACTAAGGTATTATGTACAGCATGAAAAGAAACTGGAATCTTTGGAAGATCTTCATCTTTCCAGTAATTATAGGAGCAACCGGGATCATGAAAAAGAATTTAAAAAACTACCTGGTGAATATACCCGGTGAACCAAGCAGAAGAAAGATACAAACAATTGTGCTTAAAGAGAAGGTTAGAATCTTTAAAAGATCTCTCGGTTGGAGTCTCTGAAATAGCAGGTGAATGTCTGACATCTGGTAGGATGCCTCATCCCCAACAAAAACAAAAAGATAAGAAAATTGAAAAAAAAGGCGAAACCTTCAATATAATCATACACAAACATTCATAGATTCACACACACACACACACACACGTCTGATACCGATCATCTCCGTCCACACTCAGAGTTTGATCCCAGAGGAAATAAACATCTTTAACCCACAAACCTCTCATATATATTTGTTCCCAAAGAGGAGCTGTCTCGCCCATGTACTGCACAACAAAGTGATGGTGGATAACACCAGTGGCCGAGAACACAACGATAGTCTATCGGTTTGATGTCTTGGACTAATCGCGCCTCGTTTGTAGAATAAGAAGAAAAGGTTTTGGAGTTACGACAAAGATGCCCTGGAGACAAAACCTCTTGTGAACACTGTTGAGTTGAATGATGCAAGACGCAGAGAGAGAATTCCAAAGGCAAGCAGTATAGGGAAAGAAGCATCTAGTGACCTCTACAGTGAAGGGGTGGGATTTTGCTGCTAGTCGGGTGGATTGGGGATATTTACGGTGGGGGGTACAAGTGCAGTAAGTTGGAACACATTTCATGGAAGTACTTGCAAAACCAGCACAGGGATGTAACACTACAATGATGCGACAGGTGCTGAAGCTTGACAAACAGTACGGCACCTATTAGGTTAGAAACTCCTTTTTGCATCCTGCCCAAGAGGGAGAAGCTAATGGCTGGTGCACCAGCCCAGATATGGCAACAGTACTTTATCTATGGGCGAATGGTGACTTTATAGAGATATAAGATACTGGCAGATGTAAGAATTTTTCTAGCCAAGTAGAGGGAGCCTACCTTATTTGCAGAAGACTTGGTAACATCTTGTATGTACTTATTTCAATAAAACAGCAGAAAAAAAAACCACTCTGAAGTGAATTAAATTATTATTTACATACATTTATTTCAAAAGAAATAATTTGTGATAAAAGAACCGATAAGTCTGCAATGAGCTCTCTACTAATATTTGTTATGCTAATGATAACACGCTCGTTGCTGCTGTCTTCAATAAGTTGAAGCTTTCTATATCTGAGCACGAAGCGTCTTGTGAGAAATGGGGGATGAAAGTGAACCCAGGCAAATGCAAAATTCTTTCCTCTTCTGGAGATACCATTTCAATAGACAGCAAAGCGGTTGACAAAAAAAAAAAAAAACAAGATTTTGTGTTTCTTGGCTCAGTGGTTCCAGGATCTTCATCTGACACTAGCAGAAAAATAGGAATAGCGACTTCTGCATGTTGACGTCTCAAAGAAAAGATATGGAGCAGGAATAACATAACACCTCTTCAGTTTAGACTTTATAATGTACTAGACCACCCGTGACCCGTTGGGTCAGTTTGTTATATTAGCTATGGAATTCATGTATGAGCGTGACACTTGTGGCATAAAGAAAATAGGGTTTTTTTACATAACAGAAGCATTTCTATGAAAGTATATTAAAATGAAAAAAGAATATAGATAGATTTCTATGAGTCGTTCTGTTTATTATAATTGTTTTTTTTTTTAATTACAGTTACTGAATTATAAGTGGTTGGTTAGGGCGATTTGAGAAAGGAAGGGGGTACAGCAGGCTGTCTCGCGTACGTAACGAAAACAGAGGGAGTAGGAGTGGTTAAATCTATGAGAGGGAAAGTGGGAGGTGGTTTCGTTCACCGACCGCTAGTATGGCTGATATTAATAATGAGTGTTGTTTTTTTGTTTGTTTGTTTTTTAAAAGGGAGGAGTTTTTTTGAAACTGCGACAGACTTTACGAAGTCCTCCCGTTGAATGTTTTTAGCCGTGAAGAAAACAAATAAACTATTTGATGAAATTAAATGAAATTGTTTAAAAATTTCCAGAATGAAAAATTTCATGCGTTCGTTAATCATAATAGAGAATAACGGAATTGGAATAACAGATTGAAGACGATGCTATTTACGCATGCGCAACCGGATGTTGAAAACCGGAAAGCTGAAAGCTGATTGCAAACATACAAGAACAATAGAGTTTTAGTATTATATAGATTACAAGTAGGTTGAGAGATGATAACCAGTTTGTGTTGGGGATGGCACAGTGGCTTAGTTGGTATCGACGCGGACTGAGAACCTGGGTGTGCCAGGTTCGAATCCAAGTCATTCCACTGAAAACGCTTCCATCAAACCCACATGACACTTGTGTCTAATCTCCTGGAGGGGGGATAAATAGAAATCACATTAACACTTGTCCACAGGTGGCCTTGATAAAGTGGTGGTTTCTGTTTTTATTTAAAAAAAAAAAAAAAGTTTGTGTGCAAGAAGTGTAAAACAATGGAGATTGATTAGAACTCAGATATGGATAAAGTATATCTGGATGGCAAAGCTATTAAGATTGTCAAGAAGTTTTGTTACCTTTGTGATACCATTGGTGCACAGGGTGGAGCAGATGCTAGTGAGATTTCAAGAGTTAGAAGTGGATGGAGTAAGTTCAGGGAACTTCTGTCATCACTAATCAGCAGAGCGTTACCACTGTCAACCAAGGGAAGAGTCTATTAGGCATGTGCACGTAGTGTGATGATGTATGGAAATGATTCAGCCTATACACAACTCTAGAAATTATAATTTCTATTTAACTCAGATTGTATCCTGACAGGTACCACCACTTCTCCGGGTCAGAGTGGACTTGGAAGTAGTAGTAACCACACTCCCCAACGCTCCCAAATTGGAGTCTCACTTCCGGATGCAGTTTTGTGTAATTTCTAAGACGGTTTTGGGGAGAGAGCTTGAGTAGTTTTTAAGGTTGGGAAACAGAGTATGCAGAAAAGGTAGAAAGGGCAGGGAAGGGTGGATTTTGGAGTGGTGGGGTGAGTCCATAGGTCTGGTGTGTTATGTGGTAAGATTGATGGAACCTGACCTTCTGGTGAGTTAACACATTAGGGACAGTAGGTAACTGATTTGTTAGTAATCATATGACACCGGAAAGATTTGAAATTAAAGCGAGTTGCTGCCAACATTTTAGATAAGATAGACATAATCTAAGATCTTGATGGACAGAAGTGCTTAGGTTTCCTGTGGGGATGCTCCATGACCCCGCAAAATTTCATTAGTTAAATAAATCTAACATATAAAGTAAACTTGTCAGATTTTCAAAGTTAAACTCAAATAGCATTTAAGTTGACAAATCAAACTTTGATTCTGACTAGCTAATTTTCATGTGCTATTGTTATACCATGTTATTGGAAATATAATTTTTTTTTATGTCATATCAACCATCGATGGGATATTTAATGCTAAATTAAGTTGTCAAATGTAATTCTATAGGTAAGATAATTCTTTTATGGTCCGAGAATATATTAATCCTAGAAAAAATTACTCATCGAAGGAAATTTTACAGAGAGGCCACCATCATTACTCTCAGAAAACATTACTCCTTGGCGTTGGTAATCTTCATTCTCAACATGACTGACCACCAGCAACCGCCTTCTAGTATCTCTTTGGGAAGAAAATAAAAAAGAGAAATATGGTTTTGATTTTTAGAAGAGTCAGATTGAATAATACAGTTGGGGATGAACTTATAGATACTAGGGCGTGACGTGACCAGCCAATTTATCCGATCGGGTCTCTCCAATCTCCCGTCTAGCTGAAGTAAGAGCCAAAGTGAGAGAATGGCCCAGCCACCAGGACCGCGTGCTAAGGCATCACAGATTGCCACCCATAGTCTACAGGTGCCCCGTTTTCTTTCTTACCCCTCTTCATGCGATTGCAGTCTATGAATTCATGGCTCCGCTGACAGGATGATATAATAATGTACTTATTTAAAAAATGACTTAGTCCGACCCAGACGACTGCTAATATGAAATATTTCTCAATAATCACCTAAAAGTAAAAAAAAAAATCAGCAAGGGGTTAACTCATATTTTAAATGAAAAAATATAATAGGAGTTGTCTACCTTAAATTAAAAGAATGTGCAAACAAATAAAAATGAAAAATTAAAATGACTTTGTTGCACGCCAAATCTTGTTGATTTGGTGTCTAATGACTATAGATTAAATTCAATGCAAATCTGATATCATGCTCCCTAAACCCCCTTTAAAATACTCCAAAGAAACTGAAATTTGGAGAAATTGTACAAAAGTCAGAGCTATCTTAACTTGCACGAAGTACCCCCCTTTACACCCTTGGCATGAAACTAAATTAAACTAAATATAGCCAATGTTTGGATCCCTCAAAACCCTTACAAAATACTCCAAAGAAACTTAAATTTGGGAAATATTTATTAATTGATGTACAGGGTGTTTCAAAAGTCTTGGGAACATTACAAATGCGTATATCTCATGAACTATTCCAGGTAGAAAAATGAAACTGGTGCCATTTTAAAGCTTGCTTAATCAAGTTTTTGGTCATACTAATGATTTTCGTGTTATCTTTCTAGGTGCAGTAATGGCGTTCTCTAAACAAGACAAGGCATTTTGCGTCCTCCAATTTGCAAAGACTGAATCGTGGACATGTGTTCAGCGTGCATTTCGCAGGAAATTTAAAAAAGAAGCCCCTGAAAGGAAATCCATTGTCAGATGGCATGCTAAATTTGTGAAAGATGGGTGTTTGTGCCCAAGTAAGCGAACAGGTCGCCCTTCAACTTCAGAAGATGCAGTTGAGCAAGTTCGGACAGCCTTTCAGCGGAGCCCCCGTAAATCAGTGAGAAGAG
>OY744534.1:48708761-48776261 GCA_963556195.1 Sepiola atlantica | reverse complement strand
GACGCACAATATTGAAAAATTGGAAAAAACATTGATTTCTTCATCTCAAACAAACCATAAACGTGTGACAGGGGGCCCTAACTTTGGTATCTTTCGTCCTGCTGAGTTTCTAGTGTTTCCATAAAACCGATGGTATAGATAGACGATCAAACTAATGTTTTTTAAATAAAAAATATATGCTATTACACACGTAATTGAGCATTCTGATTATTTTTCTCATACTAAAACCGCAACATTATAGTAATATATATATATATATATATATAGGTATTAAAATAAATATAAAATTTTTTTTTTTATCGCTCCCTTAAAAGCAAAGATGGGCCTCTAGGAGAATTTATGAAACAAGCAGTCACACTAGCCCTTCATCTACTAAATTACTGGTAAGGAACTAATAGGAACTAAAAGCACTAATAAATATAACTAGAAACTTTAGCCAGGACATTCGAACGGAATCTGGAGATACTTGCTGTCACTCGGACTTCACGGAACACCACCTGTGTTTGCCATTAGTAATGATTCATTCAAGAACTCCTAGTGAGTAAGAAATAATAATAATAATAATATACTTATATATCTTTTATGTTCATCCATTTCAAAACGATTTGAAGTATTTAACAGTGGTAAATTGCAACGGATAGCGGTTTCTGTGTACTATTGGAAGAGAGTGTCTTCTTGCATCATAATAATTCGTGTTAGAAAATCTTAGCTGCAGAGAATGATACGATGGCGGTGTAATGTGACACAGGCTTAGTTCTGATGACTTGAGAGGAAGATTACATCTGGACAGTATAGGGAGATGTGTGCAGAACAGGAGACTTCGATGGTATAGTCACATGAAAGAATGATGAGAGTTCTTTGGTTAGTAGATATAAAACAGTTAAGGTAGCAGGTCCAACTCACAAGGAAAGGCCAAAGAAAACATAGGAGGAAGTGATAAAAAAATGGACCTTTTTGTAAATGGAAATCGCTTCAGACAAGGCATGAAGCCACTTGATGTAAGGAGCTAACAAAAACGAAAGATGATTATCACAAAGACAGACGATGCCTATTGGCCCTTAATTTTGAAAAAGACCAAGGCTATATAGGTAGGAAAGAAGGATAAACAAAAACGTGGCCAGAGACAGGTTAGTTTCGAAGTCAATTTCTTAAAGCCGTTCAATGTATGCAGCATGTAAAAGAGATATTAAACCGAATATGATGATGATGATGAACCCCCAGTGCTTCTTCAATACTTTGACAGTGAATAGTTTGCTCCTTGCGCCTCTTAGTGTGAAGATCTTCGTTCAGCACTTTGTTCATAGTAACTACTACAACACCTCTCTCATCAAGGTCTGCAATACCGTGCCTGGATCTCGCCACATCCTTTTTTGCAGCTTCTCAACCACCACCAATAGTGAACAGAAACAGCTATTTGTTGCACTTTACCATGATTGAATACTTTAAATGGGTCTGGAATGAAAGAACATTACAAAAAAAATCAAATTTATCTTGAACATCCTGTATGTATAAATCTTTCCTCAAATACATTACATACCCTGTACATTTACTTGGCTTCCAATTATAAATACTCCTGGGCAACACCTGGTTGGAATAGCTAGTGTGTGTGTGTGTGTGTGTGTGTGTGTGTGTGTGTGTGTGTGTGTGTGTGTGTGTGTGTGTGTATATATATATATATATATATATATATATATAGGGCCTGTGGACGAGTGGTTATAGCACTTGTCTTTGGGCTGGACGACCCGTGTTCGATCCCACTCACGGCATGCGAATTTTCGGGTCTGAAAACTCCCTCTGTCCACCCAGCAGTAAATGGGTACCTGACTAAAACTCAGGGAAGGTTCAAGGCAGCGGAAGGAGAGGGATGGGCTCCGCCTTCCATATGCTGTGCCCTAGACACGGTGATTCTTAACAAATCACTGCCGCTACGGCCATAGGCAGTGTGCGATGTCGGCAACGACACTCGTGCGCGTCCAGGCTATGCGACCTTTACCGTTACGTTTTTTATATATATATATAATATATCATTAATTTTGGTGCTTATGCAGTTAAGTTAAATTCAATTTTTATGGTATCTTTTGTGCATTAAATTGTTAGGTGAAAGTACAGAATAGATAATAATGCCCCCCCCCCCCTTATGTTAATAAAGGCTTTCTAAATAATAACATTATTTCAGCCCGGTACGTAAACTGCATAAGTACCTTAATTTTAATAATTAAATATTTTATATCCACAGACAAGTGCTTTTAAAGACTCATCAGTGTGCCTATAATATATATGTATATATATCATTTTCTTTTATGCTAAGTTTTAATTATTTACCAAGTCCTTTCTGGGGAATTGTTGAGAATCAGCCAAGAAAAATCCCGGTTTATCTAATAATCTTGAAGACATGTTGATTTTTGGAATCGTCCTTTTCTGCCTGATTTAACTCGGTCTACCATTTTTCTTTTACTTAAAAGAAATTTTTTTTTTAAAAGATCGGCTCATTTGTTTAAATGGCATAAATTCTTGAATCTGAGGAATGGTCTGGTGGAGTAGGTTTGAAATCTACTTATCCAAAGCATGGTACAATTCAAAATTTCCTGGTAATTTTTTCTTTGTGCTTAAAAAAAAAAAAAAATTAAAAAAATAAAAAGTCACCAAAAAACTTTGTTTTTCTAACTTCTGAATTCTTCAACATATGTGATTTTTCTCTCTTCTTTTTAGCATCTGTAAATGTTTTTTATAAAAAAGAAAAACATTTTTCTTTTCCCTTTTTCCAGTAATTGTTAGATTGAGATTAGGAGTTTTTAGATTTACTTGCAAAATATAAACCCTCAGAATTGTCTTAAATAAATATATAAGAAAAGAGGAGGGGGTAAAAATTCACAGATCATATGACATAAAAAAAAACAACAAAAAAAGAAAATAATGGCAGCAACATTTCATATATATATACTAGGTACCACGATGGGGAAAATATTTGATAACTATGGATATACAGGGTGCATAAGATATTACACAAGAAATAAGCTGGCACATGGTATTTGTTGCTATAGAGGTTGAACATAGCAATGTAAAAATTGTATACTTTTTAAAAGTTGCTAGATCCTTCATCTACAAAGTTCGCAAGGAATTATAGACCCAAAATGTTAATATATCCCCAGAATCAAGATGTAAGAAACATTCGACACACTGGTAGCATTGTAACACTTAAATTCATTCTGCAAATACAGCATACCATGGATGGCAATTCCAAAAAGATCCATGAGGTCGGTTGCAAAGAACAACATGTGTCAGAAAACATAACCCTGAATGTTGTACACGAAGACGTCAGATACAAGTCTTATGCGAGAAAAGGTTATTTTATGCCATAAATTGTAAAAGAACATCGCTAAATCAGAACTAATCAGTTTCTAAACAAACTCAAAGATCAAGCAGAAAAAGATGTCATTTGGTTCTTCTCAGATGAGGAAAACTTTGGCAGAGAGCAGAAAGCAAACAGAAGAAATATCAGATGGTCATGTGCAGACCTTTTGGAAGTTCCAAGAGTAACGCATACATCACTTGATGCAACTATCATGGTTTAGGGGATGTTGTGCAACTTCACTTTTTTTTCCTACAAAATATTAGAGCAAGGGTCACCAAACGACAACCAGTGAGCCAAATTAGCCACATGACCTAAGTTCATCAGCCCTGCTAACGGTACTTGCATTTATGTGATAAAATGTATGGATCAAGTTCTTGTGATCAAACTTAAATTGAAATATTATACTTAGAATACTAGTAGAAAATCAAACGTTAGTTTCGCAAATCTCACTAACTTCTTGCTGCTTAATTTTTAAGATTCGTGCATACTAGGTTTGATGCAACTAACTTTTTGCTAACGTCACCTTCTTAGATGACATTTTAGTAAATAAATACGTTGACTGTCTTTGATTTTTTATATGTATTGATTGCCACTCACCCATGATTAACATGGAATTCTAAATTTAGTGTTTCGTCTTTTTTCCCCCCAAAAGCTTTCATTTTTGCTTGCAAGTATTGAACAGAATGATTATGTGGCCCGCACTCGCCATTCTTTCAGTTATCAGGCCGAACATTAAAAAAGTTTGGTGACCCGTGTATTAGAAGATTGCATTCTTTACAAACCAAAGTATCTCAACCGTGTAATGATCATAATTATTATCTCAAAAGTAAAGTGTTATAAATTTTTTCTGAATTAAGTATTAACATTTATTAACACTTGACTTACTTTATCGCACAGAACTTAACAACGTCCCCATGCTGTATTGAACACAAAATTCAGTCTCCAAATTGCATATTTCTTGGCTGTTTGAAGTAGAAACACGCACTGTTCCCTAATGCTGCCGGACCATCTTTTTGGTGGGCGTCTTCTTGGTCTTGCATTTGAGAAGTCTTTTCTGTAGCTGGCATTTATCATCCTACTACTCCTAGAAACATAACCGAAGCCTCCTAGCCGACACCACATCTTCGATGGTTTCCATCATACCCAGCGCTTCGCGTATGCAAGCATTATTACGCCTATCATTCATAGTAACCTTGAGGATTGTCCTAAGATATTTCATCTCAAACACCAACAGGGCTCTGACTTCTTGTTCCCCAGTAGTCTATGTCTCTGAACCATATATGGCTATTGGCAGAATGAGTACCTTACATAATCTAATCTTAAGAGTTCTGGACATATCTCTAGAGATCCATATTGCGTTTCTTAAACAGCCAAATGCCTGTGGCGCCATGGATATCCTGTACAATACATCTGAAGCACAGTTGAAAACTAGACTGCCAAGAAACTTGAACTCTGCAATTTTTGGAATTAATTGATCGTCTATTTTGATTTCTTCATCAGCTTCTGGTGACATAATTGCACATTTAAGGGATTAATCTTCAAGCCGCACTTTTGGCAGACTTTTTCAAGCTCCAAGATTGAAATTTAAGTTTTTCAAAAATAGCAGATATGAGTGCGGTATCATCTGCAAATTTAACACCAATTGACATCCCATCTCTCAATTGGAACTCTTTGTCCAAACCTGTAATATCCTTCATTACGTGTTCCATGAATACGTTGAATAGACTTGTTGACATTATGCAGCCTTGCCTCACTCCAACCCTCACTAGAAACCAGTCAGTAAGTTGTCCTCCAGCATTAACTGCACATTTTGTGTCCTTGTATAGGTTTTGTATAACAGCAACGTATGTTGACTACTTGACCGAAACTATCCAAGAATCCAGAGAACATCTCCCACATGGAATGGATATCTCAAAAAAGGACTAGGTGACTCTGAACCGAGCAAGAGCGAAGGTTGGAAGGACAGCCAGCATCTTGAGGTATTTCCAGCGTGGATATGTGGGTTCGTCACTGCCATGTTAATGTTTCACGTTTAATTATTTTGCCTCTGAATTTATCACCGTCAGTTAAAAGACTACCTTGTTTTAAACTGATTCTACCTTCCTCTCCTTTTTTGTTATATATATATATATATATATATATATAGTAAGCTATGAAAATATATTTATGGCAATTAAGCTACACAGAGGCCAGCAGCACGAGGAAAGAAGCTATTTGAGTAGAAGGCTCTCCGGCATCTGGGGACCTCCACAGTGAATGAATGAGATTTAGTTGATTGTCAGGAAGTCTTTTCTGTAGCTGTCATTTATCATCCTACTACTCCTAGAAACATAACCGAAGCCTCCTAGCCGACACCACATCTTCGATAGTTTTCATCATACCCAGCGCTTCGCGTATGCAAGCATTATTACGCCTATCATTCATAGTAACCTTGAGGATTGTCCTAAGATATTTCATCTCAAACACCAACAGGGCTCTTGTTTTAAACTGATTCTACCTTCCTCTCCTTTTTTGTTATATATATATATATATATATATATAGTAAGCTATGAAAATATATTTATGGCAATTAAGCTACACAGAGGCTCTCGCGTTTCATCCCCAGTTAACCAATCAGATTCTTTGTTGTTCTCTCGGTCAATCGTTGAGCTTCCCACGAACAAAGGTCTTGTTAGTGTTACTTCCTATATCCTGTTCTATTGTTATGTTTTCTATAGATTGGCCTATATCCTGTTTCCTTTGTTGTATCAGTATAATGGGTGAATTTATTTTAACAGGTGGTTCCTTGTATTTCTATTTTAGGTTTTAATTTTTAAATTGTTAAGTTTTTGTTTAGTTGGCCAAGAGAACAACAAAGAATCTGATTGGTTAACTAGCTAGCCGTGTATATAAAAACACCCGGCAAAAATAACTCCATGCATTTTAGCCTTAAGATTCCCCCCGGGGATGAAATGCGGGAGCCTCTGTGTAGCTTAATTGCCATAAATATATTTTCATAGCTTACTACCTAGCTCTACTTACGTATCAAGCACTGTTGAAGTAAATACTGAAAATTGATACATAAAAAAATTATATCTCCTTATAAAATTTTATGTGGATACATGAAATACTAATATATATATATATGGTATTATGTATTATTCGTACAGTATATATATAACAAACTAAAAATGAAGATCATTTATGATATGATGATCTAAGTAGAAACTATGAAATAACTTCCAAAAGATTCAAAATAAAATATAAAAACTGTTTATAAAATTATATTTTTTAGAAAGCGATGCAACTTTAGTTCACACGTTTGACTTTTTTTTTTTCAAACTTCTTCAGCTAGTATTCCTGTGATTTTTTTGTTTTTGCTGCGTCATCATTTTTTCTTTTTTTGTGTTAGTTGGTGAATTGTTATTGTAGTAGACTTTGTTGAGGTCTCTTGATCTTCAAGTCTTCAGCTTTCTCAGTTTCTTTTCTCTTTCAATTTGAAACTTTCGATTAGATCTTGCAAATGCTAAAATCCGAAAACCCAGAACACTTTCATCACCGTTTATATATATATGTATATATATATATATACTTTTTTTTTTTAACATGGTTCACCCCAAACAAGGCAGTCCACCACTGTAGACGTAAGGGGCTACTGAGAAAAAAGAAAAGGGGAGAAGGTTGGGGGGGGGGCAGTCTAAATTGGGATCTGCGCAGTGAGATGTCTGTACACATTAGTTTTAAATTTCTGCATGTCAGTACTGTCGAGGAAACAGGGGACAGGGAGGGAGTTCCAGAGGCCAGCAGCACGAGGAAAGAAGCTATTTGAGTAGAAGGCTCTCCGGCATCTGGGGACCTCCACAGTGAATGAATGAGATTTAGTTGATTGTCGAGTTAGTCTAGTGAATTTACATCGAGGGGGCACGAGAGTGGCCAATTCATCGGAGCATAATCCATTGAAGTATTTGTAAAATAAACAAGGATGCTACATTGCGACGATGGGACAGGGACTCGAGCTTGGTTGACAGTGAGTGACCTATTAGGTTGGCGACTCTTTTTTGGACCTTGTCAAGAGGGAGAGACTAGTAGATGATGCATCAGCCCAGATGTGGCAACAATACTCCATGCATGGGCGGATGGTGGCTTTGTATAGATACAGGATAATGTCAGGTGTGAGGAGTTTACTAGCACGGTAGAGGGAGCCAACCCTCTTTGCGGCAGCCTTGGCAATGTCTTCAATGTATTTGTTCCAATTAATAGAGATAGACTTTCCTCTTTCACAAATTAGGAACATTCTCGACAACATAACTACATGTGCAAAACAGAAATGGAATTCATGAAGTCTTCATAATTAGGAATATTAATAGGCCAATCTGGTCTCTTATTGGATTCTTGAAGAAAATGTTATTAGTATTTTTGTCAAGAGGATTTCCTTTACTCTTTAGACTGTACAGACTTTGTTTCCTGTTTGTTTTTTTTATCCGTTTATTTGAGACGGCACTGCTAAAAGTGGCAAACTGGGAAAAGGAATTTACTCTACAAACAGGAAAAGGCTTAAATTGATTTAACTCAAATATTTCACTGAATACATTGTTTATAAGAGAAAAAATATCTCAAGTTAAATCGACTGTCGATTGGGAGAAATTCATAAGCTATATCTAACATATAAAATTAAGTCGTACGGATTTAAAAAATTGGACCTAAACAGCATTTAACTGAGAAATCAAACTTCGATTCTGACTACCCAATCATCATTTGTTATTGATGTACTTCACTAGATTTTATTGAATTGACGATCGATTGGAACAAATTCCCAAATTATATATATATATATGTGTGTGTTATATTCTTAGAGTTATCAATACTTGACACATGTAAACAACCATAAATCATAAATTTTGGTGGATTTAGGAATATAACCAATGAGTGTAATTCACTCATAATATAAGGAACATTGTCTGTGTGTGTGTCTGTCTGTCTGTCAGTAACAATTTTTTTAAAACAATGTAATTCATTGCAAAATGTCTCTGAAATATCAGAGATCTTAACTACTTTTTTTAGATAATAAATCACTAACAAATAAAGCTGATGCCATGACCAGAAATTGAAACTGAAACCCTGAGATCTTCAGTCTGATGTTCTATGAACTGAGCTATTTAGATTTTCTCATAAATAGATCTTAAAACATTACCGTAACAAAATAATTATAGCTTTGACGTCATAGATCTATGCTTTACATCATGTTTCAAAACATATCTATAAATATATATAGTGCGTCAACGTACAGTATTTTAAATAAATAATTTGTATAAATATTGTATAATTCTAAAAGTGCCTCTTATATTATGAGTGGATCTACCAATGCTAGTCTTGCATATAAAATAGAGCCCTCCACCCGATATCTTTGTGGTTAATAGTTTTTTAACAAGGTAGTTATATTAAATCTTTTCATCAGTCAAATAAAATACATATGGGTCAGTGGTCTAAAAAAACATTAAAATAAAATAAAAATTATATTTCTGATCCATTTTAACATTTAATCCTGAGCGATATTTTATTTTTTATAAGTGCTAAATGAAGGAGGGCAGAGGAGCTTTTACCCTCACACTAATAGTTACTCCCACTGTCACACATAACACCGGGAACAATTTAACAACAGGCAATTTTAGATATTCACCTGAAAGAGGGTGAAAGAAAAAGAGGGGGAGAGAGTAAAGAAAGAGAGAAGGAAAGAAGAAAGAACTCTTGCCATCTGTTCTGGTTTATGTAGTTAATAGTGTCACCATTTTTTAATTGCCCCTGTGGCTTAGTTAGCATGCTGTACTTACAGATAGTTGTGAGTTTGAACCTCATTGGGGATGTAAGTATTTTTTTTTTACTTTGATTTTGTCCTAAAATTAACTTATTTTTTAAGAAGATTATTTAGTTTTACTTTTTTCTGTAATCTACACAATTTATGGAGATTAGGACACTGGGCGATACCAGATAGCTCCGCTAGTTTTATATATTTTGAAAAAATAAAAAGAAGCAATTTTTGACAATTTTAAGAACATTTTACAGCTTTCTAGGAGGCAAATTAAAGGTTTTCTAGGAGGCCACCAGTATTTGATTCATGCAAATAACAATGAATACTAATTTTTAGTGGGTTTTGGTTAGAAAAAAAACGATGAAAATTCATTTACTTTTTATATTTTTTAAATTTCTAAAATTAAAATAATTTTTTAATGTATATAAAAAAAATTTTTTAAATAAAAAAAAATTTAAATAATTTATTTTAATTTCTTCATTTTTTAGCTTATTTCTTTAAACATTTTTATTCATTTCTTTTTTATTTATTTTATGTTATTTATTTATTTTTTTTTTTTTTTAGATATCAAAAAAACACTGCCATCTTTGACCGTTTTAATCTCCCGAGGGACAACATAATTTTTTTAAATAATTTAATGTTTAAAAAAAAATTGTATTTCTTTCACGTTTTATTCATTTTTTAAATTTCATTTCTTTCTTTGTTATTTATTATTATTTTAGATAAATAAGTTATCTTTGGCCATTTTAATCCCCTGAGGAATAAACGATAGTTTTACGGAATAATATGGCCAAGCCAGTTTCTCTTGTCCCTGTGATCATATAACTTCATACAAAGTTTTGTGAAACACTAATAAAACAATTTTGAGTAAAACAGAATACAAATAAACAATGTGTAAAATAGAGGTTGGTTCCGATTAAGATTGGGGACCAATAAAAAAAATGTATGTATGAGCATGTGAGTATGTATGTTAATAGTAAAAATGTTTTTGGCTTTCTGCGTGCGTGTGCTGATGCAACAGCGTTCACCTCGGTTGGATTAACTCGACTTATTCACTGACCTGCACCACATCCCAAACGATGGCGGTCCTAAGGTCGAACAAGATGGTTAACCAATTCCATCGTCGAGGACCTGCCACTCGTGTACCTGAAAGCTGAGCCAAGTCTTCCTTGATGGTTGTCCCGATTTACTTGCCTTCCCATGAAGGCAGTGTTAGACACATGGTCAGTTTTTAATGTGGGTAACATCCAGTTCCCCCAAAATGAGCACTCTGGATTGGGACACAAATAAAAATTGCTTCAGTCTAAAAGAATCTCTCCCACACTGACCGAAAACAGAACAGATACTACACTTTGCCCCCAGCCCAAAGACAGCTTGATGGTTGTTCCTATTTTCTTGCACCTCACGAGGACAGAGTTAGACACAAAGTCGTTTTTTTTTAAATGTGGGGAAAATCCAGCTTCCCCAAAAGGGAACTCTGGATTGGAATAAAAATTAAAATTGCCTCCGTCTAGAAGGATTTCTCCTTCTCTGACCGAGAACAAAAAAGATTAAGTGTAATACCAGAACAGATACTACACTTTGCTCCTAGCCAAATGCCCACGCCCTCAGTTGCACACTGATATGCTTGTGCTACCTATGCAAAAAGGTAGGGAGGATTACGTCACAAATTAATTCTCCTTCTGTGGTGTGTGTGTGTGTGTGTGTGTGTGTATAAGGGAGAAATATCTTAGTAAATGTGTACATAACATGCGTTATGCATGTGCATAACATGAAAAGTGAGTGTACGTGTGTGCATATGGCGGAGGTGAGTATGTGTGCATGCTTGCATTAGATGAGTGTATATAAGGATGTATGGGTGTGTGTATATGTAAGGATGTATAGGTATATGCATATGTGTATGTGACAAGGGCATGTGTGTGTTTATGTGTGTGTGAGTGCATGAGACACATTTCTTGCAATTTGAGTAAGCATCGTGCTGCACAACTCCCCACTTAGGATGGCCCCTATAAATCTGGGCCCCTAATCACAGTAGCCCCCTTACATCTCAGTGGCAATGTGCGTTGAATAAAAGTTTTTTAAAAAATTATTTAAAAAATGTACATCAAAAGATTGCATTTGTACGAATGTATGCACAAGTCATAATCATTATATTCGGTTTAATGGCAATTTTACATGCTGGCATAGTGAATGTGTGTTTGTGTGTGTATGTGTGTGTATGTGTGTACACATGAGATGCGTCAGTGTGTGAATATGCCGTGTGTATTCTGTACTCACGTGCTAAAAGATGTGTGCATTTCAGGAATATCTTCAGACGAGTTTGCAATCAGGAGGGAGAAGTAAAGTTCTGGAAGAAATATTAATGGTAATTCTCCAGAGCTTTCACTTCAACTCAAAGAGCACCAGATAACCTTGCCTATGGCACTCTTTGAAAAGATCAAAGAAACGTAGTGCCCACAAAGAATCATGTAGTCTTACCATAATTACCAGTGGCATAGGATTCTCTCAAAACCCAATATGAAAAGAAAGAATTAACTAAATTTCACCTAAAAATAGTATTGGTATTTGTCGACATCTATTATTATACGAAATGTGAGTCAATCAACGTTTGTTTCTCTAGGGGTTTTTGCCCATATACTTTATTAACAAACAACACATGCTAAAATATATAAAGATTGAGTTATGTTGGAAAGAAATTCTGTTTTAATGGTTCTAATTAGGCATACTTTATAATTAACTGAACAAGGCATCTATCTCTCTTTTAGCTATGTATTTATCTTGCACCCCCTCTCTCTGTTGATTCAACAACTCTCTCATATTTCTTAATGTCTCTGTGAGCATTGAGAAAAAGTGATTTTTTCAACATCACCATACAATTTGCATACATGTGTCTGTACAAAAATGTATCTAAATTAAATGACAAAATAAAAAGTCTCTTTACTTCTATATAATAATAAATAAATAAATAATAATAATAATAATAATAATAATAATAATAATAATAATAATAATAATATAGCAATAAAAAGACATTTGTAATTATACAAGAAGAATGTCTTAATATATATCAGTGTTTATGAATTTTAGAATTAAATCAAAGTAAAATAAATAGTAATAGTGGCCCAACGGGTTATGGGTATGTTTTGTATATGTAGATTATATGTAGATTATATATATATATATATATATATATATATATATATATATATATAGTAAGCTATGAAAATATATTTATGGCAATTAAGCTACACAGAGGCTCCCGCGTTTCATCCCCGGGGGGAATCTTCAGGCTAAAATGCATGGAGTTATTTTTGCCGGGTGTAGCTGTGTAGCTTAATTGCCATAAATATATTTTCATAGTTTACTACTAGCTCTACTTATGTATCGAGCACTGTTGAAGTAAATACTGAAAATTGATACATAAAAAATTATATCTCCTTATAAAATTTTATGTGAATACATGAAATAGTAATTATATATATATATATATATATATATTAAGTAATGAGAATAAAAATTGAATATAATGCAATATTTATTTAATAACTATTGATTTAATAAATATTGCATTTTATCCAATTTTTATTCTCATCACTTATCCACTTATACTATTGCTCTATCTCGTATATCGAGCTTTGACTATTCAAGATAGGATATAATTTAAAGATATAATTTTTATCTTTATTTCCTCACTTCACACACACACACATATATATATTGTATATATATAGTTGGCTTATAAAAGTTCTAAGTCTGCAAAATGTGGATTTAGTTAGTATTCCTAAGATTTAAACGCCTTGGAGGCCGTATATTAGTGTTAGGATAATACCACTGTCATTAGGAATATGGAAGAGGGAAATGCTCCTGTTTTGTTAGCAGTTGGGGCTGTTTCTGTGGATAGCGTTTCTTGTGGATGGCCTATATGAATTTTTTTTTGTCTTGCATTATATCATTAGGGTTGAATATAGATATGTGATGATTTTTCCTTTCATGTGTATAAATGACTGAAAGTTTTTTAAATATATATATAAATATATATATTTAAATTTAACTTGAATAAATTGCCTTTTTGCGGAATATTCCTTGCTCTGAGCAATTGAATTGAATTTTGATTTGGCTTTTGCTTCTCTAATTCCTTTCCATTCTTCTTCATAAATATATATATATATATATATGAAAAAAGCTTGAATAAAATCTGACAAAATGTATAAATGAATGGAAAAAACGGACAGACCAAAAGAACGGAATCAAATTAACTCATATGGTGTGATTTAATATTTCGTCTTTATTATAAAAAGACTTCCTCAGAAATGAGCGCAGATGTTATTTTTAGATTTTTTTTGTTTAATTAACTTTTATTGGTATTTCCACAAAAATAAAATGGAATCTAATTTTTATTTTTCTGTTGACAGTGTGGAGGCAATGGGTAAAATTTAACCAAATGAAAAATAACCCATTGTATCCTAATAAAGGTTTAAGCGAGGTGTCTCGAACAAAGGAGCCATTACATGATGAGGTTAGTTGCAGCGGGGCCAAAAGCCGGCAACATCACCAGCATATTACAAATGGGGATGTTATCAACTTCAGTGGAAGGAGGGAGACAGAAAAAAGAAAAGACAAGTTGAGTGGAAATAAAATAATTTAGTCTTCCCTGTGAAATAATTTAAAGACCTGTTTGAGAGAAAGACATACTGAATAACAGTACATACTAGCAGTACCGACCCGGCGAGGCTCGGGACTCATTACGTTCAAATTTGTTCTTTTTGTAAATATTTCTGTGTGTGATAATACCGCTTTGGCTTTGCCGGGAGGGTATATCTTGGGACCGGCACCAATGTGATAATATTACTTTGGACGTAGGTTAATCTTGGTCGCGAAACCAATGTGGCAATATTGTTTGGCTTTAGATGAAGGGGCGATCTTTGCCGGACTTTTTGTGACGACGGGACGATGTGTGACAACATGTGCACGTATGTGCAATGTCTCGTCTTGTCATCGCCAGTGAGCAATCATCGTCTGACGATAGTCACTGTCGTCCGCCTCTGGGACTGGCTGGCTGGGGACCATCGTGCTGCAAAAGAACCTTATGTAAAAAAAATGGAATAAACCATTTTACTTTTTAATATAAAAATATATATTCATTTTCTTCCGGAGCACATTTTTATAACTTTGAAGAGAATGCAACAAAACGTGTGCGTCTCTGTCAGAATTAAAAACCAGTCTCTCATTTACAATCTCTTTACTAGAGAGAGAGAGAAAGAGAAGGGTGAGAAGGAGAGAGAGAAAGAGAAGGGGGAAAGTGAGAGAGAAGGAGAGAGAGACAGAGGGAGAGAGAAAGAGGGAATACTGGTGTCATCAGTGTACGCCTTGTCAAATGTTTATTTTTGAGTTTCATAACTGATTTTCTCGAATGACGACTGCCTGACCTCTGACCCCATCACATGCACCTGTCATTGAATTTGTTTGACACCGACCTTCAGTCCTCCAAATATGACAGGTGCACTCAGTGATCTCAAAACGCAGAGAATTACTGTTTTTGAAATACGTCTGGCATAAGGATTACGAATATAACGGGGAGCACATAGCTAATCAAAAGCTCACGCATTGTGCCATATATATACTATAATCACGCCTTTTTTGTTATGTCCAGTATCTAAGCTAAAAGTGAACCTGCCTTTGATTTAATAAGAACGAAGCATGACGTACATAAAAAAAAATTATTCCTCGTAGCCAATTTTCCTTGTAAGGTGACTATTTAAGAATTTCTACATATTACAAAACTGAAAGATCGGATTACGTATTTAAAAAAATAAATCATAGCAAAGTATGTTACTCTATTGCCAATAACATGGTACGACAATAACAAATGAAAGTGGCTTAATCAGAATAGCAGTTTGATTCGTCAGCTTAGATGCTATTTAGGTCCAACTGTGAAAATACGCCAGACGTTATTTTATAGATTAGATGAAAATGATTTCCAATGGGCTGCAGAAAGAGTTTGTGAGCCACGTGTTTGAGACCACTGGGTTAAGTTATATGCAACATTATTTCTCCACTATGAGTTGCAAGATTATATATTGATATATTTTTTATTATTACAAATTTCTGGGTTTCATTTTCACACTTATATCTTGAGTAGTTAAAGTTCAAGAATGTAATGCTTTTTGTGTTGCTCGAGTTTGCTGATTTTCTCTTGAAATGTCTGAATATGCAAGTATCAGGACGTTTCATTGGATGTCCTGCTTGCTTGGCAGGCCGAGAGCAGGCTCAAGGTGTTTCCACAAATAGTGACGATAGAGAGGCACTCGTAAAGTCAATTCTCAATGGTCCCCAGCGTGGCATGTCATCAACAGACCAAGTCATGCATGACGGGACCTATTCTCCACGACGATCGGTTGAAACACAAATCTGTCGAGAAGACCTGCATATTTTGATTGCTTGCGGTTTTTCGCTGACATTGCTGCAAGTCCGGGGTTTGTTGCCGATTCTGTCACTGACAAGGACGCAAAAGTGTCAATACAAGTCGCATCCCATATCAGTGACTTGCCGTTCGCAAAGAGGAACATCATCAGGCCATAAGGCTGTTTGCCATCCACTCTGTAGATGCCAACTGGTTCGAAGATCAACAGGAAGTCAGTGATGTGGAGAGCCCATCGGACGATATCATTAAGGGTGCTGTGCCTAAGAAACCTGTCAGCGTTCCTTCTACACGAAAGAGTGTGGAGTCCATATACGTCAACCAGCTGCCTACAACGGCACCTGTGGGTGCTGCACACACTAGAACTTGTGCGCGGGGCAACAGTGAATCTCAGGCAATCATCATCAACTAGGTTCCCGACAGCCGATGATGATAAGGCTGTTAGCCACGCACCGCTGTGTGGCAAAAAATTATATATTAGTTATGAAATACAAAAATGTTTTGTGTATTAGATTGAGTGTTAAGATTTGTAACGCTAACGCCAAATTCTACAACGGCCTAAACACTTACACGTGTATATAAGTTTGTTCTTTTCAACAAAAATTATAGTGTAAAAGACACGCATAAATACGAAAAATAAAAATGAGACAATAAACGTAAAATACAGATATAAAAATATTTTATATACAAAGTAGATGTACGGACTCGGCATTGACAGAATACACTACGTTCACATTTTTTTTGTAAATATTTCTACAGTCTATAACCTAGAATCGTAAATAATATAAATAAAGAACACAAACTCTTTACTAAAAACATAAGAGTTATTCCCTTTAGCTGATTTTTCTTTCTAGGTGTTTAAGAATGTGTTCATATTAGCGAATTTCCAAACTAGATTAAGTAATTTTTAAAAAATGAGTTGTAGGGAAATATGCTAATTTATTGCCAATAACATGGTACAACAATAACAAATGAAAATTAACTAAAAGTTTGATTGGCCAGCTTAAATGCTATTTGGGACAAACTGAAAATTTGTTTGACATAATCCACTCATAATATAAGCGGCACTTTCTATGTGTTTGTGTTTGTCACAATTTTTTAAAGAAATATTTTAACTTCTTTTAAAAATGGAAAATATTGCATTAATACTAAATAAAGAGGATGACATGACTCGAAACCAAAACCTTGAAATTTTCAATCTGATGTTTTACAAACTGAGTTATTTAGATTTTCGTATAAATAGATCTTAAAACATTACCATAAAAATATGATTATAGCTTTGACGTGACGTCATAGATTTATGATTTACGTCATGTTTCAAAACATGAATTCAAACATAAGCGATAATAAAAAAATAAAAAATAAATAAATGGGTAGACATTATCAAAAGTGTTGGAAATTCTTTTAATAGTCCAAAACAATTTATTTTGCTTTGGTGTTAAAAACTATTTAATATATAATATATACTAGAATTTGGGCCCATATATATATATATATATATATATATATATATATATATATATATATATGTATATATATATATGTATATATATACACACACTAAACAAACTGTCTAGGCCCGGAGGGTCTGGTCTCTCTCATATATATATATATATATATATATATATATGTGTGTGTGTATGTATGTATGTATGTGTGTGTGTGTGTTCTCTATAGAAGACAAAAGTTAGAGAATCTACATAAAAACAAAAAGTGTGTTTCTATGTAAGATTTTCCAAGGAAGACAATGAGAGAGGTCCCGAATCTCTAAGTGCCACCCCAAGGGAGCTATTGTGGCAGAACCTCCATTAAATTTCAAATACGTCCTATTTTGATGAAATTTAAAACATATGTATAAAATTATTCGGGGAAGACAATGGAAGTGATCCCAAATCGTTATATGCCCTTCAATGTGCCAAATCACTATCTGTCCCCTTAAAACTTCAAATACATATATCCGAGTTTAAACCATATGTACAAAGACACTACTTCAGAGAATTTTCCAAAATTTCAGTTTCTTCCGACTATATTAGAAGGCGAAAGGGAGGGGCAGTAAAATCTTTACAAGTGTATTTCTGCCCCAAAAATCAATTTTCCTTTCGTCTGACTAAAGTACATTTCCCCAAAACACTGTTTGATACAACACTCATTTTGAAATCCAGTGTAGCACAATCCTGTTTCTGCTTAAACGTTTTTTTCCTTGGTGTCATCGATAAAATGTTATATCGATGAAGTGAATAAGTAATCGTATCCGTACCCACTTGTACTTCAGTAACTTCTAATCCTTCCAGTTGGCGGTCCATTATTTAGAAACGGTTGGGAGAGGTTTACTAACCAAAGTTTTTGCTTTTTGTTCTTTCCCCACTCCCAGTTATAAATATCCGTAGATATGTATATTAATGAACAATAAAATTTCAAATCAATTTGGGGATATCTTAAGTAGGATGGCCCCTAGTGTAAATGTGGTATTGTGGTGACTGAGATGATTCTAATCAAGAGTCAGATAGACATTGTTATCACTTTAGACCAAGGATGATCAACGACACCCATTATCCTCACATTTTTTATGGCCTTGTGCCTAATTTGTTTGAAATGTAAATTTTTTAATATTTTCTGCAAATAAATAATTCAAAGTGTAGTATCTGTTCTGTCCTCGGTCGGAGGAGGGGAAATCCTTCTTGACTGGAGAGGGTGATGAGAGAGAGTTTGAGGGAGAGAGGGGAGTGGAGGGTGAAGTATAGAGAGAGTGGGAGGATAAAAAAGGTAGAAAAATTTTTAAAAGTAAGATGTTACATACTTTAACTCTTCTGACAATGCCGAATAGCCATGCCAATATATATATATATATATATATATATATATATATATATCATTGTATCTAACACGAGATTAAACGAGTGAATCGTAACTGCCGTGTCATGCGATTTTATTAATTGTGCCACTAACATGCAAAAATAATATCCCACAGAAAAAAGCTTCATCACTTCCATTGCAATTTTCTGCCTTGTGTCAATTAAGCTTCTCAAGCCTAAATAATATCAACAATTAGAAGTGAGAAAGATACCCCCCCCCCTTTCTTCTTCAGGTGACCGAAGAAGAAAGGGGAGGGAGCTATTTATCGCACATCTGACCAAACATTGAAGAAATCGTGAGAAAACACAACCACAGGTTTCACAGGAAATAAGCTACACAATTGATCTGAATTGAAACCTTGAAATAAAGCAAGTTTATGCAGCAACACAAAAAAACATATCCTGAATTAAATTTATTCATTTTAGGAGCAGTAAAACAAAATATTAACAAGTAATAGTAGTAACAGGAAAAAAAAAACATAATTGACTCAGTTGACTCACTTTCAATAATAATACTATCACGTTATGATCAAAGTGTAGTATTGTTCCGAATGTAATTTTTTATATTTTGTGCAAATAAACATTTCAGTTGTTCTGTTAGCTAGTGAAAGAGAAATCTTTCTAGACTGAGGCAATTTTAATTTTTATTAAAATCCAGAGTGCCCCTTTTTATGGAACTGGATTTTACCCACATCAAAAACTGACCTTGTGTCTAACTCTGTCCTCGTGGCAAGTAAATAGGGACAATGTCACACCCGGAAGGTCTGTGTGAACATCGTTTTTGTGGCACAAAATGTTTTTGTGAATGCTTCCTCAATTGTTATATTTAGTATGGGATAACAATCTACAATAGCACCTTCAAAAAGAACGGTTTCAACTTCGTTCCTTAACTTTCTTAAGGGGGGGGGGGGGGGTTGTAAAATTCTCTGCAGCTTTTGATCGGTTGTCATTTTGTTATTAGTTCCCACAAGACACAAATAGAAAATACATACAATTATGATCTTTTTGGTTTTATAGTTTTACTTTGTTTATTAATGTGAATAAAACGATAAAAAGATTTTTATTGTCAGTTAATTATTGCTCTAGTGGATACATTGATAATTGAATCTTTGTATTTTGACATGATTGTGCAGCGAAAAGAAAACTGTGGTGGACTGCTGTGTGCCTGGCTTAATGTAGACTTCTCAGATCAGCTGTCTATGTCTTCTTTCATATTTTCTATAGTATTTTCGCAGAATGCTATGGGGGGGGGGTCTCCTCATGTACCATATAATTTTCAAGAAGAAGGGTTGTAACCTATCCCCTTAACTTTTTTAAGGGGTTTCACAATTTGAGAGACTCTCTGTAGCTTTTGATCCGTTGTCGTTTTCTTGTTAATTCACACAAGACACAAAAAGAAACACGTACAATTCTGATCTTTTTAGTTTTAACGTCTTCATTTGTTTATTAATCCGAGTAACATAACAAAATTCTCATTATAAGTTCAAGGAGGTTATGTTTTCATTAAGGTTTTTTTGTTGTTGTTTGTGTACAGTCTAACATTCACATCGCTTGACCAATCGTCACCAAACTTGGTCAAAATATCGCGATGGTCTAACTTAGAACTGATTTACTTTTTGGATATCTAGGTCAAGGTTACAGAAAAGGCGAAACTCACACTTTTAGCGATAACTTCGGTTCTGTACATCACGGAGACTCACTACTTTGCCCATATTCTAGCCAATGAAGTCATGCATCTTATATGACATGAACCTTGAAATTTGACCATGACAAGTTTGGTCATAGTCGAGATTTTTTTTTTTTACAGAATTTCAATTTCCAATTTTTCCAAATTTGTATAGATTTGATGCGTTTTGATAATAGTAACCACGATGAAAAAATTTCAGCCTGATCAGATAAATAGTTTTTGAGTTATCAATGTTTCCCTGAATAACTTCGGGAATACTTCATACAATATAAAGAAGTAAGGCCCAAATAAGACTTTGGCACATCTGCGGATATATGCAATCTCACAACTACTTTAGTTCTTGTTTATCAATGTGTGTAAAGTAATAAAAAAACTAATAACTATCTAGTGGATAGACTGCTACTCGAATCTCCATATATGCTGACATGCACATGTGTGACTACAAGTGAGCTGTGCTTAATTGCTGTGTACCTGGTTGTTTCTCACTCTTTTTTCTTTTGTGTCTCTGTCTATTTATTTATGTATATCGATTCCTCTTGCTTACATAATGATTGATGTAAATAAAGATTTTTCAAATTTTTCTTTGTTTCAAACTAAGGATATTTTCTGGTCAGAATTTTATAGATACACTCTGGAATTCGCCTGCCCACCAAATCCTAATAAACTATTCGGTCCGTTATTCATTTCATGTATAGCTCAGTTAAGCTATACACAACAACAATAAAGAGTTAAAAAAAAAAATATATATATATATATATATATATATATATATATAAATCAAATTAAACCGAGACTGAAGTCCTACAACTATTTGATCTTTGCTTACAATTCAATTCTCTCTGTAGCCAGTCCGATGAAGACAATAGATTAAAAATGTTAATCTTTGATTTCCATAACTTCCAATGATTTTATTTTCTGTACGTCAAAACGAAAACCATAAATGAAACAAACAAATCCATAAATTGAGGAAAAAACTAAATAAAAATGTTCGAATTGATTCCACACCACCGGGAATTGAATTATTACATTTTCTAGCCAGAGCAAGTTTACCAATTTTACTGTCATAATCATAGGAATCTGAGTTGCCAATGGCAAAAAAATTGAAATTGAGATGAATTTTCTAACCTTGGGAGTGGCAGGGTTTGCGTAGGTATTGGTTAACTGCCTTAAAATGAAAAAATGTCCCGGAAATTGGGGATTATTTTACATTAAATTCATACGCGAAACTGATCCCCCATTCTAAAATAATTGTTTATTTTTTCTTCTTTCCGACAGGTTGTTCAGGGTGTTCACATGTAATCGCCTAAAAAAGTAGAACCTAATTTTTTTGGGGGGGAGGGGGGGGATTTAGCGAAGGACGTTAATCTACAATACCTTGTACTATTATACAATACCTTATACTACTGACTGATATGTTTTAAAGGGGGGAGGGGAAAGGAAATTATTCATTGATGAAAAAAAAGTCTTCTACCTCCCCTACCCATGAATCGTTTAAAGTATGGCAAGATTAACATTTTCAGAGAGAAGAGAAAGGGAGGCAAAGCAATGCAAGACAAAACGTGAGGAAGAGGAAGAGAGAAAAAACAGGAAAAGAGAAAGAGGAAGAAAGAGAAATAAAATCCAGACAAAAGGGCATAAAGCTCTAGCAATTTGACCATCTCTTTAAAAAAAAAAGAAAAAAGAGTGGAACTCTGCTTTTTCTAAATTACAAAAGAGCGGAATTCCGCTAAAAAAGCGAAGAACTCGCATTCCTGTAAATCAATAATATTGACAAGAGAATCAAACGACAGAATTTTTCCCTCTTACATTTTGTTTGGAGTCAGAGGTACAGAGATAATAACAGGTTGTTTTTCTTTTAAATTAATTTTGTCATTTACAAAAAAAAAAAAAAAAAGAAAAATTACATTAAACAATAAATGATCTCTTCCATTCTCACAGAAAAGACGTTGCTAGTCTCTCTCTACTCTATCATTATTTCCATGGTAGGTACTCAACTCAATTCGAATCTCTGGTTCCTCCTTGTAAGACATTCACAGCAAGTCTTTCGATCAGAACGAAGAAACACTTTCCTTTCTTCATCAGTGTGCCTAGCATCAGGTGGAACTTCTATGAACAGAACTTATTTTCCAAGGGCTTCCAGTCTTTGGAACACATTGCCACGGGACTGCTTCCCCACGGATTACAACTTGGTCGTCTTCAAGGCTACTATCAACAGATTCCTATCAAGAACTGCCCCACATGTATTCGAACTTGATCCTGACAATCATTCCATATGATTAACCATTATCCTCGAGTGGCATCTCGCCTTTAGTAAAAAAAATTCTAGTACAAACTTCTAAATGAATAAATGTGAAACTTTTTTTCCATCTATCCTAACTATATTAACATCAAAACAGGTCGTACTTATTTAATTCCTTGACACGAAATACAATTTTAAAATACTGTATATATAGTAAACTGCAAATACCCACAAACACCTTTAGGTCTTCTTAATTTGCATATTTATTTTATTAACAACTTCTAACAAATTAACATTCTGTAATATATAGCTGTAATTTTGCATTGTCATATTTATATATATATACACTATATTTTTGCCTATAGTAAAACGTTTGATGTCGCTGGGATACCGAGAACAGATACTACACTTTGATCTTAGTCAAAAGGCCATAAAAATAATGCCTTTATGGCTAGGCATTTTTAAATGAATGAAAACAAAATGATTAAATCTATTATTGTATTTTTCTTTATGTAAAGCGCTCCAGACAAGGCATAAAGCCACTTGATGTAAGGAGCTAAGAAAAAAAATACTACTTCAAGGTAAAAAAACTAGCCAAAAATAAGTGCTAGATGGATAGATTCCGACCCAGAAAACAGCAATACTTCCTCCTTTGTCAGAAACATCACTCATGGAATTTGAGGACTAAAGGACAAAATAAGGGAAGCGAGAGTTACGAGACTGCCGAAAGTAAACCCAAGGTTCACTTTCTACTCTCCTTATCTTTTCATGGGGATGGGTAGTGTAGTATCGGTTCTGTTGCCATAAGACCGTCCTCCCAGGGATTATTTCCCCCTTTTCTTAAGGGGGTGATGGGTAATCCTCCCAAGTATTACATTCTCCTTTGGGGAAGAGAGTAATGTAGAATCTGTTCTGTTGTCATGAGACCATCTTCCCAGGGACTACCTTCTTTTTGGGGGTGGTGTAATGTAGTATCTGTTCTGTTGCCATTATACCATATTCACAGGCATTACCGTCTCCTTTTATGGGGTGAACCTACCTTCTTTTTTCGAGGTGGGGGGCAGTATAGTATGTGTTCGTTCCTCATGATACCATCCTTCAATTATTATCTTCTCTGTGGGTGGGGTAATGTACCCTGAGTTTTTTTTTGTCATATCATCCTCCCAAGCATTACCTCCTTATTTAGGAGGTCAGTGGTATAGTATATGTTAATTCACCAGGATAGCATCCTATCAAATTAAATTTTTGCTAAGTAATTGAATCATTATATATCTATTTATTAATATGTTCTAAATTGTTTCTATTCACCCCAAACAAAGCATATTGCCACTGACATGTTAGGGGCTACTGTGCTAGGAGTCAGATTTGGGAGGGGGAGCAACTAGGGTAGGGAGCTGGGCAACAAGATGTTTGTTTATATTACATTTAAATCTCTGCATGTTTGTACGATCGGGGAAACAAGGAGCAGGGAGGAAATTCCAAAGGTAAGCAATCCTAGGCAAGAAGCTATCAGAGTATTGTAGGAAATAAATAAAGAGGGGATAGGGCAGATAAGGCAGAGGAAAAAAGAGAGACAGATGGTGTAGGGCAGAAAAAAGCGAGAGATGGAGGGGGTAGGGCATAGGCACAGACTGACTGCTTTTTCTTCTTATGAAAAAAAAAAAAATGTTTAAGTGAACCGTGACCGTGATTAAGTGACTGGTTTTGATTCGAATTTATTTAAAAAAAACAAAAAAAAACTTCTTTTGTCAATTTGAGTAATTCGAGACAAGGTTTTTCCCCGAAAGAATGACTAAAAATATTTTCGTTTAGGGATCCTTCATTTTAAGACTACAATTTATTAAGAAACTTCGGTTGGGACTACATCAAATCCCCTTGCTGACCCATTCAAATCACCACCCATACAATGGTGTAGTATAGTTAAAAGCCGAGAAATCGAAAACAAACAAAAATATCCAACAAATAACCTCTACCAAATGCAAGAAAATATTATTTCCTATCGACCTGCATAGTTTTACAGTTCTGAAACATTTTATAAGTATGTTTTATTTCAGAATTTGTTTCAGAGCCTCAAAGAATTGTAAAATAATTACCACATGCAGCAATGAGCTTCGAGATACTGTAACTTATTTTGAAATAAAGAAAAACTTTAGAACAGTTTCAGTAATTTAAAAATATACAGATCGGTCAAAAATTAAACTTTAATGCATTTTGTGACAGTTATTAGTTGTTATTCTTTTAATTTTCGATTGTTAACTATACGACATAAAAACAAAAATCAAGAACTGACGGCGGCCATCTTGGATTTTTACTTGTTCAAAAGATGTCAAAAGAATTTTATATTGAAATTTAAAAAAAAATATCTTTAAACCCTTTCAGAAGATTAAAACTATGCAGGTAGGTAGGAAAGTAAATGTTCTTGTGTTTTGTAACAGTTATTTGTTGTATTTTTACACTGTTAACCATACGTCATTGCCAAAACCTCTCAGCACCACCAATGATATCTTTTGTGTATCATGCAAAATATCGAAAAAATAAAAATGAAATGCCTTAAATTGAAAAAAAAACTTTTAAAAAAACAACACATTTTAACATTTAAAGTTATTCAAGTCGATGCAAAAATGAAAAAAAAAGCTCATGAAAATAAAATAATTTTATTTTTATAATTTGTTTTATAAAGTTTATACGAATGAATAAATCAATTCCAGACTGTGTTTGATTCGACTTAATTAGGTATTAATGAAATTAATTTATTCAAAAATAAATTCAAAACTTTCTACTACGAAAATAGAAAATTAATGACTATTCTAAAATAATTATAATAAAAAAATGTCGGTTGTATATGACGCCCTGCTCCATTCTAAGCATTTTTTTTTAATTGAATTTTTTCCTTTTTTTCTAAATTTGTTTTAGAATTGTTCAGAACTTTATTGATTAGGTGCCAAATTTTCGAGCATGAAAACATTTTTTAAAATTTTTTATTAAAAATATTTGTACATTTTTCAGCAGAGGGGGTACAATTTGATATTATTGGAGCCGTGCACCCTAAACTACCCCATAATATTCTACTGTTTTTAGCCAATTACATGTAAACAGCCTGAAAAAGTTGGTCGTATAAAAAAGTAAAACAAAAATAAAATTAGATTTAAGAGTGGGGGATCACTTTTGCATATAAATCTAGCTTAAAAATGATTTCTGATTTCCTGACGAGAGATTGTTTTTAAGGATGTAACCAATCTTTTTTTTTGGGGGGGGGGGAACTGGATCATTTTCTTAATTTCTTGGAGATCAATTTTGGGTGCATATGTTTCGGAGAGGAGGGGAAAGGGGGAGTAAATATATATTTTTTTTCTGCTGTTTTAATGTTTTTTTTTTGGGGGGGGGAGGCAAAAAAAAACATTAAAACATGTTATGAATAAACTAATGACTTTCTTTGTATTTTTCTTATGGGCTCATATTATGAATGAATAGTGGCCATGCCTCTACCAACAACACTTTGCCAGAATTATCGGCCATCCAGCCCCAAATCGCGTGGGTTATGCCATCTATTCATTTACGGGCTCCCATGTAGCGGGATCGCACCTTCCCCCCATGTTTCTGTACTAGCCTCTACGAGTCACGCCATTTTTTTTCTCAATAAAGTCAATTCTGGATCAATAGTCGCCCATGTATTTATCTTCTCTAAAAATATTTAATTAAATGTCCTTAAGAATGCTATCTGATCATTAAGTGGGTGATCATTACCGCCCGGTGGCCCAAAAGTGGGTGATCATTTTACGTTAAATTTACATGCAAAACTGATCTCCCATGCTAAAATATTTATTTTTTGTTTGTTTTAGTTCTTTTACCACCAAGTTTTTCAGGCTGTTTACATGCAATCACTAAAAAAAGTAAAATATTTTTTAGTGGCGGATTATTATCCGGGGGGTGGGGGGAGAGGGCTAGGGTGAAGGGCTCCAGTTTTATGGGGGAAAAAATTTCTAAGTTTAATGTTAAATGCTCCTACTTAATTTTTTAAGGACCGGTTTCAACCAGAAAAGATACTGAGCAGGAGGAGAGGGATTGTTAACATTCTACATTAAACTTACATCGCAAATTGAACACTCCACAAAATATTGAGCAGTAAGCATTCCGATTTTTTTTTAATAATCTGAGAACTCAATCAATCCAAAGATTCTTAAAAAAGAAAAAAAAAAAGAAAAAAGTAGACCAAAATTTTAGAGGGTAGTGAGAAAAACACCCATAGAATCACTTTACGTTAAACTGACACAGAAAACTGAACTCCCGCCTAAAAATTTAACAAGTTTCTATAATATAATAATTCGGTACTTAAATCATTAGTGATCCAAAGATTTAAAAAACAAAAAATTAAATCGCTAAAATTTTGGAGCTGCCCCCCCCCCCCCTGTTTAAAGTTACACGTCATGAAATTAGCAAAGCCAATTGTAGTTAATATAAATAGTTTAAATAATTGTAAAAAATGAGATTAAGATGAAAGTAATATCAGTGTACTAAAAAATAACTAAAATTAAAATTCAATACTAATCTCTGTATAAAGTTAGGTATGTGTATATGTTTATATATTTCTATATATAGGATTCACTCCTAAACTAATTAACCGATCAGTAGGAATTTTGGAAAGCAGCTGCTAAGCATAAATGGTCGTAGTGTGGGCTATATTTAGTTTAATTTAGTTTTCTGCAAAGGAGGCAATGCAAGGGTTGAAGCCCTTTGTAAAAATTCATATACCTCCTATATTTGTGAAATTTTAACATAGATATTAGACATCAATTAATAAATATTCCCCAAATTTCAGTTTCTTTGGAGTATGTTAAAAGAGATTTTGGGGGTAATAATATGGCACATACTTTCATTTGAAAATTCAAATATTTCAGATGTTCATTGAAATTGATCCATAGTCATTAGACACCAATTAAGCAAGATTCCCTGAATTTCAATTTCTTAATAACACCTCTTAAATTTGAGATATTTTTTAGAATCAACATAATGTAATGGGTTTTGATCAAAATTGAAATAAGGATTCTAGACATAAGGCATTATATCTTGATGTTAATTTTCATAAGGGTAGATAAAAATGGCGCAAAACTGTTCTGGTCAGGAAATTAATTTTACCAGTCCTGGGATGGGTATTCTTCTAGTAGTGATATAAAACCAACAAAAATGATTAGGAAATACTTGTACAAGTTGACCTTGCCCCCTAAAAAAATGTCACCCATAGAATTGTTAAAAAAATTCACAATACCCGTTCTGCCATCTAGCCACATTTGATATAAATAAACTTCAGTCTATGATTGACTTGTACACCAAGTTTTAGTCATGAATGTCCAACCGTCACTTTGGTGATCATCTCATCAGTAGGAGGTGTGGTTTTGAATGAGTTTCACACTCACCGGACTTTAGCTGTCACAGATTTTTATCTGTCAGGTTATCTCAAAGATAACGTCTATCAAAACAATCTCTAGACTATTCTCAAACTGCAGAAAGTCATCACGGTTCAAATCAGGGAAATGCCAAGAGAGGAGTGTGTCTATCATTGAACAGTGATAAAAGACTGTTGGGTATTCCTGACTGAAACTTGGTGGACATGTCAGGCATAGAGTAAAGTTTATTTGTCTAAAATATGGTGGGATTAGAGAAAGAATAGTGAATTTTATTAAAGATTCTATGGGTGGCCTTCTTTTTGGGCCACTCTATAATAAAAAGAAAAAAAATGTTCATATCCTGTCCAAGACAATGCTTAAAACGAATATATCAGGTTTGTGGGTGTGTCGTGTGTAGTTTCTGACTTTGGCTAGACTCATACATAACTGCCCTTTATAAAATAGATTCCAAATGTCTCATTATTATGAACTTATCCTAGTGTTGCATATCGACTCTCACTTTCCTTCATCCCATCAACTGCGAGGATTCTAATTATCACGATTCCTAATAAAATTAGGCGGGGGGGGGGGGGGGGGACTGTTCACCCATCCTACTGTTGGAGACAAAATTGTAGGAAATGACGCCAGAACATGAAGAGAAGTGAGGTCACTTCTGCTTCCTCTCTTTTTTTTACTGGATATTGTTACAAGCAGACATCCTTCAATTGTCTGAAGGTATGTCTCCTTCTGAACCCTATCTGGGGGAGAGGAGTTGGGTTACTTTAAGTTCACTTCTTTTTTCAGAAATATAAATAAACCTGCGAACTGTAAAAAGGTGTTGTTGTCACTTTAATAAGATCTTTTTTGATTTGGTGCGTGTCTGTGTGTGCGTCTCGGGTTAACACGTGCACTGTCCGGAGGTAAGGATGGGACTGCTACGACCAGACATGTATAGATGAAGACAGTAACAGAACTACTGGAAGACGAGTCAATTATTATCATCATTCTCATCATCATCACTAGACAAAGCATAGAGCCAACGTGCATTAGGCTATCCGTGTTATACAACACTAGATGGAAGACACTTAATAGATTGAAATATTTGTTCTTTTAAATCTTTATGAATTAATTTCAGAATTCAGATGCTTTAATTTGATTATATAAATCTATGCTAAGATAAATTCAGATCTCAATATTGCAAAAATATGGAAGATTAATGAATAATGAACAAAAAATATTTCAAAGTCGAGATGCACTTTTTGATAAGAGCGGAGTCTATTGTGTTACTTCTCTCTCTCTCTATATATATATATATATATTATATATATATACATATATAATGTATGTCTCTAAAACGCAAGTATAAATCCTAGTACTGAGAAATATTATGAGAAAGGAAAATAGTTTGAATATGATTGGATGCCCCCCCCCCCCTTATCCTCCTCAACTTGGATGGCCAGGGTCCATTGCCTCGCATGCCACTGATGAGAAAACATCAATTTTATTGCAAAAAGAATTCATGGGTAGTTCCCATCAATCAAATAAAACAATTCAATCTGTACCAAATAAATTTGCACAGTTTTGTAGAAGAAAAACATTTTGATTTTAGTGCCTTTCCAACAAATAACAATTCTCTGACATTTTCCAGTGACTTTCTGAAGCGTTAAATCAGGATCCTGTTCTTAGTATTCTTGAATGAATGCATTCATCTTTGTTTGAGGTTCTTGAACAAAACTTAGACGCTTGAAGATGTTGGGCTTTAGTTCATGTAAAAAAAAAAAAACGTTCACAATTTTGATTTACATTTCTGTTGTGACCTTGAAAGGCAGATAATAATTTAGACAACATGGTGGTATATTTACTAGAGTGTATTTACAGAAAGTATGCGTCCGATACTGTGGCTATGACTGCTGCCATGATTTAGCTGTAACTCTATTCATAGTCTTTGGAAAAGTCCATCTAAACCCGAAATAGGGTAGATCAACATCACACCATACACTCCCTTTTTAGTCTTGCTCTATATGGAGTCAATACCATTTTTTTTTCGTGTTTATTTTAACGAAGTCCGTAATTTACGGTTTCTTCTTGATGTGATTTTTTTTATATATCAAACGTCTTCTGCCATTCTCTCGTCCAGACCCAATCTTTTCCATTTTTCTCGTTTTTTTTAATATCTCATTAAGAGACTCTAGCAAATCTTGTCTGTTTTGACAAAACACTTTGTAACAATTTGCAAAATTAAGAGTACCTTGTCGAGTCAATACATTTGCCGTAGCTAGCATATATTTTAATGTACTCACTCGCACAGAGTTTTATCTTTTAATATCTTTGTCTATGATTCAACTAAAACATTTTAATTTCTTTTCGGAGACTGTCGGCGAAAACCACTTGCTGTATCCTACTTCGCCTTTTTAAAAATTATTCACTTTCTCATCAATCTTATCTAATGACGCGAATGTGACATTTTTCTTTTCAGAAACTGGTTGAATATATATTTAAATTTAGCTTTGTCAGTCATTTTTTTACCTCTTTCTAATCCACCAGAAAAAAAACTTCTGAACAATTTTCTTTTAATTCTTCCAAATAGTTTTTATTTAATTCTTTAACTTTTCTGCTGCATCATTTAAGGTTTTTATACTTTTACAGACAGAATTTATAGGCATATCCCATAATTTGAACTTTTCCATCCAATTTGTGCTAAAATGTTACTTGAATTGTTCATCATTTTCAATTTTAAAGTTTTTCCTTCTAGTGTAACTTAACTTATTCGTTCGCCATAGAATTTGATTTGTTATCCAGTGACGTTTTTGGCTACTTTTTTAGTCCTCAATAAAGTCAGCTTTTCAATTTTCTTCAATGTCTTAAGATTTATAATTGACAAATCAGAGCCTGAGTCATTGCAAATCGATTGTATCATTATCATATCATTTCTCTTCATGCAACGCATGTCCTCAACCTTCACTGGCTAGGTTTCACTTCTATACACTATCACACATTATGGCCAACAACAATAGTGTAGGAAAATTTGATGAATTCAGAAATGATAACAAAAACAAAATAAGAGTTGGTTTTGGAGGAAATATTCAAAAGATTTAAAAACCGACCTTGTGTCTAACTGTCCTCATGGGGAGGCAAGTAAATAGGGACACGTAGAGTTATAGAAAGCAACCGAGATTAAGATGAAAGAGGTTAGTTAACAAGAAAACTATTTTACAATAAAAGGAATGCAAGTGTAAGAAAAAGAGCCGAAGATTAAGAAGAAGAAAATTCTAATTGAAAAAAATAAACAATTCTTCAACACACATTTTATGATTCAAAGTTTTTCACTCACTGTGAAGATAGAAAAAAAAAAACCAAAGAAAATGCAGAGGGAAAAAGCGTTTAGACTTTATTCTTTTTGATATTTTTATTTATTTTATAACATCCATACAAATTAGTTAATCAATTCTCGGTGTGCGGATGATTCGACTTAATTAGGTATTGATGAAATTAATTTATCCCAGAATAAATTCTGATCTCATTAATGCAAAAAAAAAAAAAAAAAAAAAAAAAAAAAAAAAAAAAAAAAATTAATTACTATTGAAAAATAATTAGAAGAAAAAAAAAATGGCCGGAGTTGCATCTAACAATCTAAGCAACTTTATTGGACTCTGAATTTTAGTGAATACAATACGTCTGCTGAAAAGTTGTAAAAGTTAAAAGCTATACTGTATACTAATGAAGCTGTGATGTCATCTGGATTGTTTGTCACCGTTCACACTTTTTATCTGTATAGCAATGTTTTAGATGATGGGAGGAGAGGTGAATAACGTAAATGAAGGGAACATGATGATGGAAGTGATGGGAGGTATGGAATGATGTAAATAATTGAGGGAGGAAGAAAGAGAGGATGGAGGGTATAGAGAAAGAGGAAGGGGATATATATATATATATAGAGAGAGGATGGGGATATATAGAGAAACGAAGGTTTTTTTGGGGGGTAACAAGGTAAAACCTGAAAGACAGAGTTATCTGCCCAGGTTTATTTATTTATATTCTTAATTTATATTTTAACGAGCAGAAAGACCCGACGTTGCTCGGGATTACATGAAGATCACTATATACTTTTTACATAATGCTCATAGCACCATATCACTTATTTTGTTTTTATTGCACCACTCCTCTAATTTCGTCCATAATATAGTCGGAAGAAGCTGAAATGTTGGAAAACTCTCTGAATTAGTGTCTTATACACATGGTTTAAATTTCATTAAAAGAGGATGTACGTATTTTAAGTTTTTAGGGGGTTCTGGCCTCATGGGTCATTTAGAGGTGGGGGCACATATATATTCAGCACATAGAGGGTAACGTAGAGATTCTGGACCCCTTCCATTGTCTTCCCCGGAGAATCTTATATATATAATTTCAATTTCATCAAAATAGGATATATTTAAAGTTTTAGCCCTCTTAGAGATTCGGGAACACTTCCATTGTCTTCCCCAGTAAATTTTATATAAGAATACACTTATATATTTTATGTAGATTCTCTAAGCTTTCTTTCTATAGGGAACTCACAAACATCATACACACAGACATTGAGTTTTAGAGAGAGAGAGAGAGATTTATATATTTTTTTTATTAAAACTTTTTTTTATCACTTACTAGCAATAATATGCTCCCTTTTTGCTAGTATCTGTTCTTACCTCCCTTGAAACTGAAAGGTTTTAAATGTTTTTAAACCATTATAGTTTTTTTTTAATAAAATCTCTTTAATTGTATTAATAATTATAATAATATTACTATCGAGGAAAATATTATAAATATATAATAAAATTTGACAATACCAATTATAAATGTATATTACAGAATATTAATTTATTAGAAACTTAAAACGAAAATAAATGTGCAAAAGCGGGTTTTGTTTGACAGAGTTTAGAGATTACTATGTAGCAGTTACCTCCTCCTTCCACACATAACTGCACCGGTTGGCCGTTAGGTGTCGCTTATTCACCGACAGGTGGCGCTGAAAAGCGACACCAGAGTTATCTGCCCTTCTGAGTATAAAAACCGGTGTAAACACAAAAATCACCCTCTTTTTTGTTGCCTGTTACTCAGTTGTTCATTCAATTCATTTCGTGCGATAAATATATACTATATCATTATATTAAAGTAAGATATAAAGGTTTTGATGTTAATATACTTAGGACAGATTCGCATTTATTCATATTTAGATTAAGTTAGATTGGATTGGAATTTTAGATTAGCTAAATGCAGTATTCTCCATTAATTTGCAATGTACTTATTACCTTTAAAAAATTTTGACTGACGGACAGACACATAGACAAAATCCCTATTATATCAACATTATTTCACCATTTTTATTATTTCTATATTTCTTTATATATATTAGTAATTATTTTTACTTCTTATTTTCTACTTTTACTTTTCAGCTATTTAAATTTAGGATTCTACTAAAGTCTGAATAATAGAAAAGTTAATTTCAATAAGTCCCTATTTACTTGCCTTCATCAAGACTTAACTGTTGCGAGATGACGTCATAATGGACATGGTGTGGCCTCGGATGATAGCTAGGTTGATATTTACTGCATTCCCACTGCGAGAAGATACAACACAAGGTCGGAAGTGTGGGGATTGAAAAGCCAGTGCACAACAGGAAGTGCACTCTATCCCCCCTCCCCAAATTCCTGAGCAGTCACATCAGACCTCCCCAGTAAGAGTGCCTCAGGCGATTAGCAACAAACTAACCCCTTCTCAAAGAGAATGTAAAGCCTGGGAGGGTTGGCTTCCTAGAACTGCACAGAACTATACTTCAGTCAGACAGATGCAAGGCCATCACTTACTCAAAAATGGCGCAGACTCTGTCGGACTGATTGTCGATTTTTGGTTTGGTTGTTTTGTGGCATATCAACCCTTTTCGGATTATTTAATGCCGAATCAGGTCAATTTGGTAAAAGTTTTTATGCTTCAAGTTCTTTGTATGTTCAAGTATTTATTCATGTTGTTTGGTTTGGTGGTTTGCTTTTATGACATATCAACCCTTTTCAGGTTATTTAATGCCGAATCAGGTCATTTTAGTAAAAGTTTTTATGTTTCAAATATTTATTTATGAGGTTTGGTTTGATTCCTTCGTAGAGGAAAATTGTTGTATCCTCGACTGGTATGAACAACACTTACTCAGTCTTTGTTTAGTGAAGTGTTTTTTTTATTTTTTGCTTAATCTGGGCTTAAATAGCAGAGCAATTACACACAAATACAAAAATGCAACTCCTCTGATCTGATTCTTCAATCAATAAAAAATTCAATTAACATCATGAATATTTCCTGTTTTATGTATAACTAGCTGGCCTTATCAGCTTGCTATCGCTTTGCAAAATTCATTACTTTACTTATCTTTTAAATAAGACCGTAAAGAAATGAAAAGAAAGAAATCATTTCGCTTAAGGCATGGTGTGTTTGGGGGGAGGGGTCTTGTTTTACAATTTGTTTTATTAAATCTAAAAAGAATAAAAACTAAAATGTGGTGTCACTACACTAGGAAGGGAGGGAGAGGGAGAGAAAGAGAGAGAGAAAGAGAAAAAGAGAGAGAGAGAGAGAAAAAGAGAAAAAGAGAGAGAGAGAGAAAAAGAGAGAGAGAGAGAAAAAGAAAAAGAGAGAGAGAAAGAGAGAGAGAGAAAGAGAGAAAGAGAGAGAGAGAGAGAGAGAGAGAGAGAGAAAGAGAGAGAGAAAGAGAGAGAGAGAGAGAGAGAAAGAGAGAGAGAGAGAAAGAGAGAGAGAAAGAGAGAGATAGAGATAGAGATTGAGAGAGAGCAAGCAAGCCAGTAATCAGTCACACTCTCCCCTTCTTGAACTCTTGCTTATGACTTGTCGGTATATATTTCTTTCTAGTCAGTTTAATTGGAATTGCCTCCCTTGAAAATTAATCAGCAAATATTTTAAGAAAGCTTTACTTAATTTATCCTTTTTCATTAAATCAATTTAATTAATTACTGTTAACATCAACAAAACTATTGCATATATATGGGGAACAATAGGATGATAAAATTACAAAGGACTAACACCAAAACATTAATTTATTATTAACTTTTAAAAAAATAGTTATGCAAATTAGGCATTCAAATAGCTGAATTGGGCTTTCGTCTCTACTATATATACAGTATTTCAAAATATTATGTTGTATCATTGATCGACCTTTGTTCCGATGGATACTACACCCCATAAACTGGTATCGTCTTGGCCTTTGGGGCTTGATTTACGCCGGTCTATAGGTCTGTCCTGTGCAGTTCTAGGAGGTCCACCCTCCCAAGCTTTGCCTCCCCTCTTTGGGGAGGAGTAAGTTTATTGCTTACTGCCTGAGGCGCCCAGACAATTTTTAATGGCCAGAGTGCTCACCTTCTCGGGCGCTGGCTTTTCAAGTCCCACTTTCCCGACCCGACCTTGGGTCACATCTTACCTTGTGGGAGTAAGATAAAACTGGCCTTGTGCCTAACCTCCTGGGGAGGTAAATAAAATGTTGTATTATTGATTTAGATGGCAGTAACCTGTTTTGATGGTAATATAAGAGTGATAAATGAAAAAAAAAAGTTTTGCATTTATTTAATTTGGATCACACACTTCCTTTGAGATACGTTTCGGAAATGACAGAAAAACTTAACATATGTGTGGTTGGTTAGATTTGTTGTAGCGATTCCTCCCACCACCACCACCACTCCTTCTTTTTTGGTATCTCTTAGACTTATGTGAACTGTTAACTTTAAATGAATAGTTTTCAAAGAAACAGTTCAGCCATGATGGAATTAGGAAACGAATGAAAGGTATAATTATTTCTATAAGCTTAATATAATGTTCGTATTAAAATGAATTTGTTGTTTTAAATCAGTCTTTGAGGAGATTCTGAAAGCAAAAATAACCATTCTAATTATCTCCATTGATTTCATCCTTGAATTATTTAATGAAATGTTTGTGCAAATAAAAGCCAAAACATATGCATATTTAGGCAGCAAGTCATTATTTATGCAAGTCTGGTTGAATACCACAGAATTTTCGCGTTTTTTAATCTTGTTAGTAATGTTCTCGATGTGGCGAGCCATATTATACCAACTACCACCGAAGACCCGAAAGCTTGCTCACCACATCGAGAACATTACTAAGAAAAAAAAACAAAACAAAAAACGCGTAAATTCTATTGTATTCAACCAGATTATATATATATATATAATTACAAACAATATTATAGCCTTACATCAACGTTTTTATGCTATTGCATCGAATCAAATCAAAAATGAAAATTTAGAGCCTCGCGTTGGAAAACACCAGCTGAAGCCAGATTTTAAGAGAGAAGGAAAGGAGCTAAGAAGTGTGTTAGAAGAGGTGAAGAAGCCGACTAAACGTTGATTGACGTAAGACTATAATATTGTTTATGTCATTTTATAAATGCTCTACTTGGTATTGAGCACTCTTGAAAAAATTGGTTGTATGTTCACTTTATTAACATATTTGAACTTGATCAATCAATTAAATTTATATATATATATATATATATATATATATATATATATATATATATATATATATATAGTAGTATGAAAATATACTTATGGCAGAACGTTTATTTTCATTCTCTAGGGAAAATTAGCCTGAAGATTTCCCTTGGGAATGAAACATGAACGTTTCTATGTAGCTTACTTGCTATAAGTATATTTTCATACTACTACTACTACGCTCTACTCAGAGCACTGTTGAAGTAAATACTGAAAATATATATACATAATATATTATATTACTCTTTAATATTATAATATATGTGTACATACAGGAAATAGTAATTATATATATATATATATATATATAGTTTCAATCAGGAAAAAGCATGCTAACAAGGTCAGTTAAATATAATAAAATAAAAAGACAACATTTTAAATTAGCCTTTTTCTGCTAGGTTTCTCTTTTTTTCTCTTCAACTATGGGTTAAATAGTATTACTGCTTGTGGTAGTAGACCTCTTGTAAGGACGCCCGTGTGGAGAGTCCATAGTAAAACAAGGGTTCACAATCCTCTACCACACCTCCTCATAACCAGCTTGACTAGAATCGTGTGGCAAGACGTCCGAGATGACAGGAAACAATGCAGAGATAAAGAGAAGTACTGGTGTTATTTCGGAGGGTTCCTTCCAGACTAGTTGCATAAGCAATGTATACCCTACTAATTAATCCATAGCTTGCTGGAGGATATATGCATTCAGAACTTTCTCAAGGGTATTAGTGAAAATGATACAGTAGCCTAGACAAAAATCAGAACCGGACATGCTCTGGGTCCACAGTCTACACCTGTAACTACTACACTACTTTCCACACATATACATACACACATGCTCATATATAGAGAAGGAGAAGTTTGAATTACCTACTAGACACTATCCTCGAGTGTCTTCGGTCTCTCTGCACAAGGGTTTGTCAGGACAACCTAACATGAGAATACTTCCCCCTACAAGTAAACCCTGACCAAATATTCAAAAACATAGTATTCGAAGTCCAAAATAAGATCTCTTCGACACTGGTTCATACGAGGAATGGTGCACCTTCTCCAAGTAATGTTAATTCAAGTAACAGCACCTAACTGGATACTCCACCAGACTAGATGAATTCTTGTCCTGGAATCCGGTAAGACCAAGAGACCACAAGAAAGATATACTATAACAGTTAACTGGTCGATTGGGGAGAGGAAAATTAATGTTTTCACTTCTGTACTAACTCAACGTTTGACAGGTAAAGAGGATCTTTAATAGAATATTCGAATATCTATGTATCACATATAGAGATAAAGTCTTAGCTTACGGGAAGGGGCCCCTTGATTTCTGAGAACTTCGACTGAAGTAAAATGAAACAAAACAAATACATGCATACACACACGGACATACACAGGAAGCACATGCAATTCAATAAAAGTAAATCAATAGCAATTTCTTTCCTTTTATTGTAGCCGATCTCGATGACAGCTCATTTATTGAGGAAGCTACGACAACATCGCTAACTCATAGCAATGGAATCAACTTCCTGATTGTTTCCTCTTTTCGAAAGTGACAAATTGCCTCTTAAGTACAAATTCCCTTCTGACAGAAGGTTGGCACGGCCTCAGCACCCACCATAGTAGCTGCACCAGAAAAACACAAAAACGCAATCGTTTCTCTACGCATCCCACTTATAGAAACAATTTTCTAAACAGGATGGAATAAGACAAGACTTACTGTAACAAGATGACCACCGGGATGATCAGAAAAGTAGGTTAGTAAATAAGAGTTATAATCTAGATGGTCAGTGATGCTGATAGCCTTTTAATTTAGTGTGTTCTGGGACCTACGAATTTAGGAAATTTTATAAGTCCCCGAGAAATTTATATTACGATTCCCGGAATAAAATGAGAAAAAACAAAAACTTTTAAATCTAATGAATAAGAAAATAGTCCATATATTTTTTATGTTTCCTCCTACATAAATCAAATAACAGTAAAAATGTGAATTATCCTTCCTCCCGCGGACGGGATCACGTAATAAGAATTCAAGAATTTGAGCCTAAAAAGCTGCTTTTGATGTTTCGCTGACAGCCTATCAAATGAGGGTCGAGAATGAGGTTCTGAGCTGAAAATCCGTGTTCACAACCAGCTGTATATAAAGCCAAGGAATGTATTTCCCTGATCCTTTTCACAAAATTAAATTGTCCAGTTACAAAGAAAACGGTGGGTAGGTCGGGTCAACTGTCTTTATAGTTAGCTTAAAATAGTGGGGGAAAAAAAAAAAAAATCGAACAATAAAGATAAATAGATGGGACGTTTTTTTTGTGCATTGCAATATATCTTTTTTTTATGAAAAAATTAACTTGCACTTGGGATACACAGGTACGGTTTTATTGCGTCTTTTTAGATTTTATGCGTCCCTGACGTAGGTCACATCGCTATCAGTATCTCTGATGGTAATGAGATGTGGGCCACAAGCGCGTTTTGAATTTAAATATAAACAGTGACTGTGTGAAAAAAAATCATGTTCAAGACTGCGGTTACTGATCAAGTGAGAATTTGAGAAAACGAGAGAGATTTCAAGTCGAGGTGCTGAGAGTTTACTGTATTTGCATATGGATGCCATCTAAAAAAAAAAGAAACGTAACTCTGTATTCGTCAATACAGAGTTACGTTCCTTTATTTAGAATAAAAACATATTTTGAAAAAAAAAAAAATAATCGGCATGGTTAAAAAAAACAATCTCAAATGGCAAATAAGAACATTATCAGGCAACCAACGCTTGTTTAGTGTCAGTTTTGCTTTTGTCTGGCAGGCGTTGAAGATTGAAGGACAAAGACAAAGACACTTAAATTTATTTGGTTTAGTGCCATATCAACCCTTTTCAGGTCATTTAATGCCGAATTCAGTCATTTTGGCAAACGGTTTTATGATTCAAGTTCTTATGGCATGTTCGTTAGGTGACCGGAAGTCAATCCTTGGTTGAATCATATGAAAGACTACAAAAAATGTTACTAGATGTCTCATTGCTTAACACTCAGCATTATAAAACGAGGAACAAGAGTCAGTAGAGCAAACCAGAGAAAGGGGTGGCACCCTCCCCTACATCTCGGTGTAGTAGCCAAGTAAGAGGGAACCTTAGGGTCGCCCTGGACTATGGCTGATTTATGTATGCATATATTTTGTAACTAAACATTTCAGTTCATAAATAGTCTGGAGATTGTTTTGATAGACATAATCTTACAGATAAAAGTTGGGGGTGGGGGGTGGTTATGGTCTAGTGTGTGTGAAGTCCATTCAGGATCACATCTCCTACTGATGAGACAATCACCAAAGTTGCCCCATATCATTGAATGGCGATAAAACACAGACTGTTGGTCACTCATGACTGACACTTGAACAAGTCAGACACAGACTGAAGTTTATTTGCACCAAATAAGGTTGGATTGCAGAAAAATGTGTAAATTTTATTAACAATTACGTAGGTGGCATTTTTTTAGGGTCACCCTATAGTTGATACGGTTGGGAAACAGAGTAGGGAAAACAATCTTTATTTAAAAAAATAAAATAGTTAGAAAGGACTAAGAAAGATAGATTTCAGTGTGGAGGGGCTGCAAACATCTTACCTAAGAGTGTCAGACATCACAGAAGTGAAAGAAGAGTTCGATGTAAGTGATTTTTGAAGACATCTGTGTCTGAGATTTGGGAGAAGAGAACTGATATTCTTTTTTCGTTTTCATTTCACAAGGTAATTTGTCTTTTCGATAATACATGAGTCTTTTATCTTCTCAGTTTGGTAATTGGGAAAAAGAAAGAGTTTACCGATTCCACAGGATTCAAAGCTCAAAGAGAAGCCATATAAAGTGGCAAAACAATTAAAATTCCAGCAGGAGAATCCTTTAAATTAATTGGCAGGACCAGGAATTGCCTTTTTTCCCAAATCTGGCAGCTAATCGAAGCCAGCAGAATTTTGTTTCTTGCAAGATCGATTCAAACTGGCATTCTGAAACTGGAGTGATATTGTCACTGAAGGGTTGGGGAAGAACCAAGGGGCAATTTACCCCCCCCCAAAAAAAAAACGGTGGTTTGGGTTGCTGTGAAAAAAAAAAAGAAGTGTAGTAGGGAGGCATCTTTCTTTTTAATGCACTCCAAAGGTTAGCAACTAGATCTCTCTACACAATTCTATCCCAAACCATTTTTTTGACTAAGCTTTTCCAAGCAATTCTGTCCTCAACCATTTCTTTTGTGTGGATTTCTCCAAGCAATTCTGACCTATGCCATTACTTTTGTCCAAACTTTTCTAAGCACCTCTTTGTTAGAGCTTCTCCAATCAATTCTGACCGATACCATTATTTTTGTCCAAGCTAAAGTTGCCTTAGATTATAATGATACAACCCCATTACTTTTATCTTCATCAACGCAAGCTTCTTTTTCGTCAAAGTAGCGTATGTTTTCTTTCTTTTAAGTGTCTTCAGAATTTCAGAACTGATGGTTTGCAATCATGTCTATCCAAGGAATTTTGTTGCTTAACATGACAGTTGGTCAATGAGGCTTAGAGAAGTGGTACACACCCAGAATTACAATTGGTATTATTTCAAAGTTTTTTCTCCTAGACTTGTGTCCTTACCAAAAGTTGAGAGTCCAGCCAACATTACTATTTAACCGGTAGCTGAAAATAAGACAAATACACTTTTCACATGAAATCTTTGCAAGATTTGGTATACCTGATAGAATTGTGCCTGATAATGAAACTCGGTCTACAGCAAAGAATTTTCTATTAGACATGTGACAACCACTCCCTTCCATCCAAGATCTAATGGCCAAGCCAAACGTTTTGTAGATATGTTTAAGTGAACGTTAAGAAAAGCAGATAGGAAAAACTGAAGAACTATTACACAAGATTTCTAAATGTGTATTGGATAACTCCTAGTCCAAATACAGCTTCAGGAATGTCACCAACAGAACTTATGTTTGCTAGTCAAATAAGATCAGTATTTGATAAATTAATACCAACCATTTTCAAAAGAATGCAAATCTAGCAAAATTTTTCAAACCCAATGAAAAGATTTATTTCAAAGAGTATAAAAATGTAAAAGTGAGCTGGAAAATGGCGTTATTGAAAAAAGAATTGGTAAAGTAGTGTATATTATTAAACATTCCAAATGGATTGTGAAAAGACACTACAACCAGATAAAAAAAGAGGTATACTTCTGAAAAGGATTATCAAAATGAAGAACCTATTATGGTAATTTATGATTTACCCAAAAGTATGTAGACCTCTAGTAGCACCAGAAGGGAGATGCTGTGGCAAGCGTAAGAGACAACTTTCTGCAAATTTGGACATTAATCCAAAACGAAAAAATATGACTTCCGTAAGAAATAAGCTTTAAAAAGGCAGAGATGTTTGAGAGTGATAGAACCACTCCTCACGAACTGATCTTAAAGACTATAAATATATGTACATATTGCATTGTAGTCGATTCTATGTATCGTATAAAAGATATAATTGATTGATAATATTGTCTTTAGCGTATATTCATTATTTTTACTTTTGACTATGAATAATGATATAACACCAACGATTAGAGATGGGCGGTTTTACCGAAAAACCGCGGTTTTTCGGTTTCGTCTCCATACCGAATACCGAATCGGTTTTTTTTTTAAAACCGTAACCGTTCGGTATTGTGTTTTACTACAGTAAGCCACCATATACAAGGAAACACGGTTGAAAAGATTTTCCGATTTGAATAAAATTGAATATTACCAAAAAAATGTTATATTAGTAAGAGGACAGATTGAACAAATATATGATAATAGGTATCCCAAACCGAGCTGATTTGCTAGCGAAATATGTAAAAAAAAGTGAAATTCCATACAATTTCAACTTGCGGTATCTCGTTAATTTTTTGGATTATTTTGATAAAATTTGGATGTAAACAAAATTTAATCTTTTCTCTAAATATAAAGATATAATTCTTTTTCTTGTCTCATTAATATTTTTTTTTCCAGACAATTTTAAATTAGGTCACTATTTTCAGTGATGGACGCTTTTTTTTTTTTTTTTTTTTTAAATCGATGTCTTTTTCAAATTTGTTGCGCGCGCTCGCGCATGTTACTATGCATATAAAAATAGTCCCATCTAAAAGAAAAAAGGACGCTCTTTAATTTGGTGGGCGTAACATAGGGGTTTATGTCGAATTTTATAAAAGAAATCCAAGTTAAAAACTTTAGTGTATAAAATCACAAAGAAATTCAATGTAAAAAAATGTCAAAAATGTACACCTTTGTAGAGAAATATACCGTCTTTAATAATCTGTTGGTGTCATATTAATACACCCATAACTCAGGACGCGCAACGTATAAAACTGGAGGCAGGTCCGCGCAAATGACAAAATCTTCAATGATCTATAACCGCCGCGCATCAAAAATTCGAAAACGTCAACAAAACAATTGCTGCTGATGGATATTTCAAAGATCTTAGGCGACTTTAATTTTTTTGTTTTTTTGTTTATTTAAAAGTTGCATGAAGTCTTTTATTGTTTGTTTAAAATGATAAATTGAAGAATATATTTGTTAGTTGAACTTTGTGCGTCAATTTAAAACGGGTGGTATTTTTTTTTATCACATGTGCGTAAATATAATTAATAAAACGAAAATAACTTCCGAGTTAAAAACGGGTGGTATTTAAATATTTTTAAGCGCTTTTAAATTAAATAACAGGAAATGAAAGATATTTTTTAATAATAATAATAATAATAATAATAATAACAGCTGTTTATTAAAACGAAGAAGCTGCAGACACGGCGGTCATGTCTGTAATGTTATTCATTAGAGACACGGCCGACGTATACACAAAATAAAACTCATTCAAATTTAGAGACACCGCCAGTATTTATTTAGCGTATTTTAATGAGTTTTAAAAACCGCTATCTGGAATGTAACTCTTCAAAATTGATTTCTGATTCACACCTAAACTGAAGAAGTGCCGAATAATCACTTCTTCATAACATTAACAGTTGTCACCATCAAGCGGTTTCGTGTAATATATCCCTATTTACCGGCACACGGCGGGATTTATTCAGCGTATTTTAACACGTTTTGATAAAATCAATATAAATTACGTTCTTGAATTAAATAATAACATTGCAGAAATAATACGACACGTATCATTAACGGTATCATTATTCGATAAATTATGTTTTTGTGACATTTATTCTATTGACACAGCTTGTTTTGAACCAAACACAACCCTTTAAAATCAGTTAAAATACAAATAAACTTATCCATGTAGGCAGATGAATAACTTGCCTTTGCTAACATTTATTTGTTACACATTTTGTTTTTTTCATCCTTTTTTTCGTTCTGTTGAGTGTAGTAAATGATTCCCCCCCCCCCCAAAAAAAAAAAAAAATTAGAGAAACGGATATTTTATTAGCACATGTTCGTAAAAAGAATTTACCGAGCGCGTATCATACACAGTATTGTTATTAACTTTGGTAAATTATTATTTTTTAAATTTAGATTCTTTAGCTGCCAAAGGATCAAATGAGTTGACTAATGAAGATATTCTTCAGCTCCAGAATTACTTAACGCAGAAGAATCTCAAGTTCAGTATGATGGTCATGTGGATAAATCAACTTCTGTCGTCCAATTACGATGAAAAGCATCTGTCCTCAACATTAAAAAAACTGGTAATAGAGAATCGGATAAAACGAAAAAACAAGACACAAAGACCTCAGGAACTGCAGCAGTTTTTGACTTCACCTTTCCATGAGCGAGTTACCTTATCTTCCCAGGTCAAATCTCCAGACGAATCCAATGATTCAGCCACTATTGAACACCCACCTGCTTCAAAAATTAAGGCACTGGAAGAATCGGTCAAAAAATATCAGAATAAGCTGTCCGATATGAGAACTGCATTTCGATTATTAACAGCAAAATATGAAACTGTTTCTAAACAAAAACCATCTCTGCTAAATCAGAATGTTCATGTTAAGAACGTGATTGCCAGATTCAGCATGGAAGTCTCCAAACAATCCATTGACAGGCAGAAAAAGTTGACAAAGAGTAAATTGTATAAACTAATTTATATGTTGAAACAAATGAACAAGAAGAGACTGAGTGAAAATAATGAGCTTAAAAAACAAGTCAACTCCTTGAAAGAGATTCAGGTAAAGCTGAAAAGGTATCACTTCAGAAAACAAGTCTTTTGAAAAAGAAGTGTAAGAAGTTGAGGAACGAGAAGACTTCCAGAGATGAAGAAGCTATTCAGCAGATATTAGAAAAAAACAAAAAGGAGGTTAGAGCAACTAGGGACAGTTGGTGCAACCGCTTTAATGATAATGTTAGGATGACCATTATAGGTCTGCAGGTAGCAGGTATTTCTGCATCAAAATGTTCACAAGTAATTGACATTTTTTGAAGAAAAGCTGGATGATCTTCCCTCAATATCCACATCAGCAAATATCAGTGATGAATCTCATTTCATCACTAAGCTTCATGCTGCAAAGATGATCCTGCAGTCACCAAGTGTCACACTCCATACAGATGGGACTAGTCGGCAGAAGAACTGTAGGGGAACAATTATAAGATGTTCCGTCAGTTAAGATAAAAATATTTTAGCTTATTTCAAATTTTTTAAGTTTTAAGCTTTACAATAAGTATTTGCCTAAAAAAAAATGACTTGTTATTCCTTTTATATAACAAATTTTAAATTTTTGTTGTTGTCGGCCCTTTTTTGGCAAGTTAAAAACTGAATAAATTTACCAAAGTTAAAATAGATCTATGTTTTAACGTGTTAACTGTTGAAAAGGTATCAGAACTTTGATTACAACAGTCAACACCTTAAAACTTATATGATTCATATGGAGAATGATTCAGTCACAAAATTATCGAAACAGTGGCATAATTCAACTAAACGTTGAATAATAACACAAGAGAATGAATAGCTTCCATAGTAAAAAATTTAAAAAAAAAAAAAAACGAAAAACCGAACCGTAAACCGAGGTTTTAAGGGAAAAAACCGAAACCGATACCGAAACCAAAATTTCAAAACCGCCCAACTCTACCAACGATATTGGTGAAAGTAATGTACTTGCCCCAACAGACACGCAAACTTATACCAGTAACCATTGCATAACCACCACTTCCAGTAGGCATCAGAACAAAGAAAAATTTGCTTCATTTTTTTAAAAATCGATATTAAGATTTGTCTAAAAAATAGCCATTACTGCATATCATTCATTCATTTGTACAGAAAAATCAATCGTAAAAAAAAAAAAAAAAAAAAAAATGTTTGTATGTTTATCTGTTCTCAACAGAAAGAAACGTTAGATAATCTACATGAAATCTAAAAGTGTATTTTTATGTAAAATTTACCGGAGAATAGAGTTGGGCGGTTTGAAATTTTAGTTTCGGTATCGGTTTTGGTTTTTTCCCTTAAAACCTCGGTTTACGGTTCGGTTTTTCGTTTTTTTTGAAAAAATTTTTTTTTATTATGGAAGCTATTCATTCTCTTGTGTGATGATTAGTTATTATTCAACGTTTAGTTGAATTATGCCACTGTTTCGATAATTTTGTGACTGAATCATTCTCCATGATATGAATCATATAAGTTTTAAGGTGTTGACTGTTGTAATCAAAGTTCTGATACCTTTTCAACAGTTAACTCGTTAAAACAGTGACCAAAGATTCATGAAAGATTTCTGAAGAATAAAACTGAGTTTGAATATACATTCTATCTAATTCTTTAACCCATCAGAAGCTAAAATATAACTTAGAAATGCAAGAAATTAAAAAACGAAAATTTATTTAAACAAACAAAATAATTTTACAAATAAAATTAAGCAAAAATGATGATTAAAATGAAATATTGTCAAAATTATTTGACAGATAAAAATTTAAATTTTTTAATAGGTGAAAATGTTTTTACTCATTTTCTTAGGTTGTGATTGAGAAAAACTAGTTTCTCAGCATGGTTAGGTTTCAGCCTACATCTCCGGTCACTAATGACAAGTCCAGCCTTACTAAATATCCGTTCACTCGCTACAGAGGTAGCTGGAATACTCAAAAGTTCTCTTGCCAGAATACAAAGATTCGGGTAGAGCCTCCCATTTTTCTTCCACCAGACAAAAGGACAGGCTGATGGGTCGATGGCTTTTCCATACAGAAATCGATCTACCTCGTTTTTAATCCGAGATATTTTTTTACCACTGGTATCAATTTCTTTTGTTCTTGCCTGACGTTTCTTTCGGAGAAAACCCCAAAAGTCTTTTTCCCCTTTTGGTTCACTACTTTGCTGTACTTCTGCTGGAATGTTTTCGTCCGTGTCATCGGATAGAGTCGAAAAATAAACACACCATATACTTCTCGAATTGCCGGTGTTGACTGTTGGGATGTCTGTCATTTTGTGTGCTCAAAGTTCTGTCAACTGGTGCGTGTTGGGGTTAATATTTGTTTTTAAGACAGGGTAATAAAACTTTATAGACATGCGTAAAAGACTAGTAGTACACCCGAAAACCGCGCCAAGGGAAAAGGAAGGATGGTTAAAAAAAAGTAGAGATTATTAATTCACCTAAAGTCATTTTTTAAGCTTTAAGGTAATTTTAGTCATAGAATTCATGACTTGGATTAAAGTTTAATAATTAAACTTTCGAATAAATTGTCAACTCTAAATAAATACCATATTAACAATTTAGTAAAATATAAATCGTTGCATAGTCTACTTTTTGAATAACCCATTTTTGGGAGAGAAAACGGTATAGTTGAGAGATAGTTCTCTAGAAATGACAATTTATGTATGAAGTGGCTTTTCAAAAGTAAACAATGAAATGCCTAATGTTTAAAATAATTTTTAAAATCCGAATAAAGTGATACTAGCATTGGAAACTACTTTTTTTCTTTTTAAATGTTTATACTCGCTCGCTACTTTTCGTTTATTTACTTTTACAACAAGTATTTTTTTAAAATTTCATTTTTAGTAACTTATTTTTTTAGATAACTCTGAAACAAACATAAATAATTATTTTACAATTTTGAGTTGAATCAAATAGATTTTCGACATCATACGGAACGCGTTTGATTTTTTCTTTTTCATTTGAAAATAGTTTATGCTAAAAATATGATGTCATGTTGTCTGTCGTATTTCTCTGTTTTTCATTTGAAAATTCAAAATGTTAATGATAAACAAACTGTAAACAAAGATTTGTTCCTACAAGTCAATTAAATGTTTTTATCATATATTTGTTCAATCTGTCCTCTTACTAATATAACATTTTTTGGTAATATTCAATTTTATTCAAATCAGAAAATCTTTTCAACCGTGTTTCCTTGTATATGATGGCTTACTGTAGTAAAAACACAATACCGAACGGTTACGGTTTAAAAAAAAAAAAAACGATTCGGTATTCGGTATGGAGACGAAACCGAAAAACCGCGGTTTTTCGGTAAAACCGCCCATCTCTACCAGAGAAGATGATGGAAATGTTCCAGAATCTCTAAGTGCCCTCCTAACCTAAAGTCTTCCTTCTAATCTATTATAGAAAGGGTAGTTGTCTGTGTGTATGTATGTGTATATGTCCAGCTAAAAGTCCCAAACTACAAAACAAAGACTCACAAAGTTGGTATATTCTTGATCGGGGTTGCCAAAGATGAATAATATCTAAAATTTAGAAAAAAATATTCATTTTTTGACCCTAAATTGGCGCAGAATGCATCAGAAAGGGTCGGTTTTCCAGACCTTGTCCTAACTAAAGGGAAATAACTCTGATTTTTGATCAAGAAGTTACTTCCCTTATGTCGACTAATACCTCAGAGAATCTATATAAAAGAGAATTGTCTGTGTGTATGTGTGGTGTATGTTCAGAGAGAGAAATAGGCTGGGTGGAGGAGAGGGAGGGGGGAAAATGAGAAGGATAGAGAGAGGTAAAGAGATAGAAGTTTTAATAGAAATATGTTACTTTTGCCCAGGGCAACGCCGTGTAGCCCTGCTAGTCTTCTATATAATAAAGTAGAGTCAGTCGAATTCTCAAATAGTCATCAATAGCTTGTATACCTATGCCAGCATCTCAAATGCATGTGCCATGGTTTTTTTTTTCTTTATCTTCTTATTCTGGCTCTGTCAATTCTAGCATTGGCAGTTGCCAAGCACAACACAGTTTACAATGTGCATACAATATTAAAAACAACAAACAAAGACATTTTATACAAGCGACTGTTGGACACAAGTGTGTGTGTGTGTGCGTGTCGTTGGGGTCCCATTTTTAGTGTCTCTATTTCTAAACTAAGCCGCCCATCTCCCAAGTCCAGAATAGTCAAGTGAAGCTCAAATATAGTAATCGATAGCTTTCTTCCTACAAAATTTTATTCTGATTCATCAGTTGCCTGTGGAAACTTGAATTCTGTTCTAAATAACAAATAATGTATTTCTGATCAATTTCTTTAAAATAAAATTGTATCCCCCCTCGGAATTCTTTTAAAATGGTTGCATTTTTCAATAATGACTAAAATAGCAAAAGAAACAGCAACAGATGTTTAAGCCATTACAATTATTAATGGTTAATTTTATAAAATATTCAGCCTGTTGTATATAGTTCATATGGTAAAGGATCAGACTGAAGATCTTAAGGTCCCGTTTTTGATCTCGGGATCTGCTTTTCTCCCCCTCCCATCTTTTTGGAAATCTATGACTTACTATTGTTTACTAAAACATAAATGCAATAGTGTAAAGTACTAAAACCAATGCATTTAATTAGTAAAAAAAAAAAACCCCAAAAAACAACTAAATTTGTCTGTTACCCTTCAAACATGTTTGGAAACATTAAAACTGTCGTATAAAAAGTAATTTTAACTAACTTTAAAATATTTAAAGTTGCAGCTTAGTTTAAATATAAAAAAGGAAAACAAAATAAAATTAATAATTTAATAATCAAAACTAGACTGGAATAATTACATTTAACTTTCAAAAATTTAAATTTAAAAACATCAAAATAATATTTTGAGGGACAGAGAAAGTAGAATTCTTAGCAAATTCTTCTGTATTAAAATATTAAAACTATACATAAATATAGTTTTGAAATAATTTGTTTCCATTAATTTTATAATCAAACTAGCAGGAAGACCCGATGTTGCTCGGGATTGAAAATACTTTTTCACTCTGCTTATAATACAATATTACTTTCTTCATTTTTACTGTTCCCTTCCTTCCATTTCACCCCTAATATAGTCGGATGAAGCTGAAATGTTGGAAAACTCTCTGAATTAATATCTTACTCATATGATTTAAATTTCATTAAAATCTGATATATTTGAAGTTTGAAGTAGGTTATGTCCCCATGGGTCACTTAGATGGGCACGTAGATATTCAGCACATAGAGGGTAACAGACGGATTCGAGACCATTTTCATTGTCTTCCCCAGAAAATTCTTTACATATGATTTAAATTTCATAAAAATAGGATATATTTGAAGTTTTAAGGGGTGTTATGCTATCATAGCCTCCTTAGGGGTGTATTTAGAGATTTGGGAACACCTCCATTGTCTTTTCCGGTAAATTTTACATTAGAATACACTTAGATTTTATGTAGATTCTCTAACTTTTCTTCCTATAAGAAATACACAAACACACACACACACATATATATTGAGTTTCCTATATAGAGAAAATGATACTGTAATAATTAACTTTAACTTTTACAATTAAATTGTATAACATTTTGGAAAAATAAATTTGCTTACTTTAAATAATAAAAAAAAAGAAAACAATAAAATACTATGTAACCATTTATTTTATGCAGGACAAGCTTACTTTTTTTTTTTTACTTTGCCTAATATTGCAATAACAACTTTTTCACATCTCAATTCAGACGTTCTGTAGTGTGGTAGGCTACAAATATTTAATTGTTTATCTATATAATCAAGTAAAGTCAGTCTGTCGATTTCGGTCATCGACAGATTTCGTCCTACAAAATCAATATTTGACTCTGGTTTGTCAGTTTTTTCTGCAACATTGGTACATGTTCTTAGCAAGAAAAAATCTAATCCAATTTAATTCGTTTAAGAAACTATTTTATCTGATCGGAATAATTTTAAGAAAAAAAAGGGAAATAACTGCATTCGCAAATACAAAGTTATTTCCTTTTGTTTGGTGAACTTTTTACTTTTTAAAAAAGAAAAATAACTCTGTATTGACGAATACTGAGTTACTTCCCTTTATTTGGTCTACTTTTCACCTTTTCTAAAAAGGACACAAAATTGTTTTTAGATTTCAGTATTGTAAATTATTAATGAAAGTAAAAATAATCCTGGGAAACGCTGGGTAGGGACAGCAGGCATATAATAAAACTGTGTTTTTGCTCATGCTTTGGATTTACTTATTATGATTCGAAATCCGCTGTATAAATAATGGGTTGTAATGTACTTAACAATACATACACTGAACAATAAAAATAAGGAATTAATGTCTTTTTTCTACTAAAGAGTCACCACTTATCAAGGTCCAAAGGCCCACTTGAGAATAAGGGTTAATGATGTCAGGTGGATGGTGAGACAGCACCGTGATGATTGGTAATGATGGTGGAAATTGGTCAGAATTTGATTATTTAAGAGGCCGGCTCAACAAGAATCTGTCTACATTGGACTTGAAAACGACTATGTCTTAGTCAGCTGGGAAGCAGCCTCGCGGTACTGTGTTCCACATATGGGTAGTTCTAGGAAAGAAACTGTGCCTAAAACTAAACAAAACTTCTATGAGGAGAGAGAGAGAGAAAGGGAAATATTGACAGTGGTTGTAGCTAGACGAGATTTTGCTGTGCATATTTTAAAGGGGGGGGGACCATAGATTGAAGCTCAGTCGAGCACCTGCCATGAAAATAATGATAGAGTTGAGAAAGACCAGCAACGTCTATTCTGTGAGAAAGAGGTAAAGTGAAAACCATTTTTATGGTCATTCTAGCGGTCGACTTGCTTACTGAGCGATGCATGGGTGATGGAGGGTTATAACTAAGTTACTGGACAATTTTTTTCTTTTTGAATCAAAAAAAAAATGGCTATTATGTTATGAAAGAAAGAAACATTACACGCTACAGCAATTGTTAAATCACTCAATAAATGAATGCCGACCATTGGTTATGTTCTCTTTCAGCATATTTTTTTTTCTTATTTTTGTTTTTAGCGCAAAATAGAAAGAAATTGTATCTGTTCTGTCCTTGGTCAGAAGAGGAGAAATCCTTCTGAACTGCATACATTTTTATTTTTGCCTTTTTTAAAAATTTTATTTTGTCCACCAAACCGACATGTCTAACTTTGCCCTCGTGAATAGGCAATAAATAGGAACTATTTATAATAAAAAATTTATATACTATGTTTTTTATTCTTCTTATATATAAGGACTACCTTATTTTTCGGACAACACCATGTGCGTTAACTGGTAATAATTATAATTTCAAATGATTTAACTGCTTGAATAAATTTCTCCTAGATTTTGGCTAGGAACAAAGCGTAGTATCTGTTCTAATAGTACACTTCATCTTTTCTATCCTCGGTCAGTGAAGGATTCGTTGTTGTTTTGTTTCACGGCATATCAACCCTTTTCAGGTTATTTAATGATGAATACTGTCATTTCGGTAAAAGTTTTTGTTTCAAGTTCTTTATATCTTCAAATATTTATTCATGATGTTTTTTTTGGTTGTTTTATAGATGAAATTTGTTGTTTTTGTTTTTAGCTTTGCAGAACATGATTGTGTTTTGCAAAGGGAAAAGGAAAAAACAATAACATTAATGTTTGGTTCATTGTTGGTCAGGAAGCCGGTATCTTCAGACAGCCTGATCTGGTAGCACCAGGAATCAGTGAAGGAGAACTTTTTCTAGACTGAGGCAATTTTAATTTTTGTTCCAATCCAGAGTGCTTCTTTTTAGGGAGCTGGATTTTCCCACCTTAAAAACCGACCTTGTGTCTAACTCTGTCCTTGTGGGGAGGCTAGCAAATAGGAACTGCTTGAAGAATTTGGTTTGCCTGTTTAACGGCAAATCAATCCTTTTTCGGTTATTTAATGGCGAGTCATAATATTCTAACATATAAATGTAACTTGTCAGATTTTCAAAGTCAGACCCAAATAGCATTTAAGCTAACAAATCGCACCTTGCTTCTGACAAGCCAATTTTCATTTTTAATTGTTGTACTATGCAATATAATAATGTACTTCGTTAAATTTTATTTTTTAAATTAATTAGTTCGGCCCAGACAACTGGTAATATGAAATAATTTTAAATAATCACATGAAAATAAAAATTAGCAGGGAGGGGGTAATTTTAATTGAAGAATCAAGGGAGGCGCGATAGCGCTCTATCCCTTAATAGACTTCAAAAACGACCTATGCTAGAAATCTCATTTCTTTGATTAATCATAACTCAAAAACCAATAAACCAAATTATTTAAAACTTTGCACAAAATTTGCATTTGATAGGTTCTATAAGTGTGTAGAATTTCAGCATCATTAGTCAAGGCAACCCAGAGATCCAGAAAGGTCAGGAGTGATTTTGTGTTATCCGTGTGTACGTACGTGTGTGCCACCCTGTATCTCATCAACTATTTGATGAATTCAGCTGATTTTTGGCAGAGATAGAGGTTCTAGTGTCTAGTTGATGGCATTTTAATTTCAGCTTACCATATACCTTAGTTTTCCAGAAAATTAAAAAAAAACTTTAAAATTACCATTGTCTTGAGGCATAGCCTTTACAAAAGTAGTGACATTGCATGATAAATGCCAGTATACTGAAATCATGTGCCCCTAATAGGGTTAAGATGAAAATTCATATACACTAAATGTACAAAAGCAAGGAAATTCCCAAATTTTTACACTTTTATTGTCATTAAGGGTATGACTACATATCAACCAAATCATTTCATTATCACATCACTACAATATAAATCTCTATGCATGAGTGGATGAAGTGTGTGAGGTGCGCTGAAGAAAAATTCCTACCAGTAAAATACATAGCCCTGTTGTGCTCGCATACCCTTAATGACAATAAAAGTGTAAAGATTTGGGAATTTCCTTGCTTTTGTACATTTAGTGTATATGAATTTTCATCTTACCCCTATTAAGGGCACATGATTTCAGTATACTGGCATTTATCATAGAATATAATAGGAGTTGTTTACTTTACAAGTAACATTTTATTTCTTTTTCTGTATAAGTTTAAAAGTATGCAAACAAATAAAAAAGAATAAAATAAAATTACTTTAATGTATACATGAAAAATCCTTACAAATATAGCATTATCTTGTTGTAAATGAAAATTACCCATAATGACAGCAATAATTATTTTAACTTTAGGCAAAATCCCATTACCCTAAGAACAAAATGTGTCAAAATGACATGGAAGCTGAACTTTGATTGTTCATCTCTTTTCAACAGCTAACACATTGCATCTTCTTAGTATGATTCATAGCACATTACAGATCAAGCCATATTTTTCTTTTAATAGTAAATCAATGAGAAAAAACCCCTCAGATTTTGATTATTTAAAAACAGATGGAAACACAATTTGTAAATATGGGAAAATTTTCTTGAGTATTTCATTCACAAAAGTTTTAAACTAGGATTTTTTTTGTGAAAGAAAACTTTAAACCATATGTTTAGCCTACCATATTAGCGAGTAGCCCTTTTTCTTTAAAATGGGACTATATGCATAGAGACACACAATATCCTGTGCACCAAATTTGAAAAAACACCATTTTTTTTTCATGTAAAAAATAAATCGCCAATCCCCGAAAATAGTAACCCAACTTGAAGTAGCCTGAAGAAAAAGCAAACCAACTATTAATGACACACAAAAAAAAAAGAATTAAAATTTACAAGAGAAAAATGTAATGTGCTATGAATCCTACTAAGAAGATGCAATGTGTTAGCTGTTGAAAAGAGAATTATAAATTTTCTTTACATCCAAATTTTATCAAAATAACCTAAAAAAATAAACGAGTTATCACAAATTGAAATTGAAGGGAATTTTATTATATTTACCCGTTTTCGCACTCTGAATAGGTTGGGTTGTGATACCTAATACCATATTACTAAACTGATTAGCTTATAATATTTTTGGGGGTGGGGAAACTCTTATAGAGACCTACGGTTTGAGGTGACCCCACTTGAGAACCATCATCATCGGTTTCACGTCCACTTTACATGCTGGCATGTGTTGGACGGCTTTAAGAAATTGACTTTCAAACTAACCTATCTCTGTCTTTATTTATCCCTCTTTCCCCTCAAGTCTATTCTCATCATCATTTCCCCTCCATGTTTTCCTTGGCCTTCCCTTGTAAACTAGACCTGCTACGTTAATAGTTCTACATTTACTAATCCAAGAACCATCATCTATTCACTCAACGTGGCCATACCATCAATGTCGCCCTTTCTGCACACATCTCCCTATACTGTCCAGATTTAATCTTCCTCTGAGGTCATCAGATCTAAATCTGTCTTTAAGACTCACATTACACATCCATCGTATCATTCTCATATAATTTCTCTTCATGCAACGCATGTCCTCAAACCTCACTGATTAAGTTTCACTTTCATACATCATCACACTGCATACACACTTCTGATAAGACTCTTTCATTCAGGCATATGTACGCAGTGTGATGATGTATGGGAGTTAAACTTGGACAGTGAGGGTTGAGGACAAGTGCTGACCATTAAATATAACATATGGTTTTATCTGATATTTTCTTGTGACCATTGGTCAATTTACCTTTCTCCTTGAACATGTAACATATGCAAAAATATGCATGAGAAAATAAAAGAAAGATATGGAATCAATGGAGAAAGTCCCAGAGACCGAATAAGACAATTTCCAGGATTTGATTTCAAAGATTATATCTGTTGTTTACAAGAAAGAAATTGGTTTCATTCACTGAAAATACTTGGCACGGTTAGCACCCATCGGCTTCCCAGTTTCGATCGTCGATTTGCCGATAGGCTTTCTGATACCAACTCATTTGTCAATTATAACATGCAGATTTACAAGAAAGTCCACGATGACCATTAAGCAGAAAGTGTTCAATGAATACATCATACCTGTTATGACATATGGTAGCGAAACATGGGCACTTAATTATGCAGCGATAGTAAAGCTAAGAGTGGAACTATGTAAAATGGGACACATTATGCTCGTCATTAGTTTACGTGATAGAAAAAGAAGCACCTGGATCAGACAACAAACTGGAGTAAATGATATCACCACTATATGAACGGCAAAACATAGATAGGCAGGTTACCTTTCGAGATATATAGACAACAAGTGGACATATAGAGCGACAGAATGAACCCCAAGGTAATGGAAAAGACCTTAGAGGAAAGCCAAAAACCCGGTGGACAGACGACCTCAATAGCCAACTAGGTCCTACTTGGCCATGTCTAGCCATAGATAAAACAAGGTGGAAAGAAACCAAGGAGGGGTTCCTCCACCAGGAGTGAACTAAAAAAAACCCTTCTGATGATAATGATGATGATGAACATACAGATTTTTATAGCATTGTGTTGGAAAAACTGTAGTCTCTCTGATGGCTATTCAATCTGAGCCGAGTAGAGATCATGAACGCCATCTCATTCATGGATGTGAACCAATAGTCTAAAATCAAGAAGAAGCTTCCTCAGCCATGCCCAGCCCCTAACAATATCTCAAGAAGAGACCAGACTGCAGCTGTGGATCAGCGGGCTAAAGAATGGCTTCCCTCCTACTGACATAGGAATTCTCCCTTCTGAAGCTCTCCCTCCTGGCTCAGAAGAACCCTGGGTCCAGTGGAGGACTTCAGTGGATTATGCTCCGATGAATTGGCTACTCTGGTGCCCCCTCGACGTAAATTCACTAAACCAACTCGACAATCAACTAAATCCCATCCATTCACTGTGGAGGTCCCCAGATGCCGGAGAGCTTTCTACTCAAATAGCTTCTTTCCTCGTGCTGCTGGCATCTGGAACTCCCTCCCTGCCCCCCGTTTCCCCGACAGTATTGACATGCAGAAATCTTAAACTAATGTAAACAGACATCTCGCTGCACAGATCCCAATTTAGGTTGACTCCCCCAACCGTCTCCCTTTTTTTCCTTCTCAGTAGCCTCTTACGTCTACAGTGACGGCCTGCCTTGTTTGGGGTGAACTATGTTAAAAAAAACTATGTTTAACCATCTGAGAACAGGAATGAGGTGGTCAAAAGTGTCTATGGCCAGATGGGGTTACAAAACCGACCTAATCATCTGTCAATGTGGAGGCAGGGACCACACGATGCAGCATAGTGTCTTCTACTAGCCAACCAGTGCAATTTGAAAAATCTGACAGCGTGCAATGATAATGAAGTGTGTAAAGAAGTGGGAAAACTGCCATAATCACACACTTCAAAGACTCACAAAGAAAAATCTGCGCATTTAACGATTAAAATGCCATTTCAAACTGATATATGATTTATGAACATAGCCTCTTATAATGATGTGTAGATGCATCCAAAAATAAAACACAAACATACACATCACAGCGTACACATGCAAAATAAAAGGATTTAATCTCATGTGATCACTGTCTAGTGCAGAGTGTTTAAAAAAAAAAGAAAAAGATGAAAACCTTAGAATCAATCTCTTTTCTCTTAGAAACCTGACAGATCAGATGTCGAAATTTGTATACACTCGGTTCCGGCTCAGCTTTGACAGTCCAATGAAGATAGACTTTAAGCAGGCAATAAAAGAAATGCCAGTTTATTTTTGTAATTGTTGCAGAGAAAATACTGCCACCTATTTCCTTATATAACTAACTATTCTGAGTAGCATATCAATGAAGACGATGCTAGCCTCGAAGACCAAATAACATTTAAACTGACAAATCAAACTTTGCTTCTGGCTAGCTTATTTTCATTTGTTACTGTTGTACCGTGTTATTGGCAATGTAATAACATACTTAGTTAGAATTTATTTAAAAAATTACTTAGTGCAGTTCAAATGACTGCTAATATGAAACATTTTTAAATAATCGCCTAAAAGTAAAAATCAGCAAAGGGGGATAACTAACTATTTCAGATTGAAGAATGTAATAGGAGTCGTCGACTGTAAGTTTGAAAATGTGCAAACAAATAAAAATAGAAAATAAAATGACTTTAGTACATCCTGAAAACCGCTGAGAAGGTAAAACTAGTAAAAAAAAAATGTTAAAGTCACATAGAGCTGAGAAACACACACATGAAGTGTTAACATATATATCATATATAAAGATGGACTTCTATTTATGACGTCATATTCGATTTTGAAACAATTCTTTTAAAAATGGGTAAAGTCTTAATTTTGACACCCAACGACACCAGATAATCATCTATTACCTTTTTGCGTTTCATCTTTGCCAATCAGATGATTTCATTTTTGAAAAATGGGGGTGGAAGGTGGTAACGTACATACAAACAAAAGTACAAGCATATATAAAAACAATATTCCTTTGAAGTGTAGATATAATTTGAAAAATGCATAAGTTTAGTTAGTATGATTGACAGGGGTTGTCCCTAGATTCACCTGTTGCCCATAGGAGGAAAGTGGATTTGATTGGTTGGTTAAATCATGTGATATTAAAAGGATTTGAAGCTGAATAATCAGTTGCAGTTTGGATACGCTTAGACCGACTATACCTCACTCCGAAGATAGCCAAAACAATTCTCAGCTAATGAGTCTTCATGTACACAGTTTCTTTTTAAGAACCTTTAATCTGTGGAACACATTACTGCAGGACTGTTTCACTGCATACCTAGAAGATGGCCACCTTTAAGTCCAATCTTAACAAATGCTTGTCAATTTAAGTCTTACGTAACCAAATTTTATCCTTTTTGTCTATCGTGTTCAACCCTCTAACCGTATAGTTCAGCATCAAACTAACAATCGCATTAACCCTCATCCTTGAGTGGCTTTCGGCCTTGATAAGTGATAACTCATTAGCATTTTAGAAAAGTAAGAAAATGGTTATCCGTAGTTAAGATGAATAACATATTCAACGCTAAAAATATTGTCATCGCCTTGCTCATGCGTATACAAGCCTTTCAAGAAAAGCATGCACAAGAGACAGGCAACAACCGTCTCCATTGAGATATCCAACATTATTCTCACGTTAAAAACTTGTGAACGCATCAATGAGGGACAGTTTCTGAACACTTCATTCACTGTGATATGAATGATGGACTTTTCTAAGCCTGCGACTTAGTTTGGCAAGTTTCCAATCGTATCATGTACATTCGGAAAATTCTTCAATAAAGTTCAATTCCAACTGATTTCCTGGAGGCAAGTTGTCTGCGGTTTCCTTTACACTAAACATAGTTGAAATTGGTGATTAAACAGCAAAGGTCATTGGATCATCGCATTGGGTGGTGTTCGGTCCGATTGGATACGGGATAGAAAGACTTGTTTAGCAGGCAGGTCAAGTGAGGAATGTTTGCTTACCAACATAACATTTCTACGCATACAGAAATGAAAAAAAAAAAAATACTAGAATATATGTGGTAGTTTTTTTATCGTCTTCACCATTTTCTTCTGCATTCATCCTGCACAACGGAGTCTACACTTTGTGGCAGTTGTACTCTGACGAATTAGTTGCAAATATATATATATATATATATATATATATATACAGGGCCGGCGGGACAGTTATAAAAGTGAGTGGGGAGGTTCTCCTAAAAAGTGGGGGGGGGGGCGGTTAAACACATGCATATCAACTTAATCATTGATGACCGTAAAGTGGGGGGGGGGGCCCAAGTCAAAAAGTGAGGGGGCTTGAGCCCCCCCTGACCCTCCGGTGCTACCGTCCATGATATATATATATATATATACTATGAACATTTTTTAATTAAATATTAAAGTGTATTTACCTACAGACAACGTTGTTTCGGACTTACGTCCTCATCAGTGCAGGAAGTGGTGGTTTCAGGCGGTCAGACGGGTTTGAACGCAGTTCGTAGATTAAGAAGAGAATCACGATCCTACGCCCTAATCCATTAGGCCAACGGAAATCGCCACATACATTACTGAAATTAAGATACATTTAAAGCCAGCGGCAGGGTTCAAGTGTTCTGAGATCAAAGAGTAGTTAAACACGCGGGCATGTAAGCTTTGCTTATATATATATATATATATATATATATATATATATATATAACAGCTGTTGTTATTGCTAAAAAACAATCTCAACTATTTAAGGCAATAAAAATTTGTACATATTTCAGGCAAGCCTTATGGCCCACAGGTAACACTCGATTACAGACAATGTGGCCGTGGGTTCGAATCTTGCCAAAGCCACGTTGAAGATCGGTAGATTGTAAAACACATGTGTACGTGGATTTCTTTTATAAATAAATAAATAAATACGTCCGATAAAAGGGGTGACTCAATGCATATGATATATGTAAAGGCAGGAAACTTATCATTTAGGAAGTGAATTAAAAAATATTTTAGTGTTTATAACAGTTGTTCTTATCGTTAAGAAAACAACAAATCTCAACGATATATATATATATCTATATATATATAAGTTATGAACATATATTTATGGCAATTAAGCAACACAGAGGCGTCCGCATTTCATCTCCATAGAGAATTGTCAGGCTAAAATAAATAATATATATATATATATATATATATATTATTTTCAATCGACACTATACATTAGTTTGATCTTCCATCGATACCTTCGGTATCACGGAAACACAGCCTGTACTAGAGAATTGGTTACATTTGGTATCTTTAGCCCTGCAGGCTGAGTTTCAACTGTTCCCGTGAAAACGAAGGTATCGATGGAAGATCAAACTAATGTATAGTCTCAAGTAAAATAAAAAATACATATGCTCCTGCACAAGTAATTGAGCGTTCCGCTTTTTTTTCTCCTGTAACACTAAATTACTAATACATATATATATACATATATATATACATACATGTGTATATATATATATATATATATATATATATATATATATGATAATTATGGAAATAATATTCTAAGGTGATGGAAAATGGAAATTATTGATGAATATATAAACAATTTTCGTTTTTTTATTAAATAAATATATATATATATATATATATATATATATATATATATATATATATATGTGCCTTACGCATCACTTAAATGATACTAGTGCCATTCAGCCACACATTACCACACATAAAAAAGCATAAAATCAACCGAACTAAGACAAATATTAACAACTAACACTAAGATCATACATAAAAACAACTGCACTAACAGACTAAAAATCTTCGAAGCCCTACACATAAAAAAATTACAACCCACAATTAATAAAATAGCATTCACCACTGGTACTAACGCATTATCAGTCTTCAACAATTAATACACAATAATAATAATAATAATAATAATAATAAAAATAGATAAAATAAATAAACAAATAAAATAAAATAAAAATAAATTAATAAATAAATCAATTCATAAGTAAGTAAATAAAAGAATAAAGATATATATATATATATAAATATGTATATACAAATATGTAAATTAATAGATATAACCATAAATAAAACCATAAATACGGCTCTTTACTAACAATAAGACACAACCTCATGAAGACGGTCGAGAGACCGAAAGCGCTAGAGAAATGGCCCAAGATACAACGTTAGGCGCCATAATCCACCAATTGACACCGGAAAACCGACGAATCGCTTGCCGTGTCGAGAAATTAACCAGAAAAATAGCAAAGAAAGAAAACTCTGTGGTCTTCAACGACACATGTATAATGAATGACTTGCTGCCGAAATTATATATATATATATATATATATATATATATATATATATAAGTTAGTGATGAGAATAAAAAATGTGTAGAATACAGTATTTATTAAATCATCAATTGTTCAAAACAAAGGATTTAAATAACGAAAATTATTTCATTATCCCTTCCTTAAACCATAGCTTTTCAAATATGTAATATTATTGTCAGAGAAGATTCGAACAAATAAGTTGGTAAAATAAAATTTACCATGATGTCAACATTTGACATTATCTTTTTTTTTTCGCACCCTCTCAACAACAGCAGCACCCCGAGCAGTTTGGAGCCTGCCAGAACGCTGGTCACTCTCCGCTGATGTGCAGCCATTTTTGAATAGGTTGAACCACCTCTTTAATCTGTGTTACACCCATCGCATCTTCTCCAAACACCTGCTGAATCTTACGCGACGGCGGAGATGAACACCATACCAAAAGAAGACTTCCAGGTGTTTCCGACAGTGGATGGATCGGTGGGCTAAGTGTGTGCAAGCACAAGGGTCTTACTCTGAAGGGGATTAGGGTCCCAACCTCATCAAGTATTTGAAATATTTTTTCTGGCCTAAGGTTGGATACTTTTGAGGCTTCGTATTTATACTATTGCTCTATCTCGTATATCGAGCATAAACTCTTCTTGATATCTTATATTTTAAAGATATATTTTACATCTTTATTTTCCTTTTTCACTATATATATATATATATATATATATATATATATATATATTTATTTTGGTACAGAAAAATTAGTACAACATTAAATAAATATTACGCTCTTAATTTTTAATTGTTAACTTTAATTCTTAATTAATCGAGTACTCTGCTGGGATTTTTCCTGCCATATTACAAAGAAATATATATATATATATATATATATATATATATATATATATATATATTATTAACGCTGTTTAAATTCGGTGATCATCTACTCAATATATTTCTATATTGCATCCTGAGGGACCTCAGAATCATCGAAACATTGAGAATAACAAACAAATAAGATGCCACACTTAAACAAAATGATTTTTTCTTTTTACTTATTTTGTCTGATATTTATCCATATATTCATCATTTCATTATTTTACTTTTTCGAAGTCCAGCTGAAATATTTTAGTGGTATTAGTTGCTTCATCTTATGATTGGCCTAGTGGATAAACGGTTAAGCAACAGAAAAGATGAACTGCTATCATATGTAAAAGCAATAACAGAAAATGGTTACTTCCGACTGGATTTATTTTGTTATACTAATGAGTCTCTACTTACCATGGTCTAACATCTGCCCTAGGATAAGGTTTAATGAGATTGTCAATTGGATTGATGAACAAGACTCTACGAGGATTGGAAACGCTGGGTTGAAAGGGCAGGATTTGATTACTTAATAGGACGACTTGACAAAAATTTGTTGACATTGGACTTGAAGAAGACTATGTTATATGTAAAAGCAATAATATAAGACTGTTACTCCTGACTTCACTTTTACGTTTCGTAACCAGCCTTTTGGCCAAGATCAAAGTGTAGCATCTGTTCCGATGGATACTGCACCCCATAGACTGGTATCGTCTTGGCCTTCGGGTCTTGATGACGCCGGTCTGTGGGTTTGCCCTATGCAGTTCTAGGTGGTCCACCCTTCCAGGCTTTGCCTCCCCTCTTTGGGGTGGAGTAAGTTTATTGCTTACTGTCTGAGGCGCCCCTACCGGGGAATGCCGACGGGGCTGCCCAGGCAATTTTTAATGGCCAGAGTGCTCACCTTCTCGGGCGCTGGCTTTTCAAATCCCACTTTCCCGACCTTGTGTCACATCTTACCTTGTGGGAGAAAGATAAATAATATAAAGCCTTTATTTTAAAATTAGACAAAATCATTGCTTATTATTCATTTGAAATCTCATGAGATTGAATCTTTAGAAATTAATTCATTCTTTCTTTATTATCATTTTTTATGTTTTTGTGCAAATCATTTTTTACCTTTGTTACGGCTTTCAATAACTAATCTACGACGCGGAAGACGAGAACATACAGCATTGTTTTGTATTGAAATGACGATAATCACTTTGTAGTCGAATCAAAATAGGTTTTTTATGCTAAAAAACATGTCTACAAAACAAATACAGTTTTTAGTCTGAAGTAGATAAGGTTATTACAATTTAAAAATCAATGATAACATCGATATTATCAAATGTTTAGAGGACAACATCACTTAGTAAGTATGTATTATTTGGATTGTTCGGACTAATGTTCTCATCTTGAGTGTAGTAGTCCAGACAATCCAAATAATACATATTATCAATTCTCGTCTTGAAATTTCAGAAGCATTATATCAAATTGGTAGGGAGCCGAGTTAATACAAAAATGGAATCGACTCGACATTCTTTTCCGTTTCATAAAGACATCACACATTTTGAATTTTAACGACTATGGTTTGCTTGAAAAAAAGAGCAAAAACATTCTTTCCACCATTCATCAATAAGATCCATTGTGAAGATACACCTGAAGACGGTCAGAGGTTACATTGGCCGAAACGTTGTGAGAATAACACCCAAGACGAGAACAGTAGTCCAAACAATCCAAATAATACATATTATCAATCCTCATCTAAAAAATTCAGAAATAAGGTAAGCATTGTTAAATATATAAACATGGTTATGTAAATTTCATCAACTAACGATATCAATATTATCAGAAAACAATATAACCAGACTAGGTAAGATAAGAATATTGTTAAGGAAGTGAATATATTTATATAGAACGTACTATATCTACCCAGTGTTGTCTGGGATGCATTGAAGTCATTTTACTTTTAAGTTTTATTTGTTTGCACATTTTAAAATTTAAGGTAGCCAACTCCTATTATATTCTTCAATTTAAAAATGTTTATCTTTATTTTTAGGTGATTATTTAAAACTGTTTCTTATTAGCAGTCGTCTGCTAAGTACTTCTAAAAAATAAATTGCAGCTAAGTACGTTATTATATTGCCAATAACACGGTACAACAATAATAAATTAAAATTTGCGAATCAGAAGCAAAGTTTGATTTGTCGGCTTAAATGCTATCTGGGACAGACTTTGAAAATTCAACAAGCTGACTTCATATGGTACATTTCAATGACTGACAATACGATATAATGGAATGTTCATAATCCAATATCTCCATACAAGCTAAGATAATATTAAGGAAGTCACTAGTGTTAAACAAAGAAATCAATAATTGACAATAGAAATATCAAATTTTCAGACGACAATATAATATTAAAAAGGTGAACTTTGAACAAACTATCCACCTAAAGTATTTAATGATATTATTTTCTCTTGTTTACTATCGATTCGCCAGTAAAGTTTCAGGATTAAAATTAACATAGAGGCATAGACATTGATATTTCGTCTAATATGTTATTTTTTTCTTTGTTTTGAATTAACAAAATCTAGTTAATAATTTAAAAAAAAGAAGAAAAATTCTTTTTGCAATTCAAAAGTAAAATTTTATGCAAAGCCGCAGGACATGTGGAAACACCAGACTGTCACCAGAGGACAGTTAATTTAAGCACTGTTCATATACATACACATGCATACACATGAATATGCATATATATATACATACACATACATATATACATAGGCATATGTACAGGGTGGGGAAGCAAATTTGTCCTATTATAAATTTGAATATACTGCCCAAACGGTTTGAGTAATCAAATCTATAAATTAAATAGAAATTTTTTATTTATTCACTAACGTTTTTGTGCATTTCAGATCTGAATATATTGGAAAATGAGCGCACAGGAGAAGAGACACAGCAGGGTTTATGATCTCCTAGACACCAAGGTCCCTCAGAAGGACATTGCCAGGATCGCTGGCATCAGTGAGAGGACAGTTTGTCGCATTCAGCGTTCCAAAATATTCAAGAACAAAATCAAGAAAAACCACACTGTTAGTATGAGAAGGCATGCTAAGGTTATAAAGGTTGACCCCAAAACCGTAAGGATTTCTGTGCACCGGAACTTAGGTCTCACATCCTTTGTTAGACAACCAAGGCATTTTCTGATTAACGTCATAAAGCAAAAAAAGCTTGAGAGGTGCCAGAAGCTCCAGACATTCCTCAAGCACAATAGTAGTTCTGTGAAAATTTTCAGCGATGAACAAAACTTCACGGTTGACAAAGTTTATAATTGGAGGAATGATCGCTGGATAACAAAATCTACAGAAGAGGTTAAGGGGGTATTCAGGACTAAAATCCATCTCAAATGATGGTCCTGGGCATCTTGAGTTCAGATGGGATAAAAAATTCACCATTATTTCTTCAAGCTGATGTGTATTATAAAGTTTTGAGATACACCGTTTTGCCCTGGCTGAAAGAAACTTACCCAGACAATAATTATGTGTGGCAGCAAGATGAAGCTCCTGCTCGCACAGCCAATCAAGTCCAGAAGTTCTGTTAAAACAACATGGCTAACTTCTGGCCAAAAGACTTTTGGTCCCCTTATCTCAACCCCCTGGACTTTTTTTCTGGTGAGGTGCCATTGAGAAGAGGATAAATACCACCCCTCATGCCAATGTGGACTGACTTAAAAGCTGCCATCTCTAGAGAATGGAAGGCTTACGCAGAGGAAGACATAAAGGACTCTACCTCTTTCAGAGGTCGGGTTGAGGCTAGCATCAAGGCTGAGGGAGGACACATAGAGTAGGTTTGTTTTGAAAGGTTTTGAAATTCATATATTCCAAAGTGCCATGTTAACATTCCAAAGAATAAATAAGTTATAACCAATTAAAGTTTTATTTTCCGGATAGGACAAATTTGCTTCTCCACCCTGTACACACATACATACATATGATGAAAATTATGAAAATAATATTCTGTGATGGAAAATGAAAAAGAAAAAACCAAAATTATTCATATATTCATCAACGTTTTGTCTTTATTGCAAGACTTCCTCATGATGATTAATTTAAAGAAATAACATACAAGTACAATATTTGAAAATATTTGGTGCGTTTGTGACGTGAAAAGAATGTTTGTTTTTAAACGAAAGTCGTTAGAATTAAAAAAAATGTGCATATGCATACATATACATACATACATACATACGCATTGCCCATCATAAAACCTCTCTGGGGACTATGTCGAAGGCTTTCTCCAGGTCCACAAATGCTATGTAGTCTCATGTAGTTGGCGAACGATGAATATGGCATCAATTGTGCCCCTGCCAGGTACAAAGCCAAACTGCATCTGATCTATGTCGACCTGCTGTCTGATGATGTCTGCTACATGTTCAAGCACTTTCATTCCTGTTTCTAGGAGCTTCAGGCCTCTTTAATTACCTCATGATCATGCGTCTCTTTTCCTCTTGTAGCAACTGACAATGTAACTCTCACTCCAGCACATGCTCTTCTCTTATGATAGCATTCAGCATGTCTGTTAGGATTATGAATGCCGACCCTACCAGATGCTATCAGCATTTCAGAGACTATTCCAGAAGGTCCTACAGACTTGCTATTCTTCATTTTGCCTAAAGCGTATTCTGATCTGTGGTGCTGGGACTTGCACTAGTTGCTCTAATGTTACGTGGTCCAGGTTCCAGTAAAATGCAACATTAAGCAACGTTACATAATGCTGTTGCCAGGCTCTATGCTTGGCAATGTTATATAGGTGCAGCTGCCCATCATCATCCTTTGTACATTTCACACTTATAACTTCCTGGTTCTCCCTACACAGCTGCTTTGCCAATTTATAGATGAAGATACCTTTAGGGTCAATGTCACTGAACTTGGCTGAAACGGTATCATGTTTGGCGGCGTACACAAACTTTTTTGCGAGGCCTCTTGTAATTGTGTACTCTTCTCTACTGCCTCCTTTCTTCCAAACCTTGTAACAGCTCCTCTTCTACTGTATCGCAGCGTTAACTCCATCATTCCACCACCAAGTTACTTTCCTCCATAAGCACTTCTTCGTAAAACCACAAACGCTAGCAGCACTGCTCAAGAGACCTTTCTTCAGTTGTTTCCAGCATCCCCTCCGCATTCATGTTAATCCAGCATGCACTCAATGAAAGCATCTTTGAATTTGCGCTGCACATCTTGGTCCCTGAGCTTCCAAGATCTGATTTTAGGATGAAATTTGTGGCGAGTAACAGGATGTGATGTTACTCTGAAATCACACACAAGAAGCCTGTGTTGGGTTGCAGATTCCAGGGATGACTTTGATGTTCTTTATGCACATTAGGTCCCTCCTTCTGAGCAAGAATATAGTCAACCTTCACTTCTTCAGAGTCGTATGAGATCAGAAGATTGTCACTCATCCTGAAGCAAGAGTTACCAATCACCAAAGTGTTGGCCATCGCATACTCCAGTATTCCCCCCACCTCAGTGTTTCTGGTTCCAAACCCAAATCCACCATAGATCTCTATACATAGCCATTTCGAATCTTTGTGAATGTGATCATTCCTGTCACCACAAGGGACTAGGAGATCACTGCCTGGTATGTTTGAAGAG